>CM055319.2:19371246-20611246 GCA_029255685.2 Silene conica
CAGAAACGAAGAAGTTGTAATCGGAGCTGCGGTCGATCGAGTGGTTGTCAGGACTCGATCAACTGAAAAATTGGAAGAATCAATCTATCGAGCAGATGTCAGAGCTCGATCGAGTGAGGTTGACAGAGAAGTCCTCGATCGAGCAGTACCACTTGCTCGATCGAGCAATGCATAAGAAAAGATCACTCGATCGAGTGATCTGATGGCAGAAAACACTCGATCGAGTGTTTTACAGAAAAGAAAAGAGAAAATGAGTAGGCAGATTACGAGAAACAGTGTACGGAGCGTCGGGTTGATATGAGAGACATTCTATACCCGTCCAGGCTAGTGGCGAAAGAGTTCGCGAAATTCGCGGATACACTGAGAGAACTAAAGGTGCATGTGTCGTTCCTTGAACTGCTTTTAAAGGTACCTTCATACTTAAAGTTTATGCGTGAAATTTTGATGCGTAAGCGAACTGTGGACGTTTCTGAGACCGTCGCTTTGATGAAGGAGTGTTATGCATTCCTCCAAAACAAGAGTTCACATAAGCTAGCCGACCCAGGTAGTTTCTCGATTCTTGTCAAATAGGTACCCACATGATCGATAATGCTTTATGCGACTTAGGGGCAAGTGTTAGTGTGTTACCCTTGTCTCTAGCAACAAAGTTGGGTTTTTCGATGTTTAAATGTACGAACATGACAGTTCAGATGGCCGACCGTAGTGTGTCAAGACCACTAGGCATTTTAGAGGACATTCCTATTCAAATAGGAGAGTTCTTTATTCCTGTTGATTTTGTGGTTTTAGACATCCCTGAGGATTCTTACACTCTCATCATCTTAGGTAGACCCTTTCTGCATACTGCGAAAGCAGTAATTGATGTAGGTACTGATGCCCGTCGTTGAGGGTACCAAAGATAAAATTTATAATTCCTAAACTTTAACTATAGATAGTGAAAGTCAGGGTCGAACCACAGAGAGGTGGGGAATGTTTATTGTTTGATGTTATTGTTTTAAGGTAACAAAAGTGGGGGTTTGATTGATTGTTACTAAGTCTAGAACAAATATAAAATAAAGAAAGTAAATAAAGATGAGAGTAAAACTATAATAAAAGAGATGCTAGGATGTTTAGGGTAATAAATAGCTAAGATAGTATAAATCCTAAAGTCAACATGTATTGCAGTCGCGTAAGGGGTGTAACATATCCTTTCGGTCTATGGTACCTAATAGCTCCTTTCGGCCTGTGCTATTAGTTCCTAGGTCTCACAATTATTGGGTGTCAACAATAAGGGTGATTCCTAAATCCTAGGTCACATACCTTTCAGTCTTGAGTAACCTAGCCGTCTTAAGGTGTAAACAAATGTCCCTCCCGTATCTCTCAATCTTGGGTAGGTCATTACTAACATCCCACAAGTCTCCTTTCAGTCTCATTGTAGGTTATTATAGTCTACAAAGTAAAACGAAACAGAATACATACACGAGTGGGTCGACCGACCAGCTAGCCCAGTCGGCCGACCACAACCTCAGTCGATCGACCTGTTAGGCAGCTCGGTCGACCAAGGCGCTGCTACAGTCGGTCTCGGAACCTATACTACCTACGCATACCTATTCCCTACATCCTAACATATGAAATTAGCTACTCATGATTACTAAAACAATAGTGAAAATAGAAAAATACATGGAAATCATAATGAATATCAATCTAAACATGCAATCAATAATAAGGATTGGGATTCTATCTTAAAACGAATACAATAATTCTAAACTAATAATAATAGAACTGAAATTAAGAGGAGAATTACCGGAATTCGGAATTGAGATGGAAAGGAAAACTTTATTGATGAATGTTTGAACGATTGATGAACAAAACTAAAAAGTGTTTGAGAATTATTGAAAGATTACAACTAGAGATAGAATTAAATTCTAAAACTAAAACTTGATTGAACTGAATAAAACTGGATGCCTAATTCTAAAAAAGAGATTAGTTTATATAGGCGGATTTTTAAGAGTTTCCTTAAGACCTAATCACTTGTATGGGCTTTCGGAAAGCTTATGGGTCTGCGCAGAGGTTGGTCGACCTATGTTGTAGGTCGGTCGACCTGTTGTCGGGCTTCAGAGAATTATGGGCTTTCCATAACAGGGGCCTGGTCGGCCGACCCAAGTAGTAGGTCGGTCGACCTGTTTTCCTGTAGATCTGCCTCGATTTGTCTCGGTTTGACTTCTTGGCACTTGGTCAATGTTTTGAGTGGACTTTTCTTCATTCCTTGGTTATGAAAGATCCCGAGGGTATAAGTTTGGTGTAAAATTGTCCCTTTTCCGCATAAATATGCAAAAGTGCATAAAAATACAAAAGTAGACAATTGTTGGGAAATAAAGGCTAAAACACAGTAAATGAGCGACCAAATGCGTGTAAAAATAGATGTAAAACATCATAAAATAGACACGCATCAAATTCCCCAAACCAAACCTTGCTTGCCCTCAAGCAAGAAATAGACTCGATCTTAACTAATGGAACGATTTCAATCTTAGAGCGAAATTTACATGTAAGCCTAAACCAATGCCAAGTGCAAAATGAGAAAGTATTTAAATCATGCAAACGAGTTATGGTGTTGTCAAACTTGCAAAAATAAAGACTATAGAGACTTTATACCATGGACTCTCGCGGTACGCTCGAGACACTCATGAAGCAAAAGGTGTATATGTAAAAGATAGAAAGAAGTAAATTTGTCATGACACTCACCTAACTACGACCCATGAAAACATGCCTGCAATCTAACAAGAACAAGAATTCTACAACTATGTATAAACACACTCATCAAGTGACTCGGATACATGCAATTGAGGCAATGAAAGATATGTGAGGTGAAAGGTAAAAAGTGGTTAGGATGTTTTTGGATTTGTGGGGTTAGTAGCCAAGCTAGTAAAACCGGTTCCCAACAACATATTTCACAACTTTTGATATTAAGAAAGTGCTCTTTTGTAGCACAACTCTCACATTAAATATAAGAAAGGACTCCCAAATATTTGAATGAGGTATGGGAGTGATAACATATAAAAGAAAGGGAATTCAGAACGAAATTTTGAATTTCTGATGCTGTCAGTTGGTCGACCGACCTGAGGGTGCGGTCGGTCGACTGACTTCCTGTATGTTTTGATTTTTTTTTTTCGTTTTTTCTTTTCTTTTTTTCTTTTTTTCTTTTTCTGTTCTTTTTCGGTTCTTGCTTTTTTTCTTTCTTTTCTCTTTTTGCTTAAGACATCATACAAACCAAGATGCCTCAAAAAAATAAACCAAAGACCACAAATACTAGCTTGGAAGGGTAGGCTAAGTATGGGATGTAGTTTTGGGAGAATAAAAAGGCAATTTTGGCTATGTAAGGCTTATGGGTAAATAAGAGAAAAAGGGATCCCAAATGCACGTACCAAGACTCACAAAACGAGATAGTAAAACAAGTATATAGCAATTCAAGTTCATGTTTATGCATATTGATGTAACATGTTCCAAGGGGAGTACACTACTCACATCCTAGACAACTGGTTTAAAAAAGAAACCAGGAAATAAGCTCTAAAAACTCAGAATATATAGTAGGTTGCCAAGGTATAAGTCAAGTCTCAAGATATACAAATTGACAAAAACTCGTAGATATGCAAAAGACTCTCATACTGAAACAAGTTGACAAGGCAAGGTAAAGGCATAAACATGTAAGATAGCAGAGATCATCCTTGAAATACTCTCGTTCCGACTCGACCTATATGCTAAAATAAACGTGCATTTTTTGGAATTTTTGAAATTTTTCCTATTTTTTTGGATTTTTGTTTTGTATAGGTAAGGAAAATAAAGAAAAGAACAATGCAAGACAGAAATGCAATAAACGTGTGACAAAAAGCAATGGAACAATGCATGTGACACGAAACCATTCCCCAAACCAACCCGCAATATGTCCCCATTGTGCATTAGCCTAAGTAAAGGTTTCAGAAAATTAAAGTAAAGATGCAAGGAAAATAAAAACCAAGGGAAACTGGAAAGAACTCACTGGATTATTAAGCGCATAAGAAAAACCTCCCCAAACCAGCGTAAGCTGGGAGGTTTTGGTGGCTAGCAGTGCCACCCAAGTACCCAAGATGGTTGCATGATTCCCGAGGAAGAAACGAGCAAGCTGTAACAGATGGGTTGGTCGACCGACCTATATCTCTGGTCGACCGACCTTCCTACGGACTGCAGGAATTCCAGGAATGCGGGGACCAGGTCGATCGACCTACGTTTATAGTCGGTCGACCGCCTCTGCTGCACAGCGGTTGTCTTTTCTTCGGAAACAACTTGTATTAACCAAGTCATTCTTCCTTAAACCTGAAAAATTATATATACGCCTAACAAAAGCGCAAGAACCTAGAACCAAGTCCAAAATGTCTTAACTACACAACAAAAAAACGAAAAAGTTCTAAAACTTAAAGCAAACAAAATTAAAAGTCTCAACAAAACGGAAAGTAAATTGTCTTAGGAGCTGAAATTTTAAACAACTATCCGCTAAAGATGCGGAAGATCTCAGACCACGGCTTTTGGCGATATGCCGTAGTCTCCACCGTGTTTCTTTGAATGGCAAAACACGTTTCCTCTCCGTCGCAAAGCATATGCGACAGACTTATCTCTTTTTCTTCTCTTTTCTTTCTCTTGTTCATCGGCAATGTCCGGATCCTCATCCTCTTTATAGCTTAGGAATCCTAGTCCTCCTCTTTTCACAGTAACCTCCTTTATTATGGGTTTCCCCAAACCAATTCCTGCATTAGTCACAATAGAAGCATCCTCCATATTGCTCGCAATCTGGGGCGGAGGTGTAAAAACAGGTATAGGTGTAGGTAATAAAGTAGGAGAAGTAGTGATGACCTTATACTTTTTTTCAGAAGCAATAGCATTGCAAGTAATAGGGGTCATATCATCCTTCTTCCTATAGGATAGACCATAAATAATAGAATGCTTTCCTACTTTGAAGGTCAAGGTCCCAGAACCTACATCAATAATGGCTCCTGCAGTGTGGAGGAAAGGTCTCCCTAGTATTATAGGTATATGAGCATCCTCAGGGATATCCAAAACTACAAAGTCTACAGGGAAGAAAAACCTGTCTATACGCACAGGGATGTTTTCCAACACCCATATGGGTTCCATAGATGTACGGTCAGCCATCTGGACAGTCATACTAGTTACTGCAAAATTGGTCATCCCTAGTTTTAAGGCTACGCTTAGAGGCATGACACTAATACTAGCTTCTAGATCGCATAGGGCCTTTTTAACAGGGAAGGTTCCTATATTGCAAGGTACAGAAAAACTTCCAGGATCCTCCAGCTTATGAGGGGCAATGACATGTGATAGGAAGCTGGAGGACTCTTAAGTGAGGGCTACTCACTCAAACTTATCTAAAGACCGCTTTCTTGACAAAAGTTGTCTCGTAAATTTAAGATATGAAGGAACCTATTGAACTAGTTCTAAAAACGGAACTTGAACATTTAATGATCGAATTACGTCTTTAAATTTATCAAATGATACCTGTTCCTTCGTTGGTATGAGTCTTTCTGGAAAAGGAGGGGCTGAAGATTCGGTATTTACAGCCCTTCTCAGAAACTTAGGGGTCTTATAACCCCGGAAAAGGAAGTCCCTTAAATTGTCTGGTATTTCAGGTCTGAAAGCGTTCCTCTGTTCAGCGTCGGGGGTCGGTCGACCCTCATCTTCGGTCGGTCGACCGACTTCCTGTACAGCGGGAACTTCGGGAATCTGCTCAGAGGTCGGTCGACCTGGCTCCTGGGTCGGTCGACCTTCCTCGCTGTTATTCGACTTCGACTGCTTCGCTTTATCCTTCTCGCTTGCTTTCTCACTTCCCACCTTAGCTCCACTTCTCAAAGATATGATGTTTAGAGTCTCTTTCTTTTGGTCCGTCTTGGTCGGAAGTTGACCCGGAGCCCTAGTATCGTTCTTGTTCGCGATTTAAGCAATTTGGGACTCTAACATATTCATCCCTGCTTCCCTTGACTGAGATTCCTTCTGAACTAACCCAATGAGGTTTTGGATGAGAGCATCTATATTGGGTGGTGGGTTCGAAGGTGGTTGAGGGTTGAAGGGTGGTTTTTGGAAACCTTGCTTATGTGGAGGGATGTATGTGGAATTTTGTTGAGGTTGTAGGTGTTGTGGGTTAAGTACATTCTGGCTTGTCCACCTCATGTTGGGATAGACATTATTATTATTCGGATCATAAAAATTATTCCCACGATAATGCTGAAAGGCGGCACACGTCTCATTAGATGAGGTACAAAACTTTGACACGTGCCCCTCTCCACCACATCTCTCACAAACAAAAGGTCCGTCTTGAACGGCATTCACCTGGTACATACCTCATTTACTTCCACTCCTAATGTCGAACTTCCCACCACTTTCCAGCTTATCTAACTTGGCCATCAAGGCCTCAATAGCAGCTACGTTAGACTCAGCTTTCCTTTGATTACCACGGGAAGTTCCATGTTCAGCACGGTGGACAGCAACATCTTCTATTATCTTGAGACCCTTAATCTCTCCAGAATTCTCTTGGAACCTTCCGTTGGCTGCAGCATCCAAGTAGGCCCTGTTGTCGTCATAGAGGCCATTGTAGAACTGGTTACAAAGAAACCATTGTTCGAACCCATGATGTGGTATGGATCGAACAAGTCTCTTGAACTTGTCCCAAGCCTCACTGAAGTCTTCATTAGGCCCTTGTTTGAAGCTTGTTATCTGCGCCCTTAAAGCATTGGTCTTGCCCGCAGAGTAATACTTCCTGTAGAATGCTAAGGCCAAGGTGTTCCAATCTGTGACTCCCGCAGCAGTGCGGTCTAGATCTCTGTACCATTCCCTTGCAGAGTCCCTGAGAGAGAAGATGAACATAGTTTGTTTAATCTGGTCCTGTGTCACTCCGTCTGGGGGTGCAATAGAGCATATGTAATCTGTGAAGATTTCAATATGCTTTGCGGCATCCTCACTGGCCGAGCCTCCAAATTGATTT
The DNA here is from genome assembly GCA_029255685.2 of Silene conica. Taxonomy (NCBI): domain Eukaryota; kingdom Viridiplantae; phylum Streptophyta; class Magnoliopsida; order Caryophyllales; family Caryophyllaceae; genus Silene; species Silene conica. The sequence goes on from CM055319.2 coordinate 19,378,241, forward strand.
TTCTCAACCATTGTGATGTAGGCAGGCTTGGCCTCGAATGGCTTCCCAGTACCTGTAGGTAAAGTGAACCCTTTGTATAGGTCCTTCACCTGAGGCATGGAGTGACTGGCGATGGTAGCTTCTTCGGCCATGTTTTCTTCCTCTTTTGGAAAAATTTGGAAATAGGTATTTGGTGGTGTTTTTGGTGTGGATGGGTTGTGGGGTGAGTTTGGTTGTGTCTGTGGTGTTTTTGGAGAAGGTGGTTTTTCAAAGATATCTTCTTGGAATAGGGAAGATGGTGAACCTCCTTTCCTACTCTCTAAAAATTGCTTCCTCTTTTCTCTTAAAGTCCTCTCAAGCTCGTGGTCAAGTGGTAGGAGTTCTCCATGAACTGACCTGCGCATAAGATGGAAACTACAAGAAAAAAGTGAGAAGGTTTAAGGAACAAAAGTTCCTTAAACAAAAAGAAACAAAAACAAGAAAAAATAAACACTGGCGTCACCTCCCCGACAACGGCGCCAAAATTTGATGCCCGTCGTTGAGGGTACCAAAGATAAAATTTATAATTCCTAAACTTTAACTATAGATAGTGAAAGTCAGGGTCGAACCACAGAGAGGTGGGGAATGTTTATTGTTTGATGTTATTGTTTTAAGGTAACAAAAGTGGGGGTTTGATTGATTGTTACTAAGTCTAGAACAAATATAAAATAAAACAAGTAAATAAAGATGAGAGTAAAACTATAATAAAAGAGATGCTAGGATGTTTAGGGTAATAAATAGTTAAGATAGTATAAATCCTAAGGTCAACAAGTATTGCAGTCGCGTAAGGGGTGTAACATATCCTTTCGGTCTATGGTACCTAATAGCTCCTTTCGGCCTGTGCTATTAGTTCCTAGGTCTCACAATTATTGGGTGTCAACAATAAGGGTGATTCCTAAATCCTAGGTCACATACCTTTCAGTCTTGAGTAACCTAGCCGTCTTAAGGTGTAAACCAATGTCCCTCCCGTATCTCTCAATCTTGGGTAGGTCATTACTAACATCTCACAAGTCTCCTTACAAGTCTCCTTTCAGTCTCATTCTAGGTTATTATAGTCTACAAAGTAAAACGAAACAGAATACATACGCGAGTGGGTCGACCGACCAGCTAGCCCAGTCGGCCGACCACAACCTCAGTCGATCGACCTGTTAGGCAGGTCGGTCGACCAAGGAGCTGCTACAGTCGGTCTCGGAACCTATATTACCTACGCATACCTATTCCCTACATCCTAACATATGAAATTAGCTACTCATGATTACTAAAACAATAGTGAAAATAGAAAAATACATGGAAATCATAATGAATATCAATCTAAACATGCAATCAATAATAAGGATTGGGATTCTATCTTAAACCGAATACAATAATTCTAAACTAATAATAATAGAACTGAAATTAAGAGGAGAATTACCGGAATTCGGAATTGAGATGGAAAGGAAAACTTTATTGATGAATGTTTGAACGATTGATGAACAAAACTAAAAAGTGCTTGAGAATTATTGAAAGATTACAACTAGAGATAGAATTAAATTCTAAAACTAAAACTTGATTGAACTGAATAAAACAGGATGCCTAATTCTAAACAAGAGATTAGTTTATATAGGCGGAGATTTAAGAGTTTCCTTAAGACCTAATCACTTGTATGGGCTTTCGGAAAGCTTCTGGGTCTACGCAGAGGTTGGTCGACCTATGTTGTAGGTCGGTCGACCTGTTGTCGGGCTTCAGAGAATTATGGGCTTTCCATAACAGAGGCCTGGTCGGCCGACCGAAGTAGTAGGTCGGTCGACCTGTTTTCCTGTAGATTTGCCTCGATTTGTCTCGGTTTGACTTCTTGGCACTTGGTCAATGTTTTGAGTGGACTTTTCTTCATTCCTTGGTTATGAAAGATCCCGAGGGTATAAGTTTGGTGTAAAATTGTCCATTTTTCGCATAAATCTGCAAAAGTGCATAAAAATACAAAAGTAGACAATTGTTGGAAAATAAAGGCTAAAACACAGTAAATGAGCGACCAAATGCGTGTAAAAATAGATGTAAAACATCATAAAATAGACACGCATCAGGTACCAAGACACTGACCTTTCAGGTGGGTGGGGAGGACCTAATTTTTAGGCAGATAAGCACGTCACGGTCACCTATGAAGATTGTTCCATGCTATTCTATGACTGACGATGTTTCTGTTGATGTAGAAATGTTAGAACTAACGCCTCTACCTCAGTTTGAGAGCAAATTAGAAGACGATTTTATGATCATTTCTGATGCAGATACTGAGCCAGATTACAACCCGGATGGATGAGGTTGGTTAACACTGAAGAACGGGAGAAAGAATCTTAAGGGACAAGCTGATAAGAGGAAAATGACGTCGAAATACTATGTCATGACACACTATCCTGCCGATAATTCTGTTATTTTGAGGTTTAGAGCTGATGCTGTCACAACTGCGGAAGGAAGTTCCGCGAGTTAGGAGCCCTGTTGTGGGCAATAAACTTTTTGTTTTCTGAAATTTTAAGCCAGGTTTGCAACCCCGTGCAACTTGTAATAAACTATTTTACTTTTTCTTTGACTTAGACTATCGCTTTGCTTGAATTTCTGAACTTTTAGTGTGAATCCGTAGGTAGAAGTAGAGACAATGTTTATATCCGAGACAATTTTTGTGGTTTGTATGTTTGTGGTCTGTTTTGGTGCTTATGTGCAGATATGAACAAGCACAAAGGAAGACAAGAAAAGAAAAAAGGAAGAAAACGAGCTTCACAGTAGCAAAAGACTCGATCGAGCTCTGCATTTTGCTCGATCGAGGGGAAATCTCTGAAGAAATAGTCGATCGAGTTCCTGTGTGTTCGATCTAGGAAATTGCATTCGAAGAGTTGCCAGAGCTGAGAACCACTCGATCGAGCATATTTCCTCTAAGTGACTTACTCGATCGAGTAGATTCAGTTACTCGATCGACTGAAGTCCAGCCTATATAAGGGGAGTTCCTCGAGGCTCACCTTCATTTACTCGATTTCGATATTTTTCGACCCCCTTTCCTTCTATTCCTCTTGTTTTCTTTGATTTCTTGCACTCTAATCACTAAATCTCACTCACAACTAACTTAATTTCGTTAATTTAGTGAAAGCCCCATCATTTTTTAGCTTAATTTCGAGTAATTCGAAATTTAAGAAGTTAGGGTTTTTTCGTTCGAACGGTTTTCGAATTTGGGTTGTTAGTTTGTGATCTTTTGCCTTAATCACCATCTTAAACATCAAGTAAGTCGATTTTTATATTCAATTTGAATTTCAATTCACATTTTTTCCCTTAAAAATCGAATTTAGGGTTCTGAAATTTGGTTGAACGAGTTTTTTTTATTTATGTATGACTATGGTTGTGTTATTGGTTGATTATGTGTTTGCTATGCAGAAATGGACGGGAAATGAAGAGTCTATTGATATGAATATACTCAAGAAAGGGGGGTTGAATTGAGTATGCCTTCTTTTTAAAATCTTCTTCGATGTGTCCGTTTGTATGATGGATGTCGAGTAGAGCAAGAAATAAATAGAGACACGATATTTTTGAAGTGGTTCAGTTTCACACTTTGAAACCTACGTCCACTATTCTCGATTAATAAAATTAGTACCTTCTCCGGATTACAATTTTATCAACCCTACTCATACAACTTTGATGTTAGTTGTAACTCAATCTAGATACCGTTAAATACCTAGCTACGTCAAGTACCGTTAAATACTTGACTACAATGAGTACCGTTAAGTACTCGATCTATCTTACGCTAATAAGATATGTCTTCAATGAGTTTCTTCTAGTTCACAATCTTGAATGAATAAGATTAATGCTTGAGCACTTGAATCTTGATATGAATATGACAATTAAAGCTCGGATCTTGAAGAATAATAGCCTCGACGGTTTTCTCGATTCTTGTGCAAGTGTGTATGTTTTCATAACTTTTAATGTGTCATAGCCCATAGGTAGTCTATTTATATAGAATTATATCTAGGTAATTTGAACCCTAGATGATTTAGGAATATTACTTAAACTAGAATTCTAGTCTTTTAGTAATACTACCATAAATCTAATCTTAATATATTTAGGAAAGATTTAATAAGATACTTTTAGGTATTATACAAGGAATCAATTTCCTAATTCATATTTAGGAAAGATCTTATATAATAAACAAATAGCAACCTTATTAAAATAAACTTCCTAAACCTTGTCAAAATATAATAAATTATATTTCCATAATATAATCTAGTTTGTTTAGGACATTAAATAAATACATAATATTTATTTAACCAAACCTACACAAACACTAAACGTGTGATTCTACACGGTTTCCAAAACCGTTTAGCACGTTTTTTAGTATTATATTATTTGACGATAAAGTTAAATAAAAATCCTTAGTTTATTAGAAATAAATAATTAACTCATAAGAAAATTATTTATTCCTTTTTCACTAAAAGATATTTTATATTAACCCATTAAGATTAATAATTCCAATTCTAAAAATAGAATACCAATTAAACATTAATTGTTCACGACGACTTTGGAAACCAAAATCGTTTCAACCATCACAATTTCTTCCGAACATTTCTTCATTATAGAGTTATAGCTGCGAGCTACAACTTGAACCAATCTCATACTAAAGTCATAGTTGATAAGTATAACTTTAGTTCATTATGCACTTGTGATCTTCTTTCAATCCTTGATTAATCAATTCTTTGACTAAAGTTCTTGAATCTTTTATACTTGATCGTTGATATTGTTCAATCTAACATTCTGTACACTTAGCACACGATTATACGCACGAGTATATAATATTCATAGCTAGACTTGTCATTATCAAAACATAAACATATATACTTAATATACACATTCTAATATATGGTTCAACAAATTCCCCCTTTTTGATGATGGCAAGTCTTTCTTAGATTCGTGTCTAAGTGTTTGGTTCCCCCTCAATATAATAAGGGTCATTCATAGCAAAGATTAACTTAGGGTTTCTATCTTCTTTCTAACCCATATCCTTTAAGAACCCTAAGAGACAATAAATTACGACAAGGAGCAAGCTTAGGCAAATTCTAATCTAAGTCGCATCTTTCCCCCTCTTGACATCATCGAAAAAACAAGAACAAAGACATAAAACGACTAGAATAATACACTACGAAACACGAATAAGCATGCATCAAAGACGTAATATACAAACACACATAATATCATACAATTGCAAGTACGAGTGTGAGAAATATACACAACCAAACCGAATATACTATGCCACTGGGCCGAATATATGTCAAATATGAGAAAATTGGGCCGGCTTGGATAATTTTTTAGATGGGCCACAAATTTAACAAAAGATACCGAGGGATTAGGCAACATAAGGACTAGTGGGCCTCGGATTTTGTTGGGCCAAAGATAGTTTCAGAGTTGGGCTAGGATAAGAGTAAGAGTTTGAGGAAGTCCATTCCGGACTCAAACACAACAGCCGAAAATACCGAAAACGAGACTAAAACAAGAACATTGTATGAGCACTGCAACTCTGATTACGAACGAGAGCAAGAATCATGGCTTCTTGGCATAAGGGTTGACGTAATCTGGGCAGGTGCGAAATTCAAAAGTTGACAAACGATCACGGATGATGAATAACTCATCACACAATAATTGAACATCCGTGCCAACCTTCTCAATCCGTTTATTAACCTTATCCATCCAATCTTTCATCTCAGCCTCAAATCCCGGGTTACCACCACCACTACTACTTCCCGCGCTTTCTTTTTCTTTCTTAACCTCGTATAGACCAAGGATTTTATCCATCTTGGCATCTAGACCTTCAATCAAAGGAAATACCCATGAGCTTAAGCAATTAATCACACATTCGATGTTTTGGCATAACCCCATAACTTTCTTCGTCAATAACACCTTTCTTGAACATAATCTCCGACACCCACATTCCATAGGGAATGTCGAGTGTGGAACACACCTTTTCTTTGATTAACACACTTGAAACTTAACATATTTTTCAACAAATCAAGAAGGCTAAATTTACCTTCGTTCCCTCCATCCAATTAAATAACACGATATCCTCACAACAGGACAACTTATCCCGGTAGAAACGAACTCCGGCATGCTCTCAGGGACGATGGGTGAGTCTCGATTCAGTTTTCGGCGTCTTCCGGTGTCGGTCGTCGTAATGGATACGGAGATGGGTGTTGAGGATGGATTCTTGGTTGAATTTTAATGGAGATTGGTGAATTTATTTTGGAGGTTTTGTGAAGACGAGGTAGTTGTTTGGGTTTGTTGGGGATGGTAAGAATGAGGGAGGTAGTAGAAAGTCAATAGGTAGAGGGTTTGAGTGACACGTGGCAGGGAGATGTGGGGCTCAATGCTTCACGGTTTGAGTGGGGTGAGAGTGTTTTTCTTTTTCCTTTTTTTTTGTTTTAATAATATGTAAATATTAATATGTATAGGTAAATATTGTAGGGTAAATTATAATATGTGTTGTATTATTATTGTGAGATTCGGTTGTGCACACACACATATATGAATTACATAACAAAATTGTGTTCACATAATTTATCATTGAATACACACATAGACATGCAGCGAAGTATACGGACACAGTCATATAATCTCGTCTTAGCCGTAGTCAATCATTGGGTTACTTTTGCTTTTAAGATTTGATTAGGTGCCACCAATTAAACTAATTTCCAATCGCAAAGTCTCAAAATGTTCTCTAGCCAATGGTTTAGTGAAGATATCTGCCCATTGTTTTTCTGTACTACAAAATTCCAATTTTATATTTTTCTTTTCAACATGGTCTCGTAGAAAGTGGTGTCTAATTTCAATATGTTTAGTTCTCGAGTGCTGGGCTGGATTTTTAGATATAATTATCGCACGTATTATCACATAAAATAGGCACACATCCAACATCAATACCATAATCATGTAACTGTTGCTTTAACCATAAGAATTGAGAACATACCAGTGCGGCTGCAATATATTCTACTTCGGCAGTTGAGAGAGCGACAAAATTTTGTTTCTTGGATCCCCAAGATATTATGTATGGACCTACAAATGTAGCAAGTCCCGATGTACTTTTCTGTCTAATGAACATCCTGCATAATCCGCATCTGAATATCCTATTAGGTTAAAGTTACAGTCCATAGGATACCATAGATATAACTTTGAAGTTCCGATTAGGTATCTTAGTATTCTCTTAACCGCAATCATGTGCGATTCTTTTGGTGCAGATTGAAATCTCGCACAGACACAGACACTAAACATTATATCTGGACGACTTGCAGTAAGATAAAGAAGTGAGCCAATCATACCTCGGTAAGTTGTTTCGTCTACAGACTTACCATCTTCGTCTTTGGCTAACTTCTTATTTGTGACCATTGGAGTAGGCATTGCGTGAGAGGTCTCCAGGCCGAATTTCTTTAGCAACTCCTTGACGTATTTTTGTTGATGAACTTTGATTCCTTCTTTACTTTGTTGAATTTGAAGTCCAAGGAAGAACTTTAGTTCTCCAATCATACTCATCTCGAATTCAGAAGTCATCAACTCAGAGAAGTATTTGCACAACTTTTTGTTAGTTGAGCCAAAAATAATATCGTCAACATAGATCTGAACGACAAGTAGATCTGCGTTCTCGCTTTTAAGAAATAGGGTTTTGTCCACGGATCCTCTCTTGAATCCACTCTCCAATAGGAAATTTGATAACATGTCGTACCATGCTCTAGGCGCTTGTTTAAGCCCGTAGAGAGCTTTGTCCAATCTGTACACATGATCCTTGAGTTTGCTGTCAGGAAATCTAGGAGGTTGTTCGACCTAGACTTCCTCTTGAAGATATCCGTTAAGGAATGAGTCTTAACATCCATTTGAAATAATTTCATTCCTTTATGTGCAGCAAATGCTATGAGCAAGCGAATCGCTTCAAGGCGAGCAACTGGAGCGAAGGTTTCGTCATAATCGATCCCTTCCTGTTGATTGTATCCTTGAATGACGAGTCTTGCTTTGTTACGTACGATGACTCCTGAGTCATCCAATTTATTTCTGAATACCCATCTCGTTCTAATTACTGATCTATCTTTTGGACGAGGAACGAGATGCCATACTTTATTCCTTTCGAATTGTTGTAACACCCCCATTTATTCAAGAGCCTTTACCAAGACATTCTCAAATAAATAAAGATGTTACCATCTCGGAAAGCCCGAGGTAGTGAATAACAAAGTAAAACAATACAAAGTACTTTATATAAAACCGATAGAATTTAAACTTTAATGTTACAGGGACTACATGAAGAATAATAGTACAACTGACGACTACACTAGATATGATGTAAATCTAAGTCGGTCCCAAGTCCGCATCTCTCATTCTCGTCCCAGCTCCTAGCTCAACTGTCTCTTTCCTGTAGAATCTACTCCCCATTCCGGATCATTGTAGGTGTCACACGAATACACAGGGTCAACCACGAGGTTGAGTAGAAGAAAATTAAACAAGCAAACATTATTATAAATAGAAATTCAATCATCTCCACTCCGAATCACAAGGCCCAAATACACCGCACCGATCACAAGGCCCATTAACTCCGCACCGATCACAAGGCCAATAACTCCGCACCGCTCCCAAGGCCATTAACTCCGCAATTGATCACAACGCCAATTAACTCCGCACCGATCACAACGCCAATTAACTCCGCACCGATCACAACGTCAATTAACTCTGCACCGATCACAACGCCCATTTCTCATCACCTCATATCGTATCACAGCAAAATATATTCAAACATCATAATATACCAATCAAGCATTAATATAAAATAATCATGGTTATCATCAAATAAAAACAGAGTAATCATTATTATATTCATCGTATTTCCCCTACCTGAAATAGCAGGAATGCAAATAATCCAAGGCTTGCTAGAAATGTTCCACGCGAAACCCGCTACCTAAACACATATACGTAACGAATAAATAACCTTCCCGAACCCCTTAACAAACCACACTTACTATAAATAGAAACCTTCCATAAGTGGAAAGTTTCCAAAAATAGAAACCTTCCAATTATAGAAACTTTCCAAAAATATAACTTTCCAAAATAAGAACTCCCATGACTTAAATAATTCCCGACTCGCAACTTAAATTAATACGATTCAAACCAACGCAAATAAAGGATAAAGTATTAAGGCAAACTTAGTAATAATATTAACCATAATAAACATCATAATGTTTTAATAATAATAATAACAATAATAATAATAATAATAATAATAAGAAGAAAAATAGTATTAAGAATAATAATAATAACAAACAAAACAATCAGCCCCACAACCCGACGCAAAAACGTTTCCCCGCCGTGAACAGCCCCTACGACCATCAACCACCACTGTATCCCGACACCACCGGCAACCTGCCACCCCTACGACACCATGAAACTCGTCGCCGTCCGCCGGTGAGGTGGCCGGAGCCGTCACCGATGACAGTCCCCCACTCATACGCTGTTACACTCCTTGTCTCACATCAGACGAAACCTCCTGTCACCACAACTCCCACCACTGACACCATCCGTGACCACCACCAATCCTCTCTCCGACATGTAACCTACAACCCACGGTGGTACCACCGCATCGACCTCCCCCTAGTCAACGGTGGTACCACCTTCAACTCACCTCTGAAAACGCATAAACGAAAAACCCTTCTGACCAGACCCCACGAAACAGACCATCGACACCTACCTGACCACCCATACCCGCCGTGGACACTTCCCTGACATACCCCCATCTATCCGCGACTTCTGATGACAACCCCATGGTGACCGTAACAACCCACAACCCTTCGAGTCAAGACAACGACCCACAACAACAATAGATGAAAACTAATGCTTACACATAACCGTACATACCTGCTTCTGGTTCGAATCGAAGGGTCCTAGGCACGACTGACCTCACCGTAAGACTACTGTGTTTGTTCTGGGTGGTGGCGGCAGCACAATTAGGGTATGGGGTGTGTTGATGGTAGGTCACAATTAGGGTGAAACATGTTTGTATATGGCGGCATGGGGGTGATTTGTGTAAGGATGAGTGTTAGTGTTTTGATAGGGTTTCAAACAAACTCGGGCTGTGTTTTGCATATGGAACGAAGCCCAACACCACCATCCAAGAGGTCCCTAGATCGAACCCCACAAGAAGCATAACACACATAGACACTTATAAACGAACCAAGTACTAACATCGTTTTTAAATCGTATCAACTAAAAATCCCTTAACTAGTCATAAAACCGTTTAATGTAATTTTACCATCGACATCAACGATAACTATATATATATATATATATATATATATATATATATATATATATATATATATATATATATATATATATATATATATATATATATATATATACCAATAAAATATAAAATATAAAACACGCATTCGATAATTTAATTATCGAATATAAACGTTCAAGTACTATCGCTCGTAAAATAATTACCAAGTATTATAATAAAATTACGAGGTATTACATTATTCCCCCCTTAAAATGAACTTCGTCGCGAAGTTCAACCACACACATATATCACCGTGCTTACAACCTATATCACATACTTATATAGGCCCGAAACCTAAAACACCATAATAAGACAATTAACATAAGTGAACTCATTATCACGAACTATGAAGCTACGGGGTATTACAGTCTTCCCCCCTTAAAATGAACTTCGTCCCGAAGTTCACCATCCCATGGTTATCAACCTGGTTACTAGGCATGTACAAATACAAAACAAGATACGACGTAACATCTACCACCAATAAGATGCATAACATAAGTAACAGGGCCATCAAGTATATTCAACAATCATGACACACCAACTAGCCACGTCATAGCAACTAGTCATATCGTAAGCTAATAAGATTTTACAATCCTATCCTCCTTAAAACATGGTTACGTCCCCGTAACCCCATAAACATTCTTACTCATTACTCCATCTTACTCATTACTTTACCTCATAAAATCTAACTCCAAGTAACCAAGTATCGCACTCATCGTCGCATCTAAGACCAAAGACAAGAGGTGAGTGAACTGACGGAATAAACCGCAATCAATACTTCCATCCCCATATCGATTTCAAATTCGAGATATAACTCAATAACCAAGGTCACACTGGGCCGTAAACATAACATGGCACAACGGCCTAATAACTCATATCTCAATACCAGTAACCACTTCCCATCTCGATTTAAATATCAATACTGTCAAATGTCCTATGAAAGGAACTGCTCTACACTTAGAGGGTAAAACTCTAAGCTACTCACCCACAAGTCAAGGTCAAAGAATGAGACAACTCGATAAGACACTAAACTATAATCTCAACACAACGTCATTCATGGTCTTGTTCTAGTCTCACGAGCAACTCAATCTCCTCAGTACCCACCTTCCAAGTTCATTGACACATTTGTATGTATACTTATCATTCCACAACTCATAAGATAGGAATCGGGATGCTATACCAAGCCAACCTAATACAAAACCCGTATGCATAAACAACTAATCAATTACCAAAAGTTTACCGTTTTCACAACTCAACCCGACTCACACACAAAAGGATTATCTTATCAATAGAAATTATTAACTATCAAAAAATAGAATAATAATTGTTAATATTCAACTCAAATAAACACTCGTAAGAGAGTCATATCAATTATCATATAACACATAACCTCGAACAATAATAAAGTATTAGGGTCAGTAGGATCGTGTTACGCAGTAGAACAGATTCGGAATAGATAACACTCATATACCCTTGAAATTTATCACAAATTTAGTATATTAACAACAATGTAAACAGTTAAGAAGCTTATAGTTCATACTTGACAAATTAAATGTTTCATGCTCATAAACATATTATAGAAGCAAATCATATTTAGGAAAAGACATAGCGCAAAATTAATTAACGTAATTAAACATGGAACATTGACATATTTTCCAAGGCATACACAACGCATAGAATCACAAGCTCGTTTAACATCCCCATATATCAATTAGTTAACGAAATCACTTAGGTACATTCCCATCCACTCATATTACATCCTTTATCATGAGGCTATTATTATATATGACTTGCACAATAAGGGTTTTATACAATGCGCAGCTATTAAACATTCAAGCAGGATTTCTTCTACACATAGCTACAGGATTGTCATTTTGCAACCAATCACCATAATTATTAAACATCAAGCTTAAACCTGGTTTATCATTTGAAAATATTTTGAAATGTTTGAAACATTGTAAGGGTTGTTTGTGACCAAATAAATACGTATCAAAGACAATTTCACAAGTTACAGCTTGAAACAAGGCCATACGAAGGTATTATGACTTTTCTTATTAAGTCATTGTCCTTCTCACTCATGAATTATGAAAAATTTTAACGATATAAGTAACAACCATAAGACGAATACTTCCATAAATCGTATGTCAACAATTACTAATTTACACATCGTGATCAGATCCTAAATATAACAATATGCAATTCACTGTATGGTATAACAATATACTTGGAAAAGTTATAAAGATTATAATCACAGGAAACTAGACAGTGATAAACCATCAACATCCGAATGAACATCAACCAGATTCACATTAATCGAATAGTCACAATTACGTATAACTATTAGATTACTATATCATGCTGATAAACTGACCAGTTAAATTTCATTCTGACACCTGGCAAGACTCCTCTCAGATAAACAAGCTTTTGACATCACATACGAGTAGCACATAATTATTTGAGGTCGTAAAAAAAAATTGACCTATAATTGAAACAATTCTATATTAAACTTGACGAAATAAACACGGTTACGCTATCATATGGTGAGGTTCATACTCATACCATACACCTATTATTCATGTTACTAATGCCATATCAGGATATCACGTGGTCACATCACATAAGCCACACTTGATTAAACTTTTATATGAAACTTTTATATCCCACGATTTCAAACAATTAAACGTTACGCATCAACTTACCAAATCATAAATAAATAACAGCTTAGCTAACATACGAGCGATCATAGTTCTTAGAAAATATATAAAGGACGAGCTAATCATAGGAAAAGATTCGAATGCATATCTCAAGGAAATTATTTAATACCATTTCCATAACTCAATCGATCTGAACAAGAACTTTACAGCAATTCAACAGAAAATTAGCCAACTTGCAAGAATCACAACTAAATAACGACCCATTAAGATTTTACATGGCCTGTCATCTTGAAAACGTAAACGCATATTCTGAACAGTAAAGGTGGAATTATGCATAAACAATAACCAAGTTTTAAACGATTTCTTTGACATAAAGATGGGTCAAAACAGAACGGTGCAGCAACAATCCAACCACGGTCAACTAGAAGATTTATTTCACTCAGAATATAACCCCTATTAACATGAAACCAACAGCATTGTAACACCAACTCAGAAGGTTGTCATACATAAAATTTTCATACTCAAATATGGACGCATTTAAGACGGCATCCGGTACAAACAAGGTAACATCCAGGAAACATATTAAAACAATTTGGTTCTTCTACAACTTCACATTGCTACTTCGAAACTCAACCATTTTTTTTTTTTTGAAACACGTTGACATATAATTAGAGCATAGACATCACTTTGTACAATATTAACAAGCATTTCTCATTACCACGATACTCGTTATCTGGTTCATGGTAAAGATTTCAAAACTGAAAGTAGGATCAACTAAATAACTTGATTGTTATACATGTGTATCTAAGGAAATTAGTTTCTACTAACGCATAATCATAACTTATCCAGGTACGGAAATATAACTAGGAGTTACTATTATGTCACATATTGATTACGAACTTGATAACGAATTTTAAATGCGTATAATAAGCATAAAATTTTAAATACGATATATGCCACATGACTATGTACGTTCATGGCTCAGGGAAACACATTCCGCATATCACTAGACATGGATTACTATGACGTATAATTATAAGATCAACTGAATTACGCATCCTTGCAAGGAGTTAAACATCAGAGTCATATACTAACGATAGTCATTTAAATACCAGATATTCATATGAACATTTCAAAATACCGAAATCATATAGTCACACCACTCTTAGTTATTGCTCAACACATACACATCCACCCTCTTGGGATATCAATTAAATCATCCAACTCAATCCACATTTCATATCTCACATACCCTTCAAACACACGACATTAATGATAACTCACATATTACTTACCTCATTATTCACCTGCAAGAACGTTAGTACCAAATAACCAGGTCGCTATATATATATACATATATATTCTACCCCACTCTTCAGTTACTCTCATTGGGTTCCCGAGATAGAACCAAAAGGGCCCATGGTTTGGTGTGAGGGGGCCCCTAACTCATCCCGTTCCTTTTTTGCGGCTCCTATCAGTTTCATCTCGGGGTTCATTTTATTAGACCCTTTCTACGTTCATTATTATTCATTTGGTTTAGGCCTGAGGATCGTTCGCTCTGATACCACTTGTAACACCCCCATTTATTCAAGAGTCTTTAGCAAGACATTCTCAAATAAATAAAGTTGTTACCATCTCAGAAAGCCCGAGGTAGTGAATAACAAAGTAAAACAATACAAAGTACTTTATATAAATCCGATAGAATTTAAAGTTTAATGTTACCGGGACTACATGAAGAATAAAAGTACAACTGACGACTACACTAGATATGATATAAATCTAAGTCGGTCCCAAGTCCGCATCTCTCATTCCCGTCCCAGCTCCTAGCTCAACTGTCTCTGGTGAGCCGAAGTCGTATGCTCCCAAAGATAATATTTATAACACTTAAAACCTTAAACTAATATAGTATATGGTAATAAGGATCGATCCACAGAGAAGGCGATTTAATTTATGTGAATAAAAGTATAGAAAATAAGTAACAATAAAAGGGGGGTTTGTGATTGAATAATCTATATCTACTAAACAAACAATAAAGATGAATGAATTCAGATGACTAAAAGGGCTTGGGTCAATAAACATCCGCTATCAACAAACTAATTGGTCCTTCGATTGTCTTTAACTCAATTACTCTCAAGTACTTTATTGTGGAAATACAGGTTTCCTTCTTCCTCTTAAGTATAGTCAACTAAGTCGAAACGCGATATTAGAAGACCCTAATTATTGAACAATCTAAGCCAAGCGTCTAGATTTAATCCAACAATAGCATTAACAATCCAAGGAAGCAATAAAGATAACGATCTTTAACACCCGCGGTTAACGATTCGAATTATATGTTTAGTCTCTACCTTGTCCTAATAACGATGAAACGCATAGAAATTATTAGGGTAAAGCTTGCTACTTTAGTCTAGATTAATTGAACAACTACGGATTCAATATCTAAACATGCGATAGATTAAAGTTAACAATTACTAATTGATCAGATTAGCGAGAGAAAACAATAATCATAAAGTACGAGCAAGAGACATAAACAATACTTGAGAAATAAAAGGGAGAAAGAACAATCTCACAATTAATTAGTCGAAGCTTCCGTTTATCAATCCAAGAAAAGAGTGGATTAGTTCCTCATAATTATTGAGCAAAAGAAATTAGGGTTCTTGAAGTTTTCCCCAATTCTAAACGTTCAATGAATGAAAAAGTGAAGGTTAAGCTAAATACTTAACCTAATAATCCTAATATAAAAATAGAAAAATAGAAAATTCCCAAAAACTAGCTGAAAGTTGGAAACAAACGAAATAAAAACATTGAAACAGCCGAGCCACGGGCGACCCGCGTGCTCACCCGCGACCCGCGCCCATCATCCGCGACCCGCGCTACAATCCGCGATCCGCGCGTAACTCTGGCCTGCCTTTTCTTCTTTCTGCGTGGTCTTCTTCTTTGGTCTTCAAGTGGGCTTTCATTGTTGTTGGCTTAATGGGGACAAGCCCATGTGCCAATGTTTCTTTATAATAAAAGTCCAACCCAATTGCTTTCACATGCCAATTACTCCTTGTCCACTTATTTTTCCAAACCAATTTATATACCCCAATTGAACTTATTCACTTGCTAACCCATTCTATTAAGCTTGAACCATATTATCAACCCATAAATCATGGAAACTCCAATAATTACTCTCAAATGCAACCAACACCAAGAAATCGTAATTATACAATTATACCTCCACACGCTACTCATTCCATCAATAACTCATCTAAATTGACACTTTTATGCCGTACTAAACCCGTCTTATCAAACTTCCCCACACTTAGATCTTTACTCGTCCTCGAGTAAACTCAAAGGACTCATTACAAGCTCATACCAGCACCGATCCACAGAAGGGTAAGGAAAGTAATAAAACATGTAGTAATACTTGAACCAGACGGTCTTCAACTTAGCAGCAGGAGATCAAAATAGCATCGGATTTTTTCTTTACCTATGTCTCTCATTTTCCCTAGAGCGTCCGCCCTTGCGGATTTTCACTCTACCTTATCATTTTTTTTCATCTCACCTCTACTCTCAGTGGCACGCAACTCGTTTCTTCATTTTACCCAGAGCGCCCTTTCGGGTTTTCACTCCGTCCTCGGCCACATCCCAATCTTGCCTAGGCGCCCTTTCGGGTTTTCACCTAGCCGGGATTAATCTTTTTATTTTTTTGCTTTTTTCATTTTTTTTTTTTTTTGAAATAAAGTACTGAAATAAAAACACCACACAATTACAAAAGTATACAAATCGGAACGATTCTCCCTCCCCACACTTGAATGAAACATTGTCCCCAATGTTGCAAGGAGACAATAAAAAGGGAAGAGAAAACACACACCTCATCTAAGGAAGCGCCAATGACGACAGAAACCATCAAACATACCGCAACATGAAAACAGAGCAATCCACGCACCACACCTCCTCCCCACACTTGGCTATTAGCATATTCCATAAAGCACAATCATACAAAGCCAACAAAAGATGAGAGTGACAAAGAAGACTAACGCCCCTTATTACTCCAATCCTAACCAAAGACCAAGTAGCTGTAATAATATGTGTGCCAACAACAGAATGCACATAAATAAAACACTTCCGCAACTCCGAGCTTACAAGGTCAGTCCTAATCTCTCTACACCAAATCAACAATCCATCCAACCGCATAAACAAGTGCTCACAACAACGCACCGCGGTTACACCACACCTTAGCCACTATCCTACCCATCCTTCCTTCTAGGTCTCCCTTCTTATGTCGCCAACACCATAAATTAGGTAGTTCTGATTCTCTTTTTTTTTGAATTTTCGTTTTTTTTTTCCTTTTTTTTCGGTTTTTTTTTTTTTTTTTATCAAAATGCACACACAAATCTATGGGTTGCCTCCCAGAAGCGCTGTTGTTTTACGTCGTTGGCTCGACATCTCGCGGAGTGGTGAACCACCCGACTTAAGATAGAGTTTAGAACTTTACCTTTTCAAGGGACTGGGATAAACACTTGATTTAATATGTATAACTTGTGTTGCTTTACCGGAGCTCTTCCGGCGAATTAGATTATCAAACCAAGTCTTACCCTTCCTTTTTCCAGCCTCAGCATCTTTGTGATTCTCCCATAGAAGGATACACCTTTTCTCTCTAGGCGGGGAGTCCTGCAAAATTTCACAAGCTTTGCTCGGAATTGGTGGCTTCCGGCTTCTCATAGAAGTATGATTGGTAGCAATGGCACACAAAGAAGAAACCAAAGAATTAGTTGAATTAGGTGGATTAATTTGAAATTTAACCACCTTCCCATTAAACTCCATAGTCAAGGAACCATTTGGGACATCAATTCGGGTTCCTGCGGTCTTTAAGAATGGTCTACCCAATAAAATTGGGATAGCATCAACCTCCTGTGCCATATCCAAAACATAGAAATCTGCTGGAAAAACCAGTTGATCTACCTTGACCATAACATTCTCCACTACTCCTCTAGGGTGTACACTAGACCGATTAGCAAGTTGGACGACTACCCTAGTGCTTTTCAAAGGACCAAGCTTAAGAGACTCATAAACATGGTAGGGGAGAACATTTATTGATGCCCCTAGATCTAACATGGCTCTTTCAAACCGTGTATCACTTATAGTGCAAGGTATGGTAAACACACCCGGATCACTACACTTAGGAGGGGTCATACTCTTAAAAAAGGCCGAAACAAACTCACTAGGTTTCCCTTTCTGCTTTTTCAAACTACGTTCCTTCTGATTTCTTTTAATTGTACAAAGTTCTTTTAAAAACTTTGCATACCTAGGAACACTCTTAAGCAAGTCAAGTAAAGGAATATTTACCTCGCATTTACGAAAGGTTTTGTAAATATCAGTGCCATGCTCCTTTCTTCTTTTGTCCTTCAAAGCCTCGGGAAAAGGTGGGAGTGACTCATATGTGGGCATAACTGGTGTCACCTCATTGGAATTAGATACATCTTCTTTCACTCCATCACTAAGTAGCTTGTCACCTTCAACCACTAACTCCTCTTCTTCTTGAATAGTCACCACCTTAGGCTTAGCTTTTGGCTTTTCAATCTCCACCAATTGCCTACCATTTCTCAATGACACGGCACTCACATTCTCCCTGGGATTCAACACTGTTTGAGATGGTAGAGCACCCGACTGTTTAGCTTCTAACCGATTGACCGCAGTAGCCAATTGACTCACTTGATTCTCAAGATTTTTAAAATTTTGCTTATTATCTGCTCGATCCTGAGTAACACTGAGAGTAAGAGCACGAATCATATCTTCTGTGGACATTGATGAGCTCGGTGCTGCTTGTTGAGCTACTTGTTGTGGCACTTGTTGAGTAAATTGTTGTCCTTGTGGTCGTTGTAGAAACTGGCCTCTAGGAGGGCCAGCTGATGGACCGGCATGAGAGTTTCCCCAACGGAAGTTAGGGTGAGCCTTCCATCCTACATTATAGGTATTAGAGTGCGGATCCCATTTCTTGTTTGAACTACTCTCCCATATACCATTCACCGTCTGAGAACCACCCTCTTGCATTTGAGGGCACAAATCGCTAGGATGACCCTCAATACAACATATACCACAAACAACGGCCATTTGTCTTCCAAATAACATGTCACGTAGGGTGGAAGCAATATTATCAACTTTCTCCTCCAAGCCAGGACTAACACCCATAGCACTCACTCCTCTTCGTGATGGTCTCCTCTCAAACCGTCTAGAGGTCTCAGCTAGCTCTGTGATAACCTCCCAAGCTTCATCTGGATTCTTATTTGCTATATTTACCCCACAAGCAGAGTGAATCATACGACGATCATCTATGTTTAGGCCTCCACAAAAATACATGATGAGATCTTGGTCGGAGTATCCATGGTAAGGACAACTAGCACAAAGCTTCTTAAATTTCTCAAGAAATTCATACATAGTTTCTCCATCTTGTTGTTCAACATTACTGATGGCTTTTTTTAGTTGAGATGATCGAGAAGGAGGAAAATATTTCTCCAAGAATGCCTTCTTCATACCTACCCAAGTAGTGATACTCCCAGGTGGTAGATAGTTTAACCAGTCTCTCGCATTGTCCTTCAAGGAGAAGGGAATGCTCTCAATTTCAACTGCTCTTCTGTGACATTGGCTGGCTTCATACTGGTGCAAACAATATGAAAATCCAAAAGATGCTTATTCGGATCTTCGATGCTCATACCACTGAAACTGGGTAATTGATGTATCAACCCAGATTTCAGTTCAAAAGTAGCTCCATCATCCAAGGCTGGAAAAGTGATGCACAATGGTTGAACGTTAAGATTTGGAGCCGTAAGCTCCCTTAAGGTTCGAGTCTCTCTAGCCATATTCTCAGTAGTAGAAATTTCCGAAGTGTCTGAATTTGAGTGTATATCGCATTCGGAATCTGGGTGCTCAAAAGCAACTAGCAAACCTTCCCCGACTTGTCTTAACCTGAAAAATGTACGTTCAATCTCTGAGTCGTAAGGCTCGAGTGGTTGGTCAGAAGAACGAGTATTAGGCATAAACTAAAACAATAAAATAAAGGTCTACACTAAAGAAACACAAAAATTAACTATTGCCTTCCCCGGCAACGGCGCCAAAATTTGGTGAGCCGAAGTCGTATGCTCCCAATGATAATATTTATAACACTTAAAACCTTAAACTAATATAGTATATGGTAATAAGGATCGATCCACAGAGAAGGCGATGTAATTTATGTGAATAAAAGTATAGAAAATAAGTAACAATAAAAGGGGGGGTTTGTGATTGAATAATATATATCTACTAAACAAACAATAAAGATGAATGAATTCAGATGATTAAAAGGGCTTGGGTCAATAAACATCCTCTATCAACAAACTAATTGGTCCTTCGATTGTCTTTAACTCAATTACTCTCAAGTACTTTATTGTGGAAATACAGCCTTCCTTCTTCCTCTTAAGTATAGTCAACTAAGTCGAAACGCGATATTAGAAGACCCTAATTATTGAACAATCTAAGCCAAGCGTCTAGATTTAATCCAACAATAGCATTAACAATCCAAGGAAGCAATAAAGATAACAATCTTTAACACACGCGGTTAACGATTCGAATTATATGTTTAGTCTCTACCTTGTCCTAAAAACGATGAAACGCATACAAATTATTAGGGTAAAGCTTGCTACTTTAGTCTAGATTAATTGAACAATTACGGATTCAATTTCTAAACATGCGATAGATTAAAGTTAACAATTACTAATTGATCAGATTAGCGAGAGAAAACAACAATCATAAAGTACGAGCAAGAGACATAAACAATACTAGAGAAATAAAAGGGAGAAAGAACAATCTCACAATTAATTAGTCGAAACTTCCGTTTATCAATCCAAGAAAAAGAGAGGATTAGTTCCTCATAATTATTGAGCAAAAGAAATTAGGGTTCTTGAAGTTTTCCCCAATTCTAAAAGTTCAATGAATGAAAAAGTGAAGGTTAAGCTAAATACTTAACCTAATAATCCTAATATAAAATAGAAAAATAGAAAATTCCCAAAAACTAGCTGAAAGTTGGAAACAAACGAAATAAAAACATTGAAACAGCCGAGCCACGGGCGACCCGCGTGCTCACCCGCGACCCGTGCCCAACATTCGCGACCCGCGCTACAATCCGCGACCCGCGCGTAACTCTGGCCTGCCTTTTCTTCTTTCTGCGTGGTCTTCTTCTTTGGTCTTCAAGTGGGCTTTCATTGTTGTTGGCTTAATGGGGACAAGCCCATGTGCCAATGTTCCTTTATAATAAAAGTCCAACCCAATTGCTTTCACATGCCAATTACTTCTTGTCCACTTATTTTTCCAAACCAATTTATATAGCCCAATTGAACTTATTCACTTGCTAACCCATTCTATTAAGCTTGAACCATATTATCAACCCATAAATCATGTAAACACCAATAATTACTCTCAAATGCAACCAACACCAAGAAATCGTAATTATACAATTATACCTCCACACGCTACTCATTCCATCAATAACTCATCTAAATTGACACTTTTATGCCGTACTAAACCCGTCTTATCAGTCTCTTTCCTATAGAATCTACTACCCATTCCGGATCATTGTAGGTGTCACACGAATATACAAGGTCAACCACGAGGTTGAGTAGAAGAAAATTAAACAAGCAAACATTATTATAAATAGAAATTCAATCATCTCCACTCCGAATCACAAGGCCCCAATACACCGCACCGATCACAAGGCCCATTAACTCCGCACCGATCACAAGGCCAATAAATCTGCACCGCTCCCAAGGCCATTAACTCCGCACCGATCACAATGCCAATTAACTCTGCACCGATCACAACGCCAATTAACTCCGCACCGATCACAACGCCTATTCTCATCACCTCATATCTTATCACAGCAAAATATATTCAAACATCATAATATACCAATCAAGCATTAATATTAAATAATCATTGTTATAATCAAATAACAACAGAGTAATCATTATTATATTCACCGTATTTCCCCTACCTGAAATAGCAGGAATGCAAATAATCCAAGGCGGAAATATAAAACACACAAAGTACTAAAAATGCAGCGGAATTTTAACTTTTTAAACATAACATCATGCGAGGTGAATTAGAACTAATACTGGAACTGATATAAACAAAATAGATAAGTATAACAGTTCTAAATACGAATACCGAATATATACAAAGCCTGGGATGGAACATCCCTACAGGCACAAAACATGAACTGTATCAAAACTAAGACTCTAGCTAATCGGTGAAGTGTTAGTCATATCATGAAAGGATCATCACTCGCTAGCTCTCAAGTGAACCCCGTCCAACCTGCATGTACCTACATACATGAAAACATGTATGCCACAATCAGTGGGGAGTGACTAGAGTTCTCCTAGCCACCTTTTGTAACGACACGTGACAAGTAAAGCAAACAGAATACTCCAACATATATAAACATGTGAAGTATAACAATATCTCAATAACTGATCATCAACTATCATGCAATCACTAATGCACGGCTCTCAACCAACTTCGGAAACTATTTGGAAGGAGAGCCGATTTCCCTACCGGTTACCCGCTCGGGGGGTCTTTCAATCCAAACCATTTACGAAACTGACTAAAGAGTCATCCAATGCCTTGGATGAACAAAACTATAAATCAAGTATTGTAATTATCAATATCATCATGCATATCTGACACTGTACCAATCTCAAGGCAAGCAGATATAAAACATCAAGTAAAAAGGTTCAACGGTCAACTTAAGACATAACCTGAATACTAACACACTTTCACAATCAAGGACTCAGAGGCCAACTTAAGGCATAGACCAAGGTATCAATAAACACTAGCAATGGGTCCAGAGGTGAACTTAACACATATCCCTCTACCAAACAATGTCGGGTCCAGAGGTGAACTTAACACATATCCTAACATACAATTCAACTAAAGGGTCAAGAGGTGAACTTAACACATATCCTAGTACCAAACGATGTCGGGTCCAGAGGTGAACTTAACACATATCCCAACATACAATTCAAGTAAACGGTCCAGAGGTGAACATAACACATATCCCAGTACCTAACAATGTCGGGTCCAGAGGCGAACTTAACACATATCCCAGTACCAAACAATGTCGGGTCCAGAGGTGAACTTAACACATATCCCAATTAACATACAGTTCAAGTAAAGGGTCCAGAGGTGAACTTAACACATATCCCTAAACATCCACAAGCAAAGAGTCCAGAGGTGAACTTAACACATATCCCAATGCTACAAACAAGTATTGGGTCCAGAGGTGAACTTAACACATATCCCAATACACAGCTATCGTACACCGGGTCCAGAGGTGAACTTAACACATATCCCGTGTACGACAACCGATCACGTGTCAGGTCCAGAGGTGAACTTAACACATATCCTGACACGCCACAAGCAAAACACGTAATGGGTCCAGAGGTGAACTTAACACATATCCCATCACGCGACATACAAAACACGTAATGGGTCCAGAAGTGAACTTAGCACATATCCCATCACGCGACATACAAAACACGTAATGGGTCCAGAGGTGAACTTAACACATATGCCATCACGCGACATACAACTCAAGCATTAACATCCAAAGATAGAAACTAATCTATAGCTCTAACTTCTTAAACCACTAAACAACACTTAATTGATCCCGGGAACTAAGATGAGGGAGAGCCGGTTTCCCTTTCGTTTACCCGACCGGGGGGTCTCTATCCTCACTCCATTCCCAAACCCAATATAGTGTCGCCCATCCTCCGGGGACCTCAAACACATATCAAAGGTACGAAGAACGAGTTTCAATCAAAACCGATAAACCGTTTAAAAGTTACGGGCTAATTACGAATTCAAAATAAAAACAAGCATCAGGGGTCCTCAGCCGGTCGGCAGGCAGCGGGCCTACTGGCTGGACACTTCTCCCAGCCTTCCTTCTTTACAAAACGCAAACAACCACAAAGGGCTCCCAGCCGGTCGGCAGGCAGCCGGCCCACCGGCTGGGGAACCCAATCCCCTCTATTTACGTACTATGCAAAACTTACCCAAGAGGCTCCCAGCCGGTTGGTAGGCGGCCGGTCTACCGGCTGGGCACTCAAATCCTACGTATTTCAAAATTTGCAAAAACAACTAAAAGCACTCCCAGCCGGTCGACCGGCTTAGAGAGCCTGATCGCAAAAATCGCGACTTCCAGTAAAATCGAAACCTTCACAATTCGACTCAATACTTCTAATATCACAACAACAAATGTTTACCCATTGTATCAAATCATCAACTACACTAACTATCAGCAATTAAACCCACAAACAATCCTCAATAAGCAAATGAGTTGTATCCGTCTTAAGCATAAATTTCTGAAAAACTTAACAATAAACATATGTAACATCACCAAGCACAAAAACGTCACATACATATATTCCTAGCATGATTTCTAAGTCCTTGAACATAAACCTCAAGCAAAATAAGAAACTTAAACAAGAACACAACACAAACTAGCTATTTTAACAAAAAGGTCGAGTTTCTCATTATCGTCACTTTTTACGCGATTAAGCTCCTATCTCCTCTTCAATCTTGCCACTAACCTTCTTAGGATCTTCTAAGTCTTCACCTACAACAAGCAAAACAGGTTTAAGAGGCTAAAACTCGAATCACACCAAAACAGTCCCAATTTCGAGTTGAAAGAAACGAGAAACGGAAGTGATAGATGGCTTGCAAATTTCATGAGGATTCCGAAAATGTATATATTACCTTGATTCGGTGAACGGATGATGACGGAAATTGGAAAAGAAGATGAAGATTTAAGGAGAATATGAAGAAATGAAGAACACTGTTTTATTATTTGGGAAGGATGAGTGTGTCGACATTCATAAGGAAATGGTAGGGTTTTATTTGTCCTTTCCGTTTAAGTGGAACGGACCTTTGAAAGTGAACGGGTTTGTCGGGTCGGATTACTTGTCAAGTTATATTCGTCTTAAGGACTTAAGGTTCTTAAGACGGATCTTATGAACTTCATTAAAATGCTTCTCAATAAACTATAAAAATATATTTTATTACTTAAAATAATTAAAAGCCTTTGAAATATAAATCACGAAAATATGGGATGTTACAATCACCCAATCTTCAAAAAGTTTCGTCCTCGAAACTCGAAGGTAGAAGTAAGTACGAAAACAACTCTAACTTTCAAAATGAAGCAAACGGGTCATGACAACCCAAAACTTTCTCTTTCAAAAGGTTTCAAGAAGAAAAGGTCTCAAGGCACAAGTCTTGTCAATGGATATTGGGATTCTCGTTACGTATTTAAGAGTCCGACATTCCAAATCTGAGACAAGTCCCAAAATTTTGTTCGAATACAGTTCAAAATTAGATTGATTCGGTGTTGACAAGCACAGCACAGGTTATCAGACGTCTCCAATAACAAGTTCTAGTGGCAGTCAACGCTGAAATTTGACAAAATCGTAAAATGCTATGCTCTTTAAAACCAAGTTTTCTTCAAATCGACCACTACTCCCAAATTCTTGGAAAAGTAAAATTGTAACAATGACTAAAAGTTGCTTCTAACGGAAGAGAAAGCAGTTTCAAATTCTCAAAAAAACTAAGCTTTTTCTAAAAACAGTGAATTTAAAGTCAACAATTGGGGAACGAGTTTTCAAGACAGACGTTTGAGAGCGCGAAAACAGTCACAGAGCTTATTTTCAACACGGGGGATTAGAGGTTTCAAGCCTCCCGGCTGTCAGAACACAAAAAGGAGGGTTGAAGGAACGGAACAATCAAGTCGAAGGTTAAAGAAGACGGTAACCTTGCCAAGCATGCATGGGTACACTAACCGCTCAATCCCTAATCAAAACATCGTTACAACGATTCCTAGTTTATCCCAAAGAGACGTTTCCAGTGACCTCGATACTCACAATGGTCCCACGGTTCCTCTTACCCTTCTCTCATCCACGAAACAAGGTATTCTTCTACAAGAAGGTTTCCGAACTCTCACTCAGTTTTACAAAAATCTGTTCTATTAGGGTTAAGGATCTCTCACTCAAGGTGGAAACCTAATTCACATTCCTCAGAACAAGGTTTACGCACTTTCTAAATCTAAATCCGAATTCTAGCACCATAACATCGAATTCTAAAATTTAGGATAACAAACTTTCCACGCTATGACTCTTCCCAATCAGACAGGCCATAACTAAAATTTCATATATCCTTTGGTCCTACGTAGTCCGATTCCATCAAATTCATCCTATGGGGTACTTCGAAATCCTAAGTTCTCCAAAGTCATCTATTACCATAAAACGAACATTCCAAGGCAAGGTCTCACTAAGGTAACAACTTCCAAGTCAAGCAAGTCTATGACTGGTCCTCATGGCTAGTTCCTCAAAACGAGTCCGGTCTCAAAGTTCCTCGAAGTCTAAAGCAACATTATCCTTTCGATGATTTATTCCTCAAAAGTTTAGATAACCCATCTCAGATAGTTCCCAAATGACAATTCAACCAAACTCTCAGACTACTCAACTCATGTGATATATCTATTATACTTGTATCACAGTCCACAAATAACCATACTCAAATCAACGCGTTTCTGGACTTACATCTCTCAACGAATCATTCATTCTCAAATTGATGATGTATCCTAAATTTTCCTTTAAGTCTTTCATTAGATAAATGCTAAGATCCATTAAGTAACTTAAGATCAACCACTCAGTCCATTCCACAGGTTCTTGTAAATGTTCCAATGTTCTCACACCGTTACTAACAACTCTCGTTCCTCAAGTTCAAACAGCATTAACTTACCCCATTCACTTATCGGATAACATCAGTACTTTAAGCATATTCCTCGAAATCAATCCTTACTCCAAGTTCCTCGAGATCCTCAAATGGGTATTCCAAACTCACAATTATCCATGACTCAGCAAGATTCTCACACCTAAGTCCCACCTAAAGCCACGTAAAACACTCTACCTAGCACAATTATCTCATCATTCACTTACTCTTCAAATTAGTAACATATAGGCACCTAGATCAACATAACACATTCCACCAGCTCCTTAGCTCACTCCTCAAATAACAACACTCTCTCAGTCATGGTCTACAATTGTCCTCAAGAAATTCCCCAAGTCTGTCTATGGTAGGTTACCGCACAAGGTGTTTCAGGATAAGCAAGTTATCAGGTGAAGTCAAGAGAAAACAATGATAGCTCTCAAGGAAGGTCAAGAAGAGTCTAAGGGAGGAGATTAAGATCTTAACAGTTATACGTACACCAGATTACAAACAAGGTAGTAGACATGTACGTACCGGTAGATGGATCTGGGGGAGCTCCCGTCTCAGCCTGAATCTGAACAGCTCTAGCTCCACTGGTCTCAGCCTCTGGGTCAATAGTGGTAGCTCTGTCACTAGCTACATTCTTCTCGGGGCACTCGAAGGAGCGATGCCCTGGCTTCTTGCAGGAGTAGCATAAGTAAGGGTCACCGTCACAGTTAACTCTAGGATGAAGATCCTTGCGGCACTTGAAGCACTTTAGGGGAACGTCCGATGGGAAGCTCATGTTTCGGACTGGAGAAGTCTTAGCTCTCTAGGACTTCTTGTTCTTCAGGGGACGCTTCCTTGTTCCAAGAAGGGAGGAAACAGGAGGACTAAGAGGTCTTCCGCTTCGGCATACATGCAAAGGCGGTGGAGGAGGAGAGAAGGCTCTAGTTCCTTCACAATAGATCTGGTAAGGGTCCTCCGCTCGCAAGACACCGTAGTAACTCTGGAAGTAAGAAGTCGGGTCACCACTGGCTACACTCCTAGTCTCAGCATTAAGCTTGCTCCGAAACAGATAGGCTTTGTCTTCCTCTCTCTCAACTAGCTGTGGGACAAAGTGGGTTAGCTCCTCAAATAGATTGGTAAAGGCTTGAACAGAAAGGGTTCATTGGCGAAGGTTCATGAACTCGGTCATCTTATCTTGGCGGATGTCCCGGTGGTAAAACCTCATGCCAAGAAGAGTCTTGAAACGACTCCAAGTGAAAGTAGGGTCACGAGTAGCAGGAGCATTGA
This sequence comes from Silene conica, assembly GCA_029255685.2. Classification (NCBI taxonomy): domain Eukaryota; kingdom Viridiplantae; phylum Streptophyta; class Magnoliopsida; order Caryophyllales; family Caryophyllaceae; genus Silene; species Silene conica. The sequence goes on from CM055319.2 coordinate 19,406,273, forward strand.
TCGTCAACCACCAACTCCTAGCTTCACGAACCAAGAACTGAGATGCTACTTGGGTCTGATCCTCAGGACGAACACCATAAATCATGAAGTTCATTTCCATGTCAAAGAACCAAGCGGTGAGGGTCGCAGCACTGGTCTCTCCGTCGAATGTCTTAGCTGCATTCCTCCACATCTGGGTGATAATCCAAGCCAATCCTCCAGGTTGGTTACTTCCCGAGGTTTGAAAAGAAGAAGAAGGCATAGACGACCTACCTATGCAATCCTGAAGAGTTTGAATGAGGGCTTGAGTCTCAGCATTCTCATCGTTGGTTGGCTCTGTCATTCTTCAATCATAAGAGAATAAACCGTTAAACGTATTCCTAACAAGGCACAAACAGACTACAATATAAGTCCCTAAATCTACCCCATCTCTCATTCATTCTTCAATTATGTGGTCAAGTTAAGGTTGGGGGTCACATGAGTGCGTCGGGAGCAATAATGCTCTGATACCAACTGTAAAACCCCTCGCGAAAGCGGAAATATAAAACACACAAAGTACTAAAAATGCAGCGGAATTTAAACTTTTTAAACATAACATCATGCGAGGTGAATTAGAACTGAAACTGGAACTGATATAAAAAAAATAGATAAGTATAACAGTTCTAAATACTAAAACTGAATATATACAAAGCCTGGGATGAAACATCCCTACAGGCACCAAACATGAACTGTATCAAAACTAAGAGTCTAGCTAATCGGTGAAGTGTAAGTCATATGATGAAAGGATCATCACTCGCTAGCTCTCAAGTGAACCCCGTCCAACCTGCATGTACCTACATACATGAAAACATGTACGCCACAATCAGTGGGGAGTGACTAGAGTTCTCCTAGCCACCTTTTGTAACGACTAACGACACGTAACAAGTAAAGCAAACAGAATACTCCAACATATATAAACATGTGAAGTATAACAATATCTCAATAACTAATCATCAACTATCATGCAATCACTAATGCACGGCTCTCAACCAACTTCGGAAACTATTTGGAAGGAGAGCCGGTTTCCCTGCCGGTTACCCGGTCGGGGGGTCTTTCAATCCAAACCATTTACGAAACTGACTAAAGAGTCATCCAATGCCTTGGATGAACAAAACTATAAATCAAGTATTATAATTATCAATATCATCATGCATATCTGACATTGTACCAATCTCAAGGCAAGCAGATATAAAACATCAAGTAAAAAGGTTCAACGGTCAACTTAAGACATAACCTGAATACTAACACACTTTCACAATCAAGGACTCAGAGGCCAACTTAAGGCATAGACCAAGGTATCAATAAACACAAGCAATGGGTCCAAAGGTGAACTTAACACATATCCCACAACCAAACAATGTCGGGTCCAGAGGTGAACTTAACACATATCCCAACATACAATTCAAGTAAAGGGTCCAGAGGTGAACTTAACACATATCCCAGTACCAAACAATGTCGGGTCCAGAGGTGAACTTAACACATATCCCAACATACAATTCAAGTAAACGGTCCAGAGGTGAACTTAACATATATCCCAGTACCAAACAATGTCGGGTCCAGAGGTGAACTTAACACATATCCCAACATACAATTCAAGCAAAGGGTCCAGAGGTGAACTTAACACATATCCCTAAACATCCACAAGCAAAGGGTCCAGAGGTGAACTTAACACATATCCCAATGCTACAAACAAGTATTGGGTCCAGAGGTGAACTTAACACATATCCCAATACACAGCTATCGCACACCGGGTCCAGAGGTGAACTTAACAAATATCCCGTGTACGACAACCGATCACGTGTCAGGTCCAGAGGTGAACTTAACACATATCCTGACACGCCACAAGCAAAACACGTAATGGGTCCAGAGGTGAACTTAACACATATCTCATCACGCGACATACAAAACACGTAATGGGTCTAGAGGTGAACTTAACACATATCCCATCATGCGACATACAACTCAACCATTAACATCCAAAGATAGAAACTAATTTATAGCTCTAACTTCTTAAACCACTAAACAACACTTAATTGATCCCGGGAACTAAGATGAGGGAGAGCCGGTTTCCCTTTCGGTTACCCGACCGGGGGGGTCTCTATCCTCACTCCATTCCCGAACCCAATATAGTGTCGCCCATCCTCCGGGGACCTCAAACACATATCAAAGGTACGAAGAACGAGTTTCAATCAAAACCGATAAACCGTTTAAAAGTTACGGGCTAATTACGAATTCAAAATAAAAACAAGCATCAGGGGTCCCCAGCCGGTCGGCAGGCAGCCGGCCTACCGGCTGGACACTCCTCCCAGCCTTCCTTCTTTACAAAACGCAAACAACCACAAAGGGCTCCCAGCCGGTCGGCAGGCAGCCGGCCCACCGGCTAGGGAACCCAATCCCCTCTATTTACGTACTATGCAAAACTTACCCAAGAGGCTCCCAGCCAGTTGGCAGGCGGCCGGTCTACCGGCTGGGCACTCAAATCCTACGTATTTCAAAATTTGCAAAAACAACTAAAAACACTCCCAGCCGGTGGACCGGCGGCCGGTCGGTCGACCGGCTCAGAGAGCCTGATCGCAAAAATTGCGACTTCCAGTAAAATCGAAACCTCCACAATTCGACTCAATACTTCTAAGATCACAACAACAAATGTTTACCCATTGAAACAAATCATCAACTACACTAACTATCAGCAATTAAACCCACAAACAATCCTCAATAAGCAAATGAGTTGTATCCGTCTTAAGCATAAATTTCTGAAAAACTTAACAATAAACATATGTAACATCACCAAGCACAAAAACGTCACATAAATATATTCTTAGCATGATTTCTAAGTCCTTGAACATAAACCTCAAGCAAAATAAGAAACTTAAACAAGAACACAACACAAACTTGCTATTTTAACAAAAAGGCCGAGTTTCTCATTATCGTCACCTTTTACGCGATTAAGCTCCTATCTCCTCTTCAATCTTGCCACTAACCTTCTTAGGATCTTCTAAGTCTTCACCTACAACAAGCAAAATGGGTTTAAGAGGCTAAAACTCGAATCACACCAAAACAGCCCCAATTTCGAGTTGAAAGAAACGAGAAACGGAAGTGATAGATGGCTTGCAAATTTCATGAGGATTCCGAAAATGTATATATTACCTTGATTCGGTGAACGGATGATGACGGAAATTGGAAAAGAAGATGAAGATTTAAGGAGAATATGAAGAAATGAAGAACACTGTTTTATTATTTGGGAAGGATGAGTGTGTCGACATTCATAAGGAAATGGTAGGGTTTTATTTGTCCTTTCCGTTTAAGTGGAACGGACCTTTGAAAGTGAACGGGTTTGTCGGGTCGGATTACTTGCCAACTTATATTCGTCTTAAGGACTTAAGGTTCTTAAGACGGATCTTATGAACGTTATTAAAATGCTTCTCAATAAACTATAAAAATATATTTTATTACTTAAAATAATTAAAAGCCTTTGAAATATAAATCACGAAAATATGGGATGTTACATGCCTGAAGACAAAGGCTTTGGATTCTGCCTCATTACCTCATGCATGTTGAGTCCACCTATTCAATTCATTGGTGAACTCGAATGTTCGATCTGGCTCATCTTTCTCAAAAATCCCGAGCATGCATGCTGAGAACTCCAATACATAATCCCGGATTGATTTGATGTGCTTGACCTCTTTTAGCTTCCGCCGAGCGATAAACTCATTTTTGTTTACAGAAGTGTTCCCTTAAAATATTCTTGAAGTCGGTCCATAATGTTCCCGTGATCGTGCCTACTTCCATTTCCCTGTACTTAGGCCTTCACTACATCTTGGCATGCATCGTCCGTCAAGTACATGCTCGTTGTGTCGACTTTCGCTTCTTCATCGAGCCCACTTACTCGGAAGTATTGTTCCATATCGATATCAAAGTTATAAACATCTTTCAAACCCTTGCCACATCCTAGGTGCGAGGTTATTCACCTTCATATTACGGCCCCCCAAAGATTTCCCGTCATTGGCCACGACGTTTATGAGCCTGGCGCAAATATTCTCTAGGTCATCGATCTTTTGATGGAGGTGTGTGATTTCTTCCTTCCGATCGTTGGGGATTGCATCACCGATCACTTGGATCCGGTCATCCATCTCGATCATCCGACTTAAGGCCACTAAACATCTTTTCCAACTCCTCGACGCTCGCCTTCATTCGAATCACGATGCCCTCGACCTTTGGAAATTTATTGTCGAACACATTCTCTAAGTAGCCCAATCGCTCTTCCATAATTTTGTCAATTTTATTGATTACGATGAACAATTGTGAGTTGTAGAAACCGTCTCAGATTGGGCTCTGATACCCAATATCACGGTCCGGTACTTTAGTCGGATCGTTGTGCGAACCATTATCTGACTCTAGGGCAAGAATGCAAACAACAAGTGTCTCGTACTAGTGAAGGATTTCCCATTAACAGGTTTCTCGAGACTCTGGATATTTGCTAGGAATCCTAGTCACGATTATCAAGGTCTGGCACACGAAAGCAATAAAAATAAGTGAAAGGAAAAGACAAACAATATCAAGCTTAAAGGCGAGAAGCGGTTTTGATTGACTAGCACTCCTCAAATAGGCTTTTTTGATAGTTTGGTTCATGTACCAGGATACATTGATTGTGCTAAGTAGGGATACGTTTTATCAACACCTAAAAACATATCTTAAACTAAAAATTAAAGAAAACCCCAAGATTCGACAGACATGACGTAATTTTGGGATACTAAATGAAACTAAAAATAGAAATGAAAATACATGAGTGAAAATAAGAAATCTAGGGACTCGAAGTAAAAGGACCGCACTCGCAATTCTCAGGGACGATTATGCGACCAAAAGTGACTCCTACTAACATGAAAAATAATATTCCCTCCATTTATTAGTTTTCATCCCATTTCTTTTTACACAACTATCAAAAAATGGATTAAATAACGAAAAAGTAATGGTAGATTTGCATATGGACCAAATCTATATAATAACATAAAAAGGTATCTTGAGCCTCTTTTATGGTGCCACGTGTCACGTTATATATTCTTGTCACCTAGCTTACATATAACATATTTATACAATTACTACATGAATAATAACAAATTTTGTGTACAAAAATAATGAATAATGAAAAATTGTCACTTAATAATCCCTTTACTATAAAAGGGATAGAATTTAAAGGATTCTTATTGGTCGATTAAAAGTAGGAAGTTTTTTTTATAATTAGAGTAGGGTCCACCATATTATTTATACTTAATTAATTAACTTTTCTCAAGTTTTCGTCGATTTAATCTCTTTCCGTGTTTCTCAAGCTTTCATCGATTTAATTTCTTCCTTACTTTTGTTAATTAAAGAAGTTACAATCTATAATCACACAACGAATTATAAAGTCTCATAGAGTATTAACTCAATTTCAACCGCAAAAATCAGATGTTTGATGATCGTTGATAATAAGTTAACTAATTTTACATAAATTAAAGGCATAAATTAGATATAATAAATTAATAATATGATTACAACACCGAAACTAAACTTTTCAATATTACTTTAGCATGGAGCAATGAAAAATTAAATTAGTGGTAATAATTATAAAACACAAATAAAAATTAAATACCAAATATAATAGTTGAGGGTTGAAACATTTCAATACCTTAAATTAACAAATTAAAATAGTTGTGAGTTCTAAATCAACGAAAATATGTATCTCCGTCTTAAATATACATAAAATTATATAAAAAAGCATGGTTTATATTATATTATATGGTCGGAATTTTTTGATAGTTAGAGGGCCGACCTAATAATAATTTGGGTTCAGTACGATGGTTAGGAACTTATGATTTAAACCGTAAGTATAATTTTCAAATTTATATCTTTTTATCGGTTACTATCCGTCTTAAGTTTAAAATGGGTAAGTATCTTTATTTTCGCTATACATAATGCTTTTGTGTTGTCTTATTCATCTTACATATGTATATTTGAACCGTCGTAAACTTAAACCAATATTGTTGTTCTAAATAAGAATTTGTATACTTTTATAATGTCAAGCAAATGCGTTGTTTTTACTTACGTCTAAGTTATAACCTGCGATACTAAAATCATATGTTTATAAAATATATTCACACTCTTATTAATTTTTTTTAATTTAATAAAATTAAAACCGTGCATTTTTGCACGGGCGCTAGTATAGAATATATGTACACAAATTTAAATAAATTAATAGTTATTTGCCATTCAATCTTCCCAAGAAAAACATCAAAGAGTCATAAAACACTCTTTCACAATTTAACGACCTTCATAACTATAATCTCTCCTATATAATGTCATCTATTTATTTTTTTGTGTTTCCAAAACATAATAATAAAAAATCAAACAGTCATAAAACACTCTTTTACAATTACTGTTATTAAATTTATTTATTTTTCTTTTAATATTTCTGTTATTAAATTTATTGTTTCGATCATTCAAGAATTCGGCGTATTTAAACATATATATTTTTTTTCAATTAGCCGAGTGTCAAAATATTTATATATCGTTTATAAATGATTAAAATTTGACTAGCATGAAAAATAAAGGGAAGAGAAAAAATCATTCAAAGTTGGAGAAAACGGTAGAATATGAAAGAAATAATATAATTGGTTAGGTGAAGATTTTCCATGCTATTTTTGTGATAAAAAATTTTTCTTTTTGAGTTTTGAATCAATTGGTACAGTAATTTGTTGTAGTGAGATGATTTGGTAAATTTGGTATGTATGTTTCTAAATTAATTTGTATGATAATTTGTCTTTTGAATCAATTGATATGTATCTTTAGTAATGTTTTATTAGGAATTATTTATAGGGACTAAGGTGTAAATTGTAACACCCCCATTTATTTAAGAGCCTTTAGCAAGACATTCTCAAATAAACAGAGTTGTTACCATCTCGGAATGTCCGAGGTAGTGAATAACAAAGTAAAACAATACAAAGTACTTTATATAAAACAGGTAAAATTTAAACTTTGGTTATTACAATTACTACATAGCGGAAAATAAAATATAAATGATGACTTCTCTAGATGTGATATAATTCTAAGTCGGTCCAAAGTCTGCATCTTACATTCCTGCCCCAGTTCCTAGCTCATCTGTCTCTGACCTGTAGAATCTACACTCCATTCCGGATCATCGTAGGTGTACAAGAATACACTGTCAACCTCGCGATTGAGTAGGATAACACAACAATTATAATGCAACAGTTAAATGATATGCAAATGCCATGATATGCTCGAGCTCAATCTCAATCTCAATCTCATTCTCAAACTCATACCCTTGCACCAAGCCATACCGAACCTCCCGGCAGACTATAATCGGTCGTCACCGAACACCAGCTCAACATCTGATAAGACACCAGGCCTGCTCTGCAGAACCACCCTAGGCTTTATATCAGAACAATATCTGACCATAACTTTCTCAGTAACCAATGCATATGCTATGCTCATGAATGCAACGATATAATTATTCAATTATGCTATCAGATAATGAAATGCTCATGCCATTACCAACGATCCACAATCAATCCAACCAATATTATTCTCATGTCAATCATCATCAGCATCCATAACACACAACACCACATCCATTCATACACATCATAGAGTATAAGGTCAGTGTATCCTACCTGGATAGCAAATATAATCCCATCACGCAGCTAACATCTAATCAGTAGCATCACTCCATCACATACTCAACACCTAATAAAATAATAGACTTAATTACTAACTAATACAATCACGCAACTACATAATATATCAATCATTCCAATTAATTACTTAAATAATATATTACGCATAACGAGACCGTATCAATTATTTCTTAGCAACAATTCTAATTAAATAAAGAATTATATAAATTAACGACCATAAATAAATAACAATTACTTGTCACACACGTATCAAAATCATGGAGATAAAATCATAAAACTTTGAAGCACGACACTTATAAAGTATACGAAACTAATAAATTAACTTGACCATGTTCATAAGGATTTACGTCTAACACCTTGTGATTATATATATACATATAAACATACTCATCTACGTACCAATTATCATTAATTAACTATACATATCAATTATTATTAATCAAACATAAACTTACTATTTATAGACTTACTAAAAATAGCATTTGATCAATTAATCGATTATTATTAAATCAATATCACAACAACATAAATAATTATGAATAAACATAATAACAATAATATACTAATTGCTAAAGCATGATTAATAATACTAATAATATAACTAACATAAAATTACCCAAACCTAATAATAACACCATTAATAATAATAATAATAATAATAATAATAAAACAATCATAATAATAAAATAATGATAATAATAACAACACCCTTAAAAAAGTGGCACAACAATACTTATAATAATAATAATATTAATAATAGTAAATATTAATAACACCTAATCACCACAACAACTTCGTATAACAAACGAAGTGCGTAAACAGCCCCGACGCCACAGCCCACAAAACAGCCCAACACCCTCTTTTCCCGCCATTATTACCACAAGCCTGACCACCAACGACCACCACCACTAATCCTAAACTTACCTATGTACTACCCACTACCAATACCACGCATTGAACGCCACTAGAAGCCAGCACCGTCACCACCACGACAACTCTAATCAGCCTACACGAGCGCCCTATTACACTGTTCACTGTAACTCTTATGTACACCCTTCTTCTCACGCCTTTTTACTCACCACCGTGCCCCCCTACCACCCCTAGCCACCACCGTGGTCACCACTGACCCACGGTGGTTCTATGGGTGGTACACGTGTGTCCTCGTTCCCCATGAATCAACATAATATCGAAACCCAAAACTGTTGTACACACGGAACCTTGAACTGCTGTAACATTTCACGTTAAACACTCCCTGCAAAACCGACTCCTACCACCAATACCACCACCCTAACCACCACTAGCCACCAGTCTCAACACTTCACACCACACCCTAGCCCCTGGTGCCAACACCCACCTTCGACAGTCCCTTAAACCACTCAAAAAATAGCCGTCTAAACGGCTGTACCCGATCCCCTGTTCTGCATTATTTAGCACCCGTCTTAAACCCGTGTCAACTAACACTCTCCCAGCCACCACGCATCATCTAAACACCACCAAACCATCCTACTTAACTCACCATTACCAGGACTCACGACCCACGACACGAATTAGACCCGAACATAAACAACTAAGCAATAAAACGTAATAGAAACAACACACAAACACGCATAAACAACACGAAAACAGAGCATATAAAACGTGTGTCCATCGACATCTACGACTATTTTATTTCTATCCACTGTGGTCTTATGGTGATCTAATGATGCCAAACATGTTATTCACATTACAAGGATTACCCACAACAATGAGACTCAGATTCAAAGGTCCTATGTTATGAGAAATAAAATGTTAAACTTACATACAAGCATGAATGAAAGTGATGATTGTGATGGTTGTTCTACGTGTTGCTTTCTTTCTCTTTTGCTCCTGTTGAAACTCACGGTGTTTGTTGGTGGAGGGAGGTAGAGAGGAGGAAGGAGATGCGCAAGGTTTCGGGTGGGCGTCGATGGAGGCAGATAGGACAAGGAAATTAGGGTTTGTCTGCTAGGTCGTTGGTGGGTTTATGAGGCCTTGCTAGGCTGTTTATTCCTTGACCAAAAACTACCCAAACCCAAGTCAAAACCCGTCATCAAAGTTCCATCACGCATTCCAAGGATTATATTACCCATTCCCGACTCTTAACTTAAAATAAATGAGTACGCATAAATTATTTATGATAATTAAATTATGTACTTTAGTATTAGTACTTATTAATTAAATAATTTATAAGGATATAAAATTATTAGCACTTATATAAAAATAATAAAACAAGTATATTCGAGAAATAAATATATAATTATAAATATATTTAATTATAAATATATTATCAAAATAAAGAAATACGAAAGAAATGTCTTAACATGAAATAATTATCAAATATAAAAATGATTATGAAATACGAAATAGTCGTAGAAATACGATTTATAAAACAATAATAGTTTACGTAAAAATACTTTATACATTCCATTGAAATACTTGTATGAAACACGGTTTGACTGCGGTTGATCGAGGCTAAAACACGGGGTATTACAAAATTGTAATAATATGTAGATTTGGAAAATAATTAATTAATATTGGTTGTATATCTTTCATATTTTGTTTCCTCGACTAATAAACCAGTTATATTTTTTTGTCTTTTACGTACATATTACGATGTTCTTTTTAAGATCACTTTTTTAATTATTATCAAGTTTCATAAACTCCAACGAGGATTGCGAAAAATTAGAATTATCTTGCGATGTTACTAAATTTTACTTCCTCCATTTTTCTATTTTCCTCACATTTGCTTTTGCACATGGATTTTGGCAACTTATTAAACAAAGATAAAGAATTGTTAGGTAGGCAACTTGCAGTGATTAGTTTATTGTTAATTAAAGTGGGTTAAGTGGGTTAGGGGATCTGATGTATTAACACTTTCCCATCAAAACAAAATGGGGGTGGGAAAACTGATGTGTAAGGGCATTCCCACCAAAACAGAATGAGGGGAAATTCAAACTCTTATAAATGTTCCCCCAAAATCACTTACACAACTATGTCATCTATTACATCATCATTAACCTAGCTAAGTGTTAGGTTCTAATACCTACTTAGTCATACTAATATATATTATCTTATAATAAGTTGATCTTATGCATGCTTAACTAGTGATTATGTCGAGATTAAGGAGGAAGAATGAGCTCCCTTACATTGTTATTCTCAGCAAGTTTAGGGCACAAATGAAGTCACCTACTTCACTTGTTCTTAAGCTTATTCACACGGATGATCCTCCTTGAACCTTCAAAGAGATGGCCTCCAAAAGATGAACACCAAGACACACTACACTCAATGTTTGTATATTATTTTGCTAGAATGAACACACAAACTCTCTAGATTGAGAAGGAGGCACACGGTTAGGGTTAGAAAAATGAAGCTTATTTTTCTTTTTTTTGTTCTCTCTAAACAAAACCCTAATCCAACACAAGAATGAATGAGAGAGTGAACCAAGGAACAAAACCTCCTTTTGTTCTTCATTTGGTTCGGCCGAAAGCATGGGTTAGAATGCCCAATGGATTTGCTCTTAATCCTCACAAATGTTCCCATGCTTATTCTTACAATTAATTACATGTCCTCACAATGTTCCTACTAAAATGTATGTTGTGAGTGTGTGACATATCACACGGTCTAAAGGACCCATACGTGACATTGTTAGGACATTTCAATTTACGTAATATTTAGTTTAACTCTTAAACTCTCTATCGTAAATTTAGAAGTAATTCAATAATTACTTATAGTTATTTAATTGTAATATTTATAACTACAACAATTGTAGTTAAAATAACTCATTCAAATTTAATAATGTTTCATAAACATATAAATGATAGTGACGACATTTCGATCACTAAAACAATTTATAATCCCATTATAAATTTTCTCCTTATTTTATTCATAATCTAGAAATGAACTAACTCGTATCATATATAGTTATTTCAATTATTATTGAGAGAGTTGTCCTAAAGGTGTGACCTAAAGGGATCAACTGGTCACCACCGTCATTACGACAGTAATGTCAAACTCTAGCAAGCCAATCATTACCGATTAATGTTGACCAGTTGACTTATGATAAAGAATCATCCCATGAATATTCTTTTATAGAGATTTGTCAATTTAATTAATATAATTGACGTGATCACATTATTGTCGAGGACACTTACTCCAACACTAAGTACTTACAAAACCTGACTTGGGGAGGTTATTTCCACCAAAACATAATGGGGGGGAATTCAAACACTCATAAATGCTCCCCCCCAAAATCACATACACACTTACATCATCTAATTACATCATCATTTAGACTAATTACCTATACATATCCTTATATTATTACATCATCTTTCAGCAACTACAATTTATTCTTCACATATCTTCATCATATAAACTGCTTCAACATCATTCAGAATCAGTTTCTTCATTCTTCTCCTTCTTTAATTTTCTGCACTACACAAAACCGTTAGTAAAATTATCGAAAAAATATAAAAAAAACACAAATAAACTGCAGTAAAAACAGCATTATAAGCTAATTTCACAAACTGTCAACTTACCATAATTCCACCCAAAAACCAGTTTAGAAACCAGATTACTCGGTTTTCTTACCAGAAGATGCGTGGTCCAAACTTAACAAATGACGAGAGGCATAGAATAGGTTGCTATTTGTTCGAGAATTCTCTAAATGGCAAGCCAGTTAGAGGCTCAATGAACTTATTAGCAACTAAATATCAAGTCCAAAGAAGAACAATTTTTTACGTATGGAGAATTGCAAAGCGACAAAGAGAACAAGGTGAAGAACTAATGTTAAACTCCAAATCAAAGGTAAAGTAGGCAGAGAAGCACTCCAAGTACCAGTTGACAGAATACTTTGGAGACAAAATTAGTGGCTTCAATCAACAAGGCAGTCACGAAAGATATATTAATAAGCAAGATTATACCACTAATTCAAAGTAAATGGCCAACATCAATGAGCAAAGACATAATCATCCAACAAGATAATGCAAAGCCACATATAAGGAACGATGATCCAGATTTCTTTATTTGCAGCAAAGTCCAATGGTTTCAACATAAATCTCACAGAACAACCACCAAACTCACCAGATCTTAATGTGCTTGATTTGGGTTTCTTCCGATCAATACAATCACTCCAAACGAAAAAAGTGCCAACAATATTGATGAACTTGTGTCCAATGTTATTCAAGCATGGGATGAAGAACCAGCACAAGTAAGTGACGTATGGCTAAGTTTACAGTCATGTATGTTGGAGATAATCAAAATCAAGGGTCACAGCAATGACTACAAAATCCCACATTTGAAGAAAAAAACACAAAGACTAGTTGGGACACTTCCAAGAAATTTAGTTGCAGACGAAGTGATTGTAAGAGACCGTCTAACCTATCTACATGAGGCAGGCAGAGATTCTGATTTACATGACATAATTGTTCCACTAACTTTAACCCATCCCCTTTAAGCGGAAGTTTCTTTTATAAACATTTCAGGTGTAGGAATGTTTAAATTATAAACATCACATGGGTTTGAAACATTTTGTAACTGTCATTGGAACTGTAATGCAGTACATTTTGGCAATCTATTTTTATCATTAAGCAAGTTATTATCATTGAGCATTAATTTCATAACTATTTAGGCAACAGTAGGCAAACAGGCTGAATACATTAAGTCAAACTGGAATAAACAAACATGCTCTCAAAACAGTAAGCAAGTTATTATCACTGAGCATTAATTTCAGAATGTAAACAATTCAGAATTACTTAGGCAACAGTAGGCAAACAGGCTGAAAACATTAAGGCAACATTAAGTAACTTAGGCAATAGTAGGCATCAGATGAGGGAACATTAAGGCAAATAGGCATAAACAGACATGCTCTCAAAACAGTAAGCAAGTTACTATCATTGAGCATTTATTTTAGAATATAAAAAATTCAGAATTACGTAGACAACATTAAGGAAAATAGGCATAAACAAACATGCTCTCAAAACAGTAAGCAAGTTATTATCATTGAGCATTTATTTCAGAATGTAAACAATTAAGAATTACTTAGGCAAAAATAGACATGCTCTCAAAACAGTAAGCAAATTATTATCATTGAGCATTAATTTCAGAATGTAAACAATTCAGAATTACTTAGGCAAAAATAGGCAAAAACAGACATGCTTTCAAAACAGTAAGCAAGTTATTATCACTGAGCATTAATTTCAGAATGTAATCAATTCAAAATTACTTAGGCAACAGTAGGCAAACAGGCTGAAGACATTAAGGCAACATTAAGTAACTTAGGCAACAGTAGACATCAGATGAGGCAACATTAAAGCAAATAAGCATAAACAGACATGCTCTCAAAACAGTAAGCAAGTTATTATCATTGAGCATTTATTTAAGAATGTAAACAATACAGAATTACTTAGGCAACATTAAGGCAAATAGGCAAAAACAGACATGCTCTCAAAACAGTAAGCAAGTTATTATCATTGAGCATTTATTTCAGAATGTAAACAATTCAGAATTACTTAGGCAACAGTAGGCAAAAACAGACATGTTCTCAAAACAGTAAGCAAGTTATTATCATTGAGCATTTATCTAAGAATGTAAACAATTCAGAATTACTTAGGCAACATTATGGCAAATAGGCATAAACAGACATGCTCTCAAAACAGTAAGCAAATTATTATCATTGAGCATAAGTCAACAATAGGCATCGGATGGAAAACATTAAATAACTTAGGCAGCATAAGGCATCAGATGAAGCAACATTAAGTAACTTAGGCAACATGAATAAACAAACATGCTCTTAAAACATTAGGCAAGTTATTTAATAACTTAGGCAATAGTAGGCATGAAAACTGAACAATTGAACTAACACAGCAGAAACCATGCAAGAAACTGAATAAGTAGAACAATTGTACGAACATAGCAGATCCCATGCAGGAAACTGAATAAGCAGAACAGTTGAACCAACACAGCAGATACCATGCAGGAAACTGAATAAGCAAAACAATTGAACCAACACAGCAGATACCAGCAGAACAATTGAACCAACACAACAGATACCATACATGAAAGTTGAACGATCAAAACAACTGAACCAGCATAACATATAACATGCAGGAAAACTGAACCATCAGAACAACTGAACCAGCATAACAGATAACATGCATGAAAACTGAACCATCAAAACAATTGCACCAGTATAACAGATACCATACATCAAAACTGAACCAACAGAACAACTATACCAGCATAACAAATACCATGAATGAAAACTGAACCATCAGAACACTTGAACCAATATAACAGATAACATGCATGAAAACTGAACCATCAGAACAACTGTAGCAGTATAACAGATACCTGTGGGGAATAAAGCATGTATTCGCCCTAAACTTGCAGGATTATAATGAAAATTACAGTTGTGATTATTGTCATAAGTTAATAAAAAGCATGAAAAAGAATACAACCTTGGGTCCTTGCTTGAATAGGCCTAAGAACAGGAATTAAAGTAAATTCCCTCCTATAACTTGCACCCAAGACTTTGTTTGAGACGATGCCGCGAGTGCTAGAAAGTACTCTCCAATTGCCTTGCAATATGGGGAGAGTTATTGAGGTTTTAGATGTGAGATCTGAGTTTTGGGAGAAGAATGCTCTCAAAACCCTAATTGTGAGAATTATGATTCAACAGTTACTGACATAAGGAGAAGGACTCTCCTTATGTAGTGAATACATGGGTCGGCCGAATTGGATGGGTGAGAGTGGGCTTTCTCCACTCTTACCTTATTCCTTTGCGTGATTCGACCCGATTTGCTAAATATTATTTGCGGGATTTTAATTATAAATCGCATACATGTATCAGATATTAATGCAGTCGATGTATTAATAATGGTCTGATAAAATTACGATATTGTATATTTACCCAAATTAATATAACCGTTTATATTAATACGCGAATACAATATTTAATTAAATATAACCGCTTATATTTAATTTTACGAATTAAACATGTAATCCGTATTAGCTAAAATTATTTAATCCGTATTAAATAATAATCTCAACATCTTATTGACTAATTTAATAGTCAATACCTCTGACTAACTGTTTAGTCATATTCGGCATAAATGTGACTGTATTTTCATAACTTCACATCTCTCAAACGTGTCCTATAGGTGTGACGTATAGGGACCAGTTGATCACCGCCATCCGTATGACAATAACGTCAAACTTATCTAGCAAGCCAACCGTTATTGATAAACGTGGATCAACTGGTAATAATACTGAAGTAAGCCCTTGTGATCCTTAAAGAGATTTAATAAGTCATTGTACTTAATTGTCAAGGACACCAGCCCCAACAATCTCCCACTTGTCCGTACAAGGGTATGTGCAATGACGTTATCACACTACATGTGGAGGACACAAGGCTCCAACAAACTCCCACTTGTCCGTACAAGTGTCGGTGTGATAACCGATTCTCATATCCTTTTAAAATTTCTCCCACTCAATGTAAGACAATTTGCAAATCCGCATTCGCAAAGGTCGTATCTCACAAGCGATCTGTATCAAGAGTGGTTTCCCCGACTAGAGAGTAACTTAACTGATAAAACGAATCTGTATTCGAGCATGGCCATGCATTTCAGTTACTACTCCTCGAGTGGCCCTGAGAAATGATAAAATCATGATAAGGGTTTGGATATTTCCCTCAACTCGAATCCTGCCGATATCGCGCAGCATGAAATAACCCAGAAAAAATCCTCTTGGCCCCTGTTACGATGACCGTGGGAAAGAAACCAAAGTTACCCAAAATCTGCCTTAATCTCAAGAGACAGTTGAAAGTCAAAAGACTCGACTCTAAGGAACACTATGGAGGTCCTATCCACGACCTGGCACCCAATGTTATAAAACATTTAGGACTCCATAACGTTGTCACGGGGTGTCCTACGAGATATCCGTATAACTCGCCTTTGTGATTGGTCAGTCATCCGCGTGACTTATGGCTCGTTGAACCCACCATCAACCAACGTCACAAAATGATTACCTGAGTTATCAGCTCAAGTGGGTAATCAAGGACTAAAACGATGTAATGTAATTCAGTTCACTTTGTGGTGTTCAAAATTGGCGTGCAATTCCACATGAAAAACAAAACATTATATATCATAACAATGAGGTTGAATAGAGTACACGAGAAAATGAATTATTACATGAATTCATAAAAGAGTACTACAACTTAGGAACACATCTAATTCCCATGGAATGAATGTGCCCTTCATGCTTATCACGTGGTAATGCTTTAGTGAGAGGATCAGCTATGTTGTCATCCGTAGCGATCTTATCAATGAAAATCTCCTTCTGCTCCACGTAATCTCTGATTAGATGAGCTTTCCGTTGTACATGCCTAGCCTTGTTGCTAGACTTATGCTCCTTAGCTTGGAAGATGGCACCTTTATTATCACAATAAACGGTGATTGGGTCATTCGAACTATGCACTACTGATAGTCCTTGTAAGAATTGACGCATCCATATTGTTTCCTTAGCTGCTTCTGAGGCGGCATAGTACTCGGACTCAGTCGTAGAATCTGCTGTAACACTCTGTTTAGAACTTTTTCAGCTGACAGCAGCGCCATTAAGAGTAAAAACGAATCCAGACTGAGATTTCGAGTCATCTCGATCCGTTTGGAAGCTAGCATCTGCGTAACCCGTGGCGCAGAGCGTTGAGTCGCCTCCATAAGTCAATCCCCAATCTTTAGTCCTCCGTAGGTACTTAAGAATGTTTTTCACGGCCATCCGGTGTTGTTCACCTGGATGAGCTTGGAATCGACTGGTCATACTCAATGCATATGCAACGTCTGGACGTGTGCATATCATGGCATACATGATCGATCCTATTGCCGAAGCATAAGGAATCCGACTCATGCGCTCTTTCTCTTCCAATGTCTTAGCTTCTTGAGACTTGCTCAAGTGAAGCCCACTAGTCATAGGAAGGAACCCTTTCTTGGAGTTCGTCATGCTGAATCTCTCTAGAATCTAATCTATGTAAGACTCCTGACTGAGAGATAACATCCGTCGTGATCTATCCCTGTAGATACGGATGCCCAAAATTCTTTGTGCCTCTCCCAGATCTTTCATCTGGAAATGGTTTTTCAACCATGCTTTAACCGAAGATAAGAGAGGTATGTCATTCCCAATCAAGAGTATGTCGTCGACATACAGTACTAGGAATACAATCTTGCTCTCACTCGACTTGATATAGAGACATGGTTCCTCGACTGATCGAACGAACCCATTTTCTTTTATCACTTGGTCGAAACGATGATTCCAACTCCGCGATGCTTGCTTAAGTCCATAGATGGAACGCTTAAGCTTGCAAACCTTCTTAGGATGTTCTGGATCAATAAAACCCTCGGGTTGTACCATATACAACTCTTCCTCCAAATAACCGTTTAAGAAGGCGGTTTTAACGTCCATTTTCCATATTTCATAGTCATGAAATGCGGCTATCGCTACGATAATCCGAATGGAACGTAGCATGACTACGGGTGCAAAGATCTCATCGTAGTGCAAGCCTGACACTTGGGTGAAACCTTTAGCAACTAGTCTTGCCTTATGGATGTCTTGTTTACCTTCCACGGCATGCTTCATTTTGTAAAGCCATTTGCATTGAAGGGGACGCACCTTTGCAGGTAGGTCCACAAGATCCTACACGTTGTTCTCATACATGGAGTCCATCTCGGATTGCATGGCTTCTAGCCATAGCTTTGAGTCAGAACTGGTCATGGCACCTTTATAGGTTGAGGGTTCATTACCCTCTAGGAGTAAGACGTCATCCATATCATGTTCCTCGACCATACCAATGTATCTGTCCGGAGGAATGGAGACTCTTCCCGACCTCCTAGGTTCCTCAGGAATATCTACCGCAGCCTCGGTTGAAGGAACTGTTTCCTCCAATGGTTGCTCGGTAGTTGGTTCTTGAACCTCCGATAAATCGAAGGTTCTATTACTCGACTTGTTCTCGAGAAATTCTTTCTCTAAGAACGTCGCACTGGCCGCAACAAAAACACGTTGTTCGGTTGGCGAGTAGAAGTAATGACCAAAAGTTCCCTTTGGATAGCCTATAAAGTATGTCTTGACCGATCGCGGGCCGAGCTTATCCTCGTGTCTCCACTTGACATAAGCCTCGCAGCCCCAAACCCGAATAAAGGACAAGTTAGGGACCGTTCCCTTCCATAATTCGTATGGAGTCTTGTCAACAGCTTTAGACGGACTTCGGTTAAGAATTAGAGCGGCCGACAAAATAGCATAGCCCCACAATGAATCAGGCACAACGGTGTGACTCATCATGGATCGAACCATATCGAGTAGAGTTCGATTTCTCCGTTCGGACACACCATTTAATTGTGGTGTTCCAGGTGGAGTCAACTGTAGCACGATGCCACAGTCTTTAAGGTGTTGATCAAACTCGTGTGAAAGATACTCACCACCACGATCAGAACGTAGTGCTTTAATCTTTCTTCCCAGCTGGTTCTGTACCCGATTCTGGTATTCTTTGAACTTGTCAAAGGATTCACTTTTATGCTTCATTAAGTAGACATAGCCATATCTACTCAAATCATCCGTGAAAGTGATGAAATACCTATAGCCTTCTCGTGCGTTGATCGACATAGGGCCACATACGTCCGTATGTATGAGTCCTAATAGGTCGACAGCGCGCATTCCAACACCTTTGAAGGAAATACGAGTCATCTTACCGATGAGACATGATTCACACGTGCCATATGATTCGAAATCAAAGGACGAGATAGCTACATTCTGTATGAGTTGTTTTACGCGTTTCTCATTTATGTGTCCCATACGACAATGCCATAGGTAAGTTTGATCTTTGTCACCTACCTTTAATTTCTTATTATTCACATGTAATATTTCGGTGGTTTGATCTAAAACATAAATTCCATTCATGGAAACTGCCTTGCCATAAATCATTGATACGTGTCTATTTTATGATGTTTTACATCTATTTTTACACGTATTTGGTCGCTCATTTACTATGTTTTAGCTTTTATTTCCCACAAATTGTGTACTTTCGTATTTTTATGCACTTTTGCAGATTTATGCGGAAAAGAGACGATTTGGCACCAAATTCGTATCCTCAAGTCTTTTGCTTAATTAAGGAATAAATGGAAAGTCAACTGGAGTCAAAATCAAGTACCAAGAGTCAAAACAGAAGAAAATCCGAAGACTTCCGTACAGAAGCGGTCGACCGACCAGTTAAACGGGTCGGCCGACCAGGCCTGATTTTCATAAAGCCCAATTTCCAAGAAAGGCCGGAAATAAGAGAAGTCCAGCAAGAAGCGGTCGACCGACCAGCCAAACGGGTCGGCCGACCAGAACGAAGCCCATGCGATTTCTTTTCGGAAATAAAGTAGAATTAGAGTCTTTAGGAAACTCTTAGTTTCTTTCTATATAAGCCAATCTTGTGATTAGGGTTATAGATCATATATCATCTTCGACCATCTAGTTCATCTTTTATCTTCTACTATTTAGTTTTGTAATCTTTCAATAATTCTCAAGCATTCAATAAAGTTAGTTTCTTTCTGCCCTAATTCCAATTGTGGTAATTACTCTTTTAATCTAGCTTTTTTTTATATAGTTCTTGTTTTTATTACAATTGTTAAGTTAGAATCCCAAGCTTTATTGAATCTTGCATGCTTAGATTATTTACTATGTTCTCCATGTTTATTCCCAATTTTACAATCGTCTTAACAGTCATGAGTAGCTAATTTTCATATGTTAGGATGTAGGGGATAATATGCAGAGGTAAATAAAATCCGAAAAACCGACTTGTAGCAGGACCACGGTCGGCCGACTGGAATAGTCGGTCGGTCGACCGAGGCCGTGGTCGGCCGACTGGAGTAGCCGGTCGGTCGACCACTCGCGTTCGTTTTCTTATTTCGTCTTTTCTTGTTAATTATAATATCCTGCAATGAGACCAATAGGAGACTTGTAGGATGTTAGTAATGACCTACCCAAGATTGAAAGATACGGGAAGGGCATTGGTTTACACCTTAAGACGGATAGGTTACTCAAGGCTGAAAGGTATGTGACCTGGAATTTAGGAATCACCCTTATTGTTGACACCCAATAATTGTGAGACCTAGGAACTAATAGCATAGGCCGAAAGGAGCTATTAGGTAGCATAGACTTAAAAAGATATGTTACGCCCCCTTACGCGACTGCAATACATGTTGACCTTAGGATTTATTTTACCTTAGCTATTTATTACCCAAACATCCTAGCATCCCTTTTATTATATTTTATTCTCATCTTTTAATTCTTATTTTATTTTAATCTTTGCTTTAGATATAGTAATCAACCAATCAAACCCCAAATTTGTTACATTTAAACATTAACATTAAGACAATAAACATTCCCCACCTCCTTGTGGTTCGACCCTGACTTTCACTATCTATTGTTAAAGTTAGGAATTATAAATTTTATCTTTGGTACCCTCAACGACGGGCATCAAATTTTGGCGCCGTTGCCGGGGAGGTGACGCCAGTGTTTATTGTTTTTTGTTTTTGTTTCTCTTTGTTTAAGGAACTTTTTGTTCCTTAAACCTTCTCCCCTTTTTCTTGTAGTTTCCTCTTATGCGCAGGTCAGTTCAAGGAGAACTCTTACCACTTGATCTCGAAATTGAGAGGACTCTTAGGGAAAGAAGAAAGCAACTTCTAGCAAATCAAGAGGGAGGGTCACCATCCTCTTTATTTCAAGAAGACCTTTTCGAGTTACCACCATCTTCACCAAAAACACCACCTTCGCAACCAAATTCACCCATCAATCCGCTTTCACCAAAAACACCACTTTTTACCTACTTTCCAGTTTTTCCTAAAGAAGAAGAGAACATGACAGAGGAAGCTACTATTGTCAGTCATTCCATGCCTCAGGCAAAGGACCTATACAAAGGGTTCACTTTACCTGCAGGTACTGGGAAGCCATTCGAGGCCAAGCCTGCCTATATTACTATGGTTGAAAGAAACCAATTTGGAGGCTCGGCCAATGAGGATGCTGCTAAGCATATTGAAATCTTCACAGATTACATATGCTCTATAGCACCCCCCAGAAGGAGTGACGCAGGACCAGATTAAACAGACCATGTTTATCTTCTCCCTTAGGGACTCTGCGAGAGAGTGGTACAGAGACCTTGACCGCACTGCTGCGGGAGTTACAGATTGGAACACCTTAGCCTTAGCATTCTACAGGAAATATTACTCTGCATCAAAGACAAATGCTTTAAGAGCGCAGATCACCAATTTCAAGCAAGGTCCCAATGAAGACTTTAGCGAGGCGTGGGACAGGTTCAAGAGACTTGTTCGATCCATACCACATCACGGATTCGAACAATGGTTTCTTTGCAACCAGTTCTACAATGGCCTCTATGATGACAACAGGGCCTACTTAGATGCTGCAGCTAATGGAAGATTCCAGGATAATTCAGGAGAGACTAAGGGTCTCAAGTTAATAGAAGATGTTGCTGTGCACCGCGCTGAGCATGGTACTTCCAGAGGAAATCAGAGGAAAAATGAGTACAACCTGTCAGCAATTGAGGCCTTAACAGCCAAGCTAGAAAAATTTGAGGCTGCAGGAAAGCTCGATCTAGGGAGTGGAAGCAAGGGAGGAATATACCAGGTGAACGCCGTTCAGGACGGACCCTTTGCTTGTGAGAGGTGCGGTGGAGAAGGGCATGTGTCAAAGTTCTGTACTTCATCTAATGAAACATGTGCCGCTTTCCAGCATTTTCGTGGGAACAATTTCTATGATCCAAATAATAATAATGTCCATCCCAACTTAAGGTGGACAAGCCAGAATGTTCAAAACCCACAGCACATGCAACCTCAGCAAAACTCCACCTATGTACCCCCACATAAACAAAATTTCCAAAGACCACCTTTCAACCCTCAACCACCTTCTAATCCGCCACCCAACACAGACGCTCTTATCCAAAATCTTATTGGGTTGGTTCAGAAGGAGTCACAGGCTAGAGAGGCAGGGATGAAGATGTTGGAGTCCCAGATTGCTCAGATCGCGAGCAAGAATGATACTAGGGCTCCGGGTCAACTTCCGACCAAACCGGACCAGAAGAATGAGACTCTAAACGTCGTAACCCTGCGAAGTGGAGCCAAGGTGGGGAGCGAGAAAGAAAAAAAGGCGAGTAGCAGCGAAGGCGGTCGACCGACCGAAGAATCTGGTCGACCGACCGCGGAGCAGGATCCGAAATTTTCGCCTGAACAGGAAACTGGTCGACCGACCGAAGATACTGGTCGACCGACCACTGAAGCAGAACCTGAAGTTCCCTTTCGTCCAGAATTGCCGAACAACTTGCGGGATTTTCTTTTCCGGGGTGATAAGACCCCCAGGTTTTTAAAAAGGGCTGCAAATACGGAGTCCTCAGCTGCTCCTTTCCCAGAGAGACTCGTGCCTTCAAAGGATCAGGTATCTTTTGACAAATTTAAGGATGTGATTCGTTCATTAAATGTTCAAGTTCCATTCTTAGAATTAGTTCAACAAGTTCCTTCTTATCTTAAATTCATGAGACAACTTTTGTCAAGAAAGAGGTCTCTAGCTAGAAAAGGTTGAGTCTGTGGCTCTCACTGAAGAGTCATCCAGTTTTTTAACTCATGTCATTGCCCCTCATAAACTAGAGGACCCTGGAAGTTTTTCTGTCCCCTGTAATATAGGAACCTTCCCAGTTAAGAAGGCTCTATGCGATTTAGGTGCTAGTATAAGTGTCATGCCCCTAAGCGTTGCCTTAAAACTAGGAATGACCGAATTTGCAGTGACCAGTATGACAGTCCAGATGGCAGATCGCACATCTATGGAACCTGTAGGGGTGTTAGAAAACATCCCTGTGCGTATTGACAGGTTTTTCTTCCCAGTTGACTTTGTTGTTTTAGACATCCCAGAGGATGCCCATATACCCATAATTCTAGGAAGACCCTTTCTTCACACTGCAGGTGCCATTATAGATGTAGGCACTGGAACTCTGACTTTCAAGGTAGGCAAACATTCTATTATCTATGGCCTATCCTATAGGAAGAAGGATGCTATGACCCCCATCACATGTAATGCTATCACTTCTGAGAAGAAGTATGAGGTCATCGCTACTTCTCCACCTTTATTACCTGTTCCTGTATCTGTTTTTACACCTCCGCCCCAGATTGGGAGCAATAGGGAGGACACTTCTGTTATGACTATTGCAGGAACTGGTTTGGGGAAACCCAAGGAGAAGGAAGTCATCATCCAGAGAGGAAGAATGGGATGCCTAAGCTATGAAGAGGATGAGGATCCAGACGTCGTGGATCGAGAGGAGAAAAAGAAGAAGAGGCAGGCTCAAGAGGAGAGACCGTCGCATATGCTTTGCGACGGAGGAAAGAAGATGTGTTTTGCCACTAAGGCAAAAACCGTGGAGACTACGGCATGCCGTCAGAAGCCGTGGTCGGATATTTTCCGCATCTTCAGCGGATAGTTGTTTTTAAGTTGCAATTTTAAGACAATTTACTTTATGTTGTGTGAGACTTTTTAGTTTTGTTTGCTAGTAGTTAAGACTTTAAGAATCGTTTTGGCATCTCGCGCATTGTTGGGCGCGCATATTTTATTGTTTTTTCAGGATTTACGAGAAAAAACGAAGACCTCCAGAACTCCGCTGGTCGACCGACCAGAATCATCAGTCGGTCGACCAGAGGCGCTGTTTCGCAGATTTTTTTCCGCTGTTCACAGGAGGTCGATCGACCAGAAACACCGGTCGGTCGACCTAATATCCGCTGCAGTCTTTCGTTTCTCTTCCTTAGACCTCGTGAAATCAACTTGGATACTTGAGTGGCACTGCTGGCCACCAAAACCTCCCAGCTTACGCTGTTTTGGGGAGGTTTTTCTCATGCACTTCATAACCCAGTGAGTTCTTTCCAGTTTTTCCTTAGTTTTAATTTCTTTGCATCTTTCTTTTATTTTTCTGAAACCTTTACTTAGGCTAATGCACAATGGGGACATTGTGCGGGTTGGTTTGGGGAATGGTTTCGTGTTACATGCATTGCATTTTGTCACACGTTTATTGCATTTCTGTCTTGCATCGTTCTTTTCTTTATTTTCTTTATATATACAAAAATCCAAAAAAAATTCAAAAATTCAAAAATTCCAAAAAAAATGCACGTTTATTTTTGCATATAAATCGAGTCGGAACGATAGTATTTCAAGGATGATTTTGCTTTCTTACATATTTATGCCTTTACCTTGCCTTGTCAACTTGTTTTAGTATGAGAGTCTTTCGCATATCTACGAGTTTTTGTCAACTTGCATATCTTGAGACTTGACTTATACCTTGGCAGCCTACTATACATTTTAAGGTTTAGAGCTTATTTCCTGGTTTCATTCTTAAACCAGTTGTTTAGGATGTGAGTAGTACTCCCCTTGGAACATGTTACATCAATATGCATAAACTTGAACTTGAATTGCTATATACTTGTTTTACTATCTCGTTTTGTGAGTCTTGATACGTGCATTTGGGATCCCTTTTCTCTTATTTACCCATAAGCCCCACATAACCAAAATTGCCTTTTTATTCCCCCAAAACTACATCCCATACTTAGCCTACCCTTCCAAGCTAGTATTTGTAGTCTTTGGTTTATTTTTTGAGGCATCTTGGTTTGTATGCTATCATGAGCAAAAAGAGAAAAGAAAGAAAGAAAGCAAGAAAAGAAAAAAAAAGAACAGAAAAATTCAGAAAAAGAAAGAAAGAAAAGAAAAAACGAAAAAAAAAATAAAGATATATAGTGGAGTCAGTCGACCGACCACCTTATTGGGTCGGTCGACCAACTGACAATACCAGATTCAAAATTTCGTTCCGGAAATTCCTTTCTTTTATATGTTATCACTCCCGTACTTCATTCAAAAATATTTGGGAGTCCTTTCTTATATTTAATGTGAGAGTTGTGCTACAAAAGAGCACTTTCTTAATATCAAAAAGTTGTGAAATATGTTGTTGGGAACCGGTTTTACTAGCTTGGCTACTAACCCCACAATTCCAAAAAACATCTTAACCACTTTTACCTTTTACCTCACATATCTTTCGTACCTCATTTGCATGTATCTAGGTCACTTAAATGAGATTGTTATACAAAGTTGTAGAATTCTTGTTCATGTTAGATTGCAGGCATGTTTTCATGGGTCGCAGTTAGGTGAGTGTCTCTACAAAATTACTTCTTTCTATCTTTTACATATACTCACCCTTTGCTTCATGAGTGTCTCGAGCGTACCGCGAGAGTCCATGGTATAAGTCTCTATAGTTTCTTTATTTGCAAATCTGACGACACCATAACTCGTTTGCATGATTTAAATGCTTTCTCATTTTGTACTTGGCATTGGTATAGGCTAACATGTAAATTTCGCTCTGAGATTGAAATCGTTCCATTAGTTAAGATCGAGTCTACTTCTTGCTTGAGGGCAAGCAAGGGTTTGGTTTGGGGAATTTGATACGTGTCTATTTTATGATGTTTTACATCTATTTTTACACGTATTTGGTCGCTCATTTACTATGTTTTAGCCTTTATTTCCCACAAATTGTGTACTTTCGTATTTTTATGCACTTTTACAGATTTATGCGGAAAAGAGACGATTTGGCACCAAATTCGTATCCTCAAGTCTTTTGCTTAATTAAGGAATAAATGGAAAGTCAACTGGAGTCAAAATCAAGTACCAAGAGTCAAAACAGAAGAAAATCCGAAGACTTCCGTACAGAAGCGGTCGACCGACCAGTTAAACGGGTCGGCCGACCAGGCCTGATTTTCATAAAGCCCAATTTCCAAGAAAGGCCGGAAATAAGAGAAGTCCAGCAAGAAGCGGTCGACCGACCAGCCAAACGGGTCGGCCGACCAGAACGAAGCCCATGCGATTTCTTTTCGGAAATAAAGTAGAATTAGAGTCTTTAGGAAACTCTTAGTTTCTTTCTATATAAGCCAATCTTGTGATTAGGGTTATAGATCATATATCATCTTCGACCATCTAGTTCATCTTTTATCTTCTACTATTTAGTTTTGTAATCTTTCAATAATTCTCAAGCATTCAATAAAGTTAGTTTCTTTCTGCCCTAATTCCAATTGTGGTAATTACTCTTTTAATCTAGCTTTTTTTTATATAGTTCTTGTTTTTATTACAATTGTTAAGTTAGAATCCCAAGCTTTATTGAATCTTGCATGCTTAGATTATTTACTATGTTCTCCATGTTTATTCCCAATTTTACAATCGTCTTAACAGTCATGAGTAGCTAATTTTCATATGTTAGGATGTAGGGGATAATATGCAGAGGTAAATAAAATCCGAAAAACCGACTTGTAGCAGGACCACGGTCGGCCGACTGGAATAGTCGGTCGGTCGACCGAGGCCGTGGTCGGCCGACTGGAGTAGCCGGTCGGTCGACCACTCGCGTTCGTTTTCTTATTTCGTCTTTTCTTGTTAATTATAATATCCTGCAATGAGACCAATAGGAGACTTGTAGGATGTTAGTAATGACCTACCCAAGATTGAAAGATACGGGAAGGGCATTGGTTTACACCTTAAGACGGATAGGTTACTCAAGGCTGAAAGGTATGTGACCTGGAATTTAGGAATCACCCTTATTGTTGACACCCAATAATTGTGAGACCTAGGAACTAATAGCATAGGCCGAAAGGAGCTATTAGGTAGCATAGACTTAAAAAGATATGTTACGCCCCCTTACGCGACTGCAATACATGTTGACCTTAGGATTTATTTTACCTTAGCTATTTATTACCCAAACATCCTAGCATCCCTTTTATTATATTTTATTCTCATCTTTTAATTCTTATTTTATTTTAATCTTTGCTTTAGATATAGTAATCAACCAATCAAACCCCAAATTTGTTACATTTAAACATTAACATTAAGACAATAAACATTCCCCACCTCCTTGTGGTTCGACCCTGACTTTCACTATCTATTGTTAAAGTTAGGAATTATAAATTTTATCTTTGGTACCCTCAACGACGGGCATCAAATTTTGGCGCCGTTGCCGGGGTGTAAGGAGAAAATACAACTATTATTCTCTATTACAAATGAAAAACCGAGTTTGTCAAGCGCAGAAACTGAAATAATGTTTTTGGACAAACAAGGAACATAATAACAGTTATATAAAGATAACTCGAATCCACTTGGAAGCTGGATCACGTATGTTCCCCTCGAGATTTGCCTTAGAAAAATTTAGATCATATTTAGTAGGTAATAAGGTAATTGTTTATACTGACCATGCAGCTTTAAAAAGTCTTTTTCAAAAGAAGGATTCAAAGCCAAGACTTTTAAGGTGGATCCTCCTTCTCCAAGAGTTTGACATTGAGATCAGGGACAAGAAAGGCGCGGAAAACGTGGTAGCTGACCATTTATCTCGCCTGCAGCTGACTGATGGGGAAGATTCTTTACCTATTGATGATTCGTTTCCTGATGAAAGTTTGTTTATCATTAATAGTTCAGGTTCTTATCCCCCTCCTTGGTATGCTGATTTTGCTAATTTTGCTGTTACAGGTAAAATCCCTCCTGAGTTGTCTTGGCAACAAAAGAAGAGATTTATGTTTGATGCGAAACAGTATTTTTGGGATGACCCTTATGTTTTTAAAGAATGCGGAGATGGACTTATCCGGAGATGCGTTCCCCAATGGGAGGTGAAGGACATTCTGGAAGCATGTCACTCTTCTGCATATGGTGGTCACCACGGTCCATCTAGGACCGTGGCTAAGGTATTACAGTCTGGTTTCTATTGGCCTACTTTACATGCTGATTGTAGAAATTTTGTAGGTAACTGTGATGCCTGTCAAAGGACTGGGAATGTCTCAAAAAGACATGAGATGCCACAAGTAGGTATTTTAGAGGTAGAGATTTTTGATGTTTGGGGCATTGATTATCAAGGACCTTTTCCCAGTAGTCAAGGTAACAGGTATATTCTTGTAGCTGTTGATTATGTGTCTAAGTGGGTAGAAGCTATTGCTACTCCCCACTGTGATGCAAAGGCTGTCATTAAGATGTTTAAAAAAATCATTTTCCCTCGTTTTGGTGTCCCTAGGGTTGTCACAAGTGATGGAGGTATGCATTTTAAGGAGAAACGCCTAGGTGATTTGTTAAATAAATTCGGTGTCCAACATCGTAGGGGTTTAGCCTATCACCCTCAGACTAGTGGTCAAGTTGAGATCTCTAATAGAGAACTCAAGGAGACCCTAGCCAAGGTAGTTTCTAAGTCTAGGAAAGATTGGAGCCTAAAACTTGATGATGTTTTATGGGCCTATAGAACCGCGTTCAAAACTCCAATAGGAATGTCACCATTCAGATTGATTTATGGTAAAACTTGTCATTTACCAGTTGAGTTAGAACGTAAATCTTGGTGGGCTATATGTGATCTTAATTTAGACCCTAATCTTTCCCGTGAGAAACGTTTATTGCAGCTCAACGAGTTAGAAGAATTCAGATTGTTATCCTATGACAATGCCAGGATTTATAAGGAGAAAACAAAGCGCTGGCATGACAAGAGAATCATTAGACGTGATTTTCAGGTAGGTGATAGGGTGCTGCTTTTTAATGCTCGTATTCGTCTTTTTCATGGTAAGCTGAAATCCAGGTGGAGCGGACCCTACACCATCACAGCTGTCTCAAAATTCGGGTCAATCGAATTAGAAACCTCATCTGGTGAGAGGTTCAAAGTCAATGGCCAATATGTGAAGCACTTCCGAGGAGAAAATGAGTATGTCGGAAAAGTCGAAGTTTCTTACTTTGACCCCTTTTAGGATGCTCCTTAGAAGGTAAAAGGTCGTGCGGGACCTCTTAAACCAGCGCTACACGGGAGGCAACCCGTGCTTTAGTCTAAATTTACGTTTTTCTTCCTTATTTTTCGTTTTATCCTCAGGTGGAAATTGAAATCTCTGCAGAAAAAAAAAAATTTCAGTATTCGTCAGTACAGTGGTCGACCGACCGACTTTTCTGGTCGACCGACTTTTCTGGTCGACCGACCATACTGACAGCTTCATGTACTTTTTCTGGCAGAGTAAGTAAAATTGCAGAGCAGGTAAAAGGTACAGTGGTCGACCGACCGACTTTTCTGGTCGACCGACCACGAAATTTTTTTTTACGGTTTTTTTTCAGAATCAGTGTCACGGTTCTGTTGTGTTTTGAACATACAATTATTGCTTTCACCTATTCATTCTACCAGCACTCCCTCTCTCTCATAAAACCCTAAAAACTATTCACCCACCTTCCTCCTTCACCATTTTACTTACTTTCTTTCATTTTCATCTTCAAGGTATGCTTTCTTCCATTTTCTTTCTCTCTTTTTAGTTTTCTACCTTCTTATTTTCGTTTTAGGTAGTATTAGTTTATCCTTTTAAGTTCAATTTTGCTCTTAATTCCATTTTCATGCTTGTTTATGTGTTCTTTATCTTAGTTTTCTTCTTCTTTTCGAGTTTATATGCTTAGATCTGTAAATTTTGGGTGATTTTGTGCTGATTAGGATAATTTAATTCTTCCTTATAAATTTTTGCCTTAATCCGCGCGAAATTCAAACCGCGAAAATCGACCGTTGCACTGTTCACAGTCGACCGACCGGAAACGGAGTTCGGCCGACTGAAATTTGAATTTTCTAGGTTTTTATTTACAGATCTAGGTTTTTTCTGACGAATGTCGGTCGACCGACCGGAAACATAGGTCGGCCGACCAAGGCCGTGTTTTTCCTGAGTTTAATTGTTATGCAGTTTCTGAACTTCTCTCGTTTAATGGTCGAACGACCTTGTTTTATGGTCGACCGACCATGACTGCATTATTCCTGAATTTTTTAGTTTCTGATTTTTTTCAATGCAGCAGAAAATACAGACCGTCTTAAAAAATTTGGTCGACCGACTGGCTACTGTGGTCGGCCGACCAGAGCTGTGACAAAAGCTTCTGTTTTTTATTTTTCATGACCAATTTTGTTAAAGCAATGTTCTCTTATGCTCATAAGACTTATGTCTTTATTTGAACTTTTCAGATTTACGATGTCTAGCCGTGATCAAGGTGGGAAGCGCGCACGCACCACGGGTGCAGGCACTTCTAGAGGACGCGTCTCTAGGTCGAGAGGTCTAGCAGTTCAGGACACGGATAGTCTACCGGACTATCCACAGATCACTTTCAGCTCCCCGGCCCAGAAGGCCCGATTCCTCCATCTGAGCGCTCATTGCGCGGTAGTGGCGACCCGTTTCCTATGTGTCTCAGCTTTGCATGCCTTGGGATGCCATGATGAGGTGGTCTCCATGCTCATTGGGACCGGGTTTGCAGGCCTTGTCTCTATGGACGAGATCACCTACCGCCTTCTTACTCTTGAGTTCTTCTCTTCCTTTACCTTTGATTTAGGGGCTCTTCACCCCGGCTATGATAGTTTTTGTATCTCTTTTCGCATGTTCAATGAAACTTATGCTTTAACTTTAACCCAATTTGCTCAAATTTTGGGTCTGTCTTCTGAGGGTCTTACTGATGACTCCACGGGGTCGTATTCTGATATGTGGTCCTGTATTTCTGATTCCAACGATGTGAAGAAGAAAAACAGTACCATCCACCTTCCCACCCCCCGTTATTTTTTGCGTCTGTTGGCCAACACTGTTTTCGGCCGCAAAGAGTCTCAAAATGTTAACAACATTGAGCTCTCCATTTTGTCCGGTTATCTTAACATCGGACGTACGGGTCAGCAGTCTTATAACACTGCTCATTTGGTCGCCACTCATTTTGTGTCAGTGGGTGAGGGAACTTCTTTGACCACTATTGTCTGTGGTGGGCTAGTCACCCGATTAGCCCGCTCTTTTGTACCCCAGTTCCCTCGCTATGAGGATGCGGTCGACCCTCTCTCCCGATACATGGACATGGCTTATATCAGGTCCGTGCGTTGGGTAAACAGTAGAGGTGTTTGGAAAATAGACACCTATCTCAGTGACCGCATCCCCATCACCATGGCTCCCCCTATGTTCCCCCTTTCTACTGTTGTAGGGGAGCCCCGACCACTACTCCCGTCTTACCGCCTCCCGCTTAGGGGAGGCACTTCTAGAGGTTTTAGGGCCCCTGCTTCCGGTGGCCACCATGCCACACCTGGGACAGGGTACCCATCTGATTTTACTGCTCCTCCTAATGTTTATGTTCCTCCTTTTGTTGATGACAGATCTATGCCACAAATGCTGGCGAGTCTTTGCACGCAGTTCAGCCAAAAACGGTTGGACGATAGTCTCTTCCAATACCCGGTTTACAGGGAGTATGCCACACAAGGTAGGCTCCCAACCGGCCCGTGGACTCACCCCACCTGGTACACACCTCTCGCAGGCGGTCGTGACCATGGTGAAGCTTCAGGCTCTGCCTCAGGAACAGGAGTAGGGTCTGAGGAGGATGGCGATGAGGGAGAAGGTGAGAAGAACGCTGAGCCGTTCTACGACTCAGCGGGATAGGGACGTGCTTAACCTTACCCTCTTTGGGGTTCGGTTTGGGGAGGCCCCTATTGATTGGTTCGATTTGGAGAGGTCCACATTTATTTTGTAAGTGTTTTCCTCCCTTAAATTTCCAATTTTCCTCTTTCGATTTCCAGTTTTCCCCTCCTTCCTCCTTAAGACTCTTTTTGTATTTTCTAGTCTTTTTCCTTTTCTTTTCTTTGTTTGCTTCTTTTCCGCCTACCCCCATCCCTTGCTGTGGTTGTATGCTGATGAGCACAATGGGGGCATTGTGCGTTTTGGTTTGGGGAGGGTGTTTGCATACTCCTTTGTGAGTATGCAATTGTTTTTGTGTCTTTTGTTTTTCATACCTTTAGATGTTTTTCTTGTTTTCATCCTCTCTTGTCGCGTGTTCTTCCCTGTCGGGCGTTCTTCTTTGTCTTAAGTTCTTAGGTCGAGTCGGAACGGATAAATACAATTCATGCCTCACATATCACATATTGCTTTGCCTTGCATTTTTCAAAAATTTTCAAGCTAGTCTTTTGCATTATCTACGAGTTTTTGTTGATTTCATGCTAAATTATTAGACTTGACTCTCTTCTTGGCAAGCTACTACATATTCTAAGGATTAGAGCTTAATAAATCGGTGACATCCATGACCGATTTCATATAGGATGTGAGTAGTTTCTCCTCTTGAGGCATGTTACATCAATATGCATAAACATGAATTTTGTCTTCTTAATACCTGTATGCATTCAGTTTTGTGGTTTGTTGACACATGTG
Source organism: Silene conica (assembly GCA_029255685.2). Lineage (NCBI taxonomy): Eukaryota > Viridiplantae > Streptophyta > Magnoliopsida > Caryophyllales > Caryophyllaceae > Silene > Silene conica. Next base: position 19,439,244 of record CM055319.2, read on the forward strand.
GTAGAGGTACCCCCTTTCTCATTATTCCCATTATCCTCACATAGCCAAATTAAACTCTTTTACCCATTGGCTACATTCTAAAAATTGCTTACCCTATCCGAGCTAGTAATTTAGTAATGGGACTGTTTTCCTTGCCATCCTTTGGTTTATGCTTCATCGGTGAATTTTGATTTTGGGAGAATGATAGAAAAAAAAAGAGAAAAAGAAAGACACAGAAAACGGAAAAAAAAAAAAGGGAATGATAGAAAAAAAAAACGGAGCAGCCTGTTTTCAAGGCTGGTCGGTCGACCAGTTTCCCTGGTCGGTCGACCAGGACCATTGAATGGGCCGATTTTTCAAAGAAAGAAAAAAAAAATAATAATAATAATAAAAAGAAAAATTTGGAAGAATTGTGGAACATTGGCATATATGAAAGAAAAAAAAAAAGCAAACAAAAAGAAGTGATCTTATAGTGTGGATAGACGGATGTTAGCTCGGTTTAACCCCTCTTCCCATAACTTATTTTAAACCCCTTCTTACCTTTAGCCTCACAATCCCAAATTTGCCTCGGCATGTGTCATGGTTATTTAGTGTGGGAATGCATATGTACGGTTGTAGAGATTTTATTCATGTTAGATTGCAGGCATGTTCTTACGGGTCGTAGATAGGTGAGAGTCCTTACTTTTATTTATCTTCTTATCTTTCACATATACATTTGACCCTTTGCTTTCATGAGTGTCTCGAGCGTACCGCGAGAGTCCAATTAGAATGGGTCTTGCAAGGTCGAAATTTTAGCATGCTTTTACAACATGTTTAATTCGTTTTGCTTTTGACATTATGTTTGATTATAGTTGAAGGATGCATTAAATTGGTTAAGCATAGTGTTGTGTTTGGTTGTGAAAAGTATGAAGTCCGTTCCATTAGAAGTTTTATTTTCTTTTTGAGTCTTAGTGCTTGCTTGAGGACAAGCAAGGTTTGGTTTGGGGAGTTTGATACGTGCCTTTTCTATGCATTTTATTTACTCTTTTGGCACGTATTTTCTTACACTTTCGTGACTTTTTAGTTGCTTTTTCTCCCATATTGTCTACTTTGGTATTTCTATGTTTTGTATGTAGGAATATGCGGAAGTAAGCAAAACCAAGCCTTATTTGCCTTTAGGAAGCTGTTTTTGGAGCAGTAATTCGGATGGTGCATTCAAGTATAATTATCGGGCCGGATCGAAGCTGGAAATAAAGAGAAGCGGTCGACCGACCACCGAAAGTGGTCGACCGACCGGTGTCAACGTAAACAGGCCCAGTTCTCCACGGAAGCCCAAATTCGCATAAAAGATAAACCCGCATTGGCAGAATCGGTCGACCGACCGAGAAAACAGGTCGACCGACCAGACCCTGTTTCGAGACTTCCGTTTTATTTTCTGTTTTCCTAATCTTGTAATATATTTCTTATTTAAGGAGACCAAAACTCTTCTATTAGGTTAAGTAGTTTTTTAGCAATTTTCTACCTAAGTAATTTTCATCCAAGTACTTTATGTTAAAGACTCCATTGTTAGACTTTTTGGTATCAAGCTTTCATCTTTCTTCTTAGGATTTCCATTCAAGTTGTAAGTTTGTGATAATTAATCTTTCCTTTTGATTCAATCTTGTTATTCATCTTGTTGTTATTTCTTATTTCATGTTTTCCCTTTTATTGTCTTCTTTAATTATGTTTATCTCTTTAATATTCTTAGTGATTGTTATTTTCATAATCAGAAGTATGCATAACTAATTCTTGTGATTAGGAATTAGGGGAACCATGTAAAAACTTGACTTTGATAAGTTTGATGATTAAATTACCAATCCCCCATTGTTGTTGGTTTAGGATTGAAAGATTATTAGGATTAGTTTAACAACAACTTTGGGATAGCCCTTGAACGAAAGTTTAGTGCTTTTCTAGGAACCCTAAGACCGTAAGGATTGGGTAGAATTTTGACCTAAAGGTTTATTCTTTGTTCCTTGGGATTGTGTTATTTGATTATTTTACCCTTCATTGACTTGTTTTGACCATGGGGAACCAAAGTTCCTAATCTCCTTTCTATCTCATCTTAATTTTCTTGTTATTTTGTTACTTTAGTTGCTAGTTAAAATCCCAATTCAAACCCCCCTTTTTGGTTACTTGCAATAGACTTTAAATTTACGAACATAATTTACCCTGTCTCTCTGTGGTTCGACCCTTGACTTATCCTAACTGAGTTTAAGCTGAGGTTTTATAAATCTTATCTTTGGCACCCCTCAACGACGGGTGTCAAATTTTGTTATTTGATACGTGTCTATTTTATGATGTTTTACATCTATTTTTACACGTATTTGGTCGCTCATTTACTATGTTTTAGCCTTTATTTCCCACAAATTGTGTACTTTCGTATTTTTATGCACTTTTGCAGATTTATGCGGAAAAGAGACGATTTGGCACCAAATTCGTATCCTCAAGTCTTTTGCTTAATTAAGGAATAAATGGAAAGTCAACTGGAGTCAAAATCAAGTACCAAGAGTCAAAACAGAAGAAAATCCGAAGACTTCCGTACAGAAGCGGTCGACCGACCAGTTAAACGGGTCGGCCGACCAGGCCTGATTTTCATAAAGCCCAATTTCCAAGAAAGGCCGGAAATAAGAGAAGTCCAGCAAGAAGCGGTCGACCGACCAGCCAAACGGGTCGGCCGACCAGAACGAAGCCCATGCGATTTCTTTTCGGAAATAAAGTAGAATTAGAGTCTTTAGGAAACTCTTAGTTTCTTTCTATATAAGCCAATCTTGTGATTAGGGTTATAGATCATATATCATCTTCGACCATCTAGTTCATCTTTTATCTTCTACTATTTAGTTTTGTAATCTTTCAATAATTCTCAAGCATTCAATAAAGTTAGTTTCTTTCTGCCCTAATTCCAATTGTGGTAATTACTCTTTTAATCTAGCTTTTTTTTATATAGTTCTTGTTTTTATTACAATTGTTAAGTTAGAATCCCAAGCTTTATTGAATCTTGCATGCTTAGATTATTTACTATGTTCTCCATGTTTATTCCCAATTTTACAATCGTCTTAACAGTCATGAGTAGCTAATTTTCATATGTTAGGATGTAGGGGATAATATGCAGAGGTAAATAAAATCCGAAAAACCGACTTGTAGCAGGACCACGGTCGGCCGACTGGAATAGTCGGTCGGTCGACCGAGGCCGTGGTCGGCCGACTGGAGTAGCCGGTCGGTCGACCACTCGCGTATGTTTTCTTGTTTCGTCTTTTCTTGTCAATTATAATATCCTGCAATGAGACCATAAGGAGACTTGTAGGATGTTAGTAATGACCTACCCAAGATTGAAAGATACGGGAAGGGCATTGGTTTACACTTTAAGACGGATAGGTTACTCAAGGCTGAAAGGTATGTAACCTGGGATTTAGGAATCACCCTTATTGTTGACACCCAATAATTGTGAGACCTAAGAACTAATAGCATAGGCCGAAAGGAGCTATTAGGTAGCATAGACTTAAAAAGATATGTTACACCCCCTTACGCGACTTCAATACATGTTGACCTTAGGATTTATTTTACCTTAGCTATTTATTACCCAAACATCCTAGCATCCCTTTTATTATATTTTATTCTCATCTTTTAATTCTTATTTTATTTTAATCTTTGCTTTAGATATAGTAATCAACCAATCAAACCTCAAATTTGTTACATTTAAACATTAACATTAAGACAATAAACATTCCCCACCTCCTTGTGGTTCGACCCTGACTTTCACTATCTATTGTTAAAGTTAGGAATTATAAATTTTATCTTTGGTACCCTCAACGACGGGCATCAAATTTTGGCGCCGTTGCCGGGGAGGCCCTGCACATGATTACATAGATGAGAACCACAACCAGTATCTAGTACCCAAGTTCCGTAACTTGCATGGTTAATCTCAATCATGTGAATAAAAGAAGAAGAAGACATACCAACAGGAGTAACACGGCCTGCCTTAATGTCCTCACGATACACGGGGCATGAGCGCCTCCAATGCCCTGTCTTGTGGCAATGGTGACATTCCATGCTTGTATCCTTGCTCTTTGTTTTGCCTTGTGAGTTGCTCGACTCACCTGACCCACTCTTAGCAAATCCTGACTTCTTAAACTTGGGCTTGCCTACTGTTAGGTCGCCCTGAGCTTTAGCTTTACCCTTACCCTTACCCTTACTGGAAATCATGAGAACATCTTGCTTCACGCTCCCACTTAATTTCAGATCCTTCTCGGTCTGTACGAGAAGGGAGTGGAGCTCATGAGGAGTCTTCTTCATGTCGTTCATGTAATAGTTGGCCCTGAAGAGGGCGAACCCATCATGAAGCGAATGAAGCATTCGATCAACGATTATGTTCTCACTGATCTTGCAGTTTAGGGCCTCCAGTTTTTCGATATTCTTAATCATGTGAAGAATATGTGGGCTAACAGCTTGGCCCTTCAGGAGTTTCGCCTCAAAGAAGCGACAGGTATGCTCATAAGAAACGATCCTCGGAGCCTTTGAGAATTCGTTAGTGAGCGTGGTGAAAATCTTGTTTGCACCATGGGCTATGAAGCGTCTTTGCAAATTGGATTCCATTGCATAGATGAGTACGTTCTTTATCGCACCCGCTTCCATGACGAAGTCGCTATGAGCGCGAACTTCGTTAGCTCTAGCTCCAGTTCCTGGGTGTGCCGGAATTGGCTCAGTTAAATACTTAAGCTTTCCGTCAGCAATGACAGCATTCCGTAGTGCTGCCTCCCAGTCAGAGAAGTTTGACCCATCATTCCTCAGTCTAGTAGACTGATTCATGGAGTCCATGAAGGCTTTTAGCCAGGATTCACGTGCTAGCTTGGCACTTGGCATTGGGTCTTCACCAGCCATTTAGTTATACAGCAGTTTAATTGAACGTGTTCTACACTGAAAAGAAGATAAAACAGAACCATATAAGCAACTCATTATTGTGATTTAAGTCTATATTAAATTGAAATTTGAACTCGTAGACTCATGCATTTATATAATTGATCTCCCTCAAGAATTATATAAACGATCCCAAGACTCAATTTCCGTATATTGATAAGCCCACAGCTTGGCTAATTCCACCGTTGGAACTCTTGGTCGATAGATTTCCGTAAATCCTATCTATTAGTCCATCTCAGTCGCTAGATATTATCGAGTGACCATGATGTTGAGATAAAATAAATCATCTGTTCCCACTTACCCGACGTAGAAGGGGTCATATTATGCCTACCGACGAAGAAGGGATTCATGGGAGTCTGATTTATAAAGACTAGTCTCAATTTTTGGTTATACGAGGAAGACCCCATCGACTTATATTTATTCATATTAAGTGAACTAATATCTAGCATATGCGTGAATGAATGAAATAAAGTGATGGCTTTGCAATTGACATGTGACATCAGTATTGTCACAGAAAACTAACGCGTAACCTCTACATGAGTCAGTTTTCAGGCATGTTATAGGTGGTTTGGTTTTAGGCGGAATATGATGCAAGCTATTATCGATGAAAGCATAAAATAAATGCGATAAACGTAAATAAAAGTCCTAGTGTGGCCTATCCTACCAAAAAAAACATAAAACAATTTGGAATCCACCGTTGGACCCTAGAAGCTTGTCTTGATGTTCCATCTTGGTCCTTGCAGCGGGAGTGAGCATCCGGTCTCCGTCTTTGGTCTTCACAAAATTACTAATTTAAATTACAAATATAATCCTATTTACATTCTAATTTAAATACAAAAGTAATTACATGGCAAAAACCCAAAACGGAGATTCAAGACCTCAAAATTACAAGCAAGACTGTGTTCCATCATTACGGTAACACAATCTACTAAGGCCACACTAAGTTACAACCGTTTGCAAAATTAAATACGTTATAGAAAGCATTCAATAGGCATTCAACAAGACGATAAATAAAATGCATCAACTAAATAAAATTCATACATGACATAATACTGTTATTATGATTAATAAATTTTTACCAAACCACCTTACGGGATTAAAATTATGTGATTATACCGTTTTAATCACCCAATTTTAATAAATTTATAATCCTATTATCTTAAACCGTTTTAAAATAATATGTATCAAACGAGGGTGAACCGTTTCACAAAATTAATAATATACTATTTCCGTATATAGTATATTACTAAAGGCCATGTGAAAATAAAACATGTTATTTTCGAAAAAAAAAAAAAAAAACGAGTCTGTTACAGGGGCGGAGGTCGACCGACCTAAACACGTGGTCGACCGACCTCCAGACGAGAAACGGAAATAATCTGCAACAGCATTAGCGGTCGACCGACCTATCAATCAGGTCGACCGACCACCAAACAGTAGAAACGAGTTTCAGAAAACGCAAAACGCTGCACTTTTCGAAATCAAAACAAGTTTTTACCTTTTAAACTTTGATTAAAACAAGTAAATCAAAATTAACATCAACAAGGGTTCACATATTGTCAAGAATATCGATTAATAAACAATATGTAAACAGGAATCGAAAAACAAGATCGATTACACAAAAAGAAACTGTCGAAAAACAGAAACTTTACACAGGGGCGGTCGACCGACCGCTACAAGGGGTCGACCGACCGACACAGCGACAGAAACGAGATTTCAGATTTTAAAACTTATGAAAAACACAAAAGTAAAATTTTCATGGCCTGGCTCTGATACCACTTGTGGGGAATAAAGCATGTATTCGCCCTAAACTTGCAGGATTATAATGAAAATTACAGTTGTGATTATTATCATAAGTTAATAAAAAGCATGAAAAAGAATACAACCTTGGGTCCTTGCTTGAATAGGCCTAAGAACAGGAATTAAAGTAAATTCCCTCCTATAACTTGCACCCAAGACTTTGTTTGAGACGATGCCGCGAGTGCTAGAAAGTACTCTCCAATTGCCTTGCAATATGGGGAGAGTTATTGAGGTCTTAGATGTGAGATCTGAGTTTTGGGAGAAGAATGCTCTCAAAACCCTAATTGTGAGAATTATGATTCAACAGTTACTTACATAAGGAGAAGGACTCTCCTTATGTAGTGAATACATGGGTCGGCCGAATTGGATGGGTGAGAGTGGGCTTTCTCCACTCTTACCTTATTCCTTTGCGTGATTCGACCCGATTTGCTAAATATTATTTGCGGGATTTTAATTATAAATCGCATACATGTATCAGATATTAATGCAGTCGATGTATTAATAATGGTCTGATAAAATTACGATATTGTATAATTACCCAAATTAATATAACCGTTTATATTAATACGCGAATACAATATTTAATTAAATATAACCGCTTATATTTAATTTTACGAATTAAACATGTAATCCGTATTAGCTAAAATTATTTAATCCGTATTAAATAATAATCTCAACATCTTATTGACTAATTTAATAGTCAATACCTCTGACTAACTGTTTAGTCATATTCGGCATAAATGTGACTGTATTTTCATACCTTCACATCTCTCAAACGTGTCCTATAGGTGTGACGTATAGGGACCAGTTGATCACCGCCATCCGTATGACAATAACGTCAAACTTATCTAGCAAGCCAACCGTTATTGATAAACGTTGATCAACTGGTAATAATACTGAAGTATGCCCTTGTGATCCTTAAAGATATTTAATAAGTCATTGTACTTAATTGTCAAGGACACCAGCCCCAACAATATCCCACTTGTCCGTACAAGGGTATGTGCAATGACGTTATCACACTACATGTGGAGGACACAAGGCTCCAACAATACCATACATCAAAACTGCACCAGCAGAACAACTATACCAGCATAACAAATACCAGCACCAGCAGAACTACTACACAATATAAATATAGACCAACATGCATAATAAACAGTATCAACCAATACTCATGCACAGTGGTTTTTAAGATCAAAGAGTATGGAATAAACCACCTTCTATGTCACTCATATTCCAGACTCTTTCTTTTCTTCTTTGTCTCCAACTCTTTCCCCTCCACTCCGTCTTCTTCAACACCACATCTACCCGTTTTGCCTTTCTTCTGCTCCTCGTCATCCTTCCTTAATCCTCTTTAAAGTTCATGTAAACAACAAAAAAATCATTAAAATCTAGTAATAAAAATGTAAAAAACCCAAAAAAAAATCGTTAAACATTACGTAATAATTTTTGACGGTTTCTTTCTCTCTCGATAAATCTTTGATAATGGGCCTTGAACCTCTTTTTACATGGGGATTCTTCTTCAATTTGGTCAGATTTAAGGCGTACTGGGGTAAGTTCAACCAGATCCGCCAACAACATCACCGGATCTAACGAGTTCAACACCAAAATCAGATGAATCTGTTGGAGCCAGTGTCCTCCACAGTTAGTGTGATAACATGTATAAATCTCTTAAAGGTTCACAGGGTATAATTTGTATTATAATCAGTTGATTAACGTTTATCGATAACGGTTGGCTTGCTAGAAGTTTGACGTGATTGTCATACAGATGGCGATGATCAACTGGTGCCTAAGAATCACACCTAAAAGATGTAATCTGAGAGATATGATTAGATGAAAATGTAATCATATTGATACCTTATACGACTAAACGGTTAGTCAATGTAATGATGATACAATTATTTAATGCTGATTAAATAATATTAGCTGAGACGAATTAAAATGTTAATTCGTAATTAAATGTAAAATGCATGTTCCATTTAATTAGTATGTGTAATGTAATTATTTAATAAAGATTGAATAATTTAGTTAAATATAAACGGTTATATTTAATTAGTAAATTATAAATATACAATATTTATAAGATAAACATTATACACAAGAGCGGATAAAAATCGATCTTATACTGATAAAATTGGTTGAGCCGAGTGGAGTATTGTTCGGTCAGTATGGGCGTGGTACTCGGTCAGTTCTGAGTTTGTAGCAGTTTAGGTATACTCAAATACGGATTTGAGAAATCCTATCTAAACTCTGCAAGGTGGTTAAGGTTATGTACAAGAGTAGTACTTATTAACAAACACCTCCTACTACTATATATACTAGCCTCACGACACACATACATTCAAGAGTTCCAAAACAGACGTGATACTCCTTCCTCTCTCTCTATTTCATCATTCACAAAAATTAACGGTTATTTTTGCAGTTTCTAGCTCTAGAAAGGGTATTTCTTGGAGCGTCTTGGGTGCAACAATTAGGAGGATATATATTTTGATATCTGTTATTAGGACTCTTGCAAGGACCAAAGGTTAATTCTTGTTCCCAATCCTTGTATCTCGTATTTCGTTTATGACTGTAAATTATAATTATAATTTCGCTATAATCCTGCATATAAAGTATTGGGATATATATAGATATTTTCCCACAGGATCTTCATCCAAATTAATAAACCCAGGTGTATTAGGTATTTCTGATTCCTCAAAAAAAAGAATCGCCAACACCATCACAGTATTTACATGGAACATCACAACGCCAATAATAATCACATTGATTTTTGAGTGACATAATAGAAGATGAAGGAGGCAGAGGAAAGTGATAAGCAAATACAGGGGAGAATACGAAGGAATAGGGAAAGATGGAGACAAAATCGCAGAAAGAGAAAGAGGGTGGTGAAGAATACGAAGAGGGAGAAGGTTCTGGATATTTAGGGTTCCAAGAGAGAAGTGGCGGAGTGAACGAAGATGAGGGGAATTTAGGGTTTAAAGAGAGATATCAGAGAAATGGAGTGGATTTGATGTAGTTATTGGGTTTGAATATGGGTAGGGTTTTAGAGGGAAATTTGTAAATTGAGCCAAATTTTGGAGGGAGTCATTAGCATAATTAGATTTGGGTTGGGTCACTAATCCGTTTAAGAGAAATAACCCAGAAATTTGGACAACTTAATCAATGGCATTTTTTGTAATTTTAGAAATAGAATAAGGACCAAGTTGTCATTTACACGGCTAAAATAAGAAAGAAAAGAAATGGGTAGAAAATAGGTAATTTGCCATTTAAGGTAAATGTGAGGAAAATAGAAAACTGGAGGAAGTATTTATTTTCTTATGGTCGAGGTATTTGTATCATGTATTAAGTTGAAGATATAAAACCTACATATCTATCATCTGATTAGTTCATAAATAATTTTTTATTCAAATCACGGAGAATAATCATAATAATAAAATATAAACATTAAAAAGCCCTAAAAATTCTCGTGATTGGTACGCTACACAAAACTAATTAAACAATTAAAAGAGATTAAAAAAATGAAAAATGAATGAAATTTTTTGTAAATACACAAGTGGGACAAAGACTATATAGTCAATTGGATGACCAAATAAAGAAACGTGAGAAATGAGAAGAAAATAAATAATTTGTCAAAAACAGGAAATAAGAGAAAAGGGTGACATGTTTATTTTTGCTACAAATAATTACACTCTTAGCTTTGTATATTAAAAATAACTAAGCATTACAATAATTTTTCATACTGTACAAATAGAGACCTCTTTTGATATATTTTGAAAATATTTTTATTTATTTATTTCTCATTAATACTTACAAAAATTAAAAATAATATATCATAAAATACGACTACATGCAATTAATTAGGGTAGATAGGTTAAGAAATAATTCATTCTTTAATGCATGAATTAGGTTTGGGTAGGGGTACAAGAACTACGAATAAAACGTAAATAATAAGGTAAGTAAGTTAAAAAAAGTAATTAACATTCTAATACAGAAACGAGGTCTGAGTAGAGCTGCAAAAACTACGGATAAATAGTCTTAAACTCGTGAGTTTTGCATATTGTAAGTTGGCTCTGTGGGAGCTAATATGAGACCACGTTTATAGGTTGGGCTGGGTAGGGCTGGGTCTTGAATAAGGACAAAAAAACGGACAATAAAATAAAAGAAAAATAAAAGAAAATGATAGCCCGCATTTCACAATTCTCGTTTCACATGTTCCAGGTGACGAAGTTCTAGGAACTCATTGAACTTATTTTGGAACACCAAACCATACACAGGCAAAAACCAAATGCAACCCCAATGAAAATAGGCCACGTGGAGATAAATGATTGGGAGTCAGATTTTAATATTTGTACACTTTTTCTTTTATTTAAAATTGGATATAATTTTATTTTCATGTTATAAATAAATAAAAATTACATAATGTTCATGAAATTTTGTGTACTACAAATAGAGACCACATATGGTATATTTTAGAGTCCATTTTAGTTTTACTTGTTATCTTTTTTTTTTTTTGTTTTAAAGAGCGTTTTATTCAAGAAAACCGTGTTTTTTTTTCGGTTTTTGTTCTATATACAACTCAATTTTTGTTAATCGTAAATACATTTATAATTATAACTATTGTGAATATAAAATCATAAAGTGAAATAAAATATATTAAAAATATATGATGGTAAAAAAATTAGAAACTAGGTCTAGGTAGGACTTGATAAAATTACAAAATCAGTAACTAGGTCTTGTAGGTAGGTTAAAAAAATATATATTAATATTTTAACGTAGAAACTAGGTCTAAGTAGGGCTACAAAAACAGATAAACATGGTCTGAAACAAGAAATAAGGTTTTAACAATATGCAAAAGAACAAGGATTTTAGTGGAGTTTTGAATTTGACCCGAATAAAATTAGGTCGATAAAATGACTTGGAGGTTTCTAGTTCTAACCCTTCCACAATTAATAAAAAGGATGGTTGAGCCTAATATTCGAATAGAATAATACCCGTGATTTACAAATTGAAATTATCACATACGGACTCCGTATATGATATCTTGGCGTAGAGGTGGCAATCGGGTCACTCGGGTCGGTTACGGGTCGGGTCAAAGCAGATCGAGTTATATCGGGTTTGGGTTATGTCGGGTCAGTGATATGTTCGGGTCGGTTCGGTTCATGTCGGGTAATCTTCGGGTCGGGTCAACGACGGGTGACAATTCGGGTCGGGTTATTAGCGGGTCAAGTTATTGACATATATTTGATCTTATATATTAAGTTTTAGATGATAATTTTATGTTTAATTAATGGATAGATATATTAATTGAAGTTTAAGTTAGAATAATTAAGAAGAATTATCAATTTGGTGTCATTTAAACCATTATTAAGACAGTTCATTATAACGTCATCTATCAGGTTGAGAAATATCGGGTCACGGGCCGGGTCGGTTCGGATTGGGTCGGGTTCGGGTTGGACAAAATAATGCTACTATCGGTTGGTGGGTCGGTTCGGGTCGGGTCAGTTCGATTTCAGTTCGCCCAATTCTCGGGTTGTATCGGGTCGGGTTTAGGACGGGTCTGGTTGGGTTCATCGGATCGGGTCAGCTTTTGCCAGCTCTATCTTGGCGTAGTGTTTTACTTTGTCTCCGCCAAAAGTAGGAGCTGCAAGTTCTATTCTTAATCTGAAAATGGTGTTTTGAGTACAAATACAATATCGTAAGGTAGACCCGATACTTTTCGGACTAAATCTTGATCAGTTAGCAATTAGCATAGCAAGAGAACCAAATTGCCAATAGTCCAGTTAGACCTCATCAACCGCGCAATTTTCGAACAGCCCACAAAACTCGCCACTTACCTGTCACAACCAGTACCTTTATCGAGCCGGAGACGGCCCCCCATTAGGGGCATGACCTGCCCCAGACCCGCCAAATAAAAAAGCAGATAGGGCAGGGTTATGGTCACGCTTGAGCCAACCCGGCCCAATCCTACACATTAGAGATTTAGAGGGGGTCAGTTTAGGGCCTGAGTTTCTAGGCTTGATGAGTTGATGTGATGTGAGCTGGCCTGGCCCGGCCCATGGCAAGGTCTAAGTCCAGTTCTACCTTCATCCCACAAATATTGTGGAAAAAAAAGAAACCTTCATCCCAGCAATCCTGCAAAAAAACCATTATAAAAACACTACTGACTGACTGGTGAGTAACAACATTTGTCGGGACGGCCGATCTGTAGGCAAGAAAAGTCAGATGGTTCATTGGCGCCGGCCCAACCAGCAAGCAAAAGAAGTCGGTATATACAATGCATTTTCAATAAATTAAAGATTCTCGGCCCACCAAACTATCCCTAAGCCGTTAGCTCACTTGTAAGAGAGCCGCAAAATGCATTACAAGGCTGGCCTGCATCCGGCCAACAGCACATTTGATCAACTCCAGTACAAAATATGACGAATCCAGAAAACACTCTCGGAACAAAAAGGCTATGAAAGTAAATGTACTTTATCGCAATCGAACAGCATAATAAAAGTGCGTCCAGTGCAGAAGTAAAATTTTAGTGACTGAACAAGGAGGAACTTTACTTACCAATAATACTTATGTAGAGCCTCTCAGATGCCAAACTTGAGTTATGGCTGCCACTTATTTATCCCTGGAGTTTGAGGGTGCTAAATGCTTCGAATAATACCTCAGTGATCTCTATTCAGTGACTCTTCGAATCTCACTGATTATGCCACTGTGCCAAATGATGCCATATATCAAGAAGACCAACAAAGTTGCCACCAATGTTACTCGTTTTTTCATATGAACACGCATACAAGTGTCGGATGCCCCACCCTGGACACTTCATGCCAAGCCCGAACAAAAGAATGCCTCATAAAATTGTCCAATTCAATACTTGGACACAGATGCCAGTCAAATTATTTTAAACTAAATTCTAGCCGGGCCTAAGTAACATAGATTGCCATATCATGCACTTGTAACAATTCGTGGGGGTTATATATTTGACGTGTTGATGTGGCACTGGTGGCAGAAGGTATCAGAATGGACGCCATTTTTGGTACATCGTACATGTGATCCATTCTCAGGTAAAGCATTGGTGTTTTATTTGGCTCAAAGCATTTCTGTCATAATGGCATTGGCGAATAAGACAGATAATACACAATTCTTCATTTACCACTTTTGTAGAAAGCATTGTGAAGATCTAACAGTATTATTTGTCGTTCAAATTAGAAACACAGCTATCAATCAAAGATTTGTCATCTGGAAATCCTTGAACACATTTTTTTTTGGTGTCGGCTCATTATATTGGTCACTTGTGTCAAGAATCCAGTAACTAATTTATCTAGCTAGCATACGGTCACTTGTGTCAGCAGCAAGTAGTTGTCAAATTTTGTGGCGTTTTGCAAGATATGATTTCAGGATGAATAATCTAATTATTCTGATGACATCGACCATCAACAAGAAGGTTTAAGCACATAACAATTCAAAGGACGAAAGACAACAACATTACCGTATTGCCACAATGACTCCAGCCAATAGCGAGGTAATGGGGTAGGATATTCGCAGCCTTACTCCTGTGTTAGACAAATGCTGTTTTCTAGAACCAAATAAGAGACACTTTGGCTCCGTTGGAAATGGTAATTCCAATGACAAGGGGAAGTTGAAACAAAAGGAGTCGCTCGTTTCAAGAGCTTAGGGGGGAGGATGCTATAATAAATAGTAATGCAGCTAAAAATGCACAATATGCATCTATGCACTCGTCAATAGATAGCAATTTCAAGTCACCATGACTATCACAAACAAAAGTAACAATATTATAGTGGAAATGACACAATTTGTTCTGTTACGGCCAGTACTCATTCAATAATGGGAGCAAAGCATATATAATTTACATGAAATATTTATGTAATGTTGCCAAAAAACAATTATGCAAAAATATATTAGCTCCAATATAATGAGCTATTCACGAAATGTTCAAGGAGTTATTGTATTTAATTATAGTACAACATAACATTTGACGACTAGATATGCATGGTCAGAAGAAACTCTACACAATTACTCATCTGACATATAGCATCTAGTAAATCAACAAGGCGGCTAACTCTAGTTCAGAATACCAATCAAAAGTTTACAATTATACATTCTCACCACACACACATCATTACAGAGTACTCAACAAGAGGGAATACAATCGAAATCAACAATCTAAGCAAACAGAACCTGGGAGCTTGACGGAGTCAAGTCAGAGAAGCCCTCATGAGCATCCACCACATGCCATATAACAGCAAAGCTTGATTTTTTCTCCGACTGACTTTTCTGGTTACCCTTCAAAATCTGGCCAACAGCCACGTGGAAATCGCGGCCAACAACATAAATTTTGGCATCACAGGAATTCACCGAGAAAGGTTTACATATTTGCTCAGGTAAAGGAGATCCTTGTACTGTTTCCCAGGAATCGGAATCAACATCATAGACCTTGAGCTTCATCCTTTCATGTTCTGATACCACAAAAAGATGTCCATAAACAACAACACTTGATCCTGTCCACCCTTCCCTTAATCCAACTGCCATATTCTCCCAATAATTAGTTTTCGGGTCATACACCTGACCTCGAGGGGATACAAAGAATGGCCACAACCATCCTTCTGTAACTAAAAGCTTCCCGTTAAGAACAGCTGCATCATAAGAGGCCATATTTGTTCCCATGCTCGCAATTGGCCGCCAATTACCCGTGGTGGGGTCCATAACCTCGGCCGAATCAAGCTCAAACAAGTCTGAGCTATTCCCTCCAGCCACATAAACCATCCCATCAATGAATCCACTTGCAAAAAATGACCTTGCAGTATTCATTTGATTCAAAACAGTCCAGCGATTCTTATATATTTCATATTTCAACACAACATCAAGCGGGCAATCGACATCCGATACCATCCCGCCACACACAAAAAGAACCCCCTCTTTGGGGATTGCAACACATCGAAATCCGTGAGGGCAAACTTTGTCCCTACAAGGCATTTCAGGAATGGTATGCCAAGTGAAATGAACAAGGTCAAGAACCCGCCATTGTATCTTTCCTGTGCACTTGTGGAAAGCAAACACGAATAACCAAGGATTACGAAAGCCAAACTCCTTTCTACGGGTGAAAAAGCGGTCTTTACTACCTAGCAACAAGTGCCATCGTTTGCACACCACTCTACAAGCACCATGGCTCTGAATAGGTACCCTCAACAAGCAATTGAGGGCGACATCATCCGGAAGTCCCGGAATTAATGGTTGCCCCTTTATAGCTAGCTCCATATCAGAGGAGAGATCTACAAAAGGCGATTTAATTGCAGCTACTCGAAACTTGGGGGATAATGATAGCTGAGAATCACCAAGCTTGTAAACTGGTGAATGCTTTGAAGACATTCTCACCCTTTGCATCTTTTCTTTCTCTATAAATTAGGCACAACAACACCAATTCAATGGGTTTTCCTAAGTTACCTAACTAAAATTTCTTTATTTCAATTTCCTAAACTAGAACATTTTCACTAAAGTTTGGACGGAAAGTAGAGTACACCAATTTCTCAAATATCTCCTCCACGACAATACCACATGAAGCAACCAAAATTCACAAACAAAAACCACAGTCATGAAAATGACTCCTACATATACACATAAACCGACCTTGATAATTCTTTTTTCATCTGATCATTCCGACAGCATAAACAATACTTTTTTACACGAGATAAACAGTAATAACCAACAGTAACAGGTAAAAAAACAAACAGGTACAAGTTTCAGCACTTCACCAAAATATTTGGTATGAAAAACACCCAGAAAAAATGAAGCAAAACCCAGAAAAACCCAGATGATTTTTTGTTAAAAGATTGAATCTTTCAAATAAATTCATTGAAAAAGAAAGAAATAAATAAATAAAAATAAGAAAGAAAAATAAGACACGACAGCAGAAGAAGTAAGAAGAAGACGTAGAAAGATGAAAAAAAGTAGTGTAGACAGTAGACAGTAGATAGGAGAAATTAGCTGGAAAATAAAGGTATCAAACTGTTGATGTGTGTGTATTGTGAGTGTTTATGGCAACTTGGCGAGATTATTGCAGAGAAGGATACTAGGAAGGAAGGAAGGAAGGATGGAATGATGGAATGATGGATGGATGGATGGATGGATGGATGGAGAACGCACCTTTCTATCACTTACCGAGTTTTTATTTTGCTTTGTTTTTATTTGGTTGTTCATCATCTTGCGTTTACACTTTAACAATAAGGGACATAATGACACAACTACCACGGCTCACTTACACTATGCCAAACTACCAAATTACTTCAACAAAAAGGATAAATTCATTAAAAATACTCCCTCCAATTTTAAATAAGAGTTTCAACTGAACTTTGGTACAGATTTAAAATGTAGAGTATTGTGTAGATAAGAAGATTAGAGGAAAAAAGATGTTATTGATTATATTGTGGGTAGAGTGATTAAAGCAAGTAGTATTGTGCACTAAGGTGGGTATTGGTATGAGTTAAAGTGATTAAAATATAAAAGTTTACTAAAAATAAACAATGGGACCTAATTATGACTAGACGAAAATAAAAATTGAGACCTTTATTTAGAATTAACAAGTCTCTCTTGTGACGGGTCAATATTACCCATGTAAATATATAAAACAAAATATATCGTTATTCCCTAGGCACTCTCTTTTGTTTTTTAGCATTAAGCCACAAGATATTTACATTGTAATCATTGTAATTATTGGGATAACATTTAATTATTTATTATTCATCAATATTTGGGTAGCAAAAAACCGTCTTTTAAGCCAACTTTTTTAAGTTCGAGTAGCGGCTGCTACCCCTTGCCCTAACGTGAGTTCGTCCCTGCACATGAATATTATTTGACCCGTCGCAAACTTGCGACGAATATGCGCGTCACAAATGAGAATTTGTAATTTAGGATAGGAGGAAGTAGGGAGTAATGATAAATTGGCCAAAACTATTTCATTCTAAGAAATTCTAAGAAATTCTACCAAATTTGACTAAACTCCCATTACCAAAGTAGCAAACTCAAATATTCTATGATATACTTTCTTTTTAAATAAATATCTTTCACCGTATACAATTCTTTTTTTTTAAGAAAGATCAATCCATTAATAGTTGGGAGGAGGGTAGACGATCTGACGAGAGGAGGGGGTGGAGTGTCGGAATGTAAGGGACTCGATGCCTTTTTTATGATTGGGAATTCACACCATGGTGGTGAGTATAGGGTGAAGGTGGATGCGGCTTGGAAAGGTAAGGATGTGGCTTCAGTGGGATGGGTTTTCTATGGTTTGGATGGTCGGGTGATTGCTGAAGGGTCAAGGTTTATTCTTGCGGAATCATCTACCCAGGCGAAGGCGAGGGGCATTTTGGAAGTGCTAAAGTGGGCCAAAGATCATTGTTTGTTACACTTGGGTGTTCTTTCTGACTGTCTTCAGATTGTTCTTCAAGTTGCAGGTTTGGAAAGGGCTCATCATCTTTTGGGCAGCGTTCTTGTTGATATTTGGTCTATCGCGGCGGCTTTCCATTGTTTGAGTCTTAGTTTTATTCCCCGTAGCATTAATAAGAGAGCTCATGAGCTGGCTCGTAAGGTTATTATAATGTAATGTTTAGGTTTTACTACTGCCAAAAAAAATAAAAAAAAATAAATAGTCATACGACATCTACAATATTTGTGTAAATTGACTGGATACAACTCGACTAGAATCAAATAAAATAAAATCTTGTTCAAAGAAAGATCTGTAAACTTGAATTGCTTCAAAGCACGTCCTCTATCATATCGCCGCAAACAACTTTTCACAAGAGGATCGTAGGATCTTGAGCCTTGACGAGAGACGATTTCATCTGACCAAATTGAGTGCAACCAACAAATCGACAACATATGTAATACCATATAACGATTTATTACGAAACCGGTCTTCCGGATCTTCACCATATAAGTGTAACGACCAGACCCACCACTGTCGTAACACAACCCCAATAAGATGGAGGTATCTTTTGGGCCAAATACTTGTCCTCACTTAAACTCAAAAGCACAAGGCCTTGTTACTAAGTGGTGGGTGGAAGTTATTATAAACATATCACAAGCCTCACATTCTACCGATGTGGGGCAACTTTCCTCTCATACTCTTGGGGTGTTACAATAAGAAACGACCAAGACGTTCATATCTATATTACCACTAGAACTAAAACCTTGAATAATAAGGACTGAAAAAACTCTGAAAATAGAGACAAACGAACGGATCTCACCAAAAGGGAGACTTTTATTGATTAATTATTCGTAAGGTTTCATAGTAAAAAGTTGATAAATAAAGTTTTATGGGAGCTTACCATCGATCAAAAGTCGATGGAAGCCCCAGATTTGATTGATGGAGGCTAGGGTTTTTTTTAGAGAGAAGAGAGGGAGAGTTTTTTTAGGAGTGTAATGATTTTTCACCGTATACAATGCTTGAGTACCATTACTAAAGATGATTTTTTTTTTCAAACTTACGATTTTGTAAAGACTATCAACTGAAAAAAAAAAAACACGCTACGTTATGAACTCGGAAATATGAGATGTAGTCAGTCAAAGTTTATTTTGTTAAAAATATTTAACTGGTCATTACTCTTGTCACGAGTTCATAAAGTGGCAATATTATTTTTTTTCAAATCAAAAATCTTTCGAAAACAATCAATTTGAAAAATACCACTAAATTGGTTTAAAATAGGTTTTATTTGCGATAAATTGATGAAAAAATACAGGAGTAATGATAAATTGGCCAAAAATGTTCTCTCTTGACACATTCTCTATTGTACCAAATTTGTTAAAATTACCATTGCATAAGTGTAACACCCTCTCTTAGTCGTATGGGTTATTACTCGGTCGAGTTGGTTACACTCGGTCGAGCTGACCCAAGATCATAGTTGGTTATAAGCGAACTCGGCTGAGCTGGTCCAACTCGGCCGAGTACATGCGGTACTCGACCGCGTGCGTTTTTCCGTGTTAGCGTCGCGGTAACTTTAGAAAAGAATTTTGAAAGTTAAAAATATATTTTACCCTAATTAGTCTGTCGCCTAAGAACTTTACTCTCAAAACCTCTCACCCTATATTCTTAGAAGTACCTACCAGAGTCTAGCCGTGTCGATCATCATAGCCTAGTGTCGTCATCGTCAAGTAAGTATTGAATTCGCTAGTAATATGTATTGAGATAAATTATGTTTGTAATGATTGTTAGCAATACGTTATGTGTTATCTTAGGAGGAGATTTCGTAGAAAAACGGTGGTAGAACTAGTTCAGTTCTTAGGGGGGATTTGGTTGAGGGTTTATACTTTATAGGAAAGGGAAAAGCAAACAAAGTTACGCATTTCCTTTGTTGGTGTTTGTTTGACACAAATAAAAGCAAACTCCCTTCCTTACCCTTCAATCCATATAATTATTTACCCCAACCCCCTAGGGTATGAGATTTCATTACCCTTATTGCCCTTCAACCACTTTCTTCACCTATCATCACACTTGCCACGACCACCACTCTAGCCACCACGATGGCGCCACCGCCACCGCCCCCCCCATCACCACCGCCATGACACTGCCATGACACCCCCACCAACATCATCGTTGTAACCACCGCTACCGCCAACACCACCACCGCCACCACCGCCATGACATACACCTCCACCCCCACTACTGCCACCACCGTCATGACACACCCACCACTATCACCGTCGTGATCACTATCACCGCCATGACACCGCCACCACCATCACCGTCGCGATCACTCACCGCCACCGCCACCGCCGCCGCCATGACACCCCCACCACCACCACCATGACACCACCACTATCGCCGCCATGACACCCCCACCACCACCGCTGCCGCCAGTAGATAAGTGGTTGTTTGTGGTGATTGTGTGTTAGTGGTAGAAGTGAGTTTGAGTGAACCATTAGTTCCCTTTCTTGGTGTAACCAAACAACAAACTAAGTTTTAGGTAATCACTTACCTTTCCCCTTTTACCATTTCTAATTTCCTTTTCCTTTCCCATTCTCTAAACAAACGCCCCCTTAGCCTTTTGTGAATTGTCTTGAGGTAGAGTTTTCCTACTCAATTATTGTTAATTGTGGTTGTGACGATCTTCTGCTATTCGTATAACTGATATCACTGTGTTGTTGAGTATTTTATTGGGGACATATGTTTGGGACAGTGCACATTCGTGGTTCCTGTCGTGGAGGGGATGTGCACATTAATGGTCTAGGTACCCCTTTCTGTGAGCAAATGAGGGTTGGATGTGGGACTAGAGGTCGCCACTTGTGAGTTGATGTGATATGACATAGGTTTGGTTTGCGCATTTGGTATTTGTCATTACTTTTGGTAGTGACCGTCTTATTTGACAGTAACTGACGCTCGTTGTATATTACTGTGATGAACCATGGTTATGGTGAGCATATTCTCAGGTACTACGTTGAGATTGTTGACGTTGTGGCTGGGAGGATTGAGACAACATGTCTTTTTCTAGTTTAGTCATAATTTACTTTTATATATAGCTTCCACAGACATTTGTTGTTTTACTATTCTTGTGAGACAGTTGTATTTCACTTTATATAACTTTATAATAAATTACTTGCGCCTTTACTTTGAAATTGTACTCGGGAAACCGAGATGGTGACACTTTCATAGTTTGAGGGTCCCTATTAAGGGCCTTGGATTATAAGGGTGTTACAAATGGTATCAGAGCAACGGTCTTGTAACCTGAACCAATGAACCCCAATGAACTTAGGTGTGTACGTCTAACTAAAATGAACCCAAGTAGAAGTATGTGAGGCTACCGCAAAGGTATGGGAAACGTCTCGAAACCGCGAATTCGCTTACATGCTTTTTATTTGGTCACTAAGGGCGGAATAAGGTATGTATGTATGTATGATATACTGTGTGGTGAGATTTTGCGTATGATATACAATTGGTGGATGTGTGAGATTGTGAACAGAAATGTGAAACAAAGTGGTACGGTTGTTATTGAGTTTTGCGAATATTTAAACGTAGGATCTCCTGGTTATGTGTTGTAGTGTGCATACAGGTTATGTGATGCGTAGGATAGGTGAAGGGCGTTCCCCTTTCACAAAGTTGGACTAATAGTTTTGCTCGACCGAGTGGGGAGTACTCAACCGAGTGGGTGTGGCTCGGTCGAGTTAGTACAACTCGACCGAGTAGGCCAAACTCGACAGGTAGGGGTAGCTCGACCGAGTTGGTAAAACTCGACCGAGTTGGTGATACTCAACCGATCGAGTACTGTCGTATGACTGATGTGTTTTATTTTTAAGCTGTTTGTTATTTGATTGGATGAGTTGAAGATCGTAATCAATTTTAGCATGTGGCCTAAAATTTCGTTATCAAAAATTTATTTTAATTATTAAAAGAACTATTTAAAATAACAATTTTATTAAAATAACCTCGTGTATTTTTACACGGGACTAAAATTAGTTATCGTTTAATAATAATATACCTGAAAATTAAAATTATCAAAATATGCATTAAAAATAATAATTGAGGCATAACTCCCTCATATAACATATATTCTTGTCTATTTCCTAAAACGAATTATTGAGGTTTTTTCCCTTTTCTAATTTGGAAACTTTTATTCTTATTTTATTCATTTCTCTATCCTGTTATCAAAACCCACCCAAATTTTTTTACTTCTATTTTATTCATTTTTTAATACTTGTGGCCCACAATTTCTTATTCATTTCCTAATTATTCATTAATCTCTCATATCACCAAATCTCACCCAATTTTTTACCCTTATTTTATTCTCTATCTCAATCTTTGTGCCCAACTCAAAGCGAATAATATATAGAATAAAAGGGAGCATTCATTATTCTAGTCCACTAATCTATATAATAACATAAAAAGGTATGTTGAGTGCCTCATTGATAAGTATTTGTATTTTCTAGCTTATGATAATGCCACGCCACACTCTTCTAAAATTACCAAAATCTATATAATAACATAAAAAAGGCATGTTGAGTGCCTCATTGATAAGTATTTGTATTTTCTAGCTTATGATAATGCCACGTCACACTCTTCTAAAATTACCAAAATAACCTTCAACAAAATTCAAATTTCCTACAAAAATGTCATATTTTGTAACATACAAGATGAAGCAAATCAAAGGACATCATTATTGTTCAAATTAAATATGTGATTAAATATTCATTAAGCTAAAAAAATAAAAAGTCTTCTATAAATTCACATCCAATTAAGTGTCATGATTTATAATTAAAATTGACATTTGAATTTATAAAATTAATATCTATAAAATCTTATTGTAAGGATAAACTAAAATATTAAATTAATGTGACGTAACAAAAATTAATTGTGACATGACAAAATTTTATTGTAACATGACAAAAATTATTGTAACGTGACACTTATCTATATAATATTAAACTAACCCCTTTCATATACACATAAATTAATTATTCATATCAAATATTTGACGAGATAACAAATTTTAAAAGTGATGTTACCTCTACAAAAATGACACGCTAATAAACTCCGCTACAACACTATATAATTAAAAAAAGACTAAGAATTTTACTAACTGACGTGTCATTTAAAAATCATCTCCAAATATTATGAGTCACGTGTTTACAAACTCAAAAAATAAATTAATACAAACCTTTTAGTTTCACTCACAACTTTGGTTCTTAATCTATCGTATTCTATTTAACATGTACTTCTTTTATTTAATGGTATGTTTTTAAGGACCATATCATTATTATACTTTATAGTTATGTTATCTTAATTTTTATAACTTTTCATTCACAACTCTTCTTCTTCCCCTAAATAAATTGTTGAAATTAATGCAAGAATTAATTACCAAAATGATCTTATATAACTATGACCCTAATCCTAATTTTTATTTTTATTTAGAAAGTTGGTAGGTAAAGTATAAATAAATAAATAAATTGTTTCGCTTTTTTATCTTTTTTATGTTTTGAATAAATAGTTAGAGTTGGAATCTAATTTAATTATCATTTTGTGTTTGTACTTAAATTTCAGGAGATTAACATTTTTACATAGCAATAGCATTATATGGAATTGGAAAATAATGGTAATAGATCTTCTTTACACTTTTCTTTCGGGTTAAATACTTTTTTATTTTGTCAAGTTTTCATTTTTTACTATGGCGTGTGGCGTGTGGCGTGTAAAATGGTAGTATGAATATCTCATATATGGTGGCATGTTATATTATATATTATAACTCTTAATTTATTAATACACAAATTTTGTAAATTGTATTTTACTATTTTTCACTCTTTCACGCAGTTTAGTTTTCCATGTAAAATTTCTAATTCTAATTTGTTTTTGTCAAACAGGTTATAAATCAAATATTTTGGTTGAAGTGGGGAAGTATGCTACAAATATGTCAATCTAACCTTTTAATAGCTTCATATAATGAGTAAATATTATAGTTATCGGTTGTAATGCAATGCTCATTCACCAATTCGTTATTTGAACTTTGAATATTTTCATACTTTTAAGTCATTTTTTACCCATCTAATATATTCATTTAGCACTTGCAATGTATATTTTTCTTCAAGATTTATTTTTATTTATTCTTAATTTGTGTATATTTTATTTTCTCATGAACCAAGAAAATTAATAGTTCTGAAAAATTATAATAGTATTGTTATGATTGTAATATTGGATACAACAACAACAACAACAACAACATCAGAGCCTTAATCCCAAAATGATTGTAATATTGGATGAATGAAAATAAAACAACTATGCTTAAATTGTACAAAATATTTTTGAATCATATTATGTATATTTTATAATCTAATAATTATGCCATTTGAGAAAATGTGCCGTTAGTTTTGCTAATTTTGCTGCTACTAAATTGACAAATCCACTTCTAAAGTTTTACTCCTTATACCGTTTTCTCTCATTATTATTATACTTTACATATTTTCATAATTTTTTGTCTACCTTCACAAAAAAATTCTTCTCTCGAATATATTGCTGGAATTTATATAAGCAAAAATTAATTACACATTTGTTTTTTATGTAACTATCACAAAAATCATAATTTTTATCTATAAAATCCCTTTAAAGGGTAAATCCTCTACAATATTATATAAAAATATAATAATAAGTATCTCACTAAGTCACGTGTCAAATGCTACGAGTCACATGATAACTACAAAAAAATATATAAAAAAATATTAATTACAAACACAAAAATTAAATTAATAACGACCTCTTATTTTCCATTCACAACTTTGGTTATTAATCTATCATATATATTTAAAATATATATCTTTTATTTAATGGTATATTTGTTAGTCACCATTATTATAATTTGTAATTTTTTTATCTTAATTTTTTATCTTCCCTTTTATCCAGAAAACTTTTATTATTTCCCTAAATAAATTGTTGAAATTAAAGCGACAATTAGTGGGTATAAATTATACTATAAATATATTATATGAGTAAGCATTAAATTTAAGCTATATAAATACTTTCATCCAAGTAAATAATGATATATAAAAATCATTTCACTTCACCAATCTTTTTGCCTATACGTTGAAAATCCATTGAAATGACAAGGAGGATGTTAAGATGATTTTGTACACGTATTTGCGGAAAAAGTTTATCAAACTCCATTGTATTTAAGAAATTAAACACTAATTTTTAGTCTGATTAGTAAGACGAAAATTTTAACATAGCGCTTTCATTCTATATATTATTCATATCGTCTTTAATAGACTAAAGACAATATGAAAAGTGATAAAATATTATTACTATGCATTTATTTAGAGATTTACTTATAATACGGAATATACTTAGATGTGCAGCCTTTGTTTCTTTTCCGATAAAGTTAAAGCCAAAAGTTTTAGAACTCACCAAAATGACAACAAAACCAATACAATAAGTACTAAAATACGAAAATGATCCCGTGCATCTGCACTGGCACAAAAACTAGTTATATATAATACACTTAATACATGTAAAAGGGTGACCGTAACTCATTTTGAAGTGTCCGTTTTTTGTAAGACGGACATACCCGTCGCAAGCTTGCGACGGGCCAAATATCGGTTAAATGGGTCGAATACATACCACTTGTGGCTGATGGATGGAATGTACAGTACATAACAGTTAAAGAACAAAACATAGACAACATGTTAACAAACTTAAGCATAATGTTAACAAACTTAAGCATAATGTTAACACAATCGAAGGGAAACATAATTACAAATGACAGTCTAACAACATGTGTAATATATATGTACATAATACATAAGTATATCAACATCTAATTACACAGCATAAATTTTCGTATGTTAACTAACTAAACCATAATGTCAACACTACTGAGGGTAAACATAATGACAAAAGGTAACAACAAAGCAGCATAACCATGTGTACGTAATATATAACATTATGTAACGTATACAACATAACAGTTAAAGAATAGAACATATCTACTTAACAAAAAAAAAAATATATGTCGGCAAAATAAAGAACATTGTAGTCATCATACATAATGCCTAAATATATCAACATTAAAACACAAACATCACACAATTGCGAGATCTTATTTGTTAGTAAATCTGACCCAGGCCCATTTTGCTAAATATGGTGCGTATTTGGCCCGTCGCAAGCTTGCGACGGGTAGTTCCGTCTTAAATAAGAATTTGTGCATTTTGAATTACCAAATCCGTGAATTTGGTTAGTTGGTTTGATATATTGCATAAAGTAGCGGTGCAGTCACGTGCGAAGTGCACTCGTGCCTAGCTCGGAGAAGACATAGTCGAAAGATAGAGTCCTGCATGAGCAAAGAATCTGGAAGAGCAGTACAAAATCCAATGAATTAGTATCCACGTATCTTGGATATATCTATCTATCTCATTAGTTATTACTAACAAAAGATATTTGCATGCCTCCTTAAATACAAGCATATACGTACCTAATAATTTACCTGTAATTCCCATGTTTTCTTTTCTCTTTTTTTATTTTTCAATAAAATTTACACCTTACAGATTACTCCTACTTATTTGCGTATCTTTGTAAAGTCCTGGAATTGGTCGAATAGAGTAATTATATATATTATATAAACAAACGAGTAGTGTGATGGAGTTTTATGTGGGATAATTAATTACGTAGAAAGGCGAGAAATGAGTTTGAAGTACGTGGGAGAAAGGGTATTGAAGGAAGCGAGTGCTTCATGGCATGAGGCACAACAGCCGTGTGGGTGTGGGAGCAGCGTCAGTAGTGTAACATCGTCAACGCGTCCTCCCGTGGCCGCTAATGCTGCCACCAGTGCCACCAAGGTGATGGGTGATAAGGAGCGCAAAAATGACGCTAGTAGTGAGGAGGCCTTGAAAACTGTCATGTTCATGAGCTGTTGGGGTCCTAATTCCTAGTCGCCATTTCGTTATCGGGTTTACGGATAACATATTGACATATATATATATATATATATATTAACGCATGCACCTTGGCCACTTCAAACTTGTGTTATATTTCCTTCAATTTTAACTAAAATAGGCCTTCAAAAATGAGTGGAACAAAAGGTTAAGCTTGTTTTGAATGTTAAGTTTAGTACTCTCTCTGTTTTATATTTATTTTATTTTCCTTTTACAAATTAAAGCAAATGTATAATATTCTCTAGGAGGAGGAGAAAAGAGAGAGTACTCCCTGTCTTATCGTCTTAGGTTATGTATATAGCCTGCATGAACTACGGTACAATACTTTCGTCTTTCCTACCTGTACCCTGTATATATAGCATAATATTAATTGCTTCTCTATAAATTTTTTAATCCCTATTAATTTCTATTTTCAAAGAGTTTGTTTATATAATTTTAGTTATTTCCCAAAAAAATTGGTAAAATATTTTATAAAATAGCTATTTTTAACATTACTTCTTAATTATAACAAAATAATATTTGTAAAATTATCGTAATAATGATATTAATTTTTATAATAATTGGGCGGGTAGGCGGATATAAAGTGGGTAACACGCAAAAACCATCCCCACCCCACTACCCATGAGGCCATGACGGGTACAATTTTCATAACCATCCCCGCCCCACCACCCGCCAAAGCTCTACCCGTGCGTCCCCGCCCCAACTGGGACGGGTGCGAGCGATATCCACTTGTACTCGTCCCAATGACATTCCTATAAAATAAAAGAGGAAAAAGCCATGTTGGCAGCCCGCTCATGCCTTGTTGGCACTTGACGATTTTGGGTAGTTTAATCATGGTTGAGAATAACTAATTAAGCTGAGGGACACAATTACTATCATGGTCATGTATAAGGGTATATATACTTAGGAAAAGTGAAAACTGGGACACAAATGAAAAAAAAAAAACTCTTATATGTTTTACTTTTATATAGTAGTATAGCTTGTATCATCTTTTTTTTTTTTTGCGGGATATAGCTTGTATCATCTTTATATGCATTATATCTGAACTTATTTGTATTTTAGGTCTAAAATCGTGTATTAACAAATACATGCTTTGTATAACAAAACACCATAACATTTTTTTATATCTTTTCTAGAATAGAGATTACAACATTCTAAATATACTACCCGTGTTAAATACAGAATAGAATATTGTCAATTCACCTATCTAACTTATTTTATCCTTGGTCTAGCTAATAAAAGCAAAGTCTTAATTGACATTGCAATTGTTATTGGTACTAAGTATTAACAAAAACATTGATTTACATAACTATATGAATAATTTGATATAGATAGTGTCAAATCTTATCTATATAAATTCTGAAACATTTATTAGGCTTTGGTTGCGCCACATCATTACTCCAAGTTTTTTTTTTTTTTTTAATTCACTCAGGTGGGTCCCACATAATAGTTTATGATTTCCCTTCACAATAACCGCCTATTATTTTACGTATTCCAAATAAATTCCTAAAATCGTAGATTACGAAACATTACGAACATTTTTAAATAAATCAATTAATTTAATTAGAAATAGACATTGTGATAATTAGACCACAATATATTTAGATGATTAGAATATTATGATTAATAACAATTTACAACAATAAAAAACCGACATACAAAATTTTAAACAAGATTAAAATAACGTAATATTAATATACAATTAGTAAAAAGAAATTATAAACTCCTCCACGCAAATTATAATCTGATTATGAGTTAGCGCAATAAAAATTATAAACTACTCCACGCAAATTATAATCTGATTATGAGTTAATGGCGTAATTACATGATCGAAATTTCAAGTACAATTTTCATGACAGTACTAAATTAAAATAGCAATAATAATAAATTAAAATAACAATAACGTCAAAAAAATACTTACAATGTCAATAATATTACAAAAATCTTAATCAATTATAGCATATAGCCTAAAATTTCATCATCAAAAATATATTCGGATTATTAATAAAACTATTTAAAATAACAATATTATTAAAACGACCCGTGCATTTTTGCACGGGGTTAAAACTAGTCTTATCTATATAAATTCTGAAACATTTATTAGGCTCTGGTTGCGCCACATCATTAATCCAAGTTTTTTTTTTTTTTTTTTAATTCACTCAGGTGGGTCCCACATAATAGTTTATGATTTCCCTTCACAATAACCGCCTAATATTTTACGTATTCCAAATAAATTCCTAAAATCGTAGATTACGAAACATTACGAACATTTTTAAATAAATCAATTAATTAGAAATACACATTGTGATAATTAGACCACAATATATTTAGATGATTAGAATATTATGATTAATAACAATTTACAACAATAAAAAACCGACATACAAAATTTTAAACAAGATTAAAATAACGTAATATTAATATACAATTAGTAAAAAGAAATTATAAACTCCTCCACGCAAATTATAATCTGATTATGAGTTAGCGCAATAAAAATTATAAACTACTCCACGCAAATTATAATCTGATTATGAGTTAATGGCGTAATTACATGATCGAAATTTCAAGTACAATTTTCATGACAGTACTAAATTAAAATAGCAATAACAATAAATTAAAATAACAATAACGTCAAAAAAATACTTACAGTGTCAATAATATTACAAAAATCTTAATCAATTATAGCATATAGCCTAAAATTTCATCATCAAAAATATATTCGGATTATTAATAAAACTATTTAAAATAACAATATTATTAAAACGACCCGTGCATTTTTGCACGGGGTTAAAACTAGTCTTATCTATATAAATTCTGAAACATTTATTAGGCTCTGGTTGCGCCACGTCATTAATCCAAGTTTTTTTTTTTTTTTTAATTCACTCAGGTGAGTCCCACATAATAGTTTATGATTTCCCTTCACAATAACCGCCTAATATTTTACGTATTCCAAATAAATTCCTAAAATCGTAGATTACGAAACATTACGAACATTTTTAAATAAATCAATTAATTAGAAATACACATTGTGATAATTAGACCACAATATATTTAGATGATTAGACTATTATGATTAATAACAATTTACAACAATAAAAAACCGACATACAAAATTTTAAACAAGATTAAAATAACGTAATATTAATATACAATTAGTAAAAAGAAATTATAAACTCCTCCACGCAAATTATAATCTGATTATGAGTTAGCGCAATAAAAATTATAAACTACTCCACGCAAATTATAATCTGATTATGAGTTAATGGCGTAATTACATGATCGAAATTTCAAGTACAATTTTCATGACAGTACTAAATTAAAATAGCAATAACAATAAATTAAAATAACAATAACGTCAAAAAAATACTTACAATGTCAATAATATTACAAAAATCTTAATCAATTATAGCATATAGCCTAAAATTTCATCATCAAAAATATATTCGGATTATTAATAAAACTATTTAAAATAACAATATTATTAAAACGACCCGTGCATTTTTGCACGGGGTTAAAACTAGTCTTATCTATATAAATTCTGCAACATTTATTAGGCTCTGGTTGCGCCACATCATTAATCCAAGTTTTTTTTTTTTTTTTTAATTCACTCAGGTGGGTCCCACATAATAGTTTATGATTTCCTTTCACAATAACCGCCTAATATTTTACGTATTCCAAATAAATTCCTAAAATCGTAGATTACGAAACATTACGAACATTTTTAAATAAATCAATTAATTAGAAATACACATTGTGATAATTAGACCACAATATATTTAGATGATTAGAATATTATGATTAATAACAATTTACAACAATAAAAAACCGACATACAAAATTTTAAACAAGATTAAAATAACGTAATATTAATATACAATTAGTAAAAAGAAATTATAAACTCCTCCACGCAAATTATAATCTGATTATGAGTTAGCGCAATAAAAATTATAAACTACTCCACGCAAATTATAATCTGATTATGAGTTAATGGCGTAATTACATGATCGAAATTTCAAGTACAATTTTCATGACAGTACTAAATTAAAATAGCAATAACAATAAATTAAAATAACAATAACGTCAAAAAAATACTTACAATGTCAATAATATTACAAAAATCTTAATCAATTATAGCATATAGCCTAAAATTTCATCATTAAAAATATATTCGGATTATTAATAAAACTATTTAAAATAACAATATTATTAAAACGACCCGTGCATTTTTGCACGGGGTTAAAACTAGTTTATATAATATGATAAAGTGACCAACAAATGTGCATGATGCGAAATAACATTCCAAATTAATTGTCGCAGACATGTATGCATCTTTAGAAAAAGAAATTGTGTTGTTGGAGAGGATGGACCTAAAGACAATTCATCAGAAAAATCTGTATATAATAATAAAAGACAAACCACTATCATACTACTTTTTCCGCCTATTTATCCACCTTTCAATCTTAACCCACTAAAGATATTATCATAATTAATTACAAAATATTATTTTAACTATCTTCCTAGAATATAGTCATAACCAACTAAAATTCATATTATACATAATAACATTAATAGTATAAGATACCTAAAATTCCTACTTTACTTATCTAACTATCTTCCTAGAATATAAATTGTTTACCAATTTACCAATAAACTATCTGTCACATAAAATAGCGGATGTGTCAAATATAGTCATATTTGACCAATATTTGGCAATATATGGCTTATAATAGAGGGTGCCCTAAAATATCAATTTAAACACCACGTATATTTACAGAAAAATAATTAATAACTTTAAAATATGTAAAAAATAAGATACGGTGACAGATGACGGACAATCATAGACATATAATTGAATTAAGATAGTTATGAATATATAGATATGACGATACATATGCTTTAGATATGAATATATAGATATGACGATACATATGCTTAAAGTCAAAAGTTTCACAAATTCTCATTTGTAACGGATATAGGGACTTGTTATATCACGCCCTTTGTTTTACTATTACGCCTCCTATTTTTCAATTTATTCCAAATTTGTCCTTATATTAGCTTTAGTAAAAAAAATATTTTGTTTTATCATAAAGTATTTTTGTAACACCCCCATTTATTTAAGAGCCTTTAGCAAGACATTCTCAAATAAATAGAGCTGTTACCATCTCGGAATGTCCGAGGTAGTGAATAACAAAGTAAAACAATACAAAGTACTTTATATAAAACAGATAAAATTTAAACTTTGATTATTACAGTTATTACACAGCGGAAAAGAAGATATAAATGATGACTTCTCTAAATGTGATATAAATCTAAGTCGGTCCAAAGGCTGCATCTCACATTCCTGCCCCAGTTCCTAGCTCATCTGTCTCTGACCTGTAGAATCTACTCCCCATTCCGGATCATTGTAGGTGTACACGAATACACTGTCAACCTCGCGGTTGAGTAGGATAACACAATAATAAATAATGCAACAATAATGATATGCAAATGCCATGATATGCTCGAGCTCAAACTCATTCTCAATCTCAAACTCATACCCGTGCACCAAGCCATACCGAACCTCCCGGCAGACTATAATCGGTCGTCACCGAACACCAGCTCAATAGCTGATAAGACACCAGGCCTGGTCTGCAGAACCACCCTGGGCTTTATATCAGAACAATATCTGACCATAATTTTCTCAGTAACCAATGCATATGCTATGCTCATGAATGCAACGATATAATTACTCAATTATGTTATCAAATAATGAAATGCTCATGCCCTTACCAATAATCCACAAAAATCCAACCAATTATCATTCTCATATCAATCATACTCAGCATCCATAACACACAATACCACATCTATTCGTAACACATCATAGAGTATAAGGTCAGTGTATCCTACCTGAGTAGCAATTCGGAAACAAGCAAACACCGTCTAGAAATACTCCTCCTCGAAATCAGTTCCTATAGATATTACTTCATATCAATTTCAATCCACACCATCAACATTACAAAATTAATTACTTATACATATCAAATATCGTTAACCAAATACAAACTCACTAAAAATAGTATTTACTAAATATAGCACACAATCACTATTCAATTATTACTAACTCAATAACATATACGGCTCTTTTAAATATATTACTCATATTCTCAATAATAATAATATAAATATAAACATTAACAATATACCTCAAAAACTAAACCAAAATATACCACCATACAATTATTAAAATCTAACAATACTAACACCGTCAATAATTACTAATAACCTCTTGAATGAATATTGGCATGAGCAAGTGTAATCCAATCAAGAGGTCATGTGTTCAAGTCTCACTAATAACAATATTAACAATAAACAACATCATTAACACAACTACAACAATTACCATGAAATTCTAGTAATAAAAATAATAACAATAATAAACTAAATTATTAGCAACGCAATAGTAATATAAATAATAATCATATTATAAATTAACGCTAGTAACCGTCACAGTTGCTAGTAATACCATCATTAACTATATCAAAACACTACTAGTATGTAAATTTTAGCAATAATACCAATACAACAATAATTATCAATAACAATAAACATATACTAATAATATAATAATAATACTAATCATAATAATAATAATAATAATAATAATAATAATAATAATAATAATAATAAAAGCACGCAGCAGCAACTACGAACACTGGCCAAAGGCCTCAAACCCCTCGACAATTCCCGAAAACGCAAAAACACCCAGCCCTTGACAACCCCCTAAACACAACCCTCTTCGACACCTTCACACTGCCCGAATCACCACCACGACACGTTGGTTGCCACCACCGCACTATGGCGCACCCACCGACACTCATCACCGACCCTGACTCAAGTATACGAGCCTTCGATTGCCCCTGAACACAACCGTGGCAGCAACAACAATTCGAATACGTAAAAAAAACAGATTTGTTGCAGCCCCTTCCCGACACCACCACCACCAGCCCGGTCCCCGACAACTACCACCACTAGACCCATCCTCAACTACGTACTACCAACTAAAATTACACGCATCGAACACCACTAGGAGCCACCATAACGACCACCGCGGCAAGTGCAAACAGCCTGCTCAGGCGCGTTTTACTCTGTGCTCAGTACCCTATATGTAACAGCCGTGTTTTCCCTTCCCTGCGAACACCTCTCCAGCCACCAACACCACCACCTAACTCCACCTTCGACTTCTCTCACACCCCACGACGCTATTGGTGGTAACCACCAGACCAGACACCCCCACAACCGCCTCAAATAGCCGCCACCAAATGGCTCCACGTGACCCTGCTCACCCCTGTTCTCCCTCGTTTCCCTCTGAAAAAAAAGCCGACCTTAAACCATCGGTTACTGGTGGTGCTCGGCCACCACACGACACCCATAGCAACCCAAAACCATCTACCCATATCCTATATCGACTACCCAAGACTCGTATCAAGACACAACGAAAACAGTTCGGAAAAAAAAAACAATATAAAACTCGAACAGAGTACACTTCGAAGGTCTGACTTACAGTGATAATGGTGAGCGATGAAGATGATGACAAAGGTGACTGATTTCCCTAGTCCTTCCTCAAACCCACGCCTCTCTTTCTGAATTAGGGTTTTTGTCTTTTCAATTTAAGGAAGTTGTATGAGGGTGTGATATGTCGTGTAACAGTATAGGGTAAGGTAGGGTTTGATATTATTTTGTTTGCTTCGTTTCCCTCACCCTAGACCCGAGTCCAACACGCATCTCAAGACACTTACACGCCGTTCTCGACTCACCACTTAAAATTACAAGTCCATACGTAAAATTAATTATACTAATAATAACAATATAAAATTATTAGCATTTACGTAAAACTATATATAAAATTAGGATTTAAATACTTTTACGACTTAAATAATAAAACCAGTTTAGATGAGAAATAAATAGAAAATAAAAAATATATTTAATTATAAATATTTTATCAAAATTAAAGGAAATACGAACGAATGTCATTTTATGGAATAATTATCAAATATGAAATCATTATGAAATACGAAATAATCGTAGAAATACTATTTATAAAATAATAACAATTTACGTAAAAATACTTCATAAACATTCTATTCGAAATACTTGTATAAAACATGGTTTGACTGCAGTTGATAGAGGCTAAAATACGGGGTATTACAGTCTTCCCTCCTTAAAATGAACTTCGTCCCGAAGTTCGCCATCCCGTAACGATAAGGAAACACGTAACAAGCATGAAACAATCACAAGTAGCAGTTATACAAGTACCCAAAAAAGCGAAATGTTACATTCTATCCCCCTTAAGAAACTTTGTCCCCAAAGTATAACATACAACAGTAAAACATGACACTTAAAGAACTACAAAATAACATATAACAGAAGTAATTAGGATTTTCAAGTATATTCAAACAATCACGACATACCAATTTGCCATGTCATAACAACTAGCCATATCATGAATCATTAATATTTTACAATCCTATCCTCCTTAAGACATGGTTACGTCCTCGTAACCCCATTATAAAACTCCACATCGAATGCTCAAAAACATCACTGAAACAATAGTCACAATAGTCACAATCATCTGACAAGTGAATTACTCTATGCTGGGCAACTAGCATTCGGTTTTAAAGCAACAAAACATACTTGTCAATTGCATGCTACGCAGTAACAAAATCACGGTAAGTAGACGCATATTTAACACATTTACATCAGTGTAGACAATCAGCTAACTCATGGTTCATACTTTACAATTAACACATTTCATATTAGAAATCATATTATATACGTAGGATCATGTTTGTACGCACACAAGTTTTAGAAAAGACATTGGGCAAAATTTCAATTAATGTAATAACATTTGTATAAAAGAACTACTTTATATATAACCCACCGAAACAAATAAGATTATATTATCACCTAGTAAGGTTCATATTCATATCATATGCCTACTATTCATGTTACTAATGTCATATCAGTATATCACGTGGTTATATCACATAACTCATATTTGATTAAACTTTGATATTGAAAACTTACATAACTTACAATTTCAGCAATCATACATCATGCAGCAACTTTCAAAAATCATAGTTAAATAACCGCTTAGCTATTTTGCGAGCTATATAGTTTTTAGAAAAATATAAGGGATTAAATAATCATAGGAAAAAGAATCACATGCATATCTTAAGGAAATTATTTATAACAACTTTTACAACTCGGTTGGTTTGAACAGAAACTTTACAGCAATTAGACAGAAAATTTGGGCAACTTGCCAAAACCTCTATTAAATAAAAACTCATTAAGATTTTACGTGGCTTATCAATTTGAAAATATTAATGAATATTCTAAACACTGGAGTTGGAATTATGTATAAATAATAAATACTTTTTAAATGGTTTCTTTTGCAAAAAATATGGGTCAAAAACAGTATTGTGCATTACCAATCTGACCACTGTCGATTAAAATAATTACTTCTCGCAAAATATAACTTGTATACACATGAAACCAAAAGCATTGGGAAGCTAACAGAAGATTATCATACAAAAAAAAAAAATTTCATACTCATATATGGAACACATTTTAAATGACTGCCCGTACAAACACGGTAACATTCTGGAAATTTTATTACAATTTGGGTTTTAAAAAAAAAAATTGCTTCACATTATCACATATACACAATCATTCCTTCTCTAAAACATGTTGACATATCATTTGAAACATTGAAATCCCATCACACCATATTAACATGTAATTGTCATCTAGAAAACGGTAAAGATTGCGAAACCGAAAACAAAATCAACTAAGTAACTCAATAATCAAGTATGTATAGACAAAGCATTAGTTTCTACCACCGTAACAATCACAACTTATTTAAGTACGTAAATATATCCTAGAAGTCACTAGGGTGCTACTTATCAGCAACTCATTACACATATCATTTTACTATATCTCTACCACCTACGGGTTCAGAGATCATATAGCCGCATGCATATCACCAGACATAAATTAATAAAACATACAAATCTGATCATTCTTTTTCAAATACCAAACAATATATTACATAATTGCGATAGTTATTTAATATCCAGATATCATATAGGCATTTCGAACACCAAAATCATATGATCATATAACTCCAAATTATTGTTCAATAAATATATAGCCATTCTCTGAAAATTCCACATTCACTTATTTATATCATTCAACATTTCTGTATCAACCATATTCTTCCAATACACATTAACAATAACTTACATCATTACTTACCTCATTCCGCTCCTGCAAAACGATTAGTACAATATATATTGGGTCCTGTCCTTATATTCTATACTACCCACGCTCTACATCTCTCAAGGTTGACCAGGTTAGATTGAAAGGGCCAATGGCTTGGTTTGAGGGGGCCCCTAACTCATCCCAATCCTGGGGCTCCTAACAGTTACTAACCTGGGCTTCATTTTATAAGACTCTTCCTACGTTCATTATTATTTATTTGGTTTAGGCCTGAGGATCGTTCGCTCTGATACCACTTTGTAACACCCCCATTTATTTAAGAGCCTTTAGCAAGACATTCTCAAATAAATAGAGCTGTTACCATCTCGGAATGTCCGAGGTAGTGAATAACAAAGTAAAACAATACAAAGTACTTTATATAAAACAGATAAAATTTAAACTTTGATTATTACAGTTACTACACAGCGGAAAAGAAGATATAAATGATGACTTCTCTAAATGTGATATAAATCTAAGTCGGTCCAAAGGCTGCATCTCACATTCCTGCCCCAGTTCCTAGCTCATCTGTCTCTGACCTGTAGAATCTACTCCCCATTCCGGATCATTGTAGGTGTACACGAATACACTGTCAACCTCGCGGTTGAGTAGGATAACACAATAATAAATAATGCAACAATAATGATATGCAAATGCCATGATATGCTCGAGCTCAAACTCATTCTCAATCTCAAACTCATACCCGTGCACCAAGCCATACCGAACCTCCCGGCAGACTATAATCGGTCGTCACCGAACACCAGCTCAATAGCTGATAAGACACCAGGCCTGGTCTGCAGAACCACCCTGGGCTTTATATCAGAACAATATCTGACCATAATTTTCTCAGTAACCAATGCATATGCTATGCTCATGAATGCAACGATATAATTACTCAATTATGTTATCAAATAATGAAATGCTCATGCCCTTACCAATAATCCACAAAAATCCAACCAATTATCATTCTCATATCAATCATACTCAGCATCCATAACACACAATACCACATCTATTCGTAACACATCATAGAGTATAAGGTCAGTGTATCCTACCTGAGTAGCAATTCGGAAACAAGCAAACACCGTCTAGAAATACTCCTCCTCGAAATCAGTTCCTATAGATATTACTTCATATCAATTTCTATCCACACCATCAACATTACAAAATTAATTACTTATACATATCAAATATCGTTAACCAAATACAAACTCACTAAAAATAGTATTTACTAAATATAGCACACAATCACTATTCAGTTATTACTAACTCAATATCATATACGGCTCTTTTAAATATATTACTCATATTCTCAATAATAATAATATAAATATAAACATTAACAATATACCTCAAAAACTAAACCAAAATATACCACCATACAATTATTAAAATCTAACAATACTAACACCGTCAATAATTACTAATAACCTCTTGAATGAATATTGGCATGAGCAAGTGTAATCCAATCAAGAGGTCATGTGTTCAAGTCTCACTAATAACAATATTAACAATAAACAATGACACCCGTCGTTGAGGGGTGCCAAAGATAAGATTTATAAAACCTCAGCTTAAACTCAGATAGGATAAGTCAAGGGTCGAACCACAGAGAGACAGGGTAAATTATGTTTGTAAATTTAAAGTCTATTGCAAGTAACCAAAAAGGGGGGTTTTGATTTGAGATTTAAACTAACACTAAGGTAGCAAACTAACAAGAAAATTAAAATAAGATAAAAAAAAGGGATTAGGAACTTTGGTTCCCCATGGTCAAAACAAGTCAATGAGAGGTAAGATAATCAAATAACACAATCCCAAGGAACAAAGAATAAACCTTTTGGTCAATATTCTACCCAATCCTTACGGTCTTAGGGTTCCTAGAAAAGCACTAAACTTTCGTTCAAGGGCTATCCCAAAGTTGTTGTTAAACTAATCCTAATAATCTTTCAATCCTAAGGATTAGTTCATCAACAACAATGGGGGATTGGTAATTTAATCATCAAACTTATCAAAGTCAAGTCTTTACATGGTTCCCCTAATTCCTAATCACAAGAATTAGCTATGCATACTTTTTATTATGAAACTAATAATAACAAGAACTAAGAACAGCAATGGAATCAACATAATTAAAGAAAACTAACAAGATAAATTAAAGAGATGATCATAATCAAAGATGGTAATAAAAGGGTAAACATGAAATAAGAAATAACAACAAGATGAATAACAAGATTGAATAAAAAGGAAAGATTGAATAGTGACAAACTTACAACTTGAATGAAAAATCTAAGAATAAAGATGAAAGCTTGGTACCAAAATCTAACAATGGAGTTTATTTCTCTAATTGGGGCTGCATAACCTAATTTTAGAGTTTTGGGTCTCCTTAAATAAGAATTGTTACAAGATTAGGAAAAATAGAAAATAAAACAGAAGTCTTCGAAACCGGGTCTGGTCGGTCGACCTAATTTGTCGGTCGGTCGACCGACTCTGCCAATGCGGATTTATTTTCATGCGAATTTGGGCTTCTGTGGAGAACTGGGCCTGTTTACGTACTTGACATCGGTCGGTCGACCACTATCGCAGGTCGGTCGACCGCTTCTCGTCCTTTACAGCTTTTGTCTGGCCCGATAATGATACTTGAGTGCACCATCCGAATTCCTGCTCCAAAACCAGCTTCCCAAAGGCAAATAAGGCTTGGTTTTGCTCACTTCCGCGTATTCCTACATATAAAACATAGAAATGCCAAAGTAAACCGTTTCGGGAGAAAAAGCAACTAAAAGTCACGAAAGTGTAAGAAAATACGTGCCAAAAGAGTAAATAAAATGCATAAAATAGGCACGTATCAAACTCCCCAAACCAAACCTTGCTTGTCCTCAAGCAAGCACTAAGACTCAAAAGAAAATAAAACTTCTAATGGAACGGATTTCATACTTTTCACAACCAAACACAACACTATGCTTAACCAATTTAATGCATCCTTCAACTATAATCAAACATAATGTCAAAAGCAAAACGAATTAAACATGTTGTAAAAGCAGGCTAAAATTTCGACCTTGCAAGACCCATTCTAATTGGACTCTCGCGGTACGCTCGAGACACTCATGAAAGCAAAGGGTCAAATGTATATGTGAAAGATAAGAAGATAAATAAAAGTAAAGACTCTCACCTATCTACGACCCGTAAGAACATGCCTGCAATCTAACATGAATAAAATCTCTACAACCGTACATATGCATTCCCACACTAAATAACCATGACACATGCCGAGGCAAATTTGGGATTGTGAGGCTAAAGGTAGGAAGGGGTTTAAAATAAGTTATGGGAAGAGGGGTTAAACGGAGCTAACAACCGTCTATCCATACTATAAGATCACTTCTTATTATTTTCTTTTTTTTTTTCTTTCATACATGCCAATGCTCAAAGTTTTGGAGCAAAGATCACAAATCTTCCAAAAATTTTTTCTTTTCTTCTCCCTCTTTTTTTTTTTTTTTTTCTTCTCTTTTTTTTTTTCCAGAAAAACTGACCTATCCAACGGTCCTGGTCGACCGACCAAGAAAACTGGTCGACCGACCAGCCTTGAAAACAGGCTGTTTCGTCTTTCGTTTTTTTTTTCACGTCTCTTTTGTTCTTTTTTTTTTCTTTTTTTTTTTCTATCATTCTCCCAAAATCAAAATTTATCAATGAAGCATACACCAAAGGATGGCAAGAAAACAGTCCCATCACTAATTTACTAGCTCGGCTAGGGTAGGCAATTTTTAGAATGTAGCAAAGGGGTAAAAGAATTCAATTTGGCTATGTGAGGATAATGGGAATAATGAGAAAGGGGGTACCTCTACCACATGTGTCAACAAACCACAAAACCGAATACATACAGGTATTAAGAAGACAAAATTCATGTTTATGCATATTGATGTAACATGCCTCAAGAGGAGAAACTACTCACAACCTATATGAAATCGGTCATGGATGTCACCGATTTATTAAGCTCTAATCCTTAGAATATGTAGTAGCTTGCCAAGAAGAGAGTCAAGTCTAATAATTTAGCATGAAATCAACAAAAACTCGTAGATAATGCAAAAGACTAGCTTGAAAATTTTTGAAAAAAATGCAAGGCAAAGCAATATGTGATATGTGAGGCATAACCAGTATTTATCCGTTCCGACTCGACCTAAAAAACTTAAGACAGAGAAGAACGCGCGACAGGGAAGAACACGCGACAAGAGAGGATGAAAACAAGAAAAACACCTAAAGGTATGAAAAACAAAAGACACAAAAACAATTGCATACTCACAAAGGAGTATGCAAACACCCTCCCCAAACCAAAACGCACAATGCCCCCATTGTGCTCATCAGCATACAACCACAGCAAAGGGATGGGGGTAGGCGAAAAAGAAGCAAACAAAGAAAGGAAAAGGAAAAAGACTAGAAACTACAAAA
Source organism: Silene conica (assembly GCA_029255685.2). Taxonomy (NCBI): domain Eukaryota; kingdom Viridiplantae; phylum Streptophyta; class Magnoliopsida; order Caryophyllales; family Caryophyllaceae; genus Silene; species Silene conica. Next base: position 19,481,082 of record CM055319.2, read on the forward strand.
AGAGTCTATGGAGGAAGGAGGGGAAAACTGGAAATCGAAAGAGGAAAATTGGAAATCTAAGGGAGGAAAACACTTACAAAATAAATGTGGACCTCTCCAAACCGAACCAATCAATGGGGACCTCCCCAAACCGAACCCCAAAGAGGGTAAGGTTAAGCATGTCCCTAGCCCTCTGAGTCGAAGAACAGCTCAGGGTCCTCTTCCTCTCCTTCCTCATCGCCATCCTCCTCAGACCCTCCACCTGTTCCTGAGGCAGAGCCTGAAGCTTCACCATGGTCACGACCGCCTGCGAGAGGTGTGTACCAGGTGGGGTGAGTCTACGGGCCGGTTGGGAGCCTACCTTGTGTGGCATACTCCCTGTAAACCGGGTATTGAAAGAGACTATCGTCCAACCGTTTTTGGCTGAACTGCGTGCAAAGACTCGCCATCATTTGTGGCATAGATCTGTCATCAACAAAAGGAGGAACATAAACATTAGGAGGAGCAGTAAAATCAGATGGGTACCCTGTCCCAGGTGTGGTATGGTGGCCACCGGGAGCAGGGGCCCTGAAACCTCTAGAAGTGCCTCCCCTAAGCGGGAGGCGGTAAGACGGGAGTAGTGGTCGGGGCTCCCCTACAACAGTAGAAAGGGGGAACATAGGGGGAGCCATGGTGATGGGGATGCGATCACTGAGATAGGTATCTATCTTCCAATAATCTCTCCTGTTGACCCAACGCACGGACCTGACATAAGCCATGTCCATGTATCGGGAGAGAGGGTCGACCGCATCCTCATAGCGAGGGAACTGGGGTACAAAAGAGCGGGCTAATCGAGTGACTAGCCCACCACAAACGATAGTAGTCAGTGAAGTTCCCTCGCCCACCGACACGAAGTGAGAGGCGACCAAATAAGCAGTGTTGTAAGACTGCTGACCCGTACGTCTGATGTTAAGATAACCAGACAAAATAGAGAGCTCAATGTTGTTAACATTTTGAGACTCTTTGCGGCCGAAAACAGTGTTGGCCAACAGACGCAAAAAATAACGGGGGGTGGGAAGGTGGATGGTACTGTTTTTCTTCTTCACATCGCTGGAATCAGAAATACAGGACCACATATCAGAATACGACCCCGTGGGGTCATCAGTAAGACCCTCAGAAGACAGACCCAAAATTTGAGCAAATTGGGTTAAAGTTAAAGCATAAGTTTCATTGAACATGCGAAAAGAGATACAAAAATTATCATAGCCGGGGTGAAGTGCCCCCGAATCAAAGGTGAAGGAGGAGAAGAACTCAAGAGTGAGAAGGCGGTAGGTGATCTCGTCCATGGTGGCGAGTCCTGCAAACCCGGTCCCAATGAGCATAGATACCACCTCGTCATGGCATCCCAAGGCATGCAAAGCTGGAACGCAAAGGAAACGGGTCGCCACTACCACACAATAGGCAGTGAGATGGAGGAATCGGGCCTTCTGGGCCGGAGAGCTGAAAGTGATTTGTGGATAGTTCGGTAAACTATCCGTGTCCTGCACCGCCAAACCTCGCGTCCTAGAGACACGTCCTCTAGAAGTGCTTGTACCCGAAGTGCGTGCGCGCTTCCCACCTTGATCACGGCTAGACATCGTAAAGCTGAAAAGTTCAAATAAAAATATAAGTCTTATGAGCATATGAAAACATTGCTTTAACAAAAAATAGGTATGAAAATGTGCAAAACAGAAACTTTTATCACAGCTCTGGTCGGCCGACTACAGGGGCAAGTCGGTCGACCAAATTTTTCAAGATGGTCTGTAATTTCGGCTGCAACAGGAAATCAGAAACTGAAAAACTCAGGAAAACCACAGTTATGGTCGGTCGACCGTAAAACCAGGTCGGTCGACCGCTATACGAAAGAAAGTTCAGGAACTGCATAAGAATTAAACTTAGGAAAACACGGTTCTGGTCGGCCGACCTCAGTTTCGGGTCGGTCGACCGACAATCGTCAGAAAAACACAGATCTGTAAATAAAAACCCAGAAAATTCAAAATTCAGTCGGCCGACCTCCGTTTCCGGTCGGTCGACCGTGAACAGTGCAAAGGTCGGTTTTCGCGGTTTGAATTTCGCGCGGAAAGAGGCATAAAAATTATAGGGAAGAATTAAACTATCCTAATCAACACAAAATCACTCAAAAATTACAGATCTAAGCATATAAACTTAAAAAGAAGAAGAAAACTAAGATAAAAACACACAAACAAGCATGGAAACGGAATTAAGAGCAAAATTGAACTTAAAAAGATAAGCTAATACTACCTAAAACGAAAATAAAAAGGTATAAAACTAAAAAGAGAGAAAGAAAATGAAAGAAAAACATACCTTGAGGATGGAAAGTGAAAGAAAGTAAGTAAAATGGTGAAGGAGGAAGGTGGGTGAATAGTTTTTAGGGTTTTATGAGAGAGAGGGGATGCTGGGAAGGTGAAGGAGTGAAAACACTTAATGCATTTTCAAAACATAACAGACCCGTGACATTTGACTCTGAAAAATAAAACCGTAAAAAAATTCGTGGTCGGTCGACCAGAAAAGTCGGTCGGTCGACCAGTGTCCTTTTACTTGCTCTGCAATTTTACTTACTCTGCCAGAAAAAGTACATACAGTTGTCAGTGTGGTCGGTCGACCAGAAAAGTCGGTCGGTCGACCACTGTACTGGCGAATTCTTTTTTTTTTTTTTTCACTTTTCTGCAGAGATTTCAATTTCCACCAAAGGGTAAAACGAAAAAAATAAGAAAGAAAACGTAAATTTAAACTAAAGCACGGGTTGCCTCCCGTGTAGCGCTGGTTTAAGAGGTCCCGCACGACCTTTTACCTTCTAAGGAGCATCCTAAAAAGGGTCAAAGTAAGAAACTTCGACTTTTCCGACATACTCATTTTCTCCTCGGAAGTGCTTCACATATTGGCCATTGACTTTGAACCTCTCACCAGATGAGGTTTCTAATTCGATCGACCCGAATTTTGAGACAGCTGTGATGGTGTAAGGTCCGCTCCACCTGGATTTCAACTTACCAGGAAAAAGATGAATACGAGCATTAAAAAGCAAAACCCTATCACCTACCTGAAAATCACGCCTAATGATTCTCTTGTCATGCCAGCGCTTTGTTTTCTCTTTGTAGATCCTAGCATTGTCATAGGATAACAACCTGAATTCTTCTAACTCATTAAGCTGCAGTAAACGTTTCTCACGGGAAAGATTAGGGTCTAAATTAAGATCACATATAGCCCACCAAGACTTACGCTCTAACTCAACTGGTAAATGACAAGTTTTACCATAAATCAATCGGAATGGTGACATTCCTATTGGAGTTTTGAACGCGGTTCTATAGGCCCATAAAACATCATCAAGTTTTAGACTCCAATCTTTCCTAGACTTAGAAACTACCTTTGCTAGGGTCTCCTTGAGTTCTCTATTAGAGATCTCAACTTGACCACTAGTCTGAGGGTGATAAGCTAAACCCCTACGGTGTTGGACACCGAATTTATTTAACAAGTCACCTAAGCGTTTCTCTTTAAAATGCATACCTCCATCACTTATGACAACCCTAGGGACACCAAAACGAGGAAATATGATTTTTTTAAACATCTTAATAACAGCTTTTGCATCACAATGGGGAGTAGCAATAGCTTCTACCCACTTAGACACATAATCAACAGCTACAAGAATATACCTGTTACCTTGACTACTGGGAAAAGGTCCTTGATAATCAATGCCCCAGACATCAAAAATCTCTACCTCTAAAATACCTACTTGTGGCATCTCATGTCTTTTTGAGACATTCCCAGTCCTTTGACAGGCATCACAGTTACCTACAAAATTTCTACAGTCAGCATGTAAAGTAGGCCAATAAAAACCAGACTGTAATACCTTGGCCACGGTCCTAGATGGACCGTGGTGACCACCATATGCAGAAGAGTGACATGCTTCCAGAATGTCCTTCACCTCCCATTGGGGGACGCATCTCCGGATAAGTCCATCTCCGCATTCTTTAAAAACATAAGGGTCATCCCAAAAATACTGTTTTGCATCAAACATAAATCTCTTCTTTTGTTGCCAAGACAACTCAGGAGGGATTTTACCTGTAACAGCAAAATTAGCAAAATCAGCATACCAAGGAGGGGGATAAGAACCTGAACTATTAATGATAAATAAACTCTCATCAGGAAACGAATCATCAATAGGTAAAGAATCTTCCCCATCAGTCAACTGTAGGCGAGATAGGTGGTCAGCTACCACGTTTTCCGCGCCTTTCTTGTCCCTGATCTCAATGTCAAACTCTTGGAGAAGGAGGATCCACCTTAAAAGTCTTGGTTTTGAATCCTTCTTTTGAAAAAGACCTTTCAAGGCTGCATGGTCTGTATAGACAATCACCTTATTACCTACTAAATATGACCTGAATTTTTCTAAGGCAAATATGACAGCTAGCATCTCCTTCTCGGTGGTGAAATAGTTGACTTGAGTCTCATCCAGGGTGCGGCTCGCATAGTATATAGCATTAAGAGCCTTGTTCTTCCTTTGACCAAGCACAGCACCCAGAGCATAATCACTAGCATCGCACATGATCTCAAATGGCTTCCTTCAACCTGTTAAAAGCTGAAAGGCACTCATCAGAAAATTCAAAGATGGCATCTTTAAGAAGCAATTGTGTAAGTGGTTTAGCAATTTTAGAGAAGTCCTTAATGAAACGCCTGTAAAAACCTGCGTGCCCTAAGAAACTTCTCACCCCTTTGACATTAATAGGAGGGGGTAATTGCTCAATCACCTGCACTTTCGCTTTATCTACATGTATACCTTTATCTGAAATTAGATGCCCTAACACTACCCCTTCAGTAACCATAAAATGACACTTCTCCCAATTTAAGACAAGGTTTACATCAATACATCGCTGCAAGACTTTATCAAGATTAGCTAGGCATTGATCAAAAGCATTACCGTAAACAGAGAAATCATCCATAAATACTTCCATAATGTTTTCTATAAAGTCTGAAAAAATACCCATCATACACCTTTGAAAAGTAGCAGGAGCATTGCATAACCCAAAAGGCATCCTGCGATAAGCAAAAACACCCTGTGGACATGTAAAAGTAGTCTTACTCTGATCATCAGGATGGATGGGAATCTGGAAGAAACCTGAATAACCGTCTAGAAAACAGAAGAATTTATTAGAAGCCAGTCTTTCAGTCATTTGGTCAACAAAAGGAAGGGGGAAATGGTCTTTCTTGGTGGCGGCATTTAACTGTCTATAATCAATGCACATCCGCCACCCTGTTACAACTCTAGTTGGTATTAACTCATTTTTGTCATCCTTAACCACTGTGGTCCCTCCTTTCTTAGGAACCACCTGAACTGGGCTAACCCACTTAGAGTTTCCAACCGGATAGATAATACCTGCATCAAGAAGCTTCATAACCTCAGCCATAACTACATCCTGCATCTTAGGATTTAACTTACGCTGTCCCTGTCTATAAGGCTTATGCCCTTCCTCTAAATCAATTCTGTGCATACAAACATCAGGGCTTATGCCCTTAATATCATCCAAAGAATAACCTAGAGCTTTTCTATTCTTTTTAAGAACAGTCATTAAGGCAGAAAGTTGGTCAGGACTAAGTTTAGAGCTAACAATCGCAGGGTACTGTTCAGTATCATCTAAGAAAACATATTTAAGATTAGGAGGAAGTGGCTTACGCTCTGGTGCTTTTACCTCAACTGCCTGAACAGAATTAGTGTCTATAGAATAGCACATGTTTACCAGACATGCATTAGCTAGGCTTATGAGCTTCTCATTCTCTTCTTCAGTGAGCTCATATTCCTCTTCCTCTTCTTCTATCAAATCCAGCTTTTCAGCATCCTCAGCTGGAGTACCTGCACACTTATCCAAAATCGTCAGATCATCTAAGGGATCCTTGGTCAAGGATTCCCTCCAATTAAGGATAACATTCCTGTCTACAATATCGATGGAACAACAAGTATCATCAGTAGGAATAGTTGCCTTATGGGCAAGACTGAACTCGATAGTGTCATCCCCTATCTCTAAAGTAATGGTCCCGCGTTTGACATCTATCACAGCCCCAGCTGTGTGTAAAAATGGTCTACCTAAAATAATAGGTATTTGACTATCCTCAGCAATGTCTAAAACAACGAAATCCACAGGAATAAAGAACTTTCCCACTTTTACTGGGACATCCTCCAAGACCCCTAGTGGTCTTTGGGTTGATCTATCAGCCATCTGTACGGTAATATTGGTGACTTTAAGTCTACCTAAACCAAGTCTTTCACATACAGAATAAGGTATGACACTGACACTAGCCCCTAGATCACAAAGGGCTTTCCCTATTACATGATTACCTATGGTACAAGGGATGGAAAAACTACCTGGGTCTTTTAACTTGGGTGCTATATTATCTTGTGAAAGAACATAACATTCTTCCACAAAAGCAACAGCACCGTCGTCCTGAAAATTCCTCTTACGACTTAAAATATCTTTCATGAATTTAGCATAAGAAGGTACCTGGGTAATTAAGTCAGTGAAAGGGATGGTTACCTCAAGATTCTTCACCATCTCTAAGAACTTACCAAATTTCTTATCCTCCTTTGAATTTTTCAGTCTTTCAGGATAAGGAATGGTGACTTTAGCCATAGGATCAGCAACCTTTGGCTTTTTCAGCTGTAAAATTTCAGTAAGGTCTTGAATGAAGGAAGGATCCAGCGATTCCGGAGTAAAAACGGCATTCTGCTCAGGAACGTTGGTCGGTCGACCAGGGGAAGTGGTCGGTCGACCAGAGTCTGCAAAATCCGAATTTTTTCTTTTTTCAGAATCTGATCGCACGTCAGGAACTGCGGTCGATCGACTTACAGAATCGGTCGGTCGACCTCCTGCTTTTTTGACGGGATCAGATTCTTGATTTGGAATTTCGGCTGGACCATCCTCTTGAGTTGATTCTTCACAAACACGGCCACTCCTTAGATTTATGTCATTTAGCGTCTCCATGGGTCCCTCACAACTAGCTGGAGAGCTTTTTCTTTGGTTGGCTATGTTTATCAAGTGCTCCTCAAAAACTTTTGTGGAGGTAACGTGAGCCTCACTCATCTTGAAAACTGCCGTGGTTAAGGCATCAACAAGAGCTTTTAATTTCTCAATTTCTCCTGTGCTGTCGACTGTAGTAACTAGGTTCGCACTTTCAAGCTTTAGCTGGGTTGCCTCAAGCTTTTCAAAACGGGCTTCAACTGTTGTCTCAAGAGCCATCACTCTATTCATCTCTACATTCAGCCTTCTTGAATTTCCACGTGAACCCTTAAAACTAGCCCTATGCACCGCCATGTCTTCAATGGTTTTCCAACCCTTCATATGGTCGGTGTTGTTCTGGAATCTTCCATTGGCGGCCACATCAAGAATCATCTTATAGTCATCATAAAGAGAGTTGTAAAAACAGTTACATAGGTCCCATTGTTGAAGGTTATGGTGAGGGATAGAACGGACCAATTTCTTGAATCGATCCCATGCTTCACAAAATCCTTCATCAGGTCCCTGCTGAAAGTTACGGATTTGGTTTCTCAAGTCCTCGGCTTTTGCAAGAGGAAAGTATTTCTTGTAAAAGGCCAATGCCAAGGCGGTCCAATCCGTAATCTTCTCACTTGTCTTGTCAAGGTCCCGATACCATTCTTGCGCGTCTCCTTTTAATGAGAACAGGAACATCGTTGCCAGCACCTCATCTCTAGTTACCCCTTCAGGTAGGGGTATGAAACAACAATAATCTGTGAAGGTTGTAACATGCTTTATTGGATCTTCATCGGGTAGACCAGAAAATCGACTCTGTTCCACTAAAGAGATATGAGTCGGGCGGAGTTCAAAGGAGCCAGTGGTTGGTGTAGGCAAGGTGAATCCCTTCGGTAAATCTTTAGGCTTCGGCTGTAGGTAGCTGTAAATAGAATCCATAAAGAGAGTACTCAAGCCTTCCTCTCAAAAACCTGTCTTCTAAACAACACTAGAAGAAAAGGTAAGAACGGTCTTAAGGAACCTAAGTTCCTTAAGACAAGAAAAATAAACTAAAAATTAACAAACAAAATTATACCGTCTCCCCGGCAACGGCGCCAAAATTTGACACCCGTCGTTGAGGGGTGCCAAAGATAAGATTTATAAAACCTCAGCTTAAACTCAGATAGGAGGGTCGAACCACAGAGAGACAGGGTAAATTATGTTTGTAAATTTAAAGTCTATTGCAAGTAACCAAAAAGGGGGGTTTTGATTTGAGATTTAAACTAACACTAAGGTAGCAAACTAACAAGAAAATTAAAATAAGATAAAAAAAAGGGATTAGGAACTTTGGTTCCCCATGGTCAAAACAAGTCAATGAGAGGTAAGATAATCAAATAACACAATCCCAAGGAACAAAGAATAAACCTTTTGGTCAATATTCTACCCAATCCTTACGGTCTTAGGGTTCCTAGAAAAGCACTAAACTTTCGTTCAAGGGCTATCCCAAAGTTGTTGTTAAACTAATCCTAATAATCTTTCAATCCTAAGGATTAGTTCATCAACAACAATGGGGGATTGGTAATTTAATCATCAAACTTATCAAAGTCAAGTCTTTACATGGTTCCCCTAATTCCTAATCACAAGAATTAGCTATGCATACTTTTTATTATGAAACTAATAATAACAAGAACTAAGAACATCAATGGAATCAACATAATTAAAGAAAACTAACAAGATAAATTAAAGAGATGATCATAATCAAAGATGGTAATAAAAGGGTAAACATGAAATAAGAAATAACAACAAGATGAATAACAAGATTGAATAAAAAGGAAAGATTGAATAGTGACAAACTTACAACTTGAATGAAAAATCTAAGAATAAAGATGAAAGCTTGGTACCAAAATCTAACAATGGAGTTTATTTCTCTAATTGGGGCTGCATAACCTAATTTTAGAGTTTTGGGTCTCCTTAAATAAGAATTGTTACAAGATTAGGAAAAATAGAAAATAAAACAGAAGTCTTCGAAACCGGGTCTGGTCGGTCGACCTAATTTGTCGATCGGTCGACCGACTCTGCCAATGCGGATTTATTTTCATGGACATATAATTGAATTAAGATAGTTATGAATATATAGATATGACGATACATATGCTTTAGATATGAATATATAGATATGACGATACATATGCTTAAAGTCAAAAGTTTCACAAATTCTCATTTGTAACGGATATAGGGACTTGTTATATCACCCCCTTTGTTTTACTATTACGCCTCCTATTTTTCAATTTATTCCAAATTTGTCCTTATATTAGCTTTAGTAAAAAAAATATTTTGTTTTATCATAAAGTATTTTTGTAACACCCCCATTTATTTAAGAGCCTTTAGCAAGACATTCTCAAATAAATAGAGCTGTTACCATCTCGGAATGTCCGAGGTAGTGAATAACAAAGTAAAACAATACAAAGTACTTTATATAAAACAGATAAAATTTAAACTTTGATTATTACAGTTACTACACAGCGGAAAAGAAGATATAAATGATGACTTCTCTAAATGTGATATAAATCTAAGTCGGTCCAAAGGCTGCATCTCACATTCCTGCCCCAGTTCCTAGCTCATCTGTCTCTGACCTGTAGAATCTACTCCCCATTCCGGATCATTGTAGGTGTACACGAATACACTGTCAACCTCGCGGTTGAGTAGGATAACACAATAATAAATAATGCAACAATAATGATATGCAAATGCCATGATATGCTCGAGCTCAAACTCATTCTCAATCTCAAACTCATACCCGTGCACCAAGCCATACCGAACCTCCCGGCAGACTATAATCGGTCGTCACCGAACACCAGCTCAATAGCTGATAAGACACCAGGCCTGGTCTGCAGAACCACCCTGGGCTTTATATCAGAACAATATCTGACCATAATTTTCTCAGTAACCAATGCATATGCTATGCTCATGAATGCAACGATATAATTACTCAATTATGTTATCAAATAATGAAATGCTCATGCCCTTACCAATAATCCACAAAAATCCAACCAATTATCATTCTCATATCAATCATACTCAGCATCCATAACACACAATACCACATCTATTCGTAACACATCATAGAGTATAAGGTCAGTGTATCCTACCTGAGTAGCAATTCGGAAACAAGCAAACACCGTCTAGAAATACTCCTCCTCGAAATCAGTTCCTATAGATATTACTTCATATCAATTTCTATCCACACCATCAACATTACAAAATTAATTACTTATACATATCAAATATCGTTAACCAAATACAAACTCACTAAAAATAGTATTTACTAAATATAGCACACAATCACTATTCAATTATTACTAACTCAATAACATATACGGCTCTTTTAAATATATTACTCATATTCTCAATAATAATAATATAAATATAAACATTAACAATATACCTCAAAAACTAAACCAAAATATACCACCATACAATTATTAAAATCTAACAATACTAACACCGTCAATAATTACTAATAACCTCTTGAATGAATATTGGCATGAGCAAGTGTAATCCAATCAAGAGGTCATGTGTTCAAGTCTCACTAATAACAATATTAACATATAAACAACATCATTAACACAACTACAACAATTACCATGAAATTCTAGTAATAAAAATAATAACAATAATAAACTAAATTATTAGCAACGCAATAGTAATATAAATAATAATCATATTATAAATTAACGCTAGTAACCGTCACAGTTGCTAGTAATACCATCATTAACTATATCAAAACACTACTACTATGTAAATTTTAGCAATAATACCAATACAACAATAATTATCAATAACAATAAACATATACTAATAATATAATAATAATACTAATCATAATAATAATAATAATAATAATAATAATAATAAAAGCACGCAGCAGCAACTACGAACACAGGCCAAAGGCCTCAAACCCCTCGACAAATCCCGAAAACGCAACAACACCCAGCCCTTGACAACCCCCTAAACACAGCCCTCTTCGACACCTTCACACTGCCCGAATCACCACCACGACACGTTGGTTGCCACCACCGCACTATGGCGCACCCACCGACACTCATCACCGACCCTGACTCAAGTATACGAGCCTTCGATTGCCCCTGAACACAACCGTGGCAGCAACAACAATTCGAATAAGTAAAAAAAACAGATTTGTTGCAGCCCCTTCTCGACACCACCACCACCAGCCCGGTCCCCGACAACTACCACCACTGGACCCATCCTCAACTACGTACTACCAACTAAAATTACACGCATCGAACACCACTAGGAGCCACCATAACGACCACCACGGCAAGTGCAAACAGCCTGCTCAGGCGCGTTTTACTCTGTTTTCCAGTACCCTATATGTAACAGCCGTGTTTTCCCTTCCCTGCGAACACCTCTCCAGCCACCAACACCACCACCTAACTCCACCTTCGACTTCTCTCACACCCCACGACGCTATTGGTGGTAACCACCAGACCAGACACCCCCACAACCGCCTCAAATAGCCGCCACCAAATGGCTCCACGTGACCCTGCTCACCCCTGTTCTCCCTCGTTTCCCTCTGAAAAAAAAGCCGACCTTAAACCATCGGTTACTGGTGGTGCTCGGCCACCACACGACACCCATAACAACCCAAAACCATCTACCCATATCCTATATCGACTACCCAAGACTCGTATCAAGACACAACGAAAACAGTTCGGAAAAAAAAAACAATATAAAACTCGAACAGAGTACACTTCGAAGGTCTGACTTACAGTGATAATGGTGAGCGATGAAGATGATGACAAAGGTGACTGATTTCCCTAGTCCTTCCTCAAACCCACGCCTCTCTTTCTGAATTAGGGTTTTTGTCTTTTCAATTTAAGGAAGTTGTATGAGGGTGTGATATGTCGTGTAACAGTATAGGGTAAGGTAGGGTTTGATATTATTTTGTTTGCTTCGTTTCCCTCACCCTAGACCCGAGTCCAACACGCATCTCAAGACACTTACACGCCGTTCTCGACTCACCACTTAAAATTACAAGTCCATACGTAAAATTAATTATACTAATAATAACAATATAAAATTATTAGCATTTACGTAAAACTATATATAAAATTAGGATTTAAATACTTTTACGACTTAAATAATAAAACCAGTTTAGATGAGAAATAAATAGAAAATAAAAAATATATTTAATTATAAATATTTTATCAAAATTAAAGGAAATACGAACGAATGTCATTTTATGGAATAATTATCAAATATGAAATCATTATGAAATACGAAATAATCGTAGAAATACTATTTATAAAATAATAACAATTTACGTAAAAATACTTCATAAACATTCCATTCGAAATACTTGTATAAAACATGGTTTGACTGCCGTTGATAGAGGCTAAAATACGGGGTATTACAGTCTTCCCTCCTTAAAATGAACTTCGTCCCGAAGTTCGCCATCCCGTAGCGATAAGGAAACACGTAACAAGCATGAAACAATCACAAGTAGCAGTTATACAAGTACCCAAAAAAGCGAAATGTTACATTCTATCCCCCTTAAGAAACTTTGTCCCCAAAGTATAACATACAACAGTAAAACATGACACTTAAAGAACTACAAAATAACATATAACAGAAGTAATTAGGATTTTCAAGTATATTCAAACAATCACGACATACCAATTTGCCATGTCATAACAACTAGCCATATCATGAATCATTAATATTTTACAATCCTATCCTCCTTAAGACATGGTTACGTCCTCGTAACCCCATTATAAAACTCCACATCGAATGCTCAAAAACATCACTGAAACAATAGTCACAATAGTCACAATCATCTGACAAGTGAATTACTCTATGCTGGGCAATTAGCATTCGGTTTTAAAGCAACAAAACATACTTGTCAATTGCATGCTACGCAGTAACAAAATCACGGTAAGTAGACGCATATTTAACACATTTACATCAGTGTAGACAATCAGCTAACTCATGGTTCATACTTGACAATTAACACATTTCATATTAGAAATCATATTATATACGTAGGATCATGTTTGTACGCACACAAGTTTTAGAAAAGACATTGGGCAAAATTTCAATTAATGTAATAACATTTGTATAAAAGAACTACTTTATATATAACCCACCGAAACAAATAAGATTATATTATCACCTAGTAAGGTTCATATTCATATCATATGCCTACTATTCATGTTACTAATGTCATATCAGTATATCACGTGGTTATATCACATAACTCATATTTGATTAAACTTTGATATTGAAAACTTACATAACTTACAATTTCAGCAATCATACATCATGCAGCAACTTTCAAAAATCATAGTTAAATAACCGCTTAGCTATTTTGCGAGCTATATAGTTTTTAGAAAAATATAAGGGATTAAATAATCATAGGAAAAAGAATCACATGCATATCTTAAGGAAATTATTTATAACAACTTTTACAACTCGGTTGGTTTGAACAGAAACTTTACAGCAATTAGACAGAAAATTTGGGCAACTTGCCAAAACCTCTATTAAATAAAAACTCATTAAGATTTTACGTGGCTTATCAATTTGAAAATATTAATGAATATTCTAAACACTGGAGTTGGAATTATGTATAAATAATAAATACTTTTTAAATGGTTTCTTTTGCAAAAAATATGGGTCAAAAACAATATTGTGCATTACCAATCTGACCACTGTCGATTAAAATAATTACTTCTCGCAAAATATAACTTGTATACACATGAAACCAAAAGCATTGGGAAGCTAACAGAAGATTATCATACAAAAAAAAAAATTTCATACTCATATATGGAACACATTTTAAATGACTGCCCGTACAAACACGATAACATTCTGGAAATTTTATTACAATTTGGGTTTTAAAAAAAAAAATTGCTTCACATTATCACATATACACAATCATTCCTTCTCTAAAACATGTTGACATATCATTTGAAACATTGAAATCCCATCACACCATATTAACATGTAATTGTCATCTAGAAAACGGTAAAGATTGCGAAACCGAAAACAAAATCAACTAAGTAACTCAATAATCAGGTATGTGTAGACAAAGCATTAGTTTCTACCACCGTAACAATCACAACTTATTTAAGTACGTAAATATATCCTAGAAGTCACTAGGGTGCTACTTATCAGCAACTCATTACACATATCATTTTACTATATCTCTACCACCTACGGGTTCAGAGATCATATAGCCGCATGCATATCACCAGACATAAATTAATAAAACATACAAATCTGATCATTCTTTTTCAAATACCAAACAATATATTACATAATTGCGATAGTTATTTAATATCCAGATATCATATAGGCATTTCGAACACCAAAATCATATGATCATATAACTCCAAATTATTGTTCAATAAATATATAGCCATTCTCTGAAAATTCCACATTCACTTATTTATATCATTCAACATTTCTGTATCAACAATATTCTTCCAATACACATTAACAATAACTTACATCATTACTTACCTCATTCCGCTCCTGCAAAACGATTAGTACAATATATATTGGGTCCTGTCCTTATATTCTATACTACCCACGCTCTACATCTCTCAAGGTTGACCAGGTTAGATTGAAAGGGCCAATGGCTTGGTTTGAGGGGGCCCCTAACTCATCCCAATCCTGGGGCTCCTAACAGTTACTAACCTGGGCTTCATTTTATAAGACTCTTCCTACGTTCATTATTATTTATTTGGTTTAGGCCTGAGGATCGTTCGCTCTGATACCACTTTGTAACACCCCCATTTATTTAAGAGCCTTTAGCAAGACATTCTCAAATAAATAGAGCTGTTACCATCTCGGAATGTCCGAGGTAGTGAATAACAAAGTAAAACAATACAAAGTACTTTATATAAAACAGATAAAATTTAAACTTTGATTATTACAGTTACTACACAGCGGAAAAGAAGATATAAATGATGACTTCTCTAAATGTGATATAAATCTAAGTCGGTCCAAAGGCTGCATCTCACATTCCTGCCCCAGTTCCTAGCTCATCTGTCTCTGACCTGTAGAATCTACTCCCCATTCCGGATCATTGTAGGTGTACACGAATACACTGTCAACCTCGCGGTTGAGTAGGATAACACAATAATAAATAATGCAACAATAATGATATGCAAATGCCATGATATGCTCGAGCTCAAACTCATTCTCAATCTCAAACTCATACCCGTGCACCAAGCCATACCGAACCTCCCGGCAGACTATAATCGGTCGTCACCGAACACCAGCTCAATAGCTGATAAGACACCAGGCCTGGTCTGCAGAACCACCCTGGGCTTTATATCAGAACAATATCTGACCATAATTTTCTCAGTAACCAATGCATATGCTATGCTCATGAATGCAACGATATAATTACTCAATTATGTTATCAAATAATGAAATGCTCATGCCCTTACCAATAATCCACAAAAATCCAACCAATTATCATTCTCATATCAATCATACTCAGCATCCATAACACACAATACCACATCTATTCGTAACACATCATAGAGTATAAGGTCAGTGTATCCTACCTGAGTAGCAATTCGGAAACAAGCAAACACCGTCTAGAAATACTCCTCCTCGAAATCAGTTCCTATAGATATTACTTCATATCAATTTCTATCCACACCATCAACATTACAAAATTAATTACTTATACATATCAAATATCGTTAACCAAATACAAACTCACTAAAAATAGTATTTACTAAATATAGCACACAATCACTATTCAATTATTACTAACTCAATAACATATACGGCTCTTTTAAATATATTACTCATATTCTCAATAATAATAATATAAATATAAACATTAACAATATACCTCAAAAACTAAACCAAAATATACCACCATACAATTATTAAAATCTAACAATACTAACACCGTCAATAATTACTAATAACCTCTTGAATGAATATTGGCATGAGCAAGTGTAATCCAATCAAGAGGTCATGTGTTCAAGTCTCACTAATAACAATATTAACAATAAACAACATCATTAACACAACTACAACAATTACCATGAAATTCTAGTAATAAAAATAATAACAATAATAAACTAAATTATTAGCAACGCAATAGTAATATAAATAATAATCATATTATAAATTAACGCTAGTAACCGTCACAGTTGCTAGTAATACCATCATTAACTATATCAAAACACTACTACTATGTAAATTTTAGCAATAATACCAATACAACAATAATTATCAATAACAATAAACATATACTAATAATATAATAATAATACTAATCATAATAATAATAATAATAATAATAATAATAATAATAAAAGCACGCAGCAGCAACTACGAACACAGGCCAAAGGCCTCAAACCCCTCGACAAATCCCGAAAACGCAACAACACCCAGCCCTTGACAACCCCCTAAACACAGCCCTCTTCGACACCTTCACACTGCCCGAATCACCACCACGACACGTTGGTTGCCACCACCGCACTATGGCGCACCCACCGACACTCATCACCGACCCTGACTCAAGTATACGAGCCTTCGATTGCCCCTGAACACAACCGTGGCAGCAACAACAATTCGAATAAGTAAAAAAAACAGATTTGTTGCAGCCCCTTCCCGACACCACCACCACCAGCCCGGTCCCCGACAACTACCACCACTGGACCCATCCTCAACTACGTACTACCAACTAAAATTACACGCATCGAACACCACTAGGAGCCACCATAACGACCACCACGGCAAGTGCAAACAGCCTGCTCAGACGCGTTTTACTCTGTTTTCCAGTACCCTATATGTAACAGCCGTGTTTTCCCTTCCCTGCGAACACCTCTCCAGCCACCAACACCACCACCTAACTCCACCTTCGACTTCTCTCACACCCCACGACGCTATTGGTGGTAACCACCAGACCAGACACCCCCACAACCGCCTCAAATAGCCGCCACCAAATGGCTCCACGTGACCCTGCTCACCCCTGTTCTCCCTCGTTTCCCTCTGAAAAAAAAGCCGACCTTAAACCATCGGTTACTGGTGGTGCTCGGCCACCACACGACACCCATAGCAACCCAAAACCATCTACCCATATCCTATATCGACTACCCAAGACTCGTATCAAGACACAACGAAAACAGTTCGGAAAAAAAAAACAATATAAAACTCGAACAGAGTACACTTCGAAGGTCTGACTTACAGTGATAATGGTGAGCGATGAAGATGATGACAAAGGTGACTGATTTCCCTAGTCCTTCCTCAAACCCACGCCTCTCTTCCTGAATTAGGGTTTTTGTCTTTTCAATTTAGGGAAGTTGTATGAGGGTGTGATATGTCGTGTAACAGTATAGGGTAAGGTAGGGTTTGATATTATTTTGTTTGCTTCGTTTCCCTCACCCTAGACCCGAGTCCAACACGCATCTCAAGACACTTACACGCCGTTCTCGACTCACCACTTAAAATTACAAGTCCATACGTAAAATTAATTATACTAATAATAACAATATAAAATTATTAGCATTTACGTAAAACTATATATAAAATTAGGATTTAAATACTTTTACGACTTAAATAATAAAACCAGTTTAGATGAGAAATAAATAGAAAATAAAAAATATATTTAATTATAAATATTTTATCAAAATTAAAGGAAATACGAACGAATGTCATTTTATGGAATAATTATCAAATATGAAATCATTATGAAATACGAAATAATCGTAGAAATACTATTTATAAAATAATAATAATTTACGTAAAAATACTTCATAAACATTCCATTCGAAATACTTGTATAAAACATGGTTTGACTGCCGTTGATCGAGGCTAAAATACGGGGTATTACAGTTTTTGAGACAATGTTTATAATAAATGTTTTATTTTTGTCACGATTTAAATTATACGGTATATCGTTATTGATGTATTTGGTTCGGCGATTTGTATTATATGTAATTTACGGTTTATTGTTATTAAAATTTTAAAACGGTCTAAAAAGTAATTAATTTCCCAAACATTCACTCATATTTTGTTCTTATCCCACAAATAACAAAAAAGAAACAGGAAAAAAAAGAGAAAAAACACACCAAATGGTGGTGTCGTATAAATTACAGGGCACCACCATGATACTGCTGTGTAATTGACGCGGCATCAATATTTGGTGTGTTTTTGTTCTCTTTTTTTTCTTTTTTTTGTGTTTGTGAGATAAGAACAAATTATGACTGAATGTTTTGGAAATTAATTACTGTTTAGACCGTCTTAATATTTTAATAACAATATACCGTAAATTATATATAATAAAAATCGCCGAACCAAATAAATCAATAATGATATACCGTATAATATAACCCGTTACAAAAATAAAACAATTATTATAAAGATCGTCTCAAAAACACTTTACGATAATGTTGATTCGCATTGAATTCGTTGTTAAATTACGAACCTATATAAGACTGTCTTAGCACAATAATAATTCAAAGGGAACAACCTACACGTTTTAGCTTTTAATTTGAATTAATATTAACTACTAATATTATATTAGCTCATTGATCTTGCGATAAAAAATAGCTATAAAATATTATAGATTCTATTATTTTGTATTATTTACATACATATAATTATATAAGTACCAGCTTATTGCTTATTTCCAGCTTCAAGAAGCTGAACTCAGTATTGCGTATCAACGGGTGAACGACTTTGAGATTAAAATGGGGGATGCTAATACTTCATATTTCTTTTCTAAGGTTGCTGCCAGAAGGAATACTTCAAGTATTAGTCAGGTTGTTGATTTAAAAGGGAAAGTCTGTACTGATAATGGTGATATTGTTGAAGCGTTCTTGGATTATTATAAAGGGCTTCTTGGGACTGAAGAAAAAGTGACAATGTTTGATAACTCAGTAATGCTGACTGGGGCTTGTTTGTCTCTAGATGCTAGTTGCTCTTTGTTAGCTCCTATCACGCCTGCAGAGGTTAAAAATGCTCTCTTCTCTATTGGTCCGAACAAAAGTCCAGGTCCGGATGGTTTCTCCTCAGGGTTTTTTCGTGATGCTTGGGATGTGATAAAGGAAGATTTCACCACTGCCATTATGGACTTCTTTGCTACAGGGAAACTTTTGAAGGAGGTGAACTGTACTCTTATCTCTCTTATTCCAAAAGGGGATTCTCCTAAATCAATAACTGATTATCGTCCTATCTCTTGTTGCATAACTATTTATAAGACGATTAGCAAAATCATTACCACTAGACTTAAGTGTGTTATGCCTTCTATTGTTGGGATTGAACAAGCTGCGTTTGTCGCTGATAGATCCATTTTTGATAACACAATGCTTGCTAATGAGCTTGTTCGGGGATATGGAAGAAAATACAAAACACCTCGATGTGTGATTAAAGTTGATATTAAGAAGGCCTTTGATTCGGTCAGCTGGGATTTCCTTCAACAAATTCTGCCTCAGTTTGGTATCCCACCTCAGTTTTGTAACTGGATTCTCACGCTTATCACGAGTTCTAGGTTCTCTCTGAAGATAAATGGAAGCAATGAAGGATTCTTGATGGAAAGAGGGGATTAAGGCAAGGTGACCCACTTTCACCGCTTCTTTTTGTGCTCTGTATGGAGGTATTATCTCGATTCTTGAGGAACATGTCGCATTACCCTTCTTTCAGCCCTCATCCTAAATGTGGGAGGCTGAATTTATCTCATTTAGTCTTTGCCGATGACCTTCTCATCTTTGTTAGAGGTGATTTGCCCTCGGTTTTAGCGGCTCATGATTGCTTGGCCAAATTCTCTATGTATTCTGGATTGATCCCTAATCCTACTAAGACTAATGTTTACTTTGCTGGAGTGGATAACATTGTAAAAGCTAGCATTCTGCTCGCGACAGGGTATGTAGAAGGGACCTTCCCTTTTAAATATCTTGGCACGCCTCTTCATTCATCTAGGCTCACGAAAAATTTGTTTCAGCCCCTTTTAGCGAAGATGAAGAATAAAATGGGTCAATGGGCTGGCCAACAACTGACATATGCTGGTCGTATTAGTCTCATAAATTCAGCCATTTTTGGTCTTGAGGCGTTTTGGTGTGCTTCGATGCTTCTCCCTAAAGGTTTGATTAATGAAATGGAAAAAGCTTGTCGACAGTTTCTTTGGGGAACTGAAACCAAGAGACGTATGATCTTTTTCAGCTGGGCTAATATTTGTCGTAGTAGGAGTCATGGAGGATTTGGTATTCGTGAGGTTCTCAGTTGGAACAAATGTTTACTACTAAAGATGCTATGGAATTACTATTTTAACTATCCATCCATCTGGATGCAATGGTCTAAGGCCTATATCTTTAAAAATGCATCTTGTTGGGATCTGGATCTTACTACCTGTACATCTCCAATATGGCAGCAAATTTTGAAAATTCGTGATGAATTTGTGACTAAGGTAGGGTCGAAAGATGTTGCTAAGGCTCTTTTTCAGACTTGGCATGGCGCCAAGATGATTCCCCTACAAGAAGTCTATCTTATTTTTCATGGGACGGGGAACAGAGTGCGCTGGATGCAGCCCCTGGTTGACTCTGCAGTGATACCTAGGCATGCTATTGTGGCGACTATGGCGGCTCAAAATGGACTTGCCACCCTTGACAACATTTGTCAGCGTGGGGTTATTATGGTCAGTCAATGTGTACTTTGCCATCAAGCTTCTGAAACTACTAAGCACTTATTTTTCGAATGCGCCTATTCACGGGATTTGTTGCACTGTGTTTTCTCTTGGCAAGGTGTCACTCGTAGGGTGCTTAGTCTATAACATGAGTTATACCGTCTTGCTCTTTGTAGAGGGACGAGTTGGAGGAGAAAGGCGGCTCGTTGTGCGTTTGCAGCAGCTATATATCATCTATGGCATGAACGAAATGTTCGCATTTTTAGTGGTGGCCATAGAGATGTCGCTCAACTTCTGAAAATCCTCAAACATGAAGTCAGGCCCGACTTTTAGCCTGTGCGGCCCGTGCGGTCGCACAGGGCCTCCAATTGTGGAGGGCCCAATAAAGTGTTAAATTGTACATATAACTAGAAGGGTGTTCATATAGTAGCATATTGAAACTAGTCTGGTGGTTGAAACCTTGCATTTCTTCCAATCAACCTCTTTCTTATATTTTTTTTAATTTTTATTTTGCCTTCATGATAAAATCATCTTGAGTTTTACACGTTTGACAGTTTATCGGATCCTTTAATTTTTCTCATATATCACGTAAAAATAGTTTTTGTTTATATTATTGAATGTATTTTCACCATTTAAATTACTCAAAAATATTCATTTGACAAGTGAATATATATATATATATATATATATATATATATATATATATATATATATATATATATATATATATATATATATATATATATATAGGCCGGATCACGTGAGGCCGCCTCTTACGGTGAGGCCGCCGAACCTCACGCGTCCATAACCTGTTTGGGCCAAATTCACGCGTCCATAACCTGTTGGGCTGACTTCCCTTGCGAATTATTCAATGTGGGCTGAAAATTAGGGTCAAACCAAATCTTGTCATTTGGGCCAAAAAGCTTCCTCTGACTAAAAATCTTGTCATTTGGGCTGAAAACTCTTTACGACCAAAAAAAAACCTCAAATTCAACGCGATTATTCGTAAATTCCATTGATTTGGTCCTCCGATTGTTCGATTTGGTCCTCCGATTGTTCGTAAATTCCATCAAAGCAACATACAAATTCAATTGAATTGATTTTGGAAGAAGATTAAGACTAATTTTCAGGTAATTTGATAACTTAATTCTTCGATTTTCATGCGATTGTTCGAATTTCATGCGGTTGTTTGAATTTCATGCGATTGTTCGAATTTCATGAATTTTTCTCACGATTATGACATTATTTTCGATTATGACATTATTTTCGATTATTTTGCAGCTTTAATAGCAATGGAGAATCTAGATATCACCACGGTTGATGATAATATTACTATTGAATCAGGTATGTCGTTTTTTGTCGTTTACATTATTGTTTTCTGATTCAATTTCTGCTCAATTTTGTTGAATATATGGATCGCTTTTTGTATTTCGTGAATGTAGGACCTTATTTTGTGAATGTAGGACCTATTGAAGTTTATGACTATTGTATTGTGATTATAAAAAGGCTGAAACTAGGGGCTTATTTTGTGAATATAGGACTTAATTCAAGTTTATGAATATTGTGAAACTAGAAGCTTAAACTGTGAAACTATAAGCTTACATTGTGAAACCTGATTAAAAAAGGTTGATTTAGTTTAGCTTTCTTATATTGTGAATCCTAGGCAAAATAAACTGTGAAACTAGAAGCTGATATTGTGAAACCATGCTTATTAAAAAGTCTGATTTTGTTTAGTCTTTTTATATTGTGAAACTAAATGCTTAATCTGTGAAACTAGATGCTTAATCTGTGAAACTAGAGGCTTAATCTGTGAAACTAGATGCTTAATCTGTGAAACTTACATTGTGAAACCTGATAAAAAAAAGGCTGATTTAGTTTATATGTTTTGACTTTATATAGGTACTGATTCCATTGTCAACACCAACGGAGAGGTTTCTACAATTTTAACAGCACAATCCACACCTACAGTACCGGTTGGTACGCCTATTACTTTGGTGAATCACACACCGGGTGGTAGTGACGAATGGATTGTCAGAGTTGCAGAAGATATTACACCTACTGTTGGGAAGTTATTTTTAGATCTAGAGTCAGCAATGACGTTCTATCAAGTGTATGCTACTGCTTGTGGGTTTGAAGCTAGGAAATCTACAACGAAGAGGTTTCGTGATGGTAATATTCGAACTAAAGCCATGGTTATTAATCGTGAAGGCCATAATAAGAGGAAAGGAAAACCTCTTGAAACTGTTGCAAGTGAAACTGGTTCTGAAACTGGTTCAAATATTGGAAAAAGTGCAAAACCAAAAACTGGTGTGAAGGGAAGTGAAGGAGATGAGGCTGAAAGTTCAAATAAGCAAGCATTTACAAGAACAACCAAAAGTAGAAGGTGGGGTTGTCGTGCAATGGTCAAATACAAGTTCCATTATAACAAGTACATCGTTGAACAATTTCATGAGGGTCACAATCACCCAGTGACCTTTGTAAAGAATAGGGAATTTGATAAACTTGCAGCAAATATGAATGAATTTCATAAGCAAATGATTGTCCAGAATTCAAGAGTTAATGTTGGGGCTAGCTTAACATACCAGCTATGCAAAGAGCAAGTCGAAGGGTTCGAAAATGTGGGGGCTTCCCTTTCACAATTCAAGAATTTCCAACGGGATTTGAAGTGTTTCATTAAGAGTAAGGATGGAGACATGTTTATCTCACGTTTGGAAACCCTCCGTGACACAAAAGGGTTAGAATTTGTGTATGAAATCGATTCTGAGAAAGCTTTGACAAGGATTTTTTGGACAGATGCTGAGGCAAAGAGATGTTACTCAGTGTTTGGTGATGCAATTTCATTCGATCCAACCTATGACACTAACAAATATAACATGATATTCCCCCTTTTCACTGGCATTGACCATCATAAAAAGTCAATAACATTTGCATGCGCACTTTTAGATCATGAAGACGATGAAGCATTTATCTGGGCGTTTCAGCAATTTCTGAAATCAATGGGTGGAAAAGAACCTAATTACATTATCACTGACCAAGATGCAGGAATAAAAAAGGCGTTCCCTGGTATGTTTTTATATCGTGCAATTTTTCTAGTTTTCTTAACTTGTGAAACTTGAAGCTGAAGATGCAAAAACTGTGAAACTACATGCTTATGAAGTGAAACTAGATCCTTATACAATGAATCTGGAAGGCCATAATGTGAAACCTGTTGAAAAATCAGCCTGATTTTTTGAATTCTTAACTTGTGAAACTAGAAGCTTAGGCAGTGAAACTAGATCCTTATTTTGTGAAACTAGATGGCTATATTGTGAAACCTGTTGATAAAAGCAACTGATTTTTTGAGTTCATAACTTGTGAAACTAAAAGCTTAACTTGTGAAACTGGATTCGTATTCTGTGAAACTACAAGTCTATATTTGTGAAACCTGATGATAAATGAGGATGATTTTTTTGAGTAATCTTATTTTGTTACATGCAGTTGTGTTCAAAACAGCAAGACATCGGTTTTGCATGTGACACATTATGAAAAAAGTAACAGACAAGGTTGGGAGCACAATTTGCAAAGACACTGAATTCTTATCACGTCTGAACAATGTTGTTTGGAGCAATGATATGGAACCTGAGGAATTTGAGGAGAATTGGGTTAAGGTCATCACAGAATTCTCGTTAGAGGATAATATATGGTTGAGTGGAAAGTTTGCTGAAAGACACAAATGGATACCAGCGTATTTCAGAAATGTTCCGATGGGTAACATTTTAAGAACCTCACAGAGATCAGAGAGTGCTAATAGTTTTTTTAAAAGATTTGAGAATAAATATGGGACCTTGGTTGAGTTTTGGATGAGGTTTGAGAGTGCCATCGACCAACAAAGGCATGCTCTAAAACTTCTTGAAGCACAGAGTGATAATTCAATGCCTGAAACCTTATATCGTTCAAACTGGGAAGCCAATGGAGCGAGAGTATATACACATGAAGTCTTCTATGACTTTCAAAATGAGGTTAAGGGCTCGATAAATGGGTGTAGTGTGGGTGGATACACCCCACCAGATCCTGTAACTAACTTTGAGATTTTGATAGTTGAAGACGCGATCAAGAAAAAGAGCTACGCAGTTGAGTACAATAAAGGAACAATGGACGTGAGATGTTCCTGTAAACTATTTGAACGGAGAGGTATTCTATGTTATCACATCATTTGGGTTTGCTCGGGTAAAACTAAGGAAATACCTGAGAAATACATTTTGGGTAGGTGGAGTAAGAATGCACTTAGAAACCCTATTTATGATTCGAATGGAAATCTTTTGGACAACTACAATCCTACTAGTAGCCCGAAATTTGGAATGTCTCGGTTGTGGTCTGAGATTTATGCAACTGTGGGGATCCTCAAAAGAAAAAAAGAGTCTGATGTGAGAGAATTTGCTAAGCTTGTAAAAGAATTCCGAGAGAAGTTGGAGCCAAACCCAAAGGCTTTGACAAAAGAACAAGAATTGGAAATCCTTCTAAACTGCAAGGCTCCAAAAGAAGGAAAGGTCTTACCACCTAAGTTCTCTAAGAACAAGGGTAGCGGGAAGCGGCTGGTCAGTAGCAAAAATAAGGCAATCATAAAAGCAAAAAAACCAAAAAGGTTGTGTGCTAATTGTAAACGAATGTCACACCATGATAAAAGAAATTGTCCATATGATTTTGAAGAGCATCCTCCTGAGAATCAAGTATGTATTATTCCTTTACTTGATTTTTTTTTTGTTCATGTTTATTATACTGTGAAACTAGGGGCTTATACTGTGAAACTAGGGGCTTATACTGTGAAACTAAGGGCTTATACTATGAAACCTGTTGATAAAGGGCTGATTTTAGGTTGTTTATAATATTGTGAATCCTAGGCCTTAAACTGTGAAACTAGGGGCTTATATTGTGAAACTAGGGGCTTATATTGTTGATTTTAATTTTAAGTATAATTTTTATTACTTAAGCAATGCAAGTTACGTCTCAAAAGTATTTATTTTAATGTTTCATTTTCTTTCAGGGAGATACAACAGAAGAAGAAGAAGAAAAAGAAGAAGAAGAAGAAGAAGAAGAAGAAGAAGAAGATGAGGAAGACGAAGATGTATAGTTTTCTTTATATTTGGGTCCGTGATGCGGGGAAGTAGTTTAGGTTTTATAGACTGTGAAACTAGGGGCTTATACTGTGAAATTAGGGGCTTATACTGTGAAACTAGGGGCTTAGTTTCACAGATTACATGCTTAGTTTCACAATATAGGCTTCTAGATTCACAGAAGAAGACCTGACATTCACAGAAGAATAAGTTTTCTTATATTGTGAAACCTATTGTCATAATTTGTGAAACTAAAAGCTTTACTTGTGAAACTAGAAGCAGTTTTTATTGAAATATCTGTCATAAATACCTGTTGTCATAAATTACCATTACGTGCATGAAAAATCCCCAGCTATGACCATCCAAGGTGATTGATCACTACCATCTCAAGATAGCGACAAGAGACGGCAGTGATCAATCACCGTGGATGGTCATGGCTAAGGAGTTTGATGATAAGAAAAAAACTTAAACTCTGAAACAAGAAGACTATATATGTATTTGTAGTGTAAATGGTTGTATATTGGAATAGGGTGTTTGATGATATCAACTTCCCTTCTCTTATATAGTGCACTTGCTAACTACGTGTACTACTTTTTATGGTTGTGAAGCATTTAATTTTGAGGTAGTTGTGGTTAGGTGACAGGTTGGAGCATTTAATTTTGAGGTAGTTGTGGCTTAACAAACTGGTTGCAAAATAATTTGGGTTCAACTAAGATGTATCATCATTCGAGCCCGCTTAGGCATGAGTCCAGTAATGAAAAATATATTTTAAAAAAAGGATTCAAGTGTGAAGCTTGCAACGCGTAAAATTATGTTGACTGAGACAATAGAAACTATAAACATATCAACATAAAGGCTATAGAAGATGACAGGAGAAAGCGAATATCACGAGATCACTTACGTGCTCGCTTCCTCGGTTTTCTTTCCAGCAATTTTTCCCTTCGGGGCGGTAGACAACTGCAAGAAATATATTTTGTGAAACTAGATGGCTATATGCTTATTTTGTGAAACTAGATGGCTATATTACAACTTCAAAATTTACAATGTCAATTTACAGCAACAAAAACATCACAACAAAAACACATTTCACCAAGTTCTTCTGACTGGAATTCCTTTTCACCTTGTCCACAATTTCGAAAAATTATTTGTTGCGGCCTTAACAATGTCGAAGTCCAGTTGCAATGACTCGACCATCTCGTTTTCATTGTTTTCATCATCTACAAGTGGAGTTAAAATCAAGCAATGAGAAGCAATATAACTCTATAAAGACATAAAATCCATCAAATCTCCAGATTCACAGATTAAGGGTTTAGTTTCACAAATTAAGATTCTAGATTCACAGAAGAACACCTGACATTCACAGAATAAGTTTTCTTATATCGTGAAACCTAAGCTCATAAATTGTGAAACTAGAAGCTCAACTTGTGAAACTAGAAGCAGTTTTGGTGAATGCTAAGTGCTGAGATTCACTGAATAAGGTCTGAGACTCACCTTGTTTTTTGTTGAGGAAACTTCAAGATTGACAACGTCGATTTCACCAACGTGGGAAGGGACATTATCCCAAACAGCATGGTCCCCCAACAGCATGAGAATCAGATACAATTCATTCACAAAAAAGTCCTTCAATTGACATGCTTTAGCTTCATTTTTTGCTTTTTTGCTTTTTCGGTTTAACAAGGGAAGACCTATAAAACCAAACACAAGTACAAAATATACATATTACAATATATTCAGCCAAGGAATTAAGAATTTAAAACTTTCATGTGTAGATTCACAAAGTAAGACCTGACAGTATTCTCATTCCACATAAGAAGTTCCAACATGATCGACTTTCGATAATCTGCCAAACCCTGCATAGAGTGACGTATATTAAATTAGTGTATTCATGCTAATATTCGTGGAATGCACGGCTTTATTTTCATATAGTAATGAACTCACCTCAAAATAGTCACTGTTCGTCCATAAACTCTGATCTTCCAATGCACTCACCCACTTTAGCAGAAAGACTCCACAATCATAACTAGACATAAAAACATATAAGCACTTATGAGTGTAACAAAGTTTCACATAATAAGGTCTGAGATTCACTGAACAAGGTCTGAGATTCAACAAATGATCACGGACTAAGTTTAACAAAACAAGTCAAACTACGCACCCCGTTTTTTGTTGAGTGACTTCGAGATTGACAAAATCATGCATGTGCATGTTCTTCAAACATTTGTACGACTCTCCCAAAATAGTTGCAACATTGTACAACTGAGAAGAAAAGGACAATAAAAGATCAAAAATATATTTTGCGGTATACTAAAACAAAAACTCTACAATATTTTGGAAAAAATATCATACAATGTTCATGGCCTTGTTGTTTTCTTTATCCACTTTTATATCCATGGATGAGTCAAGGATGTAATTTTTTTGCTTCTTTATGTCGCAAATACAAGCCCACCAATGCTTCAATTTGTCGTTATGCAAAGGGATAAAAACCTGAGATAGTAAATGTATGGGAATAATCAATCAGAAAACACACATGAATGACAGTAAATAAATAACAAAATGAATAGCAGAACTGAAGGATCTAACCAAATCAATCTGGCTACCAACTGCTGGAGTGTATGAGGACTGTATATATTGACCCCAAATCTTTGGGTTAGTATCTGCATTAAGACCCTGAATGACGCAAAAAAGGCAATTTTTGTCTCTGGATGAGCAACTTTCAGAATGAAAAACACTTGAATATCAACATCTGAAGGATTTGAAGCTCACATATACTGTCGTTGGCAAGTAAATCACATTTGGTTTACCAAGTGTGCGCTTAATCCCAACAATATCAATGATCTACAGATAAAACGTGCACAAAATGAAGCATCCACTTTCACGAAATCACCATCAAGTTTCACCAAAAAACCTCTAAGATTCACAGAATAAGGTCTGAGATCCACCAAATAAGGAACCATGTAAAAAAAGAAACATGGTCAGGAATGGGAATATAATACTTACCTGATCCATAATAAGGCCACGCGATGTAAGGGTCTGCAAAGCATCTCTAGTGACTTCCATCCACGGAGTGGACACCAGAACCTCACTTAATTATTGAACAAAATGCAATTAGTCAATATATCTCACACAATTTAAAAAAACATAATTCAAGAAATCAAAGAAAAAGTGTGACATTACAATTTGTTTGCGATTGCTCTTCTCCCAACACAAGCCACCAATTCATTCTCAGTAAAAGGTGGTGTCATAGAGGAACTCGATTCTAGTGCATCTTTTGTGACTATTTCTTTGGACAGGTTAACAGAACATGTAACAATATGATAGCACACCCGCAATGCAAAACGCTTGCGCTGAGTTTCCTATTGATGCAAACAAAATGGGTTTCAGAAAAACTAGGAAATAAAGTTGTGGCAATTGTATAGAAATTAAATTAGATGTTGAAAAGCAATCTTACAGTATTTATGGTTATTACAGAATTATTTTTGCTCCCTTTGTAATTCTCCATTATGTTCAGCAGTTAGAGGCCATTATCAATTAGTTTGGATTTCAGATTTGATTTTGGGATAAACACTTCTGGAATCGTCATTGAAGCAATACTTGTCACTGCTGGCAACTTTAATTGAAGAAGGTTGATGAGCATGTGTTGCTGTATGAACAAAAGAGTAATTACAAAGAGCAATTAGTAAGGTAATGGAGTAAGAACGAGTCCAAAAATAGGTAAAATAGATGTACCGTATGTTTTAAAAAAGAAGTATAATCAACAGGTGTGTCTTTCATAGCATGGATGACTTGGCATCTGCAAGATTCCGGTCTCAGATCAAAACAAAACAAGAATGGTGGGCATTCGGGAGAGATGATCGGAGTCAAAATCTGAAAGACAACAGATAAAAATGCAATGAATAAAAAAGACAAGTCCACCTTAAAGCTTGAATATAATAAGACCAAATATAAAAAAAACTTACTAATTGGGTAGCAGCAAAATCAACATTGTCGAGACACTGGAACAAAAATCGAATCATGTGTGAGTAATGATTATAAGTGCACACCATGTAAAATGGGATTATAGAAAAGAGGTAGATAGACTAACACTGTGTGTGGAGTGTGGCACAAATAAATGACAAGCAGAATCTCGTGATCTCAAGCTCTCACTACTGTTTAGAAACTCACACCAAACATCTATCACAGCAGAAGATACTTGATCACTTTCAGGCAAACTCATCAATTGCTTCCTTGTCAATTGCTGAGTTTGACTTTTGAAAAGAATGTCACTGGAAACAGTCATTAAAAGCACAGGTCACACCCTCAAATGGTATTAAATATACGATCAAAATTAAAAAATAAGAGTATTTTAATGTTTAGTAAGTTTGACCAAAACTGTGAAACTAAAAGCTTAATTTGTGAAACTGCATGCTTATTCTGTGAAACAGGGAGCACATATTCTGAAACTGTGAAACTGTGAAACTAGAAGCTTATTCTGTGACACTAGAAGCTTACTTTGTGAAACTAGCAGCTTATTCTGTGAAACTGGAAGGACATACTGTGAAATTGTGAAACTGTGAAACTAGATGTTTAACATGTGAAACTAGAAACTTATCCTGTGAAACCACAAGCTTATTCTGTGAAACAAGAAGTTTACATTGTGAAACCCAAACTCTTAAATTTCACAGAATAAGCGCTTAGTTTCACTGAATAAGGGCTTACTTTCACTGAATAAGGGCTTACTGTCACACCCTCAAATGGTATTAAATATACGATCAAAATTAAAAAATAAGAGTATTTTAATGTTTAGTAAGTTTGACCAAAACTGTGAAACTAAAAGCTTAATTTGTGAAACTGCATGCTTATTCTGTGAAACAGGGAGCACATATTCTGAAACTGTGAAACTGTGAAACTAGAAGCTTATTCTGTGACACTAGAAGCTTACTTTGTGAAACTAGCAGCTTATTCTGTGAAACTGGAAGGACATACTGTGAAACTGTGAAACTGTGAAACTAGATGTTTAACATGTGAAACTAGAAACTTATCCTGTGAAACCACAAGCTTATTCGGTGAAACAAGAAGTTTACATTGTGAAACCCAAACTCTTAAATTTCACAGAATAAGCGCTTAGTTTCACTAAATAAGGGCTTACTTTCAATGAATAAGGGCTTACTGTCACACCCTCAAATGGTATTAAATATACGATCAAAATTAAAAAATAAGAGTATTTTAATGTTTAGTAAGTTTGACCAAAACTGTGAAACTAAAAGCTTAATTTGTGAAACTGCATGCTTATTCTGTGAAACAGCGAGCACATATTCTGAAACTGTGAAACTGTGAAACTAGAAGCTTATTCTGTGACACTAGAAGCTTACTTTGTAAAACTAGCAGCTTATTCTGTGAAACTGGAAGGACATACTGTGAAACTGTGAAACTGTGAAACTAGATGTTTAACATGTGAAACTAGAAACTTATCCTGTGAAACCACAAGCTTATTCTGTGAAACAAGAAGTTTACATTGTGAAACCCAAACTCTTAAATTTCACAGAATAAGCGCTTAGTTTCACTAAATAAGGGCTTACTTTCACTGAATAAGGGCTTACTGTCACACCCTCAAATGGTATTAAATATACGATCAAAATTAAAAAATAAGAGTATTTTAATGTTTAGTAAGTTTGACCAAAACTGTGAAACTAAAAGCTTAATTTGTGAAACTGTATGCTTATTCTGTGAAACAGGGAGCACATATTCTGAAACTATGAAACTGTGAAACTAGAAGCTTATTCTGTGACACTAGAAGCTTACTTTGTGAAACTAGCAGCTTATTCTGTGAAACTGGAAGGACATACTGTGAAACTGTGAAACTGTGAAACTAGATGTTTAACATGTGAAACTAGAAACTTATCCTGTGAAACCACAAGCTTATTCTGTGAAACAAGAAATTTACATTGTGAAACCCAAACTCTTAAATTTCACAGAATAAGCGCTTAGTTTCAGTGAATAAGGGCTTACTTTCACTGAATAAGGGCTTACTGTAACACCCTCAAATGGTATTAAATATACGATCAAAATTAAAAAATAAGAGTATTTTAATGTTTAGTAAGTTTGACCAAAACTGTGAAACTAAAAGCTTAATTTGTGAAACTGCATGCTTATTCTGTGAAACAGGGAGCACATATTCTGAAACTGTGAAACTGTGAAACTAGAAGCTTATTCTGTGACACTAGAAGCTTACTTTGTGAAATTAGCAGCTTATTCTGTGAAACTGGAAGGACATACTGTGAAACTGTGAAACTGTGAAACTAGATGTTTAACATGTGAAACTAGAAACTTATCCTGTGAAACCACAAGCTTATTCTGTGAAACAAGAAGTTTACATTGTGAAACCCAAACTCTTAAATTTCACAACATAAGCTTGTAGTTTCACTGAATAAGGGCTTACTTTCACAGAATAAGGGCTGTGAAACAAGAAGCTTATTCTGTGAAACTAAAAACCTTATTAAGTGAAACTGGAAGGCTATATTGTGAAACATGTTAATAAAACAGACTGAAAATATTAAAATACAAGGTTTGAAAAATTAATAAAATAAGTCAATACCTTTCACATGAATCCAAAAAGATGAAATCCAATACAGGTTTCTCCGCTTGAGTAAAACCCTTAAGAATATTCATGTTTCTTTGCAAATACGGAGATCGATAGACCTCTGATGGAACTATGGCCCTCTTCACCTTTGGATTGACAGGTGAATGACATTCACCTTTGGATCGACGCTTGTAAACATTCGGAGGAGTATCTCCTACGTCAATGACCTCTTTATCAGTACTCCCTACCACAGGAAGATCCTCTACCACTGGTGTGGACATAGAAGGTCCTCCAGGTCCTTCAGCATGAACACAAGATGTTGAACGATCGAGTTCGGCTTCATCACAACGTGTTGAATCATCAAGTTGAGGTTCAGCTTCAGGTTCACGTTCATGTTCAGCTTCAGGTTCAGGTTCAGGCTCAGGTTCACGTTCAGGTTGAGAGGGTGGAGATAAAAAGTGGTCATCATCTGGAAAGAGCCTAAAGCTTGGCATTTCTGGTTTTGCTGGTGAACAATGTGGTTGTATTGGCTGAAAGGACTCATCCATTATATCCAATGCCGCCAACAGTTCAGCTTCAGACCACCCATAAAATTTACCCGCATCCTCATGAACATTCTCACCAGTACCATCCACAATCGCCTTCTCATTATCATCAATCTCCAAATTATCATCAACCTCCCCACTATCATTATGTGCTTTCTCAACATTCTCCTCATTATTTGCTGTCTCAACATTCTCCTCATTCTGCTCATTTTTATCTTGTTGAGACAGCCTAAATCCATCTGCAATACCATCAACAACTGCAACTAGTTTAGAAACTGTTGCTGATGAAGGTAATTTCAAGGAAGCTTGACTGACAAGACATTTGTAGTTCATGAAAGCAAGAGCCATGACTTTTGCTGAATTTGCAAGATCAGTAACAAGCTTCACATCACTGTTATTTTCAGAATTGCCAGGCTTTCTAGTTTCTCCTTCATGTTTGGGTTGTTCAGATTTCCTAGATTCTTCTTGTTCAGGTTGCCGAATAACAATTTCCTAAACAGCTGATTTAGATTTTTGTGCTTGCTTGTCTGTTGCAAACTCAATAGCAAGCAAAGGTCCATGCTGCTCACGTCTGACAATTGGAGGCTCAACAGCACCCCTGCCGAAAGTTCTAGTTGGGTCATTCAATTCATCCTTAATTCTCTTGTATATAGCATCTTTTGTCCAAGTCGATAACGTAGGAAATTGACGACTCACAATGCGGGATTTAAAGACACAACGGTCTAGATAAATGAAGAGCAGCACAATAATCGGTCCCCCAAACCAATTCTCTTTCACCTGTTTAACCCCAAACTCTTCCTTTTGCCAAGACTGAACTTGGCCAGCCAATTTCTTTTTTATAAAGTTGCACCAGTTGAAACTGGAGATCAACTCAGTATTCACCAAACTTTTCAGCACTTTCAAACTGACCTTGTTCCCAACGACACCGCCTAAAAGAGCAGAGAAAATATAAACGATGAAGTTGCGTTTGAAATCATCTCCTCCATCTCTTTGTGTAATCAACTTTTGCAGAACAAGTTTGATGTCAATGGAACCAACACCATATTGTTTAGTGAACTGCTTCAAAGCAGATAAATAAAAGGGGTCCTTTTCTCCATTTGTTGCTTCAACAACAACATTAGGACCCATTGGCAATCCAAGAGATAGATGAATATCCTCCTCTAAAATCGGAAGCTTCCCACCCAACAAACATCCTTTTATTGGGTCGTAATTTGAAACTAGCCAATATGCTAAGTTTCCGGGAAGAACATCCGTTTTAAGAAGTAAAAGACCCCCAAACCCCATTTCTTTGATAGCTTGAATCTCCTGTTCTGAGGGTGGACTATCCTCATTATGAATAAAGTTGTAAAGCCCAGCGGGAGACATCCGGGTCCTCAATGACGGCAATCGCTCTTTATAGTTTCGTTTCTTTTTTGCAGCAGGTTCAACTGTTCCACTAGTAGAAGGTGGATGTTCCGATCGCTTCATATTAGCTTGCTTCCTGTTATGCATAAATGGTACGAATAAAGAAAATAAGTTTCACAGAAGAAGGATCTAGTTTCACAAAATAAGCTTCTACTTTCACAGAAAAAGGAAAATACTAACTTTTTCTGTGAAACAAGAAGCTTACATTGTGAAACTAGAAGCTTATTCTGTGAATCTCAGGTAAAAAGTAAATACAAACGAATTAAGCAAATAAGTTTCACAGAAGAAGGATCTAGTTTCACAAAATAAGTTACTAGTTTCACAGAAAAGAAAATTATTAAACTGTGAAACATAGAAGCTTACAATGTGAAACCCAAACTCTTAGATTCACAGAATAAGAGCTTAGTTTCACAATATAAGCTTCTACTTTCACATAAGAAAGGCTAACATTCACTGAATAAAGAAAAGAAAATTATTAAACTGTGAAACAAAGAAGCTTACACTGTGAAACCCAAACTCTTAGATTCACAGAATAAGAGCTTAGTTTCACAAAATAAGCTTCTAGTTTCACAGAATAAGAGCTGACATTCACAGAATAGGGAAAATAAACTTGATTCACACAGCTAGATAATAAGGAAAATAAACTTGATTCATTAAAAATATCATTCATACATAGCTAGGTAATTACACAAAAAAGGCTGCCTTGATAGACGTAATTACAAGAGAGCACTACAAAAACACTAAAACCGAGCACATTTAGACCAGCCACTATCACGGCAAAAAGTGATACAAAAGTTGAGGAGCTGTGCTACATATCGAGCAACACAGGTAAATCTAAATATGATAAAGTTGTCCGAGTCAGCAAGCGTGTTGCAGTATCAAGTGATATGTCATGTTTTGGAGATGGCACATGTAAATTGTCAATCAACTCTTTCACTTTTGGGTTTTCAGCACCAGTGAGATCTCTAAGGTGTCCTCTTTGCAAAAGATTGTCGCCTTGGTAAAAATGTAGGAGTAATTTAGCTCCCGGATCATTAGTCATAAACCACTTGCATCTTTTATAAATTATTCTATAACCCCTACGAATGATTCTCACACCATTGATATCATTAATATGCAGAGAAATCCCATACACAACTGCAATGACAGGTGCACTAGGGTGTATGAGGAAAAGCTGAGACCATTTCCGACAGGCCAACGCCATGTTTGCCTTATCTTGGTTACACTTAAGTCGTTCGAAGATGCTATTCATTACATCTTGATTGTTGAAGACAGCCAGTTGGGGTTGATAACGATTATTAGTGACCTCAACAGTCCGTAAGGGAGTAAATGAGAATTTCATAGCCTCTTTTTTTTCTCTTATATAATTCCGGACAAAATATGCTTTATCCTCTGCAAGAACATTCACTACCCACCCCTTGCACCATGTTTCCATAATTGACCAGAGGTAACCTACAAGCATACATTGTGAAACCCAGACTATTACATTTCACATAATAAGGGCTTAGTTTCACAAGCTAAGCTTCTAGTTTCACAGGCTAAGCTTCTAGTTTCACAAGCAAAGATTCTAGTTTCACAGAGTAAGAGCTGAGAATCACGGAAGAAGATAAAGAAAATTAAACTATGAAACAAAAGAAGCATCTAGTTTCACAGAATAAACTTCTGGTTTCACAGAATAGGTTTCTAGTTTCACAAGTTAAGATTTTTGTTTCACAAGTAAAGCATCTAGTTTCACAAGTTCACAATTTCACACTTTCACAGTATGTTCTTCCTGTTTCACAACCTAAGCTTCTTGTTTCACAAGCAAAGATTCTAGTTTCACAGAGTAAGAGCTGAGAATCACAGAAGAAGATAAAGAAAATTAAACTGTGAAACAAAAGAAGCATCTAGTTTCACAGAATAAACTTCTGGTTTCACAGAATAGGTTTCTAGTTTCACAAGTTAAGATTTTTGTTTCACAAGTAAAGCATCTAGTTTCACAAGTTCACAGTTTCACACTTTCACAGTATGTTCTTTTTTTTTTGTTGAAAGGTAAATATATTAAAGTAAGTAACCAAAAAACAGGCTGGTCTAAGAGACCACCATTACAACGTCAAAGATTCTAGGAAGGTTTGGTCTCGTCTCGAGATTTTACCTTTACATGATTCCTCAATCTTATGTCTAGCCTCACTAACAATACAATTAAAAACATGTTTAGGACTCAAAAGAACTGCTTCCATACGCGCTTTGTTCCGCTGTTGCCAGATGTGATAAATAAGAGCATTTAATAGACCATTGGTGAACTCCCTTTTCAATTTTGTACCCCTCCTAGTCAATCTCCAATTCTGAGTATTCACAATGGGAATATTCAAACCAGACCAAGTGTTTGCCAAAGCGATAAGTTGCGTGCTGTAAGAACAGCTGAAGAATAAATGGTCCAGTGATTCAGGAAAACTCCCACAAATACAACACTCCTCATCTTGCACGATTCCAAGTCGACTGAGTTTGGTCCTGGTATTCAGAGCGTGATGCTGGTATAGCCAGGTGATAAACTGATGCTTCGGTATGGTCCATCTATTCCAGACTTGATGATACCAGTCCACCTTCAGACCATCCTCTCGTAGCCATTCATAGCCAGATCGTATAGAGTACTGCTTACCAAGGCAGTTCTGCCAGTGATGTTGCAACAGAGCAGGTTTGATTTCGTCTTTCATCTTACAAATCTTCTTCCAAGTCCAAGTAGAGTCATGACCAGGATTATAATCTAACCAGTCAGTCCCTTTCAAATAGACAGTTTGTACCCACCGCACCCATAAGGTATCAGCCTGAGTGAATATCCACCAGGCTAGCTTAGCCACCGCAGCTTTATTCCAAGTTCTTGCATTTTTGAGACCAAACCACCCTCTCTTAGAGGTCTGCAAACAGTTTCCCAGGCCACCAAAGGGGGGCTTCTTAGATTCAGTGCCCCCCTCCCATAGATAGTTCCTGCAAATAGCTTCAATATTCTTCAAAACAGCCACCGGAATGATGAAGATGGAAGCCCAGTAATTATGTAGAGTGGACAGAACAGACTTAATAAGAACAAGTCTACCCGCATAAGAGAGTTTCCTAGAGCCAAGTGCCCTTATTCTTTCCAAAACTTTGTCAATCAAAGGTCTACAATCTCGAGCATTTAGTCTGGATGGCTTGATTGGCACACCCAAGTATTTAAAAGGTAAAGATCCCTCCACATAGCCAGAGATGTAAGCTATGTCAGCTCTTAACCCATTGTCGACTCCATTAAAGTAAACATTAGATTTACCTGGGCTCATTTTAAGTCCAGAAGCAGCTGAGAAGGTAGCAAAGGTTCTCAAAAGAATCATAATGGATGTACTGTCACCTTTACAAAAAAGTAAGAGGTCATCAGCAAACATTAAGCTAGAAAGCTTAGTTGAACCACAAAGAGGGTGAAACTTAAAATTCATTGTGGCACTGGTGTGATGCAGCAGCCTGGTTAGGTATTCCATACAAATAGTGAAGAGTAGGGGAGAGAGCGGATCCCCTTGTCGGAGGCCTCTTTGACCTTTGAAAAACCCAAAAGTGTCACCATTCAGACTTAAAGAATATGCTGCGGTAGTAACACACTCCACAATAAGATTAATAAAGGCATAAGGAAATTGAAGAGCACGGAGCATTTGATGAAGAAATTCCCACTCTATTGTATCATAGGCCTTTTGCATATCAATCTTGAATAGCCATCTAGGGGATACAGATTGCCTACTATAGAGCTTGATAAGGTCCTGGCATATTAGTATATTCTCTAAGATGCTTCTTCCATGGATGAACCCACCTTGAGTAGGTGAAATGAGATCAGGGAGCACTATGGCTAATCTAGAGCATAGGAGTTTAGAGATAACTTTATAGATCAAGTTACAGCAAGCAATGGGTCTGAACTGGTGAACAAATTGGGGGTGCACACCCTTTGGAATCAGAGTGAGTGTGGTTGCATTCAGTTGTTTGAGAAGTTTGCCATTATTAAAGAATTCATGCACAGCCTCACATACATCCTTTCCTATGCATTCCCAACTAGCTTTAAAGAATTGGCTTGAGTATCCGTCTGGACCGGGTGCTTTATCATTAGGAATACTAAACAAACATGCTTTGATTTCTTCATCACTTACTGGTTGCATCAGCAAAGTAGCATGAACAGTTGTGCAAACAGGTAACTTCTGTACCACCTCTGCCCTGACAGGAATAGTGGAAGTTTTAGTACCCAACAAAGCCTGGTAGAATGTAAGGAACGAATGCTGTATATCAGTCTTAGTATTCTGATGCTCCCCATTACTATCAGTAATCTGAGTCACCTGATTCAGCCTTCTTCGTCCCCTGATAACACCATGGAAATACGCTGTATTAGCATCCCCTTCCTGCATCCAATGTGCTTTAGCTTTTTGTTTGAGGAAAATGTATTCTTGCTGATCTAGTTGTTTACTTATCTCAGTAGCTTCAATTTCCTGCTGCTTTTTCTGAAAATGGCCTGGATCAAGAACAAGGGCTTCTTGACACCTTCTTAGATTAGCTCTGGCACAAGAAGCCTTTCGTTCAATCTCTGCAAATTTGGTTTTATTTAGTGTTTTTAAAGGCTGCTTCAGTCTTCTCAATTTCTGATTTAGCCTGAACATCGAGGTACCATTAACATGCGAGGTCCAAGAGTCTTGAACTAAAGGAAGGAAAGTAGGGTCAGTGCACCACACATTAGCAAACTTGAAAGGCCTATTCTTCTGATGCTCATCCATGTGGTGTTGGATAAGGCATGGTGTATGATCAAAATTACCTTCAGGGAGATAATGTGCAATGAGATCAGGGAACTGCAAGTTCCAAGCTTGGTTAATGAGAAATCTGTCTAGTCTGGAATACACACTATCTTCAGGCTTTTGCTTATTATTCCATGTAAAGAATGCTCCTCTGGCTGGACTATGCTCAAGATCACAGTAAGTAATACAATCCTGGAAAGGGCTAGCTTCCAAAGGTGAGAAACCCCCTCCCAATCTTTCATCTGGGTTCAGAACGCAATTAAAATCACCCCCTACAGCCCAGGGGCCCCTCATTGTGTCTGCTACATCTTTCAAATCAGACCATAAGGCCTCTCTTTCAGTAATACCATTAAAGGCATAGACCCATGTTACATGGAAAGAGAGATGAGTAATCCTATGCTGAATGTTTAAATGTATGTATTGAGGGTTATAGGCTAGAACATTGACTGCAAGAATATTTGGGTCCCAACCAACCCAGATACGACCTCCTTCATGAGTATTAATATTGGTAGTAATACTCCAATGGTTGAAAATAGTCAGAACTCTATTTTGCTTTGAAGCTTTTATTTTAGTTTCTAAAAGAGCAAAAAAACTAACTTTATTAGCCAACAGAAAATTATTTATATACTGATGTTTGAGGGCATTGTTCATGCCCCTCACGTTCCAGAATCCCATTATCATTGGGACCTAGGGGGAGATTGTACCCTCATAGGTCTACTTGGGGGAGATCCCCCTCCTAAAGCAACGTCTTTGAATGAAGGGTGAATAGTACTAATTGCTGGCAACATACCAGGGGGCATCCCATAAACTGGAATTGTTGGGCTGTTCACAGGACAGTTCAGAGAACTGGATTCTGGCTCCTCATTCTCACTAGCCCCACTACTTTTAACATGAGGAGGTGGTCCATCTCTTATAGCAGGTGGCTGGGTATTTTCTTTCTTCTTCCAGACTTGTTTGGGACCAATTGCCACTCGTTTGGATTTACGACAATCTTTAGCATCATGTCCAAAAATCTGACATTGTGGGCATCTGACTGGTTTCCATTCAAATTCCAAATGTATTTCCACTATCTGTTGTTTCTCATCTCGCACTTTTAAGGCCTCTGGACACTTCTGTCCTATTTGAACCTCAACAAGGACTCTGGCAAAGCCTAATCTTGTCTTCTTATGGGTAGCATCATCCTTCCGTAGGACCTTCCCAACCTTTCCTGCTATTTTATCCAAACTTGCCCCCCAAAATTTCAGAGGTAGTTTGTGTAGCCTTATCCATGTGGGTACTGTCTTAACCTCCTCCTTCTCAAGGTCAATGTCAGGCATCCATCTCTTAATGATCACTGGTTTACTATCAAAAAGATGCGTGCCTGCAGCCAACACGGCTTCCTGCATCTCTTGGGTCTGAAACCTCACAACAAATACGCCATTAGGTAGGTATGAGATGGAGTCCATTGTGTGATGTTTCCATATTCGCTTAATATACCCTTCAAAGACCGGCCAGGGTGGATTAGAACCCAACACAAACCCATAAACAGCGTTTTTCAAGTATGCTAGTTCATCCTTAACATCTTCCTCTGTTATGTCTACTACATCATCATCCTCTTCATTCACCATGTTAGCAATAGGGCGTCCATGTCTATCATACCAATCTCCATCATTATCATCCATAACCTCAACACTTAAGGCAGAATTCTCATGTATGTCAATGTTGATAGCAAGTTCCTTATCAGAGAAAGGTGGCATACCAGCAATATTTCTCATACTACCATGTTTTTGTGCCATTGCATCATCAGGTTTTGCACTAGATTTTACGTTGCTTTCTTGTTTGTTCCTCTCCTTATTTTTCATTCTTTTCCTTGTCGTGATGTTGTCCAGAAGGCTAGGGGAAAAATCCATAGCCGTGATGCACAGGAGATTCTCAGAGCCGCCAGCAAAATCGCCTCTAGATCGCCATGTTCAGAGAGAAAATTAGGGTTCTTTTTCACAGTATGTTCTTCCTGTTTCACAACCTAAGCTTCTTGTTTCACAAGGTAAGCTTCTAGTTTCACAACATAAGTTCTAGTTTTTCACAGAATAAGAAAAAGAAA
The DNA here is from genome assembly GCA_029255685.2 of Silene conica. Classification (NCBI taxonomy): domain Eukaryota; kingdom Viridiplantae; phylum Streptophyta; class Magnoliopsida; order Caryophyllales; family Caryophyllaceae; genus Silene; species Silene conica. The sequence goes on from CM055319.2 coordinate 19,522,169, forward strand.
CTTAAGATAGTAAGGAAAAGAAACTTCATTAATTAAAAATATCATTCATACATTGCTAGATAATTACATAAAAAGGCTGGCTTGATACATGTAATTACAGAAGAGCACTACAAAAAGACATTTAGGTCAGCCACTAAGATGCAAAAAGGTGATACAAACTTGAGCAGCTATGCTACATATCAAATGCCAAGAAAGGTAAATCAAACCAAGATAATTTCGCCCGAGTCATCAACTCTGTCGAAGTAGCAACTGCTAAGTCAAGTTCTGGAGATGGCACATCTAAAATGTCAAGCAACTCTTGTGTTTGGTCGATTTCAGCATCAGTTAGATCTCTAAGGTGTTCACTTTGGTAAGGATTTTCACTTTGCACACAATGTAGGAGTAATTTAGATCCCGGATCATTTGTCATAAAGCACTTGCATCTTTTATAAATGATTCTAGAACCTCTACGAACTATTCTCACACCATTGACATCATTGATACGCAGAGAAATCCCATACGCAACTCGAATGAGAGGTGCACTAGGGTGTAGGAGGAAAAGCTGACACCAGTTCCGACAGACCAATGCCATGTTTGCCTTATCTAGGTTACACTTAAGTTGTTTGAAGATGTTATTCATTACATCTTGATTATTAAAAACAGCCAGTTGGGGTTGATAACAGTTGTTTGTGAGCTCAACAGTCCGTAAGGGAGTAAATGAGAATGCCATGACCTCTTTTTTTTCTGTTATGTAATTCTGGACATATTCTGCTTTATCTTCTGCGTGAAGATTCACTACCCACCCCTTGCACCAGTTTTCCATATTTGACCAAAGGTAATTAAGTTTAAAACCACAAAGTAACCTACAAGCATTACAAAATAGAATCAAAAAGCATATATTGTGAAACACAGACTCTTAGATTTCACATAATAAAAGGCTTAGTTTCACAATCAGAAAAAGAACCTTAAACTGAAAATAATAGAAAATAAACTTAAAACTGAAAGAAACTTATTATGTGAATTTAAGAGTTATATTGTGAAACTAGAAGTTTATGAAGTGAAACTACATGCTTATTTTGTGAAACTAGTTGGCTATATTGTGAAACCTGTTGAAAAATCAGCCTGTTTTTTTGAATTCTTAACTTGTGAAACTAGAAGCTTATGAAGTGAAACTACATGCTTATTTTGTGAAACTAGTTGGCTATATTGTGAAACCTGTTGAAAAATCAGCCTGTTTTTTTGAATTCATAACTTGTGAAACTAGAAGCTTATGAAGTGAAACTACATGCTTATTTTGTGAAACAAGTTGGCTATATTGTGAAACCTGTTGAAAAATCAGCCTGTTTTTTTGAATTCTTAACTTGTGAAACTAGAAGCTTATGAAGTGAAACTACATGCTTATTTTGTGAAACTAGAAGTTGATAATGGAGGTTGTTGATGTTAAAAACTTCGAAGAACGACAATGCTTGCTTATTTCGCCTCAAATCTTCGAAAATAAACCACACATCCAAAAAACGACAAACAAATCACATTATAACGTACTAAAATAATCAAAAACACTCTCAAAACCTAGATATTTTCATCACAACCCTAGGTATCACTAACAATGAAAAATAACCAGAAAGTAACCTGAATTTTTTGAATTCTTAACTTGTGAAACCAGAAGCTTATAAAGTGAAACAACATGCTTATTTTGTGAAACTAGATGGCTATATTACTGACACGAATACTACTTACTACTGAAACTTACTCAAAACTCTTACGATCACATAAACTCGTTTCTCATCTCAAAACCCTAGATATCACTAATATGAAAAAATAACAATAAACATTCAACTAATGATAATCGAGTAGGAAAATAGCAAAGAAAAACGACATTTCAGTACTTATAAGAAACAACATCCTAATTAACCCTAGATATTTTCATCACAAACCCTAGATATCACTAACAATGGAAAATAACAATAAACATTCAACTAATGATAATCGAGCAAGAAAATAGCAAAAAACACAAAATTAAACGCAAATCAGTAATAAACTACTTAAATAACTTGCTGACAAAAATGTAACAGACTAACTACATGCAAAATCAAAGATGAAGAAAGATGAAGAAACATACGAAGAAAATGAAGGACGACGATAGATTCCGGGAAGAAGACGAGCGAGCGAGCGACGAGCGAGCGAGCGAGCGAGCGAGATAGAGAGAGAGAGAGAGAGCAACGGGTTTTGTGATGGAATGAATTTGAAAAGACGCGAAATGACGTAAGGAATGTCAGTGTTTTTTTTTATTATATATGACACGTGGCACAATCTGGTGCGTCCGTGATACTTAAATCTAACGGTTCAGAAGGGTCCGGCAGCCTCACCCTAAGAGGGCGGCCTCACGTGATTCAATTTCTATATATATATATATATATATATATATATATATATATATATATATATATATATATATATATATATATATATATATATATATATAATCGGGATCCTATGAGAACCACCAATATAATGAGAACCATGAGAACTCTACCTTACGGACTTTTTTAAAAAACATTAATGACATATTTGGATTCGGCATGGAAATTTAAGGCTAGAGAACATATTTCTTGGTCTAGAAAATATATACTAGTGACGGAAATCAAGGTGAGATACGTTTTATTAATTTTCATGCACCTACTACCGAATTTTACGCATCTATCATTTTTCATGCACCTAGAACTCGTTTTAATGCACGTACAACCTCTTATTTCATGCACCTAGTAATCATTTTCATGCATGTAAAAAATTCTATGCACGTAGTGGTTGTTTTTGTGCATTTATAGCCGTTTTAGTACGCCTAATTGTATTTTCGTACACTAATTATACATTTTGTTAAATAAATCAAAAAATTTTCTTTATGGATACTAAAGTGTGTATTTGAATAAGTTAAACTAATGGTAAATGATCCAACGATACATTCGAAGCTAGATATGGTAGAGATTTAGTGAGGGTTCTCATGGTTCTCATTATAAGGGTGGTTCTCACCGGATCCCGACCCTATATATATATATATATATATATATATATATATATATATATATATATATATATATATATATATATATATATATATATTCATTTTTTTGTGTAGTTTAAAACTTCAATTTTAACTTTATATAATTTATTATTGTTTATAATAAATAATATCGTTTTAATAATTATTTCACATTCAAACGAAAAAACTATAAAAAGGGGCCTCATTTGAAATTTCGCACAGGGCCACCAAAATCTCGGAGACGGCCCTGCATGAAGTTAACATTAGGATATTTGCCAGGAGTAATGGGATTACTAATATTCATGTGCAGGGGCTGCCGCTGGGATGAAATGTTGCTCTCTCTATTTAGCTCTTACATGGGTGATTAGAAAAGTGTAGCGTTTTTAGACATAGTAGTCTAGTTTGCGTTTGTATTTTTTTAGATGGGTTTTTAAGGTGGCCTTCTTGGCTCTCCTTGTAGGCGTTTAGGATCTTGTAACTCCTGCTTTATCTTTAATATATCGATCCTGACTTTCTACTAAAAAAAAAATTATATAAGTACCAAACTTATAGTTTTGGGACATTTTCTTACGAGGGTATATATTGGTTATTCTGAATGACACAATTAGCTAATTACTAATGAGTCGTTTTCAACATAACTATGTTCTACCAAGGGTGTTGGATAAAAAATATTTATATTAATTTAGTGTAAAACCATGTAGTAAAAGTGTATATGCAATTCACCAAAAATGGTTAGTAACGGGTTTACACTCTGTTTTGTTTTGCTGAAAAAAGTTGAACTGAACTGGTCGTAGTGAAGCTAAATTACCTCGAAAAAGAGTTAATTTGTCATGAGATGAGTTGAACTAAACTAAACTAAACTGAACTAAATGAAGCTGAATTTAACTATACATAGCCTATTCCATTCTATGTCATTAATAACTATACGAACGTTTTTGTATTAGTTTAAGAACATATGAAAAACATACGATATTCATTTTTTATGTGTACCTTTTAATTTTAATTATTTTGATCATGTGTATATATTTTGATTATTAAATCAAAATAGGGATGTGTCGATGTTAGTGAGTCATGTACCCTTTCATCTATACAATATTATTAAAAGGCTAACTTAAAATGCCATGTAGACAATGCCAACTTGCATTAACAAAAAGCCATGTCACTTATTACATATGGCATGGAGCCACATCCACTACAAAAAAAACGCGGTGTTCTGACCGAAATACTGACGGATTATACAGTCCGTCAGATGTCTCGGTGTACTGACACATTTCTGACAAAATATCCGTCAGAAATTTGTTTTGACGGATAACAGGTCACAAATTCGTTAAAATAGCAGACCGCGAAAACAAAATGGGAAGGCGCGAAATTTTGGTTGCAATTTCTGACGGATAGTGCGTCAGTAATAGTTAATGACGGATTCCCCGTCAGGAAAATTACCTGTGCATTTGCCTTATGAGGCGAAGGTTGGAGGACCAGTTCAATATCGATGGATGTATCCATTTGAGAGATTTCTTAATCATATAAAAAAAAAAGATTGGCAATAAAGCTCGGGTGGAGGGTTCCATATGCAACGCTTGTTTATTAGAGGAAATTTCGAATTTTTGTTCGATGTATTTCGAAAATCACATTGATACAAAAGCGAAAGACTTAGACATTGGTGTGAATTTCGATGACCAGCTCACTTCAAAATTACCTGAGTTATTCAATGATGACATGGGAACTACAACCGGGAAATGTAAAGAGAGGTACTTGAACGAGAAAGAGTATGAAGACGCTCATTTTTATGTGCTAAGGAACTGTGGAAACTTTTTGGAGTCCTATGAAAAGTAAGTTAATCATTATTTTGTCACTTCTACATACATTATTTTAATAATTACATTAAGGTATAATTTTAGTTAATAGTTAATTATTATATATGTTTTACATATAGGGAGTTTGAGGAATATATCAAATTATCATTTCCTGATGTTACTTCTTCTGAAGATGTTTGGACGAAACATGAGAAACATTTTCCGAAATGGTTACGAAATGAAGTAAGTAATACATTTTCTTTTAAAATAAGCAACCAATTTGAAAGAATCTATAATTAAACATCTTAATTAACATATATATTGTTTTATTGGTAGGCTAATAGATGGAAGGATCCTTTAGTATTAGGTCTATCATTAGGTCCTTGTACCATGGTGAAGACATGGAGACGATATTCTATCAACGGTTATAAATTTCGAGCTTTTAAGGAGGGAGTTGATGTTTCCAAAGCTACCATAAGCAATGGGGTTTGTGTGAATTCTACAGATGGGTTGGATTATTATGGAACTCTAAATGAAGTAGTTGAACTTGCCTATTATACCGAGCACAAGGTTTATAAAGTGATATTGTTTAAATGTGATTGGTTTGATAACTCCCCACAAGGACTTAGTATCCATAAGATATATGGACTTGTAGATGTGAATGAGAAAAGAAAACTCAAAGGACATAACCCATTTGTGGCAGCTTTTCAAGTCGATCAAGTTTGTTATGCTAGCTATCCAACCACTAAGAAAGGTGATCAATGGTCTGCGGTTTTTAAAATCAAGGCACGATCACATGTTGATGCTCCTATTGACGAAATTGAATTCCAAGAAGATGTGGTTCTCAATGATCATTCAATTTCATCAATTTTGGTAGAAGAGACAGATACTGAAGATGAGTATCAAGTGGTTACAGATGAAATAGGTGAAATAGGTGAAGATGAATATGACGGGAATGTCGCGGAAGAAGAGGATATAGATTTAGTTCAAAACACCACAATTGAGATAAATGAGGAGGAAGAAGAAGAAGTCGGAATTCTATTTTCGGATGATGAAACTTTTTTAATTTCTAGTGATAGTGATAGTTAGGGGTGATAGGGAGTACTTGTAATTGTTTATTTATCTTTTGAGCATACATTTGTAAGACATGTTTTATTTATCCTTTGGTTATACATTCATAAGAAATGTATGAAAACTTTGTTTTATTTTTCATGGGTTAACATTTATTATTGCTAGTGTTTATTTGTATTGTTAACTTTATTTGAAGCAGGTAAATGTCGAGATTTATACGAAAGATATTGGGGAGTGGATCAGGTGATTATGACTTATTAACTTTAGAACATATTTTATGTTAGTGTATGAATTATGAAGACTATTTTATGTAATTCAATTTCTTACCCATGTTTTTTCTTTGTTGTTGGTTAATTATGTTGGTTCCCGCTTAGCGGTCGACTTGGAAATATAAATCTCCGTTTGGCGGATGATGAATGTTTTGCAGGATTTAGTGATTTTGAGGTTGTAAATATGAACAATGCTATCGCATTGGGCTGGACAGCAAGCAGTTGTTTCCTGCCTATACTGCTTTAAATTCTGACGGATAACCCGTCAAAAAAAGTCAAAAATTGACTAAATTCCCGACGGATAATCCGTCACAAAAGTCAACAGTTGACCAAATTTCCGACGGATTATCCGTCAGAACTTGAGTCAAATATTGACTTTTTGGACAAAATTCCTGACGGATTATCCGTCACAAATTTCCAAGTACTGACGGATTATCCGTCACTAAAAGTCAAAAAAAATTTGACCGTGGAATTTTTTCTTCTACGGATAGACCGTCAGAAGTCCGTCACAATTATTTTTCTGACGGATAATTCGTCACAAACTTGATTTTCGTGACGAATATTTGGGACGGAAATTTCTGACGGATAATCCGTCAGAAACGCGAAATTCCTGACGGATTTCTACTTTTCTGACGGATTTTTTCGGTCAGAACACCGCGTTTTTTTTGTAGTGATCATTATTTTTTATTTAAAAGAAAAAAGAAAAAAATTGTAAAACATTAAACATAAATAGCATAACAAACATTAACTTTTGGCCATTTAAATTTTTAGATAAATTAAATAACAAATAAAAATCAAAATTCCTAATAAATTTAAAATATTGATATTTATTGTTAGAATATTTTAAACAACAAATAAATATCATATAATTCTAATTTTTAGGACGTTTCTAAAAAAATAAAAATTTCTAAATATTAATGACAAATAATAACATACTTAACATTAAATATTAGCCTTTTAGTTTTTAAAACTATAATATGCTAAAACTTCAAAAAATTTATAGTCTCTAATTTTATAACTTGCTAAGAATGAAAAATAATGCTCAAAACTAATAAAACTATACTACATATTTATGTATATTAAAGCAAACTTTTCACATTTCATTTCACCTTGATTCATATTTATGTATAAATTAAATCTATAAAATTTAATTAAAAGCCTAACTAAAATAATGTGACATGAAATTTTTTAATGTGACATGTAAATTTTTAATGTCACATGGCGAATTAATGTGAGATATGGACTACGAATTTATTATACGAAATTCATTTAGTTCATTTATCTATAAATATATAAAATAAAATAATAATAAAAACAAGTCAAAAGTATTTCATCTATAAAATCTTATTAAAAGGGTAAAAACTAAAACATCAAACTAATGTGACGTGACAAAAATTAAACGTGACATGAAATTTTTTTATTGTGACATGACATTAATCTATATAATGTAAGTGTAATAAAGTAACCCTTTCATATACACATAAAATATACTAAAATGTGTTACAAAAATGTCATTATTATCATCATTATTTTTAAATTAATTGTGCATATTAAATATTTGATGAGCCAACAAATTGTAAAAGTGATATAACCTATACAAATTCACATTGTATAACTAGATTTCAAAGAATTAGGTTAGAGTTTTTAAAGTAAGGATGAGTAATAAAAATTACTATGACAAGAAAAATGCACTACAATATTAAACTCGCTACAACATTATATAAAAAAGTATTAAGCACCTGTCATTTAATTCATGTCCAAATATTATGGGTCACATTGCTTACAAGTACAAGAAAATATAAAAATATTAGTTGCAAACAAAAAAATAAATTAATACAAACTTTTTAGTTTCTACTCACAACTTTGGTATTAATCTATCATAATCTATTTAATTTATACTTCTTTTATTTATTATATGTTTGTAATCACCATTATTATAGTTCGTAGTTATGTTATCATAATCTTTATGACTTTTTTCCCAACTTTTCATCTTCCCCTAAATAAATTGTTGATATTAATGCGAGAATTAATTACCAAAATAATCTTATATAACTATCGCACTACTAATCCTAATTTTTATTTAGAAAGTTGATAGGTAAAGTATACATAAATAAATAAATGAATTATTGTTTTATTTTTTATCGTTTTTATGTTATGGGTTAATAATTAGAATTAGAAACTAATTTAATTAGTATTTTGTGTTGGTATTCAAATTGCAGGTGGCTAATATATATACTACGTACATACCAATAACATTACATGAAATTGGAAAATAATGGTAATAGATTTTCTTTTCAATTTTCTTATGGTTTGAATACTCTTTTTTGTCAGATTTTCCTTTTTTATTATTGTGTGTGCAATATAAAATTGTAGTATAATTTTTATTATGTGGTGACAAGTTATATTATATATTGTAATCCTTAATTTATTATTTTATAATTTTTTAAAACTGTATTACACAGTTTTTCACTCTTTCACGCAGTTTTAACTTTTCAAGTAAAACTTCTAATTTTATTTTGTATTTTGCCAAACAGGTTATAAATCAAATATTTTCGTTGAAGTGTTGAAGTATGCTACGAATATGTCAATTTGACCCTTTAACGGTGTCATATGCAGAGTAAATATTATAGTGACTGATTCTAACACAATGCTCATTCTCCTTTGATTTTTAAATACTTTCAAAACATTAAATATTCCTTTCCCACCAAATATATTATTTTAGCACTCACAATATATATTTCTTTGAGATTTTTATTTTTAATATGTGTATATTTTATTTTATCTTATCATGAATTAAGAAAATTAATAGTTCTTAAGAATTATAATAGTATTGTTATGATTGTAACATTGGATGAATGAAGAGAATACAACTATGCTTAAATCTTACAAAAATATGTTTGAATCATATCATATCATATCACATATCATATACCATATATGCTTTAAACTATAATGATAATGTCATTTAAAAAAATGTGTAGTTAATTTTGCTAATTTTCTACTAATAATTGACAAATTCACTTCTAGCGCTCTACACCTTACTTTTTTCTCTCACTATTCTTATACTTTATATATTATCATAATATTTGTTTGCTTCCACAAAATCTTGCTTCCTCCCTCAAATAAATTGTTGAAATTTATGCGAGCACAAATTAATTATACACATGTTTTTATGTAATTTCGCTACAATATTATCCTTTAAAAAAGGTAACTCCGCTAAAATATTATAAAAAAAAAGCAAGACTAAGTATCTTACTTCACGTGTCATTTAAAATTCATTTCAAATGTTATGAGTCATATGTTTATAAGTACAAAAAATATAAAAGAAATATAAAAAAAATTATTAAATGCAAATACAAAATAAATTAATAACAACCTCTAATTTTCCATTCACAACTTTGATTATTAATCTATCGTAGATATTTAAAATATATTTCTTTTATTTAATGATATGTTTCTTAAACACCGCTATTATATATACTTTGTAATTTTATTATCATAATTTATTATGTTTTCTCTCACTCACAAAAAATTTCTTATTCTCCTAAATAAATTGTTGAAATTAATACGAGAATTAGTGGGTACAAATTAGATTATAAATATATTAATGTGAGTCAACATTGAATAGATAAGCTATAATAATACTTCGATCCAAGTAAATGATATATAAAAATCATTACTTTAATTTTCCTACCTATATGTTGAAAATCCATTAAAATAACAAAATGATATTGAGACGTTTTTGTACATGTATTTGCTAAAAAAAATCTATAAATCTACATTGTATTTAAGAAAATAAACATCTAACTTTTAGCATGATTGTTAAGACGAAAATAAATTGTGTTTTAACGCATCACTTTCTATGTATTATTCATATTGTCTCTAATAGACTAAAGACAATATGTAAAATTCAGTGATAATATATTATTAATATGCATTCATGTAGAGATTTTACAGGTTTACATTAACTTACATGTTTTTTCACCCGAATAAGTTATGTAATAAGGAATAGATCTAGACCTAGATGTCCACCCTTTTGTTTCTTTGCCCGATAAAAATAGGATCAAGACTTTTACAACGCACCAAAATGACAACAAAAACAATAAAATAAATACTAAAATATCAAAATTATCCATGCATTTGCACGGGTACAAAAACTAGTTTAATGTTAAAAGTATAATAAACGTTGAACTTAAATTTAATATACTTTTATTTGTATTTGTAAAATATTGTACATTTATATTTAAATGAAATAATACTACAACTATAAAATTTTAAACGTATATATATATATATATATATATATATATATATATATATATATATATATATATATATATATATATATATATATATATATATATATATATATATATATATACTTGGGATCCGGTGAGAACCACCTTACAATGAGAACTTTGTGAGAACTCTACCTTATGGACTTTTTAAAAAAAAATTAAGGACATAATTGGATTCGGCATGAAATTTTATAGCTAGAGAACATATTTCTCGGTCTAGAAAATAAATACTAGTGACGAAAATCAAGGTGAGATACTTATTATTAATTTGCGTGCACCTACTAACTATTTTTACGTATCTATCATTTTTCCGTCACTAGTATTTATTTTCTAGACCAAGAAATATGTTCTCTACCCATAAAATTCCATGCCGAATCCAATTATGTCATTAATTTTTTAAAAAAAACTCCGTAAAGAAGAGTTCTCACCGGTTTTCATTGTAAGGTGGTTCTCACCGGATCCCAACCCTATATATATATATATATATATATATATATATATATATATATATATATATATATATATATATATATATATATATATATATATATATATATATATATATATATATATATATATATATATATATATATATTAATATGCCCTTGCAATTTTGCATGGGTCCTAAACTAGTATTAAATATAAACTAGAAGCTAGAATATCCAATTCGATCAATACTGACGTCAGTTTTTGGTAAAAGCATTAAGAGAAATGAAGGCGGTGGGTAGAAACGGCTGCCCAAAATCATTGAAAATGACATACAAAGAATGAAGATCATTGAATATGGTTTGTCCTGATCCACAACATTCCCAAGTCTTATTTGGACGTGTTCTTATCATTAGCCCCACAATGTGTAACCTCCACGTCACAACTAATTAAGATCAACCAGAAACACAAAGAAAACTTCTTCACTATTTTCATGCATAATCTCCTCTATATATACTTCTCCATCGTATTTCATAAACTTTTCATTATATTTGTTAACCAATAAACTGTGTATTACTAAACATATAATATAACAATAATGATAAGTTTGAGACAAATGGGTAGGGTTTTATACCAAGCATCTGGAAATATTAGGGTCAAATTCATGCATAACCAAGCTTCATCTAAATGTGATTTGCCTTACAAGTCTTCTACCAATCGTCAAGTATCCACTACCGCCCGCTTCACCACTGCCACCACCGTCATCGACAAGGTTCGGCTAACGGAAGAGGGTCTACGCAAGGTCATGTATCTCAGCTACTGGGGTCCCTTTTGATTATTCTTCCTATTTCATCATCTTTCTTTTTCATGTAAACTAGTTTTAAACCTGCGCAAAAAATTGCACGGGTCATATATGAACATATGTTATTATTATAAGAGATATAAATGATTAATGTTAAATATTATGACAATACAAATAGTATACCGCTCGAGATTTGACGTACAAATAATTTAATTATTAATAACTACCCTTCGATTCGATGTCATATTAGCTGTAAACTTGTTATTGTTCCAAATCAATTTTCTAACTACTCATACTTATATGCTTCTTCAGATATTAGTTTAAGTATAATTGTCTTAAAATTAGAAGTGTATATTATTTTAACAAATATTACTTTCATTTTTCTTCGACTTTCCTATTTTATTGGGAGTTGCTTATGAGTCTAATACCTATGAAAGTACATTTTACAACTCATTATAAATAGAAGTTAAACATATGTAATATATGGAAATTAATTATCTCCAAAATTTATTTGTCCATATTTAATAAAATCATTTTACAAAATCGAGTGGAACAAAAACATAAGCCAAGTTAGTGGTGGGCCAATCTCAAAAAATGATTTTTTTTCCTTTTAAATTAAACAACCAATCATAACTCTCTAAATTCTATCCCTTATATAGTAAAGGGATACAAAGAATAACGTACCATGATTCTATATGTTATGTCAAATTTGTATATGTTTTTATTTTCTAAAACTCGCCAACAACTTCATATTTGTTTATAATACAATAATAATTTGCGTTTCTACTGTTTTTTAAAAATTAGTTTCAATTTACACGTACACTTGGACTAAAAGTCTCTTCCTATTTTCGCTTACAAACTCCAACCCAACTCAAAGTCTCAAACTTATGTTTCCCCTACTCTTTCTCGATCCTCCACTTCTAAGTCTTCAATTGTGAAGATGTTACAGTTATAGCGATTCACGGGTCGTCCCGTTTATTAGGCCTTCCCATTCAATCAGACTATTTCGTGGACTTGGATAAATATTTTTTACCCGAAAAATTAAGAATGCGGCCAAGTTCAGTCCACCAAGTTAAATGGGTGGGTATCAACAACAAGAAAAGCCCATGGGCCGGCCTATTAGACCCGTTACTATTTAAATCATTTACTTTCTCTTAAAAAAACAATAAATATATAGGGGATATGGAACATTAAAATAATAATATGAAAAATATAATATCTAACACTCCCCGGCTTGAAGTGTGGGTACATGCGGGATACTCTTGCCTGTTCTGATTATCCAGGTTAGAATGGAGGGGGTGAGATTCGAACCCGTGACCTCTGGTCACATGGCTCTTATACCATGTGAAGAAACCAACTCAACCAAAAACTTAAGCCAAAGGTTGAAGTTTCTTGATTCGTTTTATATTATAACAAAATATAATATATGAGATCCTAATTACAGCCAAATATATCTCTAAAGATACTAGCTAATAACAAGAAATACACTATACAATAACAAGATGAGGCTCACAAGTCACGAGGAGCGTGTTTAAACAAACAAACCTGGTGTACTGCATAGGTAAGATCGGGCCTAATATATAATAGTGAGATACTGAAGAGCGCCGGTCAGGCTAGTGTAGAAGGCCGAATCAGCGAGTTTGGGGTCGGCGGTGGGGCTAAGTTTGGACCCGGTCTCAACAGGCGTAGTGGCGGGATTACAAGCAGTCATGGAAGCACTGCCAAAAATGTCAGGGCATACTACTGAGATTGAGACAAGAACATACCCGACTAGGTACGAGTGACCTGTATTCCAAGGAATTGATGTAGCTTACCAAGGTCTGACGTAGCAAATTCCTTAGATAAATCAGCAATAATATTTCGGAGGTTGTGGTTATTTTTCCATTATCATTGTATGGAAATTTCTACTCCTTTTATTATATATATGTCTTTATATTTGCATGTATGTCACATAGATCCTTAAATCATATCACTAAATTAATGTAATCATTATATATATAAAAGAAGAATGTTAAAATGCTGACGTGACACTACCATATTTCAGTATTTGCTTATTGGAGATCTCTCATACATTTTGGTAATGTTAAGTCTAATTTGACCAATAAAAAAAAGCCATGAAATATTGTAATTAATGCTGACGTGACCTCTCATCCATGACCTTTCCAATAGTATTAATTATACATTTTTCATTTAATTACTCTTTTGGTTTTCCCAAGCAAGATGTAATTCACATGAGATTGTTACTATAATTAATATTATTATAATAATTATAATTATAATAAATAATTGGTAATGCCAACTTCAAATAACGTGAGATTTGTTGTAATACCCGTATTTTCATAGTCTGAATAATGAGTTGTTTTATATTATTGGTCAAGACGAAGTATATTATATTCTATTCGATATGTATTTTTTTGCTAATTGTTATAATAACGATAATATTAGTATTTATATCGACGTTTGATAACTATGTGAGAATTTATATTCGACAATTAAGTTATCGAACAATGCTACTAAACCTATTGTGATATTAGTGTAGCGTCGAATATGGGTCTTATTTGTCGAATCCGTGATTTAATGTAGTTTTGGGCCTCGATATGCGTGTTCAATAGCTGCCTTTGATGGGCCAAATCAATTCACGTTCACATAAAATAACATCAGCTTTCACGACCTAGTTTTACCTCGACCAAAAACCCTAATCTACCCTAATCGACACATCACAACTGCACTCACATCGCTGCCGCCACATCTGAGTTTGAGGAGGAGGGTTCACACGGTGGCTTGGGGTGGTCTAGGGTGGTTCGATACGACTTGGAAATAGGTACGTTCACCAGCGTTCAAACAATCGCAGATTTTCTTTCTCTTTTTGATTACAAATTTCTAATCGTGTATGTTTGTATATAATCTGATTCTTTGGGTAATATTTATCTATGAGGTTAGTAGGTAGGTTTTGGACCCTTGTGATGTCGTTGTTGACCACCGTTGACCGTCGTCTAGGGTTAGTTATCACCGTGTCAGAGTCCTTATCAAAAACGTATAAGAACAGGGTCATGAGTGGTCGGGTTTGCACTCTGTTTCGAATGGGTTTTCTTTGGTGTTTTAGATGGAAGTTGGGGGATGCAGGGAGGGGGTAGTCAGGGTGTTGGGATGGATGTTCTCACGGTGGTTCGTGGGGTTCATGACGGGTTTTATATTGGGTTTCGTTTGAGATATCTGCATCATGTCAGAACAGGGGGAGCAGAGTATGTCGTGGGTTGCACTACTACAAAGTGAGCCTATTGCAACGCCTTTAAAATGTTGCATATACCCATAAAAATGTTGCTATAAGGTTTAAGCAACACTTTTAAATATGTTGCTTAAAGTCTTGTTGCATTAGCCTAGAGCAACATTTCATGCAACATTTTTGGATAAAACGCAACACTTTTCACTTGTGTTGCATTCGCTTTGAAAATGCAACACTTTGCAAATGCAACGCTTAAATATATAAATGCAACACTATTTCCTAATTATAGCAACATTTTTATTTTACCTTGCAACACTTTTTAAATTTATATGACTCGTAAATGTATCAGGTTTATAATCTATTGCAACAGTTTTTTATGTTGCAATGAATTATATGCTAAACAATTTGTCGCCGTTTCAGCCATTAAGGTACGAATAATCGATATTACATGTAAATTAATTAAAAGATCAATCTTTTTTTGGTAAAATAATTTGAGTGAGTATTAAATTAAAAAAGATAAGAAAATTAGTCATTTACATCATCCAAACAAGGAGTACATACAATAGCTAACAATAATAATAAAAACAAAGACAAGAAAAATATGATTCTGCAATGTGCCATAGCCACAGTACATATAACATCAAAACACAGTACATCAAATAAACTACTTCTTATTCAAACAAAACTGTCTATGCTCTCCTTGCGAATGATTATGATATACTTATAGGGTGTACCATACTGCATCAGATCATTATCCATGTTTCCACTTCAAATCTGATCTTTTGCGTTTAGACTTGCAACAACAAAACTAGGAAAAGCTGCTACTTCTTAATCATTTGTTGCAGACTATCCATCCCTGTTTCATCAGATATGTCCATAGCCAGGCCATCAATCTAGCATCAGCACTTGCACCAACAATATTGCGTCATCAGATATGTCCATAGCCAGGCCAGCAATCTAGCATCAGCACTTGCAACATCAACATTGATTTCTTCTTCGAACTCTGACAAATCAATTTCGCTGGATACAGAAGAATACAAGTTATCAGTTTAGTAAAAGAACTTATTGTAATTCATCAGGTATGGAATAACAAGAAGCAAGGAAGCCGCATTTGGAGTTCTTGCCTAATTACATAAGTTTTAAGTAGTCAAACTACAATTGTTTCATACCTGAATAATAGCTCTAATTATTTTAACATCATTGCGGGCTTCTTCCATCCGCTGCAGTATGGAAACCACGAATACCAAGAACGGGTTTATCCACAGAAAATAAAGGGGTGCATAAAGTCTTATTTTGCAAAGTGAGGAGGGCAGTCAACTATTCCAGGTCACAGGCTGCAAAGAAATAAGAAGCAATAAGAGTAATAACACTAGCCTTCAGCTGATGATGTTTCATAGACGTGAAGGATGATTTGCAAAGTCAAGGACAAAATGAAGGAGGGTTATGTTAACAATGAATAGGCTGCTTATCCAAGTTACACCATTAAAAGAGGCTATCAATGGGTTATGCCACTCTCAAATGAAGTTAATGGGGATAAGATTGTTTGGCATAACCGGAATGTGCCCAAGCATTCAGTTGTTCATTGGCTCATGATGCACGAAAGTTTGAATAAAAAAGCAAAGCTCAGGCGAATTGGATAATGTACTGATGATGCTTGCTGCTTGTGTGGGACTGAGAGTGAGACTGTTCAGCATCTGACAAATCACTGCAAGTACAGTATAATAATTAGACAGAATATTGAGGACTGGATTGGAAAAAAATTCCCAATGATGAATGATCATGTTCCTATGCTTAATGTGCAAACCTAACTTCTGCTGATGGTGCATACTTCATACCTGTACTCTATTTGAAGAATCCGCAACAGAGCATGGAAGGAGGGTTACTTGAGAATGCCATGAAAAGAAATTGAAGAGTTGAGGCATGGAATAAAGTATTTTCACAATCAAATAGAAGTGCACAGTCACAAGTTCAAATCTTCGATAAACAAAACTTAATCATTTAAAGTACATCTGAAAATAAGAATAGTTGTTGGTAGAAGTCTGGTTTTTTAGTCACTAAATGAAAAAGCTAAATTCTGAACAAGTACCTGCACTGCAAAAGCTAAATATCTGCCATGAAGGATCAGATCCACAATAGGCTCATTCGCGCTGCAACAAATCCAAATATAAATATAACAAAATGTTAAACAAGTAACATTTATAACATCATAATTCCTTAAAGATCGCGAGTTTGTCGCAATAGAAACAATTAGATTACTATATTCAATTTATATAGTCTTTAAATATCAAAATTAATGTTAACTTGAATACTATATTCATTAAAGCTACACATTATATATAAATATTCTAACACTATGAGAAACCCATGCGTTTAGAATTGAAGTAAAGCTATACAACGTAATTTTAAAGTCACTTGGCGGTTTACAAATCTGCTTCTATATCCTAGAGTGATTCAAAATTCCTACATGGTCAAGTTATGATTGAAAATTGGTGACCTACTTATTTCATATACATATTAGTAATTAAATCTTCATGAGTGAAGGTGCATATTACAGTTTGATGTCATGAAAAAAATTTAAGGCTATGTAACTTTATACTTTTTTTAGTCCAAAACACTTGACAGTTGACACTACCGAAATTGTCATATTTTGTGGAAGGGTTGTGTTCGAAAATCAATATCTCGATGTCTACTTGTTGGCTGCCCATTATATCTATATTAATATAAAGCTTAGGGTATTATCTAAACAATGGCGTTTGGATCATCATTATATCATGTTAATAGCTCAAGTTATAGCTGCTGAAAATAGACGTTGTAGGAGAATGAATTTACTCAATGCCCTATATCATGATAGTATAATAGAACTCATGAGAAGGGCATGGTAAACAATCAAGCTAAAGAAACAAAAATGAAGAAAAGAATGCACACCAACTTGTGGTACTCACATTTTTTTCTAATCTTGACATTTAGCACTGAGTAGTATTGGAAGCACATCCTCCATTTATATATGCAGCACAAGCTAAAAATCAATTTTATCCAGAGAACCAAACAACAACATCCTAATAAAAATCATGCACAAATCAGGCCTTACTCGTTGCTTATCAAGCAACAATACCCTAACAAAAGATTTGTCCCCATCTTTCGCTCTATTATGAGTCGTATAACAGGAAAACACATTAGAGTTTACAATCATAAACTCGCACTTTTCACAAATAGAACAGCTATCCGGTAATTCAAATCACCAAGCCATGTAACTCGACTATACAAAGATTTAGCATATCAAATATATGGAGAAAGGCATATTGTAACAGACAAATTAAAAAGTTGAATCGAATAACTGATAAAATCAGGGTTCACCCCAAATCAAATTAAACAAGCGGTTCATCACAAATAAAAACCCAAATTCATCCAAGTTAGGGGTTCACTTTCCCCTAAAAGTCAACAGTTTGAACAGATCACAATCAAATAGTTAAGAACAAAATAACATTAATGATAATAAATCAAATTAGTAACAAAATCAACAAGGGAATTGATGAAAGGGTTGGGAAGAAGGAAACCTTTCGAAAATACGGAGGGGAGACGCCAAAGAAGATCATTACATCGGTGGTCGACGTTGCTGGAGAAATGAACATCGTGGTGGTTGTCCCTGTGAGGAATAGTGGTAATCGAGAGACTTAGGGTTGAGACTTGAGAGTGTGACAGTGATAAAGGTTTGAGGAATTAGGGATATAAGGTGAGCAATGTGGGTGGGTTCAGGGTTGTGTTAAAACGTAATTTT
This sequence comes from Silene conica, assembly GCA_029255685.2. Lineage (NCBI taxonomy): Eukaryota > Viridiplantae > Streptophyta > Magnoliopsida > Caryophyllales > Caryophyllaceae > Silene > Silene conica. The sequence continues at coordinate 19,540,842 of CM055319.2, forward strand.
GGGTGAACAAAATGTCAAGGTTTTAAATAAACTCGCTAAAAATAATTCAGTTGGTCTTGCTTGTGACGGGTCGGGTGGAGAGACGGATAATGACACTCACAAAATGAATAGAGGGACAAGGTGGGGCTACCCTCATGTGCTTCCCTCTCTCCTCTAAATAGGCATTTTGTAAGACAAAATGGTATCCGTCACTCCGAGGTGACGGATATCTCCCGTTTTCTTTGAGATTTTGTGAAAATAATTTGTTGTCATAGTTTTTAAACCGTCTAACTATATTTTATATTAATTTTAAAATAAGATGGTCATAAAGCCTTATAATGGCGGTTATTAAAATTGTCATATCACTTCTTACGTCGGTTGTAAATTGAACTACCACAAAAGCCCTATAGTGGGGTTTTAAATAAAAACCGTCACAAATAGGTTTTTTACTCGCATTGGTTCTTAATTAAAACCGTCACCAAAAGTTTCATTACTACTTTGGTGTAGGTATCTATTAGAACAGCCGTAGTAACACTGTAGCAGTAGGGATTTTTTCTACTAGTGTGGCTACAGTGAGTAAAAGGAATCGTAGCCTTTTATTTCCGCATAATCGACTTTCTCTACTATTGTAAAAATGTATAACTATATTTAATGAATTAAAGCAACAATTACATAAAAATGTTGCATTTGTGACTGTAACATGCAACACTTATATAAAAATGTTGCATAAATGGTTATAGAGTGCAACAACTAAATAAAAATGTTGCATTATATTTGTATTTGCAACACTATTAGGCAAAGTGTTGCATCCTTCAAACCTCTTTTCAAAATTGCAACACAATTACAAAGTGTTGCACACAAAATGTTGCAATAGACCAATTTTGTAGTAGTGGTTTTGGGTTTAAAGCGGTTATTGTTGGTGTTTCTGTGGTGTCGACAGCCACTGCCTCCGTCTCTGGAACCACCAGGGCTCAGAGGTGAGCCTGGTGGTGTCACAAGCGAAGGTGGTGGTCGTGTTTGGTGTCAGGTGCGGTGTTTGTGAAGGGGGTTGGCGTAGGGTCTGTTTCGTTACCGAATTATTTCGCGTTGAAGTTGTTGTTCGTGTCTTAAGTTGGTTTTGGTTCTTTTGTGATGTTTTATTATAAGTATTGTTATGGGTATTAGTAGTAATATATTTTATGATTAACAATGTTATTGGTTCAAATTATTATTAGTATGAGGATTTTATAATGTTATGATAATAATGTTATTAATACTTACACTATTATTATTAGTATTTGTTGTTTAATTATGTTAATGGCCAATACTATGGTTAGTATTGAGTTTAGCGATATGTTGAGTATGAGCTTTATTAACTTAGTAATAATTGAGTATTTGGTTATATGCCATAAATAGTAAGTCTATACATAGTAAGTTGTTTTGGGTAATGATAATCGATATGTATAATTGGTTTATGATAATTAATAAGTATATGGACATGTTGATATCAATACTTACATTCTGTTATGAATAAATCGTTATGAACGTGATCAAGTAATTAATTAGTAGTGTTTTGGTTATACGAATAAAAATTGATATTAAGTACTATTGATAGGAACTAAGTTCGAGGTGGAATATTACTAGCAGCGGTTCAGTTGTCATTCTGCAATTTGAGGTAGGGGATATCTGTGATTGTGTTACGACATGAAGTGTGTGTGTTGTTTATTGTAAGATTGATATAATTGTTTATGAAGGTACTGTGGATTGTATTATTATTATTATTATTATTATTATTATTATTATTATTATTATTATTATTATTATTATTATTATTGATTACTGTGGAGATCGGGGACATGTGAAATGGGTCTTGTGATATGGGTCTTGTGATATGGGACTTGTGATATGGCCATGGGAGATGTGGTGTGATGGGAGGTGTGGTGTGATGGAAGTGTGGGGTGATGGAGGTGAAGTGGTTGATTGAATGATATGGAGATGGAGGAATATGCACTTCTATTGTTGTTTATGTTTTATCTGTTTTACCTACTCAACCTCGTGGTTGACTGTAACACCCCCATTTATTTAAGGAGCCTTTAGCAAGACATCCTCAATAAATAGAGCTGTTACCATCTCGGAATGTCCGAGGTAGTGAATAACAAAGTAAATGAACCCAAAGTGCTTTATATAAAAACTGATTAAATTTAAACTTTGATTTACAACTATGCAACAGAATAAAAGTACAACTGATGATCAATCTATAAGTGATATAATTCTAAGTCGGTCCCAAATCTGCATCTCACATTCCCGTCCCAGCTCCTAGCTCATCTGTCTCTTTCCTGTAGAATCTACTCCCCATTCCGGATCATTGTAGGTGTCACACGAATACACAGGGTCAACCACGAGGTTGAGTAGGAAAAATATCAACAAGACATAAATGAACATACAATATATTTATTCCATCACCACACCGTTCACTCAACCACTTCACCTCCGTCACACCATCCCCTCCATCACACCACACCTTCCACCACATCACAACCTCCATCACACCACACCCACCATGGCCATATCACAAGTCCCGTATCACAAGACCCAATTCCCCAGCTCCGTTCTCCACAATAATCAATAATAATCAATCAATCACAATGAACTCGTAATCAAATATATCAATCATACAATATATAACCTCATGTCATAACACAACCGCAGACATAAGTATCCCCTACCTCGAATTGCAGAAAGACAACCGAACAGCCGCCAGGATCATTCCACGCGGAAACCATCACCTAAACATATATTATTTAACTATTACTAATCCTTCACTTAACCTTTATATTAGAATAGTAATACTACTAAACATAGTAACTTTCTAAAAGTGGAAAGTTTCCTATAATAGAAACTTTCCCGAAATAGCAACTTCGCCCAAAATGGCAATACACAAAAAATATTGATCGTGTTCTCATTTATTAACCTTAACCACGTAGAAATAATTATCACTATATAATATCACAATTTGCTCTTAACCAAATACATTAACTATCCATAAGACATTATTGATAATTTACCATACACACTAACCATTGTAATCATATTAATTACAATATACAATTTAACAAACAATTATTATTAATATAAACACTAATTATGATAATAACAATAATAATAACTTAAATATTAATAAACATGATATACAATTATAACATTTGCCAATAACTTACTTAATAATAATAATACTAATATCAATAACATTCTTATCATATAATTATAAAATCACCATAATAATAATAATGATAACCATTATATATATATATATATTAATAATAATAATGATAACCATAATATATATATATATATATTAATAATAACAACCATGATAATAATAATAATAATAATAATAATAATAATAATACTAAATCATAAAAATAATGATAACACAATGGCAAATCAGAACCCACGAACAGCAACAAAACGCGAAAACCCGAACACGAACAACAGCAACTCCCTTCGCCGTGACCAACTACCCTCTCGACATCCACCTCCGACACCAAACGCAGCCCTTAGCTTCCCCACTGGCACCACCAGGCTTGCCCCTGAGCCACGGTGGTTCCAGGAAGGGAGCCAGTGGCCGTGAACAACCCACAACCACCACCTGATACCGTCACCAAAACCCAGCCACCACGTCTGCTCTATTTTCACGTTACAGTACACCCAAACGAAACCCAATTTACACCCCACCACGATAACCCAAAGCCACCATGATAACCACCCGACGAAACTCCTATATACAGCCAACCCAGAAACCCAAATCACCCCTAAGAACACGACCCATAGCTTATTCGAATTCAAGCATAACATCATGTGTTTACAAACTCTGTTTATTAACGAAAGGACGACTGACACAGACGACAGGAAAACAACCGTGACTGGTGGTTCTTGGTGGTCGGTGACGACTCTAATAGGGTCAAAACGCAACTACTACCATCATAGAACTATGATACACGAAGATCAGAACCACATATGTACATAGTGATTCATAAATTGCGAAAAGAAAAGGGGAGAGCAACAACAAAAACGAATAACGATGATGAACATACCTCTTTCCTGGCCCAAACGAACCACCCTAGACCGCTGTAAACCCACTGTGTGAACCTCCCCTACAGTCCTTGCAGTGTCGGCAGTAGATGTGTGGTGATAGAATGTTGATTAGGTTAGAATTAGTTTAGGAATGGGTGTCACAAATAAGGGCTGCGTGTGTTTGTGTAAATGACGAAGTATGGGCTGATTAATAATAACACGCATTTCGAGGCCCAAAATCGGTGTGCCAAAGGTCCCTAGTTCGAATCCCACGGATTACATAGAATATAACACTTATTTGATAAGTTCATCATTTGATAAATTAATTATCGGATACTAACGCTGAAATATTATCTACACGTCGATGTAAGCAGTAAATATTAAACTTAACGAATATATATATATAATTAATATTATTATTATAGAAATTTAGCAAAATACGTATCGAAAGACACATAATTAAACCCCGTCTTGACAAAAGTATAAAACGACTCATTAATAAGACCTATGAAAAATACAGGATATTACATTGACTCTGTGTATTCGTGTGACACCTGTGATGATTCGTGATGGGGAGCAGTTTTGACAGGGAAGATGGTGCTGTGGGAGCATGGGATGACGTGAGCACTTGGACGGACCGACTTAGATTTAGATCACCTACTTCGAAGTTATCAGTTGTATTTTAGTTTCCGCTGTGTAGTTTTTGTAACATCAAAGTTTATTAAATTTAATCAGTTTTTATATAAAGTACTTTGGTTTGATTTACTTTGTTATTCACTACCTCGGATATTCCGAGATGGTAACATCTTTATTTAGTGAGGATGTCTTGCTAAAGGCTCCTTAATAAATCGGGGTGTTACATTTGTATAATTTCATATACATACATACATACATTTTTCATTAATTAGTCTTTTGGTTTTCCCACGCAAGATGCTATTCACTTGAGATGGTTACAATAATTAATACTACTATAATTATAATTATAATAAATAATATATACTCTTTTGGTTTCCTACACACAATGACATTAGTATGAGACTGACAATATGCAATTCGGGACTAACAAAACCTTTCCGATAGAACAAGTGCTTCATTGATGCCTTTAACCCGTCAAATAATAAAACCAACTTAGAATGTTACATAATGGAGGCCTCTCATTCATTCTTAGAATGTTACATCCAATTTGACCAATAAAAGTAAGTCAACTTTCATATATAATAATAATACATAATAAATAATAATACTGATTGATTTTTCAATGCATATAATTATGATAGTATTAACTATAATAATTATGATACTATTAACTACAATAGTTAACACCTTTCCAATAGTATTAATTGTTGTAGTTAATAATTCTAAGAATACTGACTATCAAAATGCAGGAGCACCACGCAGTCAAATAATAAAACCATTATATTATACTCTTTTGATTTCCCACGCAGACAAATAATAAAACCGTTACTATTAATTACATAATGTAATTATCAACAAAATATTAATTATAGAGCTAACCATTATATTTCCAATAACCCATTTGATTTCTCTATATTGCTCGAGAAGCGCAACGGTTAGCCTTCTCTTTTTCTTCTCCTCTATTGTCTTCTACAATATGTAAATAGTTAAAGACCAATTTGACCAACATAATTTTTCCTATTCTGAAATTTTAAGTCTCTAAACAATACAATTTCTCTTCTAAAAAAACACAAAATCGAATTACCGTCATGGCTATTGCACCGTTACTTACTATTAACCAACTACGTTCTACGAGAAATTTTTATTCTATTACTAAAACGTCCTTTTATTGGAAAGTTATAAATTTCCATTTTTTAATTATATTTTACGCTTTTCAAGTTCTACGTCAATCTTTTAATGTCAACATGTTCTTATATATCTTATGTTATAGATATATTTTTTTTTATTTTTCTTTAAAGTATTTACATATACACCACATATATTATTAGTATATCTAACAACTTACTTTAATTGATCATTTCCCGTTCAAAATTAAAATTGAACAACCCGTGAATTTTCACGGGTGTTATGCTAGTTTGGTAAACTAATTAGAGATTTAGAGGAGTGTAATTACGGCTCTTCGACTTTTTGAAGCTTCAACTAATCTTGTGAGCCGTGCAATGCACGGGATAATTTTATATTTTCTTAGATTTTTGACATATATTTTTGTATTCATAAAATTGAACGTCAATGTTTAAATATAGATGTATAACAAATTTTTACACAAATTAAAATCTATAATACAAGACAATTACAATCTATAGTATAAGACAATTACGTATTTTTTTAAACATTAAATAGTTTGAATTACGAGGACATAACAAAAACAAATATATATGAACAAAATAATTATCTAAAATTTGCACTGTAAACTTTCTAACTCATTAACTTGAAATATGCGCTCTTTTATTCAGGTATATCTTTTAATACATCCATAACTTATAATTTTTACCTTGCTAATTTACTTCTGTTTCGTACCTTTTGTATTCTTAACTCTTCAAATTACCCACGTGATGTTTTGCTCTATCTGCATTCACAAACATTTCATGATACTTTAATAGTTATATAAAAAAATATTTTGACCAAAAATTAAAATATTAACATGACAAAAACTTAACAAACGAATCAAAACATTGTCACATGTAAATCATTTAAATTACACCAAATAGAAAACATGAATTCAAATATACAACAAACGATTAAAAAACCAATAACATAACAAACTAAAATATATTTTATTGCACATACAACACCACTGTAGCAACAACAACAACACTAAACCATAATTCTCAATATATTCACTATCATCAAATAATTAAATTAACTCATAGAATATAATTTATTACATTGAAAAACTCATGGGCAATAGATATTACACTACAAAAAAATGCTGCCTTTGCGACGGAAAATTTGCAACGGATAGAAAAGCCGTCGCAAACTTGGGTTTGGGACGGATTTTGCGACGGATTTTTTTTTGCGACGGATTTTTTTTTGCGACGGACCTAAATTTCCCAGACCCGCGAAGTGAAAGTCAAATGGCGGGAAAGTTTGCGACGGAAAGTCCGTCGCAAATATTGACTTTTGCGACGGAATTTCCGTCGCAAACATATTGACCAGACTTGACCAAAAGTTGGTCAAGGTCAAGTTTTGACCAGATTTGCGACGGAAATTCCGTCGCAGAAGTCAAAATTTGCGACGGAATTTCCGTCGCAAATCTGGTCAAAGTTTGACCTTGACCAGATTTGCGACGGAAATTCCGTCGCAAAAGATATTTATACAGACCCCGCGGGTCTTCTTTTTTCCCCCAAATCGATTTCAATCTTTCTCTTAAAAACCCTAAGTGCGATTTTGACGAACACCAAAACCACCCCAACCCACCACCCCCGACGCCACCACCCCCGACCCCACCACCCCTGACACCGCCGACCACCCTGCCACGTCGCCGGAGCACTCCCTCCTTCTCCTTCCTTCCTTCCTCCTTCCTCTCCTTCTCCTTCTCCCTTCCACCTCACCGCCGCCGCCACCACCACACCGCTGCCACCTTGCCGCCGCCACTTACTTCTTCATTCTTCATTTCTCTTAATGTATGTATACTAACTTTCGTTATTTATATACCGTCTTAATTAGTTATGTTTAATCCGTCGCAAAATTCCGTCGCAAATTCCGTATTATTGTTTTTTTATTGTTATTAGGAATAGTTAGTTTAGTTTAATTGTTATTTGATTAGTTTAGTTAGTATTGTTAGGTGGTTAGTGATATTAGGTTAGTAGCTAATTCCGTCCCAAATCCGTCGCATATTGTTGTTAAGATGTTTAGGACGATTGATTTTTGATATAAAATTTGCATTGTTGTTGATTGTTAGTGTTGTTGATTTGTTTAGAACATTCTTGAATAGTACTCGTTCAATAATTACACATTAGGTGTAATTGTTGAATAGTCCCCGTTTTGGGACTGTCTTTGAATCTTTCATGCCATTTAGGTAGTAAACACTCTTATATTTTCTTGATTGTAATGAAACAAAAATTGGGCAACTCTTCCTTATTGTTCTCCAAATACATTCTATATAATGTATTTGGAGAACAATAGGGAAGTGCTGCCCAATTTTTGTCTCATTACAATCAAGAAAATATAAGAGTGTTTACTAATGGTATGAAAGATTCAAAGATGGGTTTAGGCTGGAGAGATAAGGACCCCAGACCAATATATGTAAATTGTTTTTTTTTGCAGGTTGGTGTTGGTGTTGGTGTTGGTGTTGGTGTATGTTGGTGTTGGTGTTGGTGTTGGTAGTTGTTGTTGTTATTGTTGTTGTTGTTGTTGTTGTTGTTAGTTGTTGTTATATATATGTAGTTGTTATTTAATTGTTGTTGTTAATTAATTGTTGTTGTTGTTGTTAATAAGTTGTTAACTAGTTTTTGTTGTTAGTTGTTGTTATATATATATGTAGTTGTTGTTATTTAATTGTTGTTGTTAATTAGTTGTTGTTATTGTTTGTTAAAATATGTAGATTTACTATGAAGAGGTTAGAAAGAAAATGGATGTATGAAAGGTTGGATTCTAGGAAAAAAATAAGGCAGGATTTCGTAATTGGTGTTAATGAATTCATTAACTATGTTAAGCAACAAGACGAATACGTTAGGAATAGAGAAATTAGGTGTCCATGTTCTAAGTGTAAGAATACAAAGTATTTAGTTGAGCAAGAAGTACGGAAACACCTTGGTTTCACTAGTAGAAAAATAGCTATTTGCGGCTCCAAAAAAGTGGTCATTTGCGGCGTTTTTGGTGTAGCAGCAAATAAGGGGGCCGCAAATAGAAAAATATATTTGCGGCGGAAAAAAACGCCTCAAATAGGGAAGCTATTTGCGGCGTTTTTTTAAAAAACGCCGCAAATAGCTTCCCTATTTGAGGCGTTTTTTTAAAAAAACGCCGCAAATAGGTAATTAAAAAAAAAAAAAAAAAAATTTTTTTTTTTTTTTTTTTTTTTTTTAAAATGAAATGATGCCAAAAAATTATTTAAATATAATAATAACTCAAATATATTTTTCCACAAGAAATCTTACATGATTTTTGTAATTATTCTAAATAATGCATACAAAAACCTTAGTAACAAAACTTACAATTAACCCCATGTTTCAAGCAAGCCTAAACTATAAGTACTAAAAACAAAAGGCACTAAATCTGCTAGAAACCCTTCCCTTTGTTTTAATTGAAGCTATGACACGCTTATACAAATCTGAGGTCAGACAAGTCTTCTACCCACCAATCTTCAGGGACCGAGACCGGCTTCCTTACACCATTCTCGGATGAGAGCCTTTTACGGTTGTAAGTATATGACCACTCGACTCTAGATGTATCCATTGATGCTTTGGATGCTATTGAATCAAGGCAGTGACTAACCACTTTGAGTTCCTCAGAGAGTGGAAGTAGGGACTTGGTGGTTTGAAGAACAATAATCGAGTCTTTCCAGCCTCGAAAGATGCTAGAGTTTAGAAAGACATCGATCTTGTATATTAGGTTTCCTTTCTCAACAGTGTCATACATTTCTAAATACTCGGCTGCACAATGAGCTGCAACCACATTGTAGGCATTCAATGTAACAGTCATGCCGTAGCAGTACTTTGCACATATCTCAAAAGCAGCGGGTCCTCCTGGAATTTCCTCGATGTATATTTCATCCCTATTCTCCTGACTAGCCATGGCTACCAGCTTTTGTAAACGAGCACTCTTGGACAAAAGTGGAAACTGCAGATAGTATTAGCGGAAATAAGCATCATCTCACAATTTACAAAATATCAGTAGAAAATTCGCTTAAATATTTTTCAATTTCGTATCCTCAATTTCTCAGATAATAGAACTTATTATTCAGTTTCATATCCTGGATTATCGGATTTAAATTTAACCCATGCATAAGCTCTGTATTACATATTCCATACTTTACTCATGGGAAGGAGGGAAGATGGAAGAATGAAGCAAGTCATACCTTGTGCAGACAGAATTTGACATCCGAAACATGGACAACTATGTCAGTTGACAGCTCAGTTGCCACATACCTGAAAACAATCATTCTCGGAGATTACGTATGGTAAACTTTATTTGCTAATTTGCAGAACTAAAGTCAAGATATATAAGGTCATGCATTTTCCGAAGAAAAAAAATTGCTTGTAATATTTGTGCAATTGGTCTCACACATTGTATGTGTCATACTCATTACACCCCATTATAAAAGGTACATTTTGTCACTGAGCTTCATTTCAACTTTGCACAAGAGGCTTATGAAAAGGGATGCCACCATATACCAAAGAAAAACCTGCCTCTTGAAGAGTAGAAGGAATCAGTTAATAAATAAAAGGTCCAGCAGCTGATAGATAAAATCACTTAACACAAAGCCAGGTAACATTCTCAGTTGTGTAAATGGAACTATCTCCAACATGATATCATGAGTACTCTTTTAGAGTATGTTGGGTGTTGGACAAGAAGCATACAAGCCAAGTAGCAATTAATAAACCAGTTATGAGGGTGCAAAAAAAAATAGAAACATTCACATTCAGTGATTTTCATTGACCAGGTGAAAGAGGCCTACTAAGAAAGGTAAGTATAAGAAAACGAGGCGAGGCAGGTAACGTCGGCTAGAATGAAAAATACCAACGCATTGCATCCTTATATAGCGCCTCTCTTATAACTGGTAAAGGTGGACGTACATCATCACCATCTAACCCAGCAATGTCTTCTGGTAAAATACTGCAATTAAGACATGAAAGATGAGATGTAAAGCCAGATAAAAGAAGCAGATTTTAAAGTAGGATTAACTAAGAGACTTCGACAGTTAGACTGCATATACCCCCTACAGAAAAGCAACTACTCCAATAAAGACGCTAACAAAATATTGACCATATCAAAAACTACTTGTTATACAAGACAAGTATAACATCAAAGCATCAAAATATTCTTTCGCAAGCAACAAATCAATTTAATCGGATTAATTGCATATTAGGCCTTAATTTAATCGGATTAATTGCATATTAGGCCTTAATCTTCCCTTATTGACTTTGACCCACTTAAACCCTCCCAAGCAAAAAATCATGACCTAGATAAATAAACACTCCCAAACAATAAGCACTCTAAGAAAAAATCACCCATAACATCTCTTAGAGAGGTAAATAAGCCTGGGGCGACAAACAATAATCATCACTTTCTCCCGAAAACAGAAATCCAAAACAATTTACTTCAGTATTACTAGACTAACTTCAAAGATCAAATCTCAGCAAATCTGAAGAACTGAAGAAATTCATTTACGAGTAGATTAACACCTCCCTTATCAACTGATTTTTGTTAGGGGGCTGCCTGAATAACTATTCGTATTTAAACAAACTAATTTCCGACCATTTATTTATCTTTACTATTCAAACAAAGTTAGAAACAAATGACAACAAACTGGAGAAATAAGATTATATTATGGCTCAGAAAAGTTGCATTATCTGCTCAATGAAGAACTACTGATAATAGTCTTCTCATACAAGAGGTGTCAGAAATAAGATTAAGCACTCGATCATCTCTGACATTAATAAAAATATAATTTATTTTTTGTATGCAAATTATAAATTGACAACTAATTGAATGAAAGAGATCATCAGATAGGAGCCAAAGACTAATTTCTTTTATCTTAATCATAGATTAATCAAATGAACTATGCGTTATTATCTCATCACACGACCTCATTCACCCTAAATTAACATAACAGAGCATATATACATTTGCAAATTTGTAAAAGGAAAATATTAGGCCTCATAGAGAAGATTAGGATAACATCATATAATTATAATCAGACATATGCTTGTCTATTAAAAATTATTAATCATAGGCCAATTTAATACAAATATAAATTTACTAAAACAAACATAGTACTTGTTTAAAATTTACAGTAAAGGTAACGTCGGCTAGAATGAAAAATACCAACGCATTGCATCCTTATATAGCGCCTCTCTTATAACTGGTAAAGGTGGACGTACATCATCACCATCTAACCCGGCAATGTCTTCTGGTAAAATACTGCAATTAAGACATGAAAGATGAGATGTAAAGCCAGATAAAAGAAGCAGATTTTAAAGTAGGATTAACTAAGAGACTTCGACAGTTAGACTGCATATACCCCCTGGAGCTCTGGTCAGTTACTGGAGCAGTATTCTCTGCTTGCGGCAAATATCCTGAAGTTGCCAATGCACCACCTTCATTCCCCACATAAAAAAGCTGAATAGCATCATCAAGCTTCCAGCTTGTTGCCTGAGCCAAGAGAAGATCTGTTACACTTTGATAGATACAATAAAAAAATTGCTTGTAACATTCACCACCCTGTTACTCCGAGTCCTCATTTAGTCATATTTACCCGTGTCAAACACTCACCACCCCAGCAGAAGTGACACTTGGTTACTTCATTTTAACCCACAAGTTTGACACTTCGATACAAATTCTTGTAGGATATTTCTAAATGAGTTGAACTAACACAGTTAGAAGCAAACAACAATTGACAAACATGTAGACATAGCAGCAAGCCAGTAATAATGATTTTGGTCTTTAATACTCTCTTTCTGACCAACAATAAACTAATCTCATTTTTACCCAGCCAAAACACCATACTTAATTATAATTTTTTTCCTTTTTGTATGTTACTTGTAGAGTTGTGATAAAACACCATACAAAATTAAGCATGGACCTGATACACGGTTAGAGTGAATAAAATTTAGGGTTCATGATTAAAATGACCAGATTGACAAGCATGTTCAAATTTATATACTAAAAAAAAATATTTTATACAACCACAATCAAAATCGGTAAAAAGGAACAAACTTATAATCAAAACCCTAATTTATTTAAATGGTATATGAAGAGTTGGAAAACACCAGCTATACTCAAACTTGATTTCGTTGATGCAGTGGTCCAATAGTTAGTGGTACAATGGAAATGAAATTTGACATGAAAAAGAAAACCCTAATCAGATTACCATGTAACAACTCAAGAATATCAACCAATACACCAACAATTCAAGGTCAAAGATCAATACTTCTAATTGAAACAACAATAATAATAAATAATACTCGAATTATAAACTTAGATACAAACCTGAGAAGAAAGAGCACGAAAATGCTGGTGCACGAGAGTTAGTAGTACAACGGCAGATTGAAGTGCACGGTGGACGGTGGAAGGGGTGGGGGAGAGATCGATTAAAAGGTTATATGAGCATTTGATTGATGAGGGAGAGAAAGAGGGGAAAATGAAATAAAATTTGGGATTTAGGGTTGTACATTTGACGGGAAAGAGTAAAGGGATGAATATAATGGATGAGTAATTCCATTTGCGGCGTTTAAAGAGAAACGCCTCATATAGTAGTATTTGCGGCGGCTTTTGCTAGACGCCTCAAATAACATTGATATTTAAAATAAAATCTAATAAATTAAAGTACTATTTGCGGCGGTTTGAATAAAACGCCTCAAATGAAGAGCCGCAAATTAATGTTTTTCTACTAGTGTTTGAGAGGGTTTTGTGATAATTACTACGATTGGATGTGTCACGGAGAGAAATTCTCCGTTGAGGAAGAGGGAAGCTCATCAATGCACTCCGACAATCCTTATAGAGATATGGTAGAAGATGCATTACGCGATAATATTGATCAAATTAGGGAAGATGCTCTAAACGCCGAGGTGGTCGATGAATCTCGAAATCCTAATGTATTAGCTTTTTTCCAAATGCTAAAACATGCCGAACAACCTCTTTATGTAGGAAGTCGTATGACATTGCTACAGTCGGCTTCAAGGTTGATCACTTTAAAATGTGAATTCAACTTAGCTGAAAAATGTGTAGATGGTTTTGCGTCATATATCGGAGATATGATTCCTGAAAATAATCTTATGACGCGTAACTACTACGAAACCAAAAAAGTTCTTAAAGCTCTTCAACTTCCCCATCAGAAGATAGATGTCTGCTCGGTAGGATGTATGCTTTTCTGGATGGACGACGCTCACCTTGATAAGTGCAGAAAATGTGGTACGAATAGGTACAAATTAGAGAAAAATGCAAATGGCAAAAGAGTTCCCGAAAAGTTCTTAACTTATTTTCCATTAGGACCACGGTTGCAACGCTTTTATGCCACAAAGCATATCGCGGGCGAAATGCGTTGGCATTATGAAAACCCTCGTGTTAGTGGAACAATGTCTCATCCAAGTGACGGGGAGGCTTGGAAACAGTTTGACCGGCTGCATCCTGATTTTGCATCTGAGCCTAGGAATGTCCGTCTTGGACTTTGCACTGATGGTTTCGCACCGTTTAGTCAATTCGGGAAGCAATATTCATGTTGGCCGGTGATACTTACTCCATACAATTTACCACCCTGGCTCTGTATGAAAAGACAGTTTATGCTCTTAACATTACTTATTCCCGGTCCCCACAATCCAAAGAAAAACCTTGACGTCTATTTGCAGCCTCTTATTCACGAGTTGAAGCAATTATGGGAGACGGGGATCTTAACCTATGACTTCTCCTTGAAGCAAAACTTTGATCTTAGAGCCGCACTCCTATGGACGATCAACGACTTTCCTGCATATGGCATGTTATCTGGTTGGACAACTCAAGGTGAGCATGCATGTCCATATTGTATGAAAAATGAGACTAAGTCAGTTTGGCTACAACATGGCAAAAAATGGAGTTGGTTTGATTGTCATCGACAGTTTTTAGACAGTAATCATGTTTTTCGTAAGGATAAGGTGCATTTTAGAAAAGGGAAAGTTGAGCACGATGTAGCTGCGAAGAGATTAACAGACAATGAAGTCTGGGATTGTGTCAAACATCTACCGAAAATTGTGGATGGATCTGAACGTGAACTGAATTTGCTTAAAGGGAAACGGATTGGGTGGTGGAAACAAAGCATCTTTTGGGAGCTTCCCTATTGGAGCACGCTACTAATTCGACATAACCTTGATGTCATGCATATTGAGAAAAATTTCTTCGAGCAAATAATTAACACTGTCATGGACGTGAAAGGAAAAAAAAAAATTAAACTCAAATGCAGAGAAAGACATGTTACTTCTTTGTTCAAGTAGAAGAAAAGGGGATTCGGTCGTTTTGAAAAAGGAACAAAAGAAGGTCCTATGTGAATGGGTATACAAACTGAAGTTTCCCGACGGTTATGCTTCAGATTTGAGAAGGTGTGTCGATATGAAAGAATTGAAGATACACGGTTTGAAAAGTCATGATTGTCACGTCTTCATGGAGCGATTACTCCCAGTTGCTTTGAGACATCTTCTTCCAAAAAATGAGTGGAATGCCATAACTGAAATTAGTCAGTTTTTCAGAGATTTGTGTACTTCATCAGTACAAATTGAAAAAATTACAAGTCTTGAAAATAACATTGCGGAGATTATCTGCAAATTAGAAAAAATCCTTCCACCTTCTTTTTTCAACTCAATGGAACACCTACCTATTCATTTGCCATATGAAGTAAAAGTGGGTGGTCCTGTGCAATATAGGTGGATGTATCCTTTCGAGAGGTAATGTCATCATCCTTATTCAATTCTTTATATTACATAATACATATTTTTCATTATATTTTTCATTCTAAATTAATTTGTTTGTAGGTTTTTGAATCATTTGAAAAAGAAAATCAAAAATAAAGCTCATGTTGAAGGGTCTATATGTAATGCATATTTAATTGAGGAAATAGCAAATTTCTGTTCCCTATACTTTGAAGATCACATAGACACCAAGGCAAAGGACCTTGACGTTGGTTCAAAAAAGCCGACACAATCTAACTTGCCTGAGATATTTCAAGATCATGATGGCACTACTTCTGGAAAGTGTCGTGAAAGGTTTTTGGAGGATAACGAATATGAGCGTGCACACCTCTACGTTTTATCTAACTGCGATTCTGATGAATTGAAACGAAACGAAGTGTAAGTGGTGAATCTAAATTCTTATATTTGAAACGTACTTTTTTAGTTGTTCAAAAATTAATAATTCCCCTAATTTGAATATAGGTTGTTTGAAAATTTTATCATAAGAGAACATCCTGAATGTGTCGTAGGCAATGAAGTTTGGGAAAAATATGAAACAAGATTTCCCAGATGGTTAAGATCTCAGGTTAATAATATAGAAGATCCAGTTCTAATTGCCTTAGCAAATGGTCCCTCAAGAAGAGTCAGAACATGGAAACGCTATTCCATCAATGGCTACAAATTTCGAGCTTTCATTCAAGGAAAAGATTTGGAAAAGTGCACAATTAACAATGGAGTTTGTGTGAGTTCCACTGAAGGAGCTGACTACTCTGGGACCCTTGAGGAAATTGTTGAAATGACTTATACAGGCCCACAAAGCACTTACAAAGTCATTTTGTTCAAATGTAGTTGGCTAGATAACTCCGAAAGAGGCATGCAAGTGCATAAGGAATATAAGCTTGTGGATGTTAACCGGAGTAGAAAATTTGCAAAGTATGACCCATTTGTGTTGGCATATCAAGTGGAACAAGTTTACTATAGTCCTTATCCAGGTATAAAAAAGGATCAAAGTCAATGGTCAGCGGTATTCAAAACCAAGGCTAGATCACATGTCGATGCCCCCGTTAATGAATCTTTCTTTCAAGAAAATGTTACTAATGGTGAAACAATACTGTCACCAATTGAAGTAGAAGAAGAAGATGAAGATGAAATTGTGGAGGAACCAGAATACATACAAATTGTGATAGTGGGGCAACATGAGGATGAGGATGAGGATGAGGACGAGGATGAGGATGAGGATGAGGATGAGGATGAGGATGAGTATGAGGATGAGGATGAAGATGAAGATATTATAGATTCTCTTTGTAAGGATGTAGGAATAAATTGTTCAAGTGATGATGATGATGATTAGGACTACTATCTATTAGATTCGATAATCTTGTATTTGTTGAAATTATTGTAGATGCCGTATGGCTTAATGTCAATGAAATTATCTTATTAATCTTATTATTCAAGTTTTTAATTACGTAAAGCATTTCTTTCTAATTGTTGCTATATTAGTTTGATAATTATATGCCGGGCGGAAGACGACGAGGTGGTGGTAGTCGTCAGCCTGAGGGAGGACGATCGGGAGCTAATGATGATGAGGACGAGATTGTCCCACCTGAGCCTCAGCCGCCTACACATCGAATACACCTCGATCCGACTGATTACGAAGGCGCCAAGTGGTAAGTATCTTATTTGTTTACGGATAATTGATTATATATATGTATATATTGATTATAATATGATTACTTGTTGACTATTTTATTTTCACATTTAACTCTTTTTCAGGTTCAGTCAAAAAGACGTTTCTAATCTTATAACACAGACCATTATTTGCAACTACAAGGAGTATGCGCCCAACTGGTCAGAAGCGTCGGATGCCATTAAGGAAGAGTGGTGGAATTGGTTTGAGGTATTTATTAACTGTTTACTACCTATTTCCGTTTTATTATTTATTACCTATTTATTGTTTCATATTTATTTAACTATTTTTTTTTTGAAACAGAAAAAAGTTACCTTTCACCCTCGTGATAGAGCAGCGGTTAGGTCGGCGTGGGAAGACATGATGAAAGACCGCCTTCGCAAAAGAATCCACTACGCTATGAGGAAAACAACGGAGCAAAGGCCGCAGTGGATACCAGCCGATATTTTCGAACAACTAAAGGGAAGAAAGGACGATCCAAAATTCCAAGAGAAATCCGACAAAAACAAGACCAACCGGATGTCGGGAAGTACTGAAAAAGGCAAGGCCTTAGGTACTCACATTATGGGTCGTAAAAACACCCTACAGATGATGGATGAAATGGTAATTTCTTAGTTTTTAATTCACTTTTTCTTGTCTTGAATAATTTTCACCCTTTGACAATCTTGAATGTTTTTTTTAACAAGTGCCGTTGGATTTAAATTGCAGGCTGGAGAAGATGGGAGGGATGTACCATCCGCCTTGAAGTTGCTGGAGAAGACAAAAAAGCATGCCAAGAAGGGTTGCCTATCAACGAAACCCAAAGCACTCTTTGTAAGTTAACAGAAACTTTTCTTTATGTTTTAGTAATTTGGTTTACTAATTAATTAACGTATACTAATCACATTTTATTTTTGTTTTGTAGGAAAAAGTTTTTTCAAGAAAGAAGAAAATGATAAGTGAAGGGATCCCGGAGCAAGATATCGACGACAACGAGATCTACTTCGAAGAACACGGCGGTTTCAACAAGAAAGGGTTGATACTCGGTATGGGAAATGCAGCCCCAGTCATTTACGAGCGTCGTCGTCACTTAAGTGCTGGGACCCAATCATCATACACCCCAGGTTTGTATTTTATAGTGTATTAAAAATTAAGACTAACCAATTATTTAACCGTTTATTAAATGAATTTAATATCATGTTTGACTATTCATTGCAGGTATCGTCGGCAGAGTTCTTCGAGAGAATGCTCAGCTAAGAGAACGTGATCTCGAGACATCCCAAAGGCTGAAGGCAATTGAAGAATACTTAAGTCAACAGGGGGCGGAGTTCACTACTCAGAGCTGCAACCCGGGAGGCTTTTCTCAGCCGAGACGCGACTTCGACGATGATGGCGGCGACAATGCTAGGGCGGCCACTCATTTCGCCACCCCACAGCCCACCGACACGACCGTTAGATAGGTTTTATTAGGTTGTTTAGTTGATGTACCGCGGATTATGTTTAGTTTTTAGTTGGATGATCATTTGTACAACCTTCATTTTAGTTATGAAAAGACGTTTTAAAAACCTTGTTTCCGACAAGTTTTTTGTTGCTGGGTTGTTTTTCTGAAATTGCAGGTTTACAGATCATGCAAAAGGGAAAAAATGAATCATTTCAATGGAAATGGGGAGCTGGAAAAACGGCTGAAACCCGAAAATCATACAGGAATTTGCGACGGAAATGTCTCAATTTGCGACGGAATTCCGTCGCAAACCTTGACTAGAAGTCAAAGTCAGTCCAGATTTGCGACGGAATTTCCGTTGCAAATAGTCCCTTTGCGACGGATTTTCCGTCGCAAATCTGGACTGACTTTGACCAAAAGTCAAGGTCAGTCCAGATTTGCGACGGAAAATCCGTCGCAAAAGGGACTATTTGCGACGGAAATTCCGTCGCAAATCTGGACTGACTTTGACTTCTGGTCAAGGTCGGTCCGTCGCAAAATAAGGTCAATCCGTCGCAAAAGTGTTGCGACGGAAAAATCCGTCGCAAATAAACTTTTTGCGACAAAAATATGGGACAGATGCAGTCCGTCGCAAATCCGTCGCAAAAACATCATTTGCGACGGATTTCACCCTTTTTGCGACGGACAATTCCGTCGCAAAGAGCGCATTGTTTTGTAGTGTTAAATAAATTAAGTGAATAAAAACTATTATATGTATTATGGTTTTTATAGACATTAAATAACCATAAATTCTCATATTTATTTTTATTTTTAATTTATTTTGTGATATTATTAAATTAGATAATTGATTGTTGAGAAACTCAAGAGGTGAATTAAATAGCAAAAAAATGTTAATAAAAATTATGGGGGTTAATTCATATAAAGAGTTTTAATTAATTTATTAACATATTATATTACAAAAATTAATTAAATAAGAAGAACTTTTTAATTAATTTGATGGGTGTTAAGTATTATGAAAAGTTTTATTTAATTTATTACCATATTTAATTAAGAATATGAGTTAAATAGGAACAAATGTTAATAAAATGGTGGGTGTTAAGAAATATGAAAAGATTTAATTAATTAATTAACATGTTTTATTACCAGAATTTCAATTAAAACTTTGATTTTAATTATAAATTATAAAATTTTGCTACAAAACTTTCAATTAAAATGTCAATAGTAATTATAAATTTTAAAATTTTAAAGGGGTGCATAAATTTTGAAAAACAATATATTTAATATAAAAAATTATTTTAAGAATCATGATAATATACTCTAATATTATTAATAAGTGAATTAAAATTACTTTACAGATAAATGAATTAAATTAATGTCATGTAATAATTAATTGATATCATATTTCACATTAATTTGCCACGTCACATTTAAAATATGTCACGTCACATTTAAATATGCCACTCACATTAAAAATTGACATGTCACATTATTTTAAGTACCCTTCTAATAAGATTTTATAGATTAAAATCCTAAATCCGCCTTATATAAAGAATATAAAATCAGAGTTACAAGAAAAATGTGATAAAAACAAAGAGATGTAATATTTCACTTGAGATATATATATTTGTATGTTCTTATAAATGAATTGCCTATAAGAACAAAATCAATTATGTTTGATAAAATTTTTAAGCTCATATAATTAAGCGTTCCTTCCAATTTCAAGAGAACCTCGAGGGACTTCATCATCTGGAATAAATCGGCCCCAAAACCAGTGATTCTTCCAAACCATGTTCATTTCTTCTATTGGAATACCCTTTGTTTCCGGCAAAAAGAGGTATATGAAGACTGACATTACGAAGACAAAGAAGCCGAAAAAGAGGAACAACCCGAACTTGAGATGGCACAGCATGGCTAGGAATATTTGCGCGATTATGAATGTGAAGAACATGTTAACTGACACATTGATGCTCTGGGCAGCTGACCTAATCTCGAGCGGGAAGATTTCACTAGGCACTAACCACCCTAGTGGGCCCCATGACCACGCAAATGCCGATACATAGATGCATATGAAGAGCACCACGACGATGGCGTACCATTGAGGTAGGCTTTGTACGTTTCCACTTACACCGAACTTCAGTCCTATGCATATCGCCACAGCTACCTATAAATTCACAAGTTTTGGTCAAAACTCAGTGACATTGAACAACAACCATGCATGTTAGAATGAGATGAATATAACAAGTACGTACCTGACAAATAAACATTTGAGTACCGCCTTCAAGGAAGAGAAATCTCCGACCCCACTTATCGACACCATAGATAGACACCAATGTAGCGAGAACATTGACACCACCGGTGATCACAGCGGACATAAGAGAAGCATTGTCCTCAAACCCAATTGTCTTAAATAAAACAGGAGCATAAAACATAATTACATTAATCCCAGTAAGCTGCTGGAAAAAAGGTATCAAAATGGCGATGGTAAGGTGGGGTCGGTACTTCCTTTCTAGAAGGTTCCTCCAAGGATGCTGGACTAGCTTAGAGGTCTCACTTGCGGCAACCAAGTCCTTAAACTCGTCCCCTACATCATCGACCCCTCGGATCCTGCGTAGCTTAGCGAGGGCCTCCTCGTGGTTACCTCTCTCGATCAATGAGTTAGGGGTATCCGGGAGGATTAGGGCTCCAATGCTTATGATTATTGCTGGGACCATGGCCCCTCCAAGACTTAGTCGCCAACCCCAATGTTGGATTTTTGCGAAGAAGTAATTCAGAATGTTGGCTACTAATATTCCTATTGTAATTGAGAGTTGAAATCCTATGTTTAACGCTCCTCTGTACTTGTATGGTGCCATTTCTGACAGGTAAAGTGGTACTGACTGTAATTACCCATTAATCAAAGAAATGGTTTTAGTGTAAGATGTAATCAAGCAAGCAAACTAAATTTCATATGATAATAATGAAATTGAGTAGAAATTACCTGATTGGCAAAACCAATACCAAAACCGAGCAAAATGCGTCCAATGATAAGCATGGCAACATTTTTAGCAAAGGCATTGATGAGAGCTCCGGCGCAAAAGAGAATACCTCCAAATAACATGGATAGTTTGCGACCAAATTTACGGGTCACAGTTGATGCAACCAATGAAGATATTAGAGCAGCCAAGTACAAAGATGATGTGAACAAAGTTAATGAGACACTGTCAAATTTACAGTATTGGTTTGCTGATGAAATTTCAGATTCTTTTTTGTATACTTCCGGAAAGAACCGACTTAAAAACATAGGCATAGATGTCACACCACCTGTAACACAAATTCACAAAATTAATAATCAATGCATCAACCCTTGTATTAATGGAGGAGATATAAATCTTTTAACCTGAAATTCCGATGTCGTAACCGAAAATAAGACCACCCATTGCTGCAACGATACATGTTGCAAGAACATATGGAGTCAGATTTCCAGGGTATTCCTTCCCTCCTTCAGCAACAAACACAGGGCCACCTGCCATCTTTTCTCTTTTGTTGTTTAGCCTTCTTCTTCTTGAGTTTGATTTTTAGAAGCAAGGATAAATATAACATACGGGTATAAATATATAAATATATAAATATATAAAAACACAAAAATCAGTAGACAAACTTAATTTGTTTGTAGTATGTTAGTAAAATGAAGTGCATGAAATCGTATTTATATAGAAAAATATCATTCTATAGCCTTTTTGTTGTCGTTGTTGTGATTATAGGTTTAATAAGGAAATTTTAGCTGTCAATAACAATTATTTTTACCATTTTTGTATATTTAGAGATAATATACTAGTTTCTTGTTACATATGTGGATAAGACTAATGACAATAGCATCCAATATGAATATATTATCCATGTTTCTAGCAATTTGCAAGAAATTATCTCTTTATTTCAACATTTTATCGTAAATCCGTGTGATTTAATAGCTGTAGATTGTACGATATTTGATATAGAATGTATTTTATTTTGTAACTCGATTGGTAAAAGATTGGTTAAACGATCATGTATTTACAATGAAATTATGATTGCGCTTCTTGACAAAAAAAAGCCCTAAGAAAAATTGTTTTGTTAAATTAATTTAATTATTACTGAAACATCAATGTTAGAGCTAGTCACATGAACCTTGGACAAAAATGTGTACGATATGAAAGTCCTATTGCAATTGTTCTTTTTCAAATATACTCCGTATCAATCAGTGACGAAAACAGAACTTTGATATCAAAGGCACAATTTCTATTGCAATAAATTGCCTTTCATAGTGAAAAACATTTTTAAAATATTGAATTTTTTCCTCCAAAATATTGTAGTATAGAGTAAAAAGTTACTAAAAAATAATTAGTGTTGAACAATTTCTTTTGTTATTAAATAAAATCTAAATTTGGATAATTTTAATTCCCTGAAATTTTTAAAAGCACTTGTGGCGTATATTGTAAAAGGTGGTTAGGAGAACTCTAGTCACTCTCCACTGATTGTGGCGTACATGTTTACATGTATGTAGGTACATGATAGGAGGTTGGCAGGGGTTGCATGGAGCTAGCGAGCGATGATCCGTTATTCATCGATTTGACTATACACATGCGTTAGCTAGACTCTAGTTACATTTCAGTTTCTTTTGAGTGCCTGTAAGTATGTGCCATCCCAGGCTGTTTGTATA
Source organism: Silene conica (assembly GCA_029255685.2). Lineage (NCBI taxonomy): Eukaryota > Viridiplantae > Streptophyta > Magnoliopsida > Caryophyllales > Caryophyllaceae > Silene > Silene conica. Next base: position 19,564,205 of record CM055319.2, read on the forward strand.
TATTTACTTTCAGTACTTAGACAGTTAAACTTATCTATGGTTTTCTGTTCAATCAGTTGTTTCAGTTTCAGTTTTAATTCACCTCGTTTTTATGCATGTTAAAGTTTAAATTCCGCGTAAATTTTGGCATGTTGTATGTTTTATTTTTCCGCTGCGACGAGGGGTTTTACAGTTGGTATCAGAGCGTTATCGCTCCCGACGCACTCATGTGATCCCCAACCTTAACTTGACCATATAACTAAATAATGAATGAAAGATGGGGTAGATTTAAGGATTTATATTGTAGTCTATTTGTGATTGCTAATTGCTGAGTTAACACTTGCTTTTCTTTTGAAGGATGGTGAGGAATACAGCTGCTGAGAATACGATAATGCAAGCGCTTCTTCAAGTGCTTGAGAACCAGAGACATCGGGCTGAGACTGTTCCTCCTCCTCCTCCGCCAGGCAATGATGCCAGTAGACCTGGTGGCTTTTCGTGGATTGCTTCACAGATGTCCAGGAGTCACGCGAGGACCTATGGTGGCGAAGTTGATCATGTTGCTCTTTCTGAGTGGTTCCGTGACATGGAGAAGAGTTTTGCCATGTATTTGGTTGTCAGAGAGGATAGAGTGCGTCTAGCCACTCACTTTTTGACTTTGGAGGTCGATAGATGGTGGACTTTGACTGGACCAACTTTTGTTCTGGTTCCGCTATTTGACTGGGAAGCTTTTAAGGAGAAGATTGAGACCAGATTTTATCCTAAGGAGCTTCGATCACAGGGACTTAAGGAATTCATGGACCTGAAGCAGGGAAAGATGTCCGTAAAGGAGTTCACCGACAGATTTAACCAGCTTGCACATTTTGCTTCGAAGTTTGTTAGAGATGAGGCTGAGAGGGTTTACTTCTATCGAGGGAAGTTAGGGCCCCGTATTGAGAGTATGGTTCGCCGAGACTCGACTTCCTTTGTTGAGGTTTATGATGATGCTATCTGGGCTGAGAGTTCTATTCGAGCTATTGATGCTGAGACCCGAGCTGCTGCTACTAATGTGTCTTCACACCAGAGGTCCATCTACCAGGGGAAGAGGTCGTTTGTTCCATCTACATCTGCACCTTCTTCTCAGAAGAAGCGATTTGAGAGGTTCTCTGCACCACTTGCTAAGACCATTATTCACACGGATACTGCTTCTAGTGTTTGCCACCGTTGTGGTAAACCACCTCATCCGGGTTTTGACTGTTTCAAGAATGCCTACAAGTGTTATACTTGTAATGGATTTGGGCATAGATCCTTTGATTGTCCTGAGAGGAACACCGCACTTGGCAAGGCTGCCACTGCTGCTGCAGCTACTAAAGGAGGAAAGGCGAAGGGGAAGATATTTGTTATGACCAGAGTAAAGGCTGAGGCTCATCCTGACATCGTTGCTGGTATCTTTTCTGTTCTTGGCGCTGAGTGCCTGATTTTATTTGATACTGGTGCTTCTTTATCGTTCATATCAACCCAGTTTGCCGACAGACTAGCTCTGGAGTCTTCTGTTGTTGAGGAGACTTCTATCTCATTGCCTTCGGGAGACATTTTCTCATGCTCTTCTTCCCATAGGGATGTTCCGATTATTGGTTGTGCCACATTTCCAGCGGACTTACTGAGATTTCCTCTCGAGGAATTTGATATTATTCTCGGTATGGATTAGTTATCGCGATACCATGCTCGCTTCGAGTGTCGCGACCAGAAAATCTGCTTGAGGAGTTCTTCAGGAGTTCGTGTTTCCTATAGGGGAACTCGCCCTAAAAAGGGTGTTCGTGTCATCTCATCAATGAAAGCATCATATCTTCTAAGGATGGGTTGCCAAGCCTTCCTGTGTGTTGTTTCAGCTGCAAAGCCATCGCTACCGAAGCTTGAGGATGTAGCTATTGTTCGTGAGTTTTCAGATGTCTTTCCAGAGGATTTGTCGGGAATACCGCCTGAGAGAGATGTGGAGTTTACCATTGAGCTTGTTCCAGGTACCAGACCTATATCTAAAGCTCCATACCATATGGCTCCACCTGAGTTGAAAGAATTGAAGCAGCAACTTGAAGAGATGATCGAGAAGGGATTCATTCGACCGAGTGCCTCTCCTTGGGGTGCTCCAGTTCTTTTCGTCAAGAAGAAAGATGGTCCATGAGACTTTGCATTGATTAATTGGAATTGAACAGAGTTACAGTGAAGAACAAATATCCTTTACCTAAGATCGATGACTTGTTTGATCAGCTTAGGGGTGCTTCTAGATTTTCGAAGATTGACCTTCGTTCCGGTTATCATCAGATTCCAGTTAGAGAGGCTGATATTGCGAAGACTGCTTTCCGTACCAGATACGGGCACTTTGAGTTCGTTGTCATGCCTTTTGGTTTGACGAATGCTCCTGCGATATTCATGGATCAGATGAACAAGACGTTCAGTGAGTTTCTAGACACTTTTGTTGTGGTGTTTATTGATGATATCCTCATTTATTCGAAGACTGATGCTGAGCATGCCGAACATCTTCGATTGATACTTGGGATTTTACGTCGACATAAGTGGTTTGCGAAATTTTCTAAGTGTGAGTTTTGGTTATCCAAGGTTGCATTTCTTGGACATGTTATATCTAGCGAGGGAGTTATGGTTGATCCCGCTAAGATTGAGGCTGTTATTGATTGGGACTGTCCCAAAGATGTGGGAGGGATTCGTAGTTTCCTCGGTTTGGTTGGATACTACCGTCGGTTCGTTGAGGATTTTCTAGATTGGCTCGTCCGATGACCCAGTTACTGAAGAAAGAGGCTAAGTTTGTTTGGACAGATAAGTGTGAGAGCTCATTTCAGGAATTGAAGACTAGGTTGACTTCTGCTCCAGTGCTTGCTTTGCCAGAGATTGGTGTTGACTTCGATGTTTACTGCCATGCTTCTATGTTAGGGTTTGGATGTGTGTTGATGCAGAGTGGTAAGGTGATTGCTATTCTTCCAGACAGCTGCGAGTTCACGAGGTGAACTATCCTACGCATGATCTTGAGTTGGTTGTTATTGTTCATGCCTTGAAGATGTTGCGTCATTACTTGATTGGTTCTCATTGTCGCATTTTCACGGATCATAAGAGTTTGAAATACATTTTCACATAGAAGGACCTTAATATGCGACAACGTCGATGGTTAGAGTTGGTTAAGGATTATGAATTGAGTTATTGTATCATGAGGGTAAGGCCAATATGGTTGCTGATGCGCTTAGCCGCAAGACTTCTCATTCGTTGACTGTTATGCGTGTATTGCCAGAGGAGCTTTGTACTGAGTTCAGGAAGTTGAGGTCATAGATGGTTGGTAGTGGTTTTGATTGTTTATCTGCTATGACTGCCGAGCCGACATTGTATTGGGAGATTCGCGAGGGTTTGCCTACAGATACCGCTTTTAGGAAGTTCGAGGCCAAGATTGCTAGTGGTGAGGCATAGGATTTTGTGATTGGTTTTGATGGTTTTCTTCGTTTCCGAGGTCGGATGTATGTTTCAGATGTACCTGATTTGAGGAAGAGAGTATTGGATGAGGCTAATTTGACGCCTTATTCTGTTCATCCGAGTAGCGAGAAGATGCATAAGGACCTTAGACTTCTATTTTGGTGGCCAGGGATGAAGAAAGAGATATTGAATTATGTGATCGAGTAGATGCCTGACTTGTCAACAAGTCAAGATTGAGCATAAGAGACCTGGAGGTTTGTTACAGCCGCTTCATGTTCCTCAGTGGAAATGGGAGTGTATTTCGATGGATTTCGTGACTGCATTGCCTAAGACCGTTGGAGGCAAGGATGCTATTTGGGTTGTGGTTGATAGATTGACCAAGTGTGCAAGATTTGTACCTATTCGTGAGACTTGGGATATCGACCGCCTCGCCAGGGCTTACATTTCAGAGATAGTGCGTTACCATGGTGTCCCGAAAGAGATTGTTTCGGATCGTGATCCGCGTTTCTATTCCAGATTTTGGAAGGCTCTACAGGAGGCTATGGGTAGCGTCTACTGATGAGTACATCATTTCATGCCGCGACTGATGGACAGTCCGAGAGGACGATTCAGACTTTAGAGGACTTGCTCCGTTCTTGTGCACTTGACTTCCAGAGTTCGTGGGAATAGTGTCTACCGTTAGTTGAGTTTTCCTACAACAACAGTTTTCACTCGTCTATTGGTATGGCTCCGTATGAGGCGCTCTATGGTAGGAAGTGTCGTAGCCCGATCTGTTGGGATCAGTCGAGCGACGTGCGTGACTTAGGACCTGACCAGTTGGCTGCGACGATTGATCACATTCAGCTTATCAGAGGTAGGATGAAGGCCGCACAGGACCGGCAGAAATCCTATGCAGATGTTCGTCGAAGACCTCTTGAGTTCGAGGTAGGTGACAGAGTTTTCCTTCGAGTTTCTCCGATGAAGGGCGTCAAGAGATTTGATGTCAAGGGCAAATTGAGTCCTAAGTATATTGGGTCGTTCGAGATCGTGAAGAGGATTGGTGCTTCTGCTTATCGTTTGGACTTGCCTCCTAGTTTGAGCAAGGTTCATAGTGTCTTTCATGTTTCTCAGCTCCGCAAGTACGTTAGTGACCCTAGTCACGTGTTTCATAGAGAGATCGATAACTTAGAGCCGAGTCTTGCTTTTGAGGAGCGTCCCGTGAAGATTTTGGATCGTCAGGACCGGAAGCTTAGGAGCAAGGTGGTGCCCCTAGTGAAGATCCTTTGGCGTTGTGGGGACGTTGAGGAGCAGACGTGGGAGACCGAGGCTTCGATGCGTGCTACGCATTCTTCTCTTTTCGATTGAGGTATAGCTTATTTAGAATTTATCTTCGTTCAAGTTTCGAGGACGAAACTTTTTGAAAGTTGGGGTGATTGTAACATCCCGTATTTTCGTAAACTATATTTTAAAGGTTTTAAATTATTTTACGGAATAAAATAATATTTTAAGATAAATTGTTAAGTTAGTTTTAAAACTTCCGTTGAGATCCGTCTTAAGAAACCTTAAGTCCTTAAGACGTAATAACTTGGCAAAGTCTTAAACCCGATTAATAAAACCCGTTCACATCAAATAACCCGTTTCATTTAACGGAGAAGGACTACTTAAACCCTAAACCCTATTGCTTATGTCGACATTTCATTTCCTCCAAATCAAAACACTGTTACATTGAGTTTTCCATTTCTCCTTCCCTTTTCAATCTAAAAATCAAATTTCCAATCTCTTCCCAAATCCGAATCAAGGTATGTTATACATTTTCAAAATCCTTGCGAAATTTCCTAGTCATCTGTCTCTTTCAATTTTGATTTCGTGCAACTTGAAAAAGAGGTTGTTTTTGGTAGATTCCGTTTTTAGCTTCTAGAAACCGTTTTCTTTGATGTAGGAGAGGATTTAGAGGATCTTGGGGTGGATAGTTACGTTGTTAAAGAGGATCTAGGAGCATAACCGCTTTCGAGGTGACAATAATGAGAAACTCGGCCTTTATTGTTATAATAGCATGTTTCTTGGGTTTTGATTGTGAAAGTTTCTGATTTTGTTGGTTGTTGTTGTTGTTTGGACTTAGAATCATGCTAGGATTACTCATACATGAAGTTCATATGCTTAGGTTGTTATTCACATGCTTATATGTTGATTTTCAGAAATTTCATCCTTAAGACGAATATTAAGCATGATCGTAATATGACTTTGTTGTTGTGTTTATTGCTTGCTTTTACATCCTATATGTGGTATATATGTTGGGTAGTGTATACTTGTTCCGAATTTTAAAGATTGGTATCGATTTTGTAGATATTGTAGATTATTGTAAAATGCGATTTTCACGTTCAGGAACTCTGAGCCGGTCGACCGACCGGCAGCCGGTCGACCGGCTGGGAGTGCTTGTTGGATTTCTTGCGCGTTTTGGAAAATAGGCTGAATGGGTGCCCAACCGGTAGGCCGGCTGCCTGCTGTCCGGCTGGGAGCCCTTTGTCTTTGTCTTAGTGTTTGATGAAGGGACTTAGGAGGATGGTTCCCCAGCCGGTAGGCCGGCTGCCTGCTGACCGGCTGGGAGCCCTTTTATCTTGTTTCGTTTTTGAAAGGCTGTAAGGAGGGAGGGTTGCCAGACGGTCAGGCGGCCGCCTGCCCCTGACCGGCTGAGATCCCTGTTTGCCTTAAAACCGGTTTATCTTTTGATAGGTTAGTCAGTTTTGTTTGAGATTCGTTCCGTGTACCTTGTATGTGTGTTTGAGGTCCCCGGAGGATGGACGACACTATATTGGGTTCAGGAATGGAGAGAGGATAGAGACCCCCCGGTCGGGTAACCGAAAGGGAAACCGGCTCTCCCTCAACTTAGTTCTCGGGATCAATTAAGTGTTGTTTAGAAGTATAAGAGATTAGAACTAAGGATCTAGTTACTACATTTGGATGCCATTGTATTGATGCGTATTAAGGTATGCCTTAAGCTGGCCTCTGAGCTTAATACGTGAGCTAGTTCTCACATATAAGGGTATGCGTTGAGATGTCGCCTCTGAGCCCTATATGTGTATGGTTGTCGTGTCTGGGGTATGCGTTGAGATGTCGCCTCTGAGCCCAGACATGTTTATTTGTGATCGCGTCGGAACATGCCTTAAGTTGGCCTCTGAGTCTGACGAGTATAGCAGCTGCATAACAGGGTAGCTAGGGTGTTAATGCCTTGCCCATAGTGCAGATGTTGATGCTAGAATATGCCTTAAGCTGGCCTCTGAGTTCTTTACTTATTGGATGCTAGTCCATGCGTTGAGATGTCGCCTCTGAGTCTAGTGTCTTGTTGAGTAGCAGGTCTATGCCTTAAGTTGGCCTCTGAGTCCTTGCTTGAGATTGTGAATTTGGTATCTAGGTTATGCGTTAAGATGTCGCCTCTGAACCTTTATACTTGCTGATTATTTGGTATCTAGATTATGTCTTAAGTTGACCGCTGAACCTTTATACTTGCTGAATTTCATCCGCTTGCCTAGATAGGGTACAATGTCAGATGTAGTTGATATTGATGAGTATAGAGTATTGTTCATAGAATTGTTCATCCAAGGCATTGGATGACTCTTTAATTAGTTTCGTAAATGGTTTGGACTGAAAGACCCCCCGGCTGGGAACTGGAAGGGAAACCGGCTCTCCTTCCAAATAGTTTCCGAAGTTGATTGAGAGCCTTGCATAGTAATTGCATGATGATTGAGATTCAGATATTGAGATTTGTATGCCTCACATGTTTTATATATATTGGAGTATATTGTATGATTATGTGTTACGTGTTGTTACAAAAGGTGGCTAGGAGAACTCTAGTCACTCCCCACTGATTGTGGGTACATGTTTACATGTATGTAGGTACATGACAGGAGGTTGGCAGGGTTGCATGGAGCTAGCGAGCGATGATCCGTTATTCATCGATTTGACTATACACATGCGTTAGCTAGACTCTAGTTACATTTCAGTTTCTTTTGAGTGCCTGTAGGGATGTGTCATCCCAGGCTGTTTGTATATATTTACTTTCAGTACTTAGACAGTTAAACTTATCTATGGTTTTCTGTTTATATCAGTTGTTTCAGTTTCAGTTTTAATTCACCTCGTGTTTATGTATGTTAAAGTTTAAATTCCGCGTAAATTTTGGCATGTTGTATGTTTTATTTTTCCGCTGCGACGAGGGGTTGATAGCTTTAAAGATAGCCTCGCAAGTGCACGATAAATCGTAGCAAATAATCGAGGGTCGGTCCACAGGGAGTAGTTGTTGAGTACCTATTGTTCTACCTTTATGCTTAGCTAAGTCGAGTAAATATTGAGTTTGATTGTGATTAAGGAACTAAAACTAATGACTAAAAGTAAACAAAAGTAAGGAAAACAAACTAGGTTAATATTAAAACGATTTACTCAAATTAAGAAGGGACTAGGAGGTGATTCGACCATTTCACATGTGACTTCCCTTAATGGATACTTGTTCGGTTGTTTTAGGTAACGGGGTTGAGAGGTGACTCCTCTAATTCGTACCAAGACTCCCTCTCGGGCTTACTAGGTATCACTAGGATTGCCTCCCCATACCCCTCTCGGGTTCATGAGTTGGACTACTCCGAGTTCTAGGATTAAGACGACTAAGGTTGGCCAAACCCCAACCCCCTCTTTCCTAGGCCAAAGGGTCAAAACAAGTCAAATCCCGGTCTTCCCACTTCCTCTCTCAAGGACCGCTTTCTAACCGAATATCAAGGGTACCCAACCCAAATTCCCCCTCTCGGGTTCAATCTAGGTCGATAACTAGCCTAACTAGGGTGGTCAACTTCTAACCTAATCAATTCTCATTGATGGTCAAGGTTTAAAAGTCTCCCGATTCAAAAAACCCAAGTCAAACATTAAACAAGTCAAACCCCTTGATAAACCTCAACTCCTTCACCTTTTACAACCCAACACAACACACATCTTAAGAAGTCAACATGCTTTAAAGTCAAATCACCCCCTAGAAGAGGGTCTACTCACTAATCATGTTTAGGGTTTCGAGACTAATAAATAAATGCGATCTAATGATGACAAACATGTTTTTGATGATTATGGATGCGAAAAACATACGATCAAGCAACAATAACTAAGTTTTAAGAACAAACTAGCAAAAGAAGATGTGATATGAGAAGAACAAAAGATGAATTAAAACAACTAAATAGATTGAAAGAAAGATTAAAGGTGAGATTAAAATACCAAAATGACAAGAACAAGGTCGATTCGAAAATGGATGAACAATTTCCTCAAGAAACCCAAATCCTAGAAGCTTGCTTCCTCAATACTCCTAAAAAATCCTAAGGTAAAAATGAAAAGGATATTCTAAGCTTGAATGTGTTGTGTTGTGTACAAAATTCTGAAAAAGAGGTATATATACAAAAGGCCAAAGTGGGGTTGAAAGCCCACTTAAGAAAGGCGAAATAAACCAAAAATAGGCCAAATCCGGTGTAGCGAACACCGGCCGCCCCTTAGCTACGCCGGATGGGTGCAAGTTACGCCTGCCTTCTTTCTTTTGTCTTTTTCTTCATTCTTCTTGGGTGTAACTTGGGCAGTCGGGTGTTGTAACACTCGACTGCCTCTTTTACGCCTGGCTTTGATTTTTTGGTGGGTGTAGGAACACCCCACTGCCCGAGTTACGCCCGACTTTGAGTTAGAAACACCCAGAACGGTTTAAAGAGCGTTTTCTCGACTTGTAGGCTTCTCGACACTTCCGTTAAGACCCCGAAACACCTATAACAACGCAATAATGCTACAAAAACATAGAATTCGCATGAAAAATAACATGTAACGTAATTAAAGGCTAAAAAGGACATGAAGACGGGAGAAACGATATGAAAACTAGACAAAGTAGAGGGAAATAGCAATGAGAAAGAGGTCGATAACGTAGTTATCAAATCTCCCCACACTAAACCCTTACTCGTCCTCGAGTAAGCACTAGCTCAAGCTAAGAAAAAAGGGCAAAAGAAGGAAACTACAAGAACAAAGCAAAACAAAAAGGAAACTAACTAAGTGAACATAATACTACTAAATTAACTAGTCGCATGAGTATTAGCGCACTCAACGCCCATTCAACTCACGTAGTTGTGCTCATGAGGTAAAGCACAACTCGCAAGGCAAGTTGGGTCTTGCACAAAATTGGGATGCATCCAACACTTAAGCACAAGGTAGAAAAATGGATGCATCGATCACAAAGAAATGTCACCTTCCTCATCTAGGTGGCGATCACTACCTAGTGGAAAATCAAGCAAAAACACATACTCCTTACAAATATAAATTCGACAAGTGACTAGGTTTACAAGGATAGCCACAAATCACCCCCTAAGATAGTGCAAGTCTAGGCTACTTTCAAATGCATTTTCCTACTACTTTGTCAAAGGCGATCGGATGAAAATGGAAGGGAATCCCCAAAATGCTTAGAAGTGAAAGATTAGACGGTCTAGACTCTTGTCAAGCAAGAGTCGTGGTTCGTTCCAAGTTCAATTAGAAGGGATGGCAAAAGCAAAAAGATTTTTGAAGTAAAATGCTCAAATCATTTTATAAAGGTTGGAAAAACTCAAAATTCGACCTCTTATTACATTTCTCTCTTTTTTTTTCTTCTTTCTTTTTTTTTCTTTTTTTTTCTGCTCTCAAGTGGTTGGGATAGGGCTTGTCCCACGCGTGCTAACACCCTTTGTTTTCGCCAATCGCTTATTAGGCAACCGGTTAAACTCTAGATGTTAGCTTGTCGGGAGACATTCACTCTGTCTTCGGGGAGGTCGAATTCACGACCAAGCGGGAAACCAAGGTATTGGCATTCCCCCCAAAGCACATCGAAGTGTTAGCCTATATCCAAACCAAGAGACTTTATTCAAAAACACTTTTTTTAGAGGTTTCCATTTTTTTTCAAAATCAAGATTTCCAAAACCAAAATAAGTGAATTGAGCATAAAAAAAATCAAAAACTTCTTAGGAATTGCCATCCAACCTAGACTAACAAGGTCACCAAGATCACCTAATCGACACTCCTTAACAAAATGGGGTTGAACAAGGTGACTCACATGCAAACCTTTGACTTAGTAGCGGAAAATGTCACGAAAGATACTAGAGGGGCACTAAATAGGGTGATTCGACACTATTCTAGATAAACAAAGTTACAAGCCGAAAGAAAATTTGCATAGGCCTAGGTATTTTTGCCATAATTCCCCCTTAGGGGTTTTCAAAAACAAAACTAACTAAAAGAAACTACATGCCATGAATGCAACTAATATAAACATGTTTTAATGCAAGTGCAACTATCAAACTATATGTCAAAGCAAAACTAATGCAATTTGTCCTACCAACACATAGGCACACAACACCAAGCTCCAAAACGGTTCCTCAAGGGAACACCCATCATCAAATAATCCCATCCTCCTCCATATATAGATAACGAAAATGAAAAGGAAGGAATAAGAAGAAAGAGGAAGAGCAATTTTTACCAACTTCTTCTCCGATGTATTCTTGTGTGCGACCTACGAACATGGTTAGGACAAACAAAACACAAAATATGTACAATGCAATATTTTTGGATTTTTCAAATTTTTCAATTTTTTTTGGCTTTTCTAAAATTTTCGCAAAAAGAAATATATACAAAGAATATATTTCCCCTCCCCACACTAAAATCTCATCGTCCTCGATGAGACAAGTGCATGGAAGGAAAATACAAAAATAAGCAAAATATTTTTGGGTTTCAAATTTTTTGAAAAAGAAGAACATGTTTTTGGTTTTTTTTTTTTTTTTTTTGGGCCTTCCCTTTACACTAACTATATGGACAAGTTATAAAGAGGAGGCAAGGAAAAGAAAAACAACAAAAACTAAATAAGAAAAACTAAGAAAAACTAATTAAAGCTAAGGTTAAGAAAAACAAATAAAACAAAATAAATTTGGATTTAAGGAGGAAATGGGGCAATTTAGATTTTCAAAACGGGAACAATCATGGCCATCTCCAAAAGGGGTGTAATCACATCACCCGGAGAATGGCATCACCAACCTACAACTCAAGGAAAACAAAACTTATCAAACAACTTCAAGACTTCCAAGGCAAAGCATCAAATGATCGAATTGTCAAGACAAAAACACCAACTTAACAACGACAAATCAAAGGCAAAGACACCAAACAAAAGGCCAACAAGCTCACACAATAGGCAAGAAAAGACATTAGGAAAAATGCAAATAACGGCTATCACGGAAGCAACCTCCCCACACTAAGTCTCCACTATCTACAACACCTAGTACCCTCCCCAAACTAAGGTCTACCTCAAGAAGGAGGTGGGTAAGGGGGGTAACGAGAAGGGTCATAAGGATAGGGGTAGAACGACCCCTCCGGATAGGGTGGGTAATGTACCGGATGGTACGGGTCAAAATCCGGAGGTGGCATGTAAGTGGGTTGGTGTGGGTTATAACCCGAAGGAGCATACCCCATGGAATTGGTGAACATGGGGTTAAGATAGTCAATTTGCAAACGCCTCATTTGGTCCTCTATGTCATCTTGCCTACGAACCCCCGCCCGAATGAGCTCTTGGTTAACCAAGCCAATGTTTTTGGCATGCAAGGCCGCTCCATGGGCGAGGTGAGCGGTGTCATAAGCTTGTTTGGCCAAAGTCTCAATGTTTTGGGTCCTTTGATACATGTCATCCCACTGGGTTAGGAAGGTAGGGTCGTCCATGAAGCATTGGTGCCCTTGGGAGGAACTCCCGACACCTTGGTCTTGGGTAGCGGGCTTTGGCTTTGGAGCACGAGCCTCATCCTCTGAATCGGGGTCGGTGTGATATTGTATCACACCCTCCCCTATGGCATAAAAAGTAATGTCCCAATACCCTTGACGATCCTTGTCATCCTTAAGCCGTTTCTTATACTCCCCCGAACGAAGTGGCATCCTCCAATTAGTTTGGTCAGAAATGGAAGTCCAAGCGGTGTTAGGCACCACCATAGCCCTTTCGTCCGTTATGTAACAAAGGCGAAGGTTGTTGTCGTAAAACAACATCCTAAGGTAAGCTCCACTCAACAAATTATGGTCACAATAACGGGGAAGGCCCGAAAGGTCATGGTTTAGTGCACGGGCTATCATAGTCACCACCCCCCCCCCCCCCACAAGCAATATTCACCGGAGGCACATCCGCAATCTTCTCAAAATGGCTTGCTAAAGCCGATGGTAAGTCAATTCTAGCATGAGTGCGGTAAAGAGCTTGGTGGAGAAGCTCAAGGGTGAGGCTGCCTACATTATAATGAGTCTCTTTTAAGGGGAAAAGGGAGTTGGAGAGGATCCTAGCAAAGTACCGGATTGCCGGGTTCCTCAAACTCCGGTTGTACTCTTTTCCCGCCACAAATTTTTGTTTTCGGCAAGTTAATTTCTTCCATAATTGCTCCCGAATCTCTCTATAGCCGCTCCCCTTTGAAGGCTTATGACTCCCTTCTATCACCGTTGGTAAACCAAGTAACGCACCAAATTGGGGGATGGTCAAGTTGTGTCTAGTCCCCCTAAGTTGGAATTAGCAATAAGGGGTAGAAGAATGTAAGTCGGACTTCCACGTAGCGAGGAACTCGCTAGTGAGCCCGACAAAGGTGTACTCATTTGACTCATAAAATGCTTGGATACCTAAGGTTTCACAAAGGCTCCGAACATCCTCCTCTATACCCATTTCCCTCATTGCTATCGGGTCCGCCCACCTAGTTGTTTCCCACCCCAATTTCGACACCTTATCAAATTTATCTAATTCAGATTTTTTTGGGGAATCCTACTTTCATCACTTCATCATAAAATCTAAAAGTCGAATAAGGCACAGTAGGAATAAAAGGTGAAGAAGAAGATGATGGTGGGCATACCACTGCTAGGGGTATAGGGTTACTCCTTTGACGCTTTGACATACCGATGTTTGCCTTGAAAAACGTGAATACTCCAAAAATCTGCAAAAAGAACAATTAAATTCGGAAATTGGTAAAGTAAAGCAAATAAAGCAACATTACTTGCTCAAAAATGGTGAAATACCACCTTACCAAACCCTCATTTAATGGTGAAATGCAAAAAATGGAGCAAATGAAGAAAGTATTACCTAGAGAATGTAGATCGGGACAAGAGGAGAACGGTTGCGAAGTCGGAATCGAAAAAGATTGAGAAATGAAGGAGTAATGGGGGTTAAAGGGTGTCGAAAATTTTGGAGGTTAAGGGTGCTTAAGAGGAAAAGAGGCGTTGGAAAAGAAGAAGAAAGAAGACTTGGAAAAATCGGAAAAAAACTGAAATGCGCGTGAAACTGGGTCTGTCCGGTGTAGCCAACACCGGCCGTGCCCGGTCTACGCCGGATGGACCCGAGTTAAACATTTTTTTTTCCGAAATTTCTTCTTCATCCGGTGTAGCAACCCCCAAGTCGGGTGTAGGAACACCCAACTGCCTCTTTTACACCCGACTTCAAAATTTTCCATGGGTGTAACTCTCCCAGTAACACCCGACTTGGCCAAGTTACACCCGGAAGCACCCAAATTCCTTCAAAAACACAATAAGACATTAAAATTAACCCACAAGTCCAAAATTTCTCATCTTTTTCGTCCCGAATCGACTCAACCACTCCGAAAAATACCTCCGAAAATACCAAAAATCCAAAATTAGCTCCGATTCCTACAAAAAACCAAAAAGACATGGGTTGCCTCCCAAGAAGCGCCTTTGTTTAACGTCGTTGGCTCGACCAAAGTCAATCAAAATGCCAAAGGGCCGAATGTAAAACAATATTCACAAAATCACCAAATCAACAAGATAAAAACATCACAAAAGTTCATGAAAAGCCATATGGGCCGAATGTTACACAACCGAATGAGTTTGAAAATTAGATGATGAGATTTGTTTGGAAAGAGGCTACCTCCCTTATAAATGGTGTCCCGGCTATGTAGTGCTTAAGACGGTTACCATTTACCTTGAAAATCTCCTCTCCACTTTTGATTTCAACCGCGCCATAAGGAAAGACACGGGTCACAATAAACGGTCCCGACCACTTAGATTTCAACTTTCCCGCAAACAATTTAAACCTTTAATTGAATAGGAGAACAAGGTCCCCTTCTTTAAACTCCCTCCGGATGATGGCCTTATCATGAAATCGCTTTGTCTTCTCCTTGTAGAGCCTAGAACTTTCGTAGGCTTCTAAACGGAACTCTTCAAGCTCATTAATGTCAAGGAGCCTCTTCTCCCCCGCACTCTTCAAATCAAAGTTTAATTGCCGAATGGCCCAATGGGCTCTATGTTCCATTTCTACCGGAAGATGGCACGACTTTCCATACACCAATCGGTATGGTGAAGCCCCGATTGGTGTTTTAAAAGCGGTACGATAAGCCCACAATGCATCATGAAGCTTGATTGCCCAATCCTTCCTAGATCGGCTCACCGTTTTCTCTAAGATAACCTTAAGCTCTCGGTTAGAAATTTCGGCTTGACCATTGGCTTGGGGGTGATAGGCAAGGCTTCTCCTATGTTGCACCCCATGATTCTTGAGAAGAGCATCCAAGGTTCGCTCCTTGAAGTGACTACCCCTATCGCTTATCAAAATTCTCGGCACTCCAAACCTTGGGAAAATGATAGTTTGCAAGAGTTTAGTGACGGACTTTGCATCACAAGTCTTGGTTGGAATTGCCTCCACCCACTTGCTTACATAATCCACCGCCACAAGGATGTATTCATTCCCATAGCAGGATGGGAAAGGACCTTGGTAGTCGATGCCCCATACATCAAAGACTTCCACCTCAAGCATGAAGTTCATTGGCATCTCGTGCCTCCTTGTTATGTTACCGCTTCTTTGACATTTGTCACAACCCTTCACATGTAAGGCAACATCATGAAACAATGTTGGCCAATAAAAACCGCATTAAAGAATTCTTGAAGCGGTCTTCCTTGCACTTCCATGCCCTCCACTTGGCATACCGTGACAATGATTAATAATTGATTCGACTTCTTCATTGGGGATACACCTTCGGATCATCCCGTCGGCACATGACTTGTAGAGACAAGGGTCCTTCCAAAAGAATTGCTTGATGTCATGGAAAAACTTCTTCTTCTTGTGGGAGTCATACCCATAAGGAACGATTCCAGAAACCAAAAAGTTGACGTGGTCGGCAAACCACGGGGTTTCTCCTAAGTACAATGCTAGCAAGTAATCATCGGGTAGAGAATCATCTATAGGGAGTCCATCCTCCACATTTTCATTCAATAGCCGAGAGAGGTGGTCCGCCACAACGTTCTCCACACCTCTCTTATCCCTAATCTCGATATCGAACTCTTGAAGTAACAAGATCCACCTAATCAATCTTGGCTTGGTCTCTTTCTTGAGAAGCAAATGCTTCAATGCCGCATGATCGGTGTGGACTATAACCTTTGCTCCTACCAAATATGTCCGGAATTTTTCCATAGCGAAAACTACCGCTAGGAGCTCTTTCTCAGTGGTAGAGTAGTTCACTTGAGTGCCATATAGAGTCTTGCTTGCATAGTGTATAGCATTGACTTTTCCATCTTTCTTTTGCCCCAAGACCGCCCCCAAGGCTTGGTCACTAGCATCACACATAAGCTCGAATGGCAAACTCCAATCCGGAGGTTGGATGATGGGAGCACTCGTCAATGCTTTCTTCAACCTATCAAAGGAGTCAAGACAACGATTAGAAAAGTCAAAAGGAGTGTCCTTAGCTAATAGTTCGGTCAACGGCCTAGCTATCTTGGAGAAATCCTTGATGAAACGGCGATAAAACCCCGCATGACCAAGGAAACTCCTGACCCCTTTGACATTGGTTGGGGGAGGGAGGCTCTCAATGACCTCAACCTTTAGCCTTGTCTACTTCTATTCCACGATTTGACACCAAATGCCCCAAGACTACCCCTTCTTGCACCATAAAATGGCACTTTTCCCAATTCAACACCAAATGACTTTCCTCACATTTCTTCAACACTTTCTCCAAATTTGTTAAGCAAAGGTCAAAAGATTTTCCCACAACGAAGAAATCATCCATAAAAACTTCCATCTCTTGCTTAACAAAATCGGAGAAAATGGACATCATACAACGTTGGAAAGTGGAAGGGGCATTACATAGTCCGAATGGCATTCTCCTATATGCAAAAGTGCCGAAAGGGCAAGTAAAGGTGGTTTTCTCTTGGTCATTGGGGTGAATTGGGATTTGGAAAAACCCCGAATAACCATCAAGAAAACAAAAGAAATTATGTTGGGCAAGACGCTCTAGCATTTGATCCATAAACGGGAGAGGGTAGTGGTCTTTCCGGGTTGATTTGTTCAACCTCCTATAATCCACACACATACGCCACCCGGTTACCGTTCTTGTGGGTATTAGCTCATTCTTGTCATTCTTGACCACCGTCATCCCTCCTTTCTTTGGCACGACATGTACCGGACTCACCCATTTGTTATCCGAGATGGGATAGATGATTCCCGCATCGTAGAGCTTCAACACCTCCTTCCTAACCACCTCCTTCATGGTGGGGTTAAGGCGGCGTTGGGGTTCTATCGATGAAGAACCCTCATCCTCAAGATGGATGCGGTGGGTGCAAAAAGAGGGACTAATACCCTTAATATCATCAATAGTGTACCCAATGACATCCTTGTATTTTCTCACAACAAGTAGTAATTTTTCTAGCTCAATGTCATTAAGTGCACTATTAACAATAATAGGGTAGGTGTCATTAGGACCAGGGAAAACATGTTTAAGAGTAGAGGGAAGGGGTTTCAACTCCACTTGAGGAGGCGTGGATCTCTCCTCTTCTTTACCATCCTTCCTCAAGCTTTCAAATCTCTTGTTCGGCTCCTCCAAGGGAGTTGCCTCCATAGCCATGGCATATTCTTTGTGTTCTTTGCAATTCCTCACTTTTCCTTCTAGGAAGCCTTGTAGGCTATTATGCCCTTCATTGGTTTTCTTCTCCACACAATCTTGAAGAACATCAATCATGTTGCATGCTTTTCCCTCCGAGGGCTCACTCATAGCTTTATCTAAAGAAAACTCCACTTTATCATCGCCAACTTGTAAAGATAACTTCCCGTTCTTAACATCAATTAGGGCACCTCCCGTGGCAAGGCATGGGCGCCCCAATATAATAGGCACATTTGTGTCTTCGGGCATATCCATTACGTAAAAATCACATGGGATGATTATCTTTCCAACCTTGAGTGACACATCTTCCACAAGCCCCATTGGATATCTCACCGACCTATCCGCTAGTTGTAGAGAAACTCTTGTAGGAGAGAGCTCAAACCCCTTCAACTTCTTGAAAATTTTAAAAGGCATGAGGCTAATACTTGCCCCCAAATCGCACAAGGCTCTCTCAACTCGGACATCCCCAATTAGGCATGGGATAGAAAAACTCCCGGGGTCTTCAAGCTTGGCGGGAGCTTCATTCATGAGTATGGCACTACACTCTTTTGAAACATTCACCGTTTGAAAGGTATTCAAGGAGTTTTTGTTAGACACCAAATCCTTCAAGAATTTGCCATAAGTTGGGATTTCCTTAATGGCATCAAGAAAAGGGATGGTGATGTTCACATCCTTCATCATATCCAAGAACTTCCCATACTTTTGTTCAAGCTTTGCTCTTGCCAACCTTTGTGGAAATGGAATTTGCGGCACAAAAGGTTTTACAACACTCGGCTTTGGGTCTTCAACCACCTTCTTTGGCTCATCAATTACCATTGGTGTTTCCACCACTATCTCCACAAGGTCTTCTTCCGGCTCCTTGCTAGTCTCAACGACGACCTTCTCTTGTTTGCCACCACTACTCTTTCTCTTCTTTACAGCTACCCGGTCATCCAATTCTCTCCCGCTTCTCAAGTGAATAGAGTTCACGGTTTTCGGGTTCTCCTCGGTCTTTCCCGGAAATCTTCCGTTCGGACCTTGCATATTCCCCAATTGAGTGGCTAATTGAGAAATTTGGTTATCGGTTATTCGTTGAGAAGCTTGCATTTGACTCCGCAATTGGTTAATATAAGTGGTTGTGTCATCTTGCCTTTGGTTGGAGTTGGTTATGAATTGGTTTTGGTTGGTCATTAGTTGTTCCATCATTGACCCAAGATTGGTTTTTGGTTGTGTTTGTTGTTGTGGAAAAGATTGTTGGGTTTGTTGTTGTTGAAAAGGTTGTTGGAAGGATTGTTGGTTTTGTTGGGGGAATTGTTGGTTTGGTTGAAAAGATTGGTTGGGTGTTTGGAAAGGTGGTCTTGGAGTAAAGGTTTTCCCCTGGAAACCCGGAGGTGCATTATTGAATGTTGGATTTGGTTTTTGTGCTTGAAAATTGGGATTTTGTTGTGGTTTTGATTGGAAATTGGGATTTTGAACATTGTTAGAATTGTAGGAAAAGTTGGGATGGTTCCTCAACCCCGGGTGGTATTGATTGTTATTGAAAGCTCTTTGGGCCGGAGTTGACTCCCACAAACCGTTTACTTGCTCCATCCCGCTTCCATCTCCTCCTATCAAGTGACACTCATTGGGTGAGTGCCCTTGATCTCCACAAAAATCACAATAATACATTTGTTGACGGCTCGAACACGAATTGTTTGAAGTGTGGCTTTGGCTTTGGCTCTTGTTGACACCTAGTAGAGCAACTTGTTGCCTCAATTCATCTATCAATCCTTTGACCTCAAGGTTACTCGCCGTCTAAACACTTGACTTCCCTTTCCTCTTATGCCTATCATGACTCCAATGGAAAGTCCTAGAAGCCATTTCTTCAATCAATCCCTTAGCCGTTTTGTGGTCTATCTTGTCTAGTGCTCCTTTCCCGGAACCGGAATCAAGGTTCATCTTCATTTCATTGTTGAGTCCTTCATAAAAATTGTTTATGAGTTCGTCCCCTCCGATTCCGTGGTGTGGGCACAACCTTTGCAATGCTTTATACCTCTCCCAAGCCTCATAAAGCGTCTCATCTTCTAGTTGTGTAAATCCTTGGAGCTCACTCTTGATCCTTGCGGTTCTTTGTGGTGGAAAATACTTGTTGAGAAAGGCTTTAGAGACATCATCCCAAGTCCTTAACGACTCCGGTTCACAACTCTTAAGCCACTCCTTAGCACTTCCCCTCAAAGAGTGCGGAAAGAGCCTTAAGCGGAGAGCATCATCACTCACACCATTGGCTTTATACATCTCACAACTATCAAGAAAGTCGTTTATGTGCTCGTTAGGGTTTTCGGTGGCTCCTCCACCAAATTGATTTCCTTGTAATAGTTTTAACAAAGTTTCTTTCAACTCAAAGTTGTTGGCTTGAATTGGAGGCTTAACTATGCTCGGGTTTACAACCGTCTTTGGGGCCAACCGGTCTCTCATGGCGACGGGTTCGGGTTCTACCATTGTATCTTCCTCGGGAATGTGGAAAGGATTCTCAAAAGGTGAAGGTTGAGAACTCTCTCCGAATGAAGTTACTTCCTCAATTGGGACTTCAATCAATCCCCTTCTTCTCAAGGTGTTTAGTCTTCTTGCCGTAGCTTCTATCTCAAGGTCTATAGGATACTGTGGTTGGGCCTTGCGAGTTCTTCTACTCATGCAACACCTACACACTCGATTCAAGGATTAGTAACAAAAAGTGACCTAGGCTAAACAAAGATTAAACAAAAAGCGAAGATATCAATCCGTTACTCCCCGGCAACGGCGCCAAAAACTTGATAGCTTTAAAGATAGCCTCGCAAGTGCACGATAAATCGTAGCAAATAATCGAGGGTCGGTCCACAGGGAGTAGTTGTTGAGTACCTATTGTTCTACCTTTATGCTTAGCTAAGTCGAGTAAATATTGAGTTTAATTGAGATTAAGGAACTAAAACTAATGACTAAAAGTAAACAAAAGTAAGGAAAACAAACTAGGTTAAGATCAAAACGATTTACTCAAATTAAGAAGGGACTATGAGGTGATTCGACCATTTCACATGTGACTTCCCTTAATGGATACTTGTTCGGTTGTTTTAGGTAACGGGGTTGAGAGGTGACTCCTCTAATTCGTACCAAGACTCCCTCTCGGGCTCACTAGGTATCACTAGGATTGCCTCCCCATACCCCTCTCGGGTTCATGAGTTGGACTACTCCGGGTTCTAGGATTAAGACGACTAAGGTTGGCCAAACCCCAACCCCCTCTTTCCTAGGCCAAAGGGTCAAAACAAGTCAAATCCCGGTCTTCCCACTTTCTCTCTCAAGGACCGCTTTCTAACCGAATATCAAGGGTACCCAACCCAAATTCCCCCTCTCGGGTTCAATCTAGGTCGATAACTAGCCTAACTAGGGTGGTCAACTTCTAACCTAATCAATTCTCATTGATGGTCAAGGGTTAAAAGTCTCCCGATTCAAAAAACCCAAATCAAACATTAAACAAGTCAAACCCCTTGATAAACCTCAACTCCTTCACCTTTTACAACCCAACACAACACCCATCTTAAGAAGTCAACATGCTTTAAAGTCAAATCACCCCCTAGAAGAGGGTCTACTCACTAATCATGTTTAGGGTTTCGAGACTAATAAATAAATGCGATCTAATGATGACAAACATGTTTTTGATGATTATGGATGCGAAAAACATATGATCAAGCAACAATAACTAAGTTATAAGAACAAACTAGCAAAAGAAGATGTGATATGAGAAGAACAAAAGATGAATTAAAACAACTAAATAGATTGAAAGAAAGATTAAAGGTGAGATTAAAATACCAAAATGACAAGAACAAGGTCGATTCGAAAATGGATGAACAATTTCCTCAAGAAACCCAAACCCTAGAAACTTGCTTCCTCAATACTCCTAAAAAATCCTAAGGTAAAAATGAAAAGGATATTCTAAGCTTGAATGTGTTGTGTTGTGTACAAAATTCTGAAAAAGAGGTATATATACAAAAGGCCAAAGTGGGGTTGAAAGCCCACTTAAGAAAGGCGAAATAAACCAAAAATAGGGCCCATCCGGTGTAGCGAACACCGGCCGCCCCTTAGCTACGCCGGATGGGTGCAAGTTACGCCCGACTTCTTTCTTTTGTCTTTTTCTTCATTCTTCTTGGGTGTAACTTGGGCAGTCGGGTGTTACAACACCCGACTGCCTCTTTTACGCCTGGCTTTGATTTTTTTGGTGGGTGTAGGAACACCCCACTGCCCGAGTTACGCCCGACTTTGAGTTAGAAACACCAGAACGGTTTAAAGAGCGGTTTCTCGACTTGTAGGCTTCTCGACACTTCCGTTAAGACCCCGAAACACCTATAACAACGCAACAATGCTACAAAAACATAGAATTCGCATGAAAAATAGCATGTAACGTAATTAAAGGCTAAAAGGGCATGAAGACGGGAGAAGTGATATGAAAACTAGACAAAGTAGAGGGAAATAGCAATGAGAAAGAGGTCGATAACGTAGTTATCAGGGGTTTTACACAAACATACTTAGAACAACTAGGATTTCATTCTTCTTGTAAACCACACGCACTATTGTAAATGGGTACTTAGCTACCTTAAAATTATAGTAAACTTAGAGGAACATCGATTCCCCCGCGCGTTTTTCCTCATGGGTTATCCGCGTCACCAACCCTTGTCTTCGTCTATCTTTGTTCTTTTGCCTGAATCTCGACGTAAATCATGAAGCTTACCTATCATCCGACCTAAAAGATCACTATAACCCGAATATTTAACCTTTGGTAATTTTTGACCGAAATATTTTGACCCCCACCGTGGGGCTGGAGTGATCGTCGTACCCAAAAACCCTCTCAAAAACTCACTCAAAACAATCATGTCAGTAACCACCCCAAAAACGACCAGTCCTTCGACACTGTCTCTAAGCTATCGACCACCAGCAAGGTACTACCAGCACCATCTCCGGCCAGAGTCATCATCTCATCGTCATCCACCACCTTGATGGCTCCAGTCAGCAGCATCACTTCGACTCTGGCACCAGCCACTTCCTACCTACCGGCTAAAACTGCCCTTACTATTCAGCCAGGCGCCGAGGGGAAAGAAACGAAACAAATCCCAAACCAGCCTGCTCCAACACACAAAATGTGGCAAACCATGATGGAGGGAATGAGCACCCTTCGTCAATCTGTAGACAACCTCAGGAGGGACAACCAGGAACTGAGGGAACAAGTCATGTCCAGGAGTCAAGCAAACGCAACGCCTGCCCTGGCCGAAGCAGACATGAGGCACCAAAAGAGAGCTCCTACAAGCAGAAGAGAAACCGGAGAAGTCCCCGTTGAGTTAGTCACTCGCCTGAATTTACGCAGGATCGCGCCTCTAGAAGTGATAACACTCAGCGGGCTGAGATTCCTGTCTTACAACTCACCTCCCCGCACCATCGTGCATCCAGGTAATGATATCATAAGAATGAAACCTACAAACACTGACTTCTTCCACCCTGCAGGATCCTCACATCAGCAAACATCTCGGTGGCCGTCAGGATCGTCAATGGTGCCATGCTTCAGCTAGTAGCCCAACAGAAGGGTCGAGGTAGCATGATGCATCATCCAGCAGACACCTTCCATCGTCCACACATCTCAGTACGCCAGCCCAGTTCCGCTAGCCAGTCAGGCTCCAAGAGCAGCTGGATGTGGATCCCTGCCCCCACACACTGCCACTCTAATATCCAGTATGTGGGAGCAACAATATAATTAATTATGGGACCTTGTTTACCGCATACCAGGAGTACCTCGTCGTTTGGAGAAAGCAGCGCAAGACAGCTATGCAGACTCCCCTTTACAAACAACATCGTTTCGCTCGACGTGCCAAAATGGTTTACTCCACCAACGATGACGCACTATGACGGAATACCTGATCCCATAGATCACGTTAATCAATACAAGCAAAAGATGATGGTGATAACAGCTTTTGGACCCTTGAAGGAAGCATGCATGTGTAAAGGGTTTGGATCAACACTTTCAGGAGCGGCCCTGTAGTGGCTCGTTATCCTGCCTAATGGCAGCATCTCTAGTTTTGTCGATCTGGTGAATGCCTTTAATCAACAGTTCACCAGCAGTCGAAAGCCGGATAAGCAGACAAGTGACCTGTACCGCATCATCCAAGGCGATGCAGGACCAACAAGAGACTACCGCCATCCACGCTTTTCGCTGGGGGCTACCAGAGGGTTCAGATCTATACAAGGATCTGACCAAATGGACTTGCACAAACTTTGCCCAGGTAGAGCAGAAAGCCCTAGATGTCGTACGCCTAGAAGAGGATCCAGGACCCAGAAGACTCAGCCAGCGCGTTGAGCCTACCTCCAGGAAAGCAACGGCGGAAAAAAGCGAGAGAGCCAAACCTTACATCAGGCCGGTCAATAAGATTTCGGGAGGAAATAGCTGGAAGAATGATCCAAACCTGTCTCCCAAGGTAAAAGAGTATGGTTTTTCTGTCAATCTTGCAGGAATAATCAAAGCCCTGAAAGATTTGGGAGAAAAGGTGAAATGGCCCAACAAGGGCCCAAAACAAAGGTCAAATGTTTACTGGATCCACCCTGGATCCAGGAGATAGTAGAAACAACAAACAAAATATATGCCACACAGGGGCCAGAAAAACAACAAACAAAGACCTACTCCACAATAATAGGCTTAGTCACGGAGGAAGAATCACCAGCAGTTATTTCTTCACCAACACCCTGATCATTGTCTGCTGGAGGAGGGGTCCTATGGCCTGCATCCTCCTGAGTAGGGGAAGCAGGAGTCTCCATAACCGGACTAGTAACTTCAGGAGCACCTTCTTCCTTGCAATCAGAGAGCACTCCCAAGTTCGGCTTTGTGGGAAACGCCTCCACCAAAAGGCGTTCCTCCTCGACAACGTCCCACTCTAGGTGCTTATTTTCTTTCACCTCCTTCATGCTTTCAATTTTTGCTGCCCGGTGAGTATAGGGAACAATGTCAGCAAGAGTCTTGGAGAGCGCATCCTTCTTCTCTCGCAGGGCATCCATGTTTGCCTCCATAGCCTCATTTGCAGCCCTTAGCTCTCTCACCTCAGCCGCCAGGGTATCCTTGACTTCCAAGTTAAATGCCATCTGTTCCTCAAAGTCTTTTCGTTGGGCTCTAGCCGCTTCCAGCTCCTACAACCTATATTAAGCGCCACGTGGCGGTAGAGCATTGGTTTATCTAGATAAGTGTGGATCGTTGAGGTGGCGCAATCTCGGCCGTATACTCATTGTCAAAAGAAACACAAAAGAAAGAAGGATAGGGGAAGCATGTCGAGGAAGCTGAATATGGCCCAATTCACTACTATTGCCACAAGCCCAATTGCATTGGAAGAAACTTATTAGTTGAAAGTCAACCAAGGCATCACCAACGGCTGAGCCTTCCCTTTGGTTATTACCCAAAGGATAAATATTATCGACTTAGTTATGTGCTATAAATAAGGATGTACTTTTATTATGTAGCACACCCACAAACATACTTAGAAAAAGTAGGATTTCATACTTCTTTTAAACCACACGCACTAGTCTAAATGGGTACTTAGCTACCTTCAAAATATAGTAAACTTGGAGGAACATCGATTTCCCCGCGGTTTTTCCCTCACGGGTTTTCCGCGTCACCAACCCTTGTCTTCGTCTATCTTTGTTCTTTGCCTGAATCTCGAAGTAAATCATGAAGCTTACCTATCATCCGACCTAAAAGATCACTATAACCCGAATATTTAACCTTTGACAATTTTTGACCAAAACACATACTATCTTCGAGGTTTATAGCTGATAATAAACGATATTTGATATCTCCAAACGTTTATTAAGGGTATGACTATTGATCTAAGACTTTTCTTAGTTTTATAATTTAATCACATCAACTTTTCACTATTTTTTATTATTTTTAAAATTGTTCTAAGTCTTATCAGGCTCCCCTTCAATTTTATACATCATATCACTCACACTCACAGTCATCTAAGATTTTATTCTTTCCACTTCACTTTTATTGTTTAATAATAATAATAATAATAATAATAATCACTACTACAAAACCTCTAAACAATATCAGTTAATGCACATCGAATTTATGTGCTTATAAACTTATGTACACCTATTATTTTTGACAACCCGTGTCCATGAGTGATGATATTAATGAACATGCGATGTTTTGTAAAACTCATGTCCATTGCATGCTTATTTACATCGGTTATGTGACTAAACCCATGTCCATTTTTGCTACTTAACACATACATACCCTCGATGGTTTTTTTTCTCAAACAACATTACAACAACTAAGTTCTCTAATCATTCAATAATAATAATAATAATAATAATAATAATAATAATATAATGAACGAATTTGAGAAAGAAAAACGAATTTGGGTTAGTTAAAGGACATAAATTCCGTGATGCTCAAGAGTTGAAAATAATTACGTCAATATGACGGCGACGGCGAGATAAAGAGAACGGTGATCTTAGTGGATTGTTTATGTTTATACAAAATGGAGGAAAGTAAGATAAGATAGGGTTGAGGATGAGAGGAAGCGGATGAAGGTAGTGAAATGTCATTTTTATATGAAGCGGTTTTTGAGTCGGAAACATTATTACATGAAGTGGGTTTGAGTCAGGTTTCATTTACGAGTCGGATTTTGGTCAAATAACAGTAGTTATCAATTTCACAATTATTACAACTCGAAATAACGTTTGAACACGTAAATTATATTTTACGAAATTACGGAATACATTCAAAGTTTTCGAACATTAAAATTAAATCATTAAAATATGATTTATGAAATTAAATTGAAATGTCATTTAAACTAAAATGTTCTGAAATGAAATATTCAATTTATTTAAAATATAATTATGAAATTTCATGAAATATAAATTATTTCGAAATTAAAATTAAAATCAATAAAATTACGAGTCTGAAATATAGGGGTGTTACACTAATAGTAAAAGTAGTAGTAATAATAATAATAATAATAATAGCTCTAATAGTAATAATAATATTAATATTAATAATAATATTATTATTATTATTATTATTATTATGTCCTTCATTTCTCTTCTCTTCGCTTGGGGAGTTGGGCTGAGATGTTGTAGTCTTGCTGAAGCGGATTCAGCACGTATCTCAGGATGTGGGGGCGCGGATGGCTGCTTACATTTTTACTAGGCTTAACTTTGTTGTAGCTAAGAGGGTGGGAGCTCAGATTGTATCTCGAATGCCCACCAATTTCATGTAAACTCTTATTTTATTCCTTTTTATATGATAGTTGCGCGCATCCTTATAAATAATAATAATAATAATAATAATAATCTGGTTTTTCTGTTGGCTCAGCACTATTTTGACGTGGCGCTCCGTTCTAGCTTAGAACGCATTGTCACAGCGTCGGGACCTGGATTGTGTGATTGGCAGTGCCACCTTGCTATTTTACCCTTTCATTTGGAGGCTAGGTGTTGTGATGGTAGTATGAGGAGGGGGCTTTATATTTAAGCTTGGGTGATGTCTGTAACGTTGATACAGGAATGGATGATCGTGAGCTACACTCTACCTAATACCTCAATTGTAAATGTTCTAGACTCCCGAATCATCAATTGAGTTTAAAGGTCGGTGCTTTGGTCATGTTTCTTAGGAACATAGATGAATCACGCGGTTTGTGTAATGATACAAGATTAATTGTCACAGATTTAGGGTCACGCGTGATTAGATGTACGACTACAACTGGTAGTCATAAAGGTGATCAAGTGCGTATTGCTCGACTAACACTTACTTCGTCAGACTCCTATAGATTCCCAGTTCGTTTCAGTAGAAGGCAAAATTCTCTGTGACTATTAGCTTTGCTATGATGATTAGTAAGAGTCAAGAACAATCTTTATCTCAAGTCAGCACCTATCTTCCACGACCGATGTTTAGTCATGGACAACTTTACATGACGATTTACAGGGTCACTATTCGGTAATATTAATTATATACGACAATTGTTCTCAAAATATACGTGTATAATTTTGCACGGGTCCAAAATTAGTTATTATTATTACTAGATGTGATTTTATGTAGGAAAAAAAGACGACCCAGATACTGAACAAAGTGAAACATCAGTTTTGGTTGGTGAATTATGAGTATAATCTGAGTAGTTGTATTTTTTGTAAAATAAAATGTCAACTCTTAATAAGTAGAGTAATAAAAAGAGCAAAATGGTGAAAGTTGGTAATAAGTAATTAATGGAGGAAAATGGAGAATGTTGATGATTTTAGAAGTTAAACATACATATTTTCATCTGAAATCTTCAAATATGGGCGGGGGTGTTTAACCCATAAACTAGCGTAACACCCGTGAAAATTCACGGATTGTTCAATTTTAGTTTTGACGGAAATGATCAATTAAAGTTGTTAGATATACTAATAATATATGTGGTGTATAGGTAAATACTTTAAAGAAAAATAAAAAAAGTATATCTATAACATAAGATATATAAGAACATGTTGACATTAAAAGTTTGACGTATAACTTGAAAAACGTAAAATATAATTAAAAATGTAAACTTATAACTTTCCAATAAAAGGAGATAAAATAAGATTTAAGAAAGAGAAAGAATAAAAGATAAATAAGGTAAAAAAAGACAAATTTAAGTAACTATATGGTTGAAATATTAATTAATAAATTGATATTTAATGGAAGCTGACATGGTTGTTATTATTCACGTCATTGGCCGAAAAAAACTGAAATTATGAGGTTGAATGAGAGAGCTTCATTAACCTAATTCTTGAACCTGGTTGCGCCACATCAGCAGTTTTACATTTTGCTTTTATATATATATAATAATGATGATTTTTGAATGAACATAAATACCACGGCGAAAAACTTAAGGCAAAAACCACTGACAATAAAAGCGAGGCAGACAGTGAAGGTAGAAATTTTACATTGAATAATCGTAATTGGTTTACTCTATTAACAACGGGTTTAGTCAAGGTTTTCCCTGCGCAATGATTTCACCTAGATAATTCTTGCTATACTAGGGTAACACCCGTGAAAATTCACGGGCTTGTTAATTTTAATTTTGTAAAGTATGTTATCAATTACCGTTGTTAGATAATAATTTAATAACATATTTTATGTATAAGTAAAAGCCTTAATATAAGTAGATGAAAACGTTTATAAATAATCATATATTAAAGTATATTTAGAAAATTTCTTGCAAATAAGTTATATGAAAAGTTATAAAAACAATACATACAATATTGTCAATTAAGTGTGAAGCACTTTGACGGAAACAAAAAGTACGTAATACGACAAAGCAAAATGTGATTTATTTTAAAAAAATCATAAACATTAGACATTTGGCATATCACTTGAGAAAGCATAATCTATACATCAGAAATGTGAAATTATTAATTTGCAGTAACGTCTAAGTTAAAAATTTGGAAAAAAATTGTTTCGAATAACTTATAATCTGAAATTTAATTTAATTATTTAACTTAAGTAAACGGAAAACGTTATTCCGAAATCAAGTATAATTATTAATTATTATACCCGACCATAGACAAACTCGAATACAATCATTTTAAAGAAGAAAAAAATAAAATAAAAATGAGACCGTGATTCATTATTTGTCATATTGTATCGTATTCTCAAGCAATTTAGAGAATCAAAAGATCACTTGTTATAAGTAATCATTAATGAAGCGTAATTGATATTGGAAACTATCAACTGAGTTGTGATTGGTTTAGAAAAACTGATTATGTGAGGGTGAAGGAGACACCTTGTAGAGTAGTTTTCTGAAATTTTGTTGCGCCACCTCAGCGCAAATACAAGATTCTTTTATATATATAATGATATGATTAAGTGGTTGAATTATGGGTGAGTAAATAATCAATATATATACTTAAAAGAGGAACATTTCGAGCGATGTGATTGGTTCAAGTTTTGTGAATTATTTAAGTTATAATTATGAGAATTGGAAAACTATTTATTTAATTGACTATTATCTAAAAGAGGAACTTTTCGAGCGATGTGATTGGTTCAAATTTTGTGAATTATTTAAGTTATAATTATGAGAATTGGAAAACTATTTATTTAATTGACTATTATCTTAGATGATTAAAATTTGAGAATTGACCAACCATAAATTAATTAAGTAATTAAGTACTTAGATATACTTTACAACTAATAATAATAAAATAAGTAGCTAATAAATAGTATTTACAACTGGTTAGAATTATAAAATAAAAGAAGACAAGTGCGACTCAAACACGTCACCTATTATATTAGGGAGTATATATATTTGCATTACTATTTATTCGTCTTTCCAATGTTTTTGCTTTGATTTTAATTTCTTTATATTGTTTCCATCTTATATATTTGTTTTCTTTATCATTTTTACACATATGTATATTAACTACTGTATGTTTTTGCTACGGAATTTTTTTTCAGGACAACGGTCGCCAATTCGGCACGCTTGAAATGACTATAAGGAGCCTAGCTACTAGAGATATAAGAGGTTATATATTAACTTATTATAGTCTTGAAAATTACCGTACCTTTAAATATTTGATATGATCTAATCAATAGAAAATCATCACATTGGTATTTAAGAAATTCTTATGCACGTGGGATTAATTCAAGAGCCAAACAAAAAAGTTAATTTCGAGCAATATTACTGCAAGAATTTGATCAACAACAATATAATAGATTATATAATTTTGAATGTATTAGAATTCTAGCTGCGCAATTACACAATATCTATTTGAGTGTGATACAAAGTCTAATTATATATGTAAAGACTCTTTTGTATTATGACCTCGACCTTACCACAATATTGTGTTTGTTATTATATTTTTTTTTGGTAAAATGTAAGCTTTTCTCATTAAACTATAACCAACTAATACATCTCAAAGGTTTAGAATGTCCCGGCACCATTGCTCATCTAGTCGTCTATCTGCTTCATTTATTACATGTTTCAGCCTACTTACAATTTGACTATGAATAAGATTAATAACAACGTGAGGTCTTCTTAACAATCCTTCAAGTCTGCAATTATTTCTTTCTTGCCATAAGAAGTATCTTGTTGCCAACTTCAAAACTCTCCTTATCTTCTTATGCATTCTGGTTTGATGCCCTTGTACATGCTAGAAATTCAACTGAAATCTGCTCTCAACACCAGCAATGACTTGAGCACTATAACTACAATTCACAAACAAATGCTCATGGGTTTCCTCATGAGCTTCACATAGCACACATTGATCAGAACTACATACTCCAAACCTCTTCATCTTACTGCGAGTGTTCAGGGCCTCCCTTTCAATGAGCCAGCCACAGAATGTTTGGGGAGCACCCAACTGTCCCATACCTCCTTAGACCACTGTACAGGGGTGTGTGAACCCTGCAGCCATCTATAAACACCCTGAATAGAGAAGTTACCAGCCATCCACTGACCATCCTGATACCCTGCACTAACCAGATCCCTCACCTTGCATATATTCCTCCAGTTCCAATTAACATCAGAAGGAGGAGAATAATCAGTCCAATGAGTCCCCTTTAAATAAATATGATCAATCCACAAGACCCACAACCTATCAGCTTTTATATGTAGCCAATGAACTAGTTTTGCAACACTTACCTTATTCCACACACCAGCATTCACAATTCCCAGCCCACCTTCTGCCTTACTACAGCAAACATTATCCCAAGCCACCAGAGGAATTCTATCATATTCAGTTGCACCACTCCAAAGAAAATTCCTACAAACAGCCATTATTCTATTGACCACCCCCTTTGGAATAAGG
This sequence comes from Silene conica, assembly GCA_029255685.2. Classification (NCBI taxonomy): domain Eukaryota; kingdom Viridiplantae; phylum Streptophyta; class Magnoliopsida; order Caryophyllales; family Caryophyllaceae; genus Silene; species Silene conica. The sequence continues at coordinate 19,595,299 of CM055319.2, forward strand.
AAAATAGAGGCTCAATAATTATGAAGGGTGTTCAACACTGAATTAATAAGTACAATTCTGCCTGCATAGCTCAGTTTCTTAGCACCAATGCTTCTAACTCTAGCCACCACTTTCTCAACCAAGATGTGACAATCTGCTCTTCTCAGTCTACCAGGTTGAATTGGTACTCCCAAATATTTAAAAGGCAAGCTCCCTTCCTTAAATCCTGATACATCTATAATGTCTTGTTTCACCTGGTCTGCAACACCAGTAAACACAACCTCTGATTTAGATGCATTAACTGTTAAACCTGAATGTTTGTTATTATATTATTCCTATATATTTAAGCAAAAAGTTTTTCTCTAATACTCTAATAGCTAAATACCAGAAAATATTACTTGGCCAGCGGTCGTGCGTGGACTTAAGTATATAAATAAAAATATAATTAAATATATAGTAATAAAAAATCAGTTGGATAATTATTGTTTTTAGAGCGATTATCTTGGATATTACTTTGTAAAAATAAATTAATTATATAAATAAAGAGATAATTAAATTAAATAGTAATAAAATATCGGTTGGATAATAATTGAATTAGTTAACAAAATAATTGATTTCATTAGCAATTATTTTAGAGCAATTTCATTGCCTATTACTTTGGTTAAATAAATTAAGTATATAAATAAAAAGATAATTAAATATATAGTAATCAAATATCAGTTAGATAATTATTGTTTTTAGAGCGATTAAATTGGTTATTACTTTGTTTAAATAAATTAAGTATATAAATAAAAAGATAATAAAATAGTAATAAAATATCAGTTGGATAATAATTGAATTAATTAATAAAATAATTGAGTTCATTAGCTATTGTTTTAGAGCAATAATTTCATTGACTATTACTTTAATTAAATAAATTAAGTATACAAATAAAAAGATAATTAAATGGTAATAAAATATCAGTTGGATAATTATTGTTTTTAGAGCGATTACTTCGACTATTACTTTGGTTAAATAAATTAAGTATATAAATAAAAAAATAATTAAATAGTAATAAAATATCAGTTGGGTAATTATTGAATTAGTTAAAATATAAATTGACTGTAAACTATTGAATTAATTAATAAAATAATTGATTTTAAACTAAGAGTTTTGGCTACCGTAGAGATATAGGGATTAAGGAGACGTTGAGATATGAGCTAGCCATTTTTGATATAATATAGTACCTTTTTTTTATAAAACAAAATTAATTTTATAACAACATTATCCATTTGGAGTAAAACATTAGCTTCGTATTTTTGTCAATGGAATTTTGTTTTGACAAATACGAGGTACGGAATGCAAACACATAAGAATATGAGCTAATGTAAAAAGAATACGATTTTAAGAGAATCATAAACTATAAAATACGAGCACAAACAATGCGAGTTATTAACCTTAGAATACGAGCTAATATAAAAAGAATACGAACTATTAAGCTAAGAATACGAGCTAATGTAAAAACAATGCGATCTATTAAGATAAGACGGGCTTTAAAATATGAGCACAAATGAATACGAGCTAATGAAAAAACAATACGAGCTATTAACATATTACGAGCTTTAAAATATGAGCACAAATGAATACGAAATGAGATTAAAAGGATCACGGGCTTAAATATACAAGCACATAAGAATACAGCCTAATAAGATGATAATACGAGCTAATATAAACGAAATATTAAGATAAGAATACGAGCTAATGTAAAAAAAACATACGAGCATATTAGAGGATCAAGAATTTACTAATATGAGCATATAAGAATACGGGTTAATATAAAAATAATATGAGCCAATCTAAGAAGAATACGGGCTAATAAGATAAGAATACGAGCTATTAAGATAAGAATATGAGCTAATGTAAAAAGTATACGGGTTAATAAGATAATAATACGAGCTATTAAGATAAGAATATGAGATAAAATAAAAAGAATATGATATATTGTAAAACAAATACGAGTTAATATTAAAAGAATATGAGCTCCAACTATCTTCATATATTAAAAATATTGGGAAACAAATGAAAAGTATAGAAGTTATTATAAAAATATATGTGCTTAAAATATTATTTTAACAGTGATGTGTAATATGTAAGTGTCTTTCCAAGACCATTGAATTGTAACATGTTTCCGTTTCTATTGGAGTTTGATGCACTCTCAACGTTCCATGTTGTTCCGATGATGATACATCTGATATTTTATTAGCCATAAAAAATAATCATACCTAAATTATTCTCTATATATGTCTATTATACTAAGTATTTTTAGAAGATTAACTGTTGCGATAATTACTTTTGAATCCATGTCAAGATATTACCCGGGCAACGCCCGGGCATGAAATCTAGTACTGTAAATAGTTGGATCTCTGAAAATTGGGCGTCAAGCATGTTCATGAGAGAATGGGACTTGAGGTAGAAGCCAAGTTCTACAATACTCATACACTCATACTCATTATGTATGACTTTTGTGTGTTAGGTACATTTCATATTTCGATTCATTTCACAGCAACAAAAACATTACGCAGTGTTTCAATTGGTTTCACAAATAGCAAGGTAATAGTATATCGGATGTATTCATATTTATCTTATCCCTGCTTATGGGAACATGAGGACAATAGGAAACCGTGGATTACAATAGTTCAGAACAGGAAGGTACAAGACCAATCGGATATGAAATAATAATAATAATAATAATAATAATAAAAGGATGCATGATTAGCAATCCTATAAGCAAATGAAGGTATTTAGAAAGGGAACAAAATGGAAGATTTAAAAACAAGGCATAAAATGACAAGTAAATAAATACAGTACTAGAAATAGGTAAAGAGTCTGGCTGAAAACGCATACTATCTGTCTAAAGGTGAAGACGGATAGCATCAAGGTAAGTGGGAGAAGCAGTGAGGATAAATGGAACATTTCATGGGTTATCCCACTTGCATTTTGTGAGAGGGACACTATCCGTCTTAAACTAGTGACGGATGGTGTCCGTCTTTGAATGAGAGATTGGGAGAAATAGGATAGGGCGATAAGCAACATCAGACATCACTTTCCTTCTACCCTGGAAACTTAACACATTCACTAAACTTGAGTCTTTTCCATGTGCTTCCTTTCAAAACACTACAAACACAAAATGGAAGCAATCAACCTCCCTTCTCATTGTTGGTCCCATTTAATTACCACCTCTCTTTTCTCTTCTCCCTCTTTAATCTTAATCCCATCTCAATTCTCAACTACACACTTTTTTCTCCTTACCCATTCACACCCCGACCTCAGCTACTGCACCTTCCAATTTCCGGACTCTATCCACTTTTCTATTCGACTACTTTCAACACACCAAGGGAGTCCCATGTATGAGGTCTTACACTGTGCATAAAGGCTATTGCCCAACACAAATCGCATACAATCCCAATAAATAATTGGCATTATCAACAACAACCATCTAAAACTGCATTACTAACCATATTGCATCACAGATTATGCAATCCATTCCTAGTAGCAAGGAAATAATACAAAACACAGACTACAAAGTAAGAGCAAAATCAACCAGAATGTTAAACAAAAATGTGGAAACACTAACCACTCCAAATATTAATCATCCTTACATCCCAAACTAGTACTACTTACAAACGACTCAACATATTGCATCCAAACCAGTATTGTAGAGTCAATTAATTACCTTCAAAAACAGTAATTAAGGAGATAGGATGAGATAGAGTCTTGGTGACTTGGTGAGTATACCAACTAAGTCAAGTAGGCAACCCAACATATATGATATATGTATGTAGTAGATGTACATCAAAAATTTAAATTTATAAACCCCCCAAAAAATAAACAAACCGGGGGGATAACCCCAAAAACTTACAATGTATTTAAGTTATTATGAATGCCAGATCCCATTCAATAAGCTCTTGAATTTATTACTGGATAATTTCTTCATAATCTTCTTTGCATCAATCACTCCAGCTTCTGCTAGTTTCTGTATGTTCTTCACATAACCAGAATGAGAAATTAATTTCCTCGCATGATTGCAACTACTAACTGACAACAATATACACAATAAGAACTTGAAATTCCCCAAATTCCCTTCTTTTGGATCAACCAACTGAAGAACAATACCAATGTTATCATCATCATTCGAGAATTTCTTCCTATTTTTAGGCACTATCATCATGCTACACAATGCCTCCGCTGCCATTTCTCGAATGTCATACGATTTTGCCCCCAAAAATTTCACAAACTCAGCCATAAAGCCGACATCCCCCATTGATTTCCTTGCTTCTTCTGAAGTTCCACATAGCTTAGACGCCGATTTAAAGGCCAATTCTTGGACTGAAACGTCCCCATTTCGGAGAAAAAACAATAATTGATCCAAAAACCCATAACTTATCAACAAATTCACATGATCCGCACAGCAAAAACACAAATTCTCAATTGCCCTAAAAGCGGTTTCCCTCAATTTGAATGAAAAACTCAATTTGGGATCCAGTATTCGAATCAAAGCTCGAGCACCATCTTCCTTGACAATTAAATGACCAACACATTCATCCCCAAAAGCTAAGGATTGTAGGAATTCAGCCGAACCAATTTGACCCATTTCATCTCTACCTTTAATAAGATCAACAAATGTAGAAATTGCGCCCTCATCAATCATGAACCTCTTAATTTCCTCAACCACAACTACATTTCTCAAAACCCAACAACACGGACCGATCAACCCGAGTTCACCGTCATCTTTATCACTCGAACAAAGATTTAACAATGCAGTAACCCCACCATGAGCTGATAATGCCCAAGCATTATCTCCATTCTCAGTCAATTTTATCAAACATCGAATCGAACACTCTTTGGCCTTAAAACTCCCACTTCCAATCACTCTAATCAACGACGGTATAACCCCGGAAACAACAAGCACCCCCTTGTAACAATCAAACCCAGAAATCAGTTGAAGAACAATGACAGCCTCTTCTTGAATACTGGAATCGTTCGAATCCAAACAAGACACTAACAACAAAACAAAATCCCCCAATTCCACAACAATCTGAACATACTTGTCATCCTCTGAAACCGCCTCATGAAGTGAAACCAAAGCTTGGTGTTTCATTCGCGAATCACCAATCTTCAACCTATTCAGCAAATCCTTGACATAAAACCTCATATCTTCCTTGGAAGCCCCAAAGCCCGGCCTGGAAACAACCAACGCAAGACCGCCGGAAATAATCCCCTCCTTATAATACATTACCGTAAACTTGTTGACAGCAATATCAAGTTTGGACACAACTTTATCCAAATCACTTTGCATCAACAATTTACCACTATACGAAACGTTCAAACAGCGCGACGCAAGATCATTGCAGTCGGCTACACTATTGGACAGAAAAGATAGGAAATCAAGAAAGGCTTGATCGATAAAAGAAGAATTAGCACTTTCCATGGCAATTAATCCGGAATTAAGCTGTTCCAGGCGGTTCCGGATTAATTGCCATTTAACTGAAAACACCCTTATGGTGTGAGACAGCGTTATAAGCGAGACAATAAAGTTGATTATTCGACGGAGATTGTCGGACGGAGAAGGGCAAATTGGGGATTTTAGGGAATCAGGGTTTGGGTCTTGAACCATTATTTTGAATATGGTTGATTGTTCACCTCATGGCTTAATTAGTGTCTGGAAAAAGAGTGGGCATTGTAATGGAAAGGTTGATTTAAGGAAGAAACGGCATTGATGGTGGTGTTGGTGAAGTGGGGTTGTTGAGGAGTGAGGAGTGAGGAGTGAGGAGAGAGGAGAGAGGAGAGAGGAGAGAGGAAATGAAAAGAGAGAATTGAGGAGTGAGAATCTAATCTAGGGTTGAGAGCTGAGAGTGATATTGGGGAAAGTGGAGTAGATGGCGGGAGTGATGAAGATGCAATGATATTGGAGTAACAAAGAGAAGGTGGAAATGTAGTTTAGGGTTAATTAAGGCAAGTTATGAGAATAATCTGACGGGTAACAGTGAAAAGGAAGGAAAGTTTGTTAGCAAAGTTGAGGACCGGGGAATGTGAGTTTAGTGAGTGGAATGCTGGGGGAGTCTGCTTCTCCTCCTTTTGAGGAGTTTAGTTGAACACGGACTCAACTACTTCGCTACAGCCCACTACCGTTTTACAACACAAATACTCATTTCAAACCGTCATTATCCGTCATAAGCGTAAAACGGGTCAAATACATACCAAATTACTCCACTTGTCAACTAGAAAATGTCAATTTTTTTGTCTTTATTACCCTCACTTTGTAGTATTTGACCCGTCTAAAACTTAAGACACAAAATACCCGTCTTAAGCAAGACTTACGAATTCTAGGATATACTTCCTCCAACTCAAGCTCAAGACTTTAACGGGAGAGACATGGATGAGGGCGCACCAACTCCAGCGGTACAATTTTTGGATCTGCTTGCAATTTACATAAATTACCTATGCTTAAACAAGCTACATCCCAGAATTAAAAGCCAAAAAAGTACATGTAGAGTAAGGCATGATTCTTTCTGGCTTTTTGTTGTTAAACTTAATTGAATTGAACTGGATGAAGCTGAACTAAACTGAATGAATCTGAAATTAATTGGAGTGGATGAAGTTTAGTTAAACTGAACTAACTAACTAACTTAATAATAATAATAATAATAATAATAATAATAATAATGAAATTTTTGTTTGATTAATAAAAGTTTGCGGGTTTTTTTAAAATAAAAAACTAAAAATAGTAATAATAATATAATAACGGTTTTCTTACGTGTGTGCCCTATGGTCACATATATCATGATTGATTGATACACAAACTCACATTTTCCATAATTAGTGAAATATTCTCAACAATTTCTCGCTAATTAACTTATTAACATGTGTCTTTACGGCACGCGTTAGAAAAACCGATATAATAATAATATTAATTATTAATAATAATATATTCCATTTATTAATTTAATATTATTATTATTACATTTTGCAGCAGGTATGCCCATCTGGTCGGCCGGCTGCCCGTCAGCCACCGGCTCGAAACCCCTTGTATGGATTCTGTTTTGATCGTGAAGTTTTGAGAACAAGGGTTATCATCCGGTCAACCGACAGACGGTGGACCGGCTGAAAGGCCTCCTTTTTGAGAATTTTACGTATGCTAAGTGTGGGAGGGTTCCTAGCCGGGTGGCTGGCTGCCGGTCCACCGACTGAGGATGTCCCCCTCGGAAATTTTGTAATGTTGAAAAATGCTCAATGAGGGTTTACAGTCGGTCGTCGTTGGCCTGTTGGGGACCGGCTCAGGGCCCTAAATTTTGATTCTACCCAAATTTTTCATAATTCGCTTTGACCTTAGTTTCTCAGCCGGTTGGCCGGCTGCCGGTCAGCCACCAGCTGAGAGCTACTGTACATTGTTTTTCACATGATTTCATTTAATTCTTAACCGATAATTGTTTTGCCTCGATGGTCTAATATTGATGCATTATAACATGTTGTATGTTATTTCAAGTTTAATAAGGTAATCCTTACTTTGGTTTTCTGAAATTAATTTGAGGCAAAAAACCCCCGGCCGGGAAACCGAAAGGGAAACCGGCTCTCACCGCAAAATAGTTTTCGAAGATCGGTTTGAGGGTTGTCTCGTTTATCATTGTTGGCTCGTGTGTGGTTAATGAGTTGGTTAACGGTTATGTTAGCTAAAATTGTGATTTGGTAACGATTATGTTGCCTTGTTTGTGAATAAATAGCGGTGATACGATTTGTTATCATTTTAATGAACTAATGCCACCCATGGAATGATATTTTAGCTATGTTCGGGATTGGTTGGAGGTCGTGCGTTTCAGCGCTCCGGTTCGCGTGTGTCATTCGGTGTCGTTGTTACATCAATAGGTCTGGCCAGGTCTTAGGTATATAGTCAGCGGTTACGCTATACATAGTTTCGGAGGTCGTGCGTTTCAGCGCTCCAGTAGTTGGAGGTTGTGCGGAAGCGCTCCTGTCATTGGAGGTCGTGCCTATGAGCTCCAATAATCAGAGGTCGTGCGTATGCGCTCTGTTGGCGTTCATTCTATTATTGTTTGTTTAGTAGCTTGTATGCTATGATTGTTTTAGATGATGTATCCCTAGTTAGAGGTCGTGCTCATGCGCTCCCGTAGTTGGAGGTCGTGTTAATGCGCTCTGACCGTTGTTTAAATACTTGATTATTGTTTAATTACTTGAATGTTTACTTTATCATCATATAATTTCATATATTGACTTTGATTCTGTTTCACATGTTGATTCATGCTGGTTTTAGATGTTTTGACTTATCGTTCATGCTTTGGTCATGTTGATAATTACGGTTGGAAATGCATATATAATTGTTTCTTAAATTACGTACATGTTCATATGTATAAGATTTTTTGTATTACCGTTTACATGTTTTTTGACAAAAATTGGTTGAGAGAACCTCGAGTTACTCCCCACTGACTGTGGCATACATGTTTCATGTATGACAGGTATATAGTTGGTGCTGTTTGGGGAAGACGTGTGGCTAGCGAGTATTGTTGATCATTCGGCAGTTACCCCTCTACGATTAGTTTAGATTTAATTTATATTGCTACCGGGGGATACCTTATCCCTCGTTTATTTAAATTATCTTGTACGGAGTATATGTTATACATTCTTAGTAGTTTTAGCCTTCCGCATGTTTTGAAATTCCGCGATTAAGTTTTAATAAAATGTCGAAAAGTGTAAAACCCCTCGTCGCAGAGGAAAAATAAATAAAACATACAACATGCCAAAATTTACACGGAATTTAAACTTTTAGCATGCAAATAAACGAGGTGAATTAAAACTAAAACTGTACAAGTGATAAAACCCAAAACATAGATAAGTATAACAATCTAAGTACTGAAAGTAATATATACAAACAGCCTGGGATGGCACATCCCTACAGGCACCCAAAAACTGAAATGTAAAATTAGAGTCTAGCTAACGTAATAGTGTAAAGTCAATCGATGAAGGTTCATCGCTCGCTAGCTCCATGCAACCCATCAGCCAATCCAACGTGTCATGTACCTACATACATGTAAACATGTACGCCACAATCAGTGGGGAGTGACTAGAGTTCTCCTAGCCACCTATTGTCGACGACACATAACACATAAACATCCAACATACTCCAGCATATATATATATAACATGTGAAGCACGTAAATCTCAATATCTCAATTTCATATCAACATGCAAATATTATGCAAGGCTCTCAACCAACTTCGGAAACTATTTGGAAGGAGAGCCGGTTTCCCTTCCGGTTGCCCGGTCAGGAGGTCTTTCAATCCAAACCATTTACGAAACTAGACTAAGAGTCATCCAATGCCTTAGATGAACAGTTCTAAAATCAATACACTCTGTCTAACACAATAAATCAGCAACATCTGACAGTGTACCCCAACTCAGGCAAGCAGATGCAATTCAGCAGTGTCCAAGTCACACCCCAACTCAGGTTAGACTTGGTACACAAATCAGCAAGCATACACCCGTGAACCCCAACTCAGGCACGGATGGATACCAATCAGCTAATAATGGTTCATTGACCCAACTCAGTCGTGACCATTACTCTTCGTAATGAGATCGGATCCCTACTCAGACCCAACCCACTACGGTCCAACAAACTCACGGTAGAACAGTAGTCCCAACTCAGACACCTCCTACCGCATCAACCATACACGAGACGGTCCAGTGGTCCCAACTCAGACTTGGCCGTCACGCCACAAACACTCACATGTCAAGTTAGAGGATCCCAACTCAGATCATAACTTGACACGCATCAATCATCAGTACATATCGTACTCTAGCGATCCCAACTCAAACATATTCCGATATGTACTACAACCAAGTCCTTAGTCCTAACTCTACTGACCTCTAATCAACACTTAATTGACCCCAGGAACTAAGTTGAGGGAGAGCCGGTTTCCCTTTCGGTTGTCCGACCGGGGGGTCTCTATCCTCTCTCCATTCCCGAACCCAATATAGTGCCGCCCGAACCTTGGGGACCTCAGACACACATACAAGTATAAGAGAAAGGCCAATGTCGATTAAGTTATTTCTAAACAACTGCTATATATATAAAATATCTTAGTCCGATGAGAATTATAACGGACACTTAAGAATCCTAACTTTAGACGAGTAACTAATTAATTTACTAAATCTTACTTAGCTAAAATATATTTTACTAAGTATTTGATTACGTTCTAATTAACCGGTTCAACCGATAAAGGAAATAAACACGATTTAAATTAAATTTCATATTATATTACCTATTTTTTATACGGGGAAATCGATTAACTAAATTAAATTATTTCGACATGCTTCTAATAATAAAATCGTAACTCATTAATAATTCGTAACGATTTCTAACGTATTATATTTAAACGTAAGCAAGCTAGCAAGCACGTACGTAAATTAATTAATTCAAGCAGGCTAGCAAGCCCGTACGTAAAATAATAATAAAATAATAAAATAATAAAATAATAAAATAATAATATAATAATAATAAATCAGAGAAACAACAAGGTAGTAGTACGTAGCAGCTCACGCAACAAACACCAAACACCAATTTAATTGGTGTAGCAATGAGGACCAGTGGCGGATCCAAGATTCGAGACAAGGGGTGGCAAAGTACGAAAAAAAATATTATACATTAAATTCTAATATCGTCAATACATAGTAATATAATTACAAATTAAAGGAAAAAACTAAGAAAAATCTAAAGTCATCCGACGAGGATTCTTATCTTGAAAACGCCTAATAATATCATCATCCCTAACTTGTGCAAAAAAATCTCTCTCAATATAAGTGACTAAACAAATATTCAAAAGTTCGTCACTCATACTATTTTGCAAATAATTTTTCACGTATTTCATTGAGGAGAAAACTCTTTCCACACTTGCCGTTGCCACCGGAAGTATCAAGACAAGCTTCAATAACAAATAAACACGTGGATATGCAATATGCTTCTTGGTCTCAACAAGCATAATTGAAAGCTCATCAAGGCTCTTGATAAGATGAAATGTCGAATCCCTTAGCATATCACTTTCAAAAATATCAAGTTCAAGCTCAAGTAGTGTTATCTCGGTATCACCAAACTCATTAGGATAGAACTTTGCAAGTCTCACCAATTTGTCCTTATCGAAAGAAGCAAAAACATCAAGCCATACATATTAGCATTTCCATGCTTTGCACATTAAATCGGCTATCTAGTTCAGAGACTTGTTTATCCAAAACACAAAGAAACATGTCAATTTGAAATCGGTCTTGGTTAAGCACATTAACAAGACGACGTCTTAATCTTCCCGGAGGAGCATAAAAATCCGTCATATTCGGGACTTCTATGTTATGTTTTGCACAAAAGTTAGTAACCATTTGAAGAAATTGATCCCATCCATCATTCCTAAATTTTCTCAACCGCTCCTTAGTTGATTCAAGAATAGTCATGGCATTAACAATGTCTTGATCTTTTCTTTGTAGTGCTTCACACAAAGAGTTAGTGTATCCATACACCACTTTCATTAAATGCAACATGAAAACAAACTCAAAAGATTCAAGGTGATCAATCCCAATTTCGGCTTTAGCACGATCATCCACGGATTTGGCTTCTTTACTAATTATCTCAAAAACTCTAATAAGTGTAGCATATAAAGATATGACCCTCACAATTGATTTAAAATGAGACCCCTACCGAGTATCCCCGGGTCTACTTAAACCAAGTTCCTGATTTAATCCCTTACCACTTTCACTTTCACCCGATGCCAATGCCTCCAACACCTTTTCCGCTTGAATATCCCTAACCATCTCCAAACGTTTACAAGAATATCCAATATTTTTAAGCATAACTCCAAGTTGTTGAAAAAATTTGGCACAATCTTTGTTTTCTTTAGCAACCGCCACTAATGTTAATTGAAGTTGGTGTGCAAAACAATGCACATAATATGCACATGGATTGTCCTTCATTATCAAACTTTGCAAACCATTAAGTTCACCTCTCATGTTACTAGCTTCATCATAACCTTGACCACGGATATTTGACATACTTAATGAGTGACCATCAAGTAGTTTCTTTATCTTCTCAAAAAGTGTCGAACTAGTTGTATTTTTCACATGCACAATCCCAAGAAATCTTTCAAAAATTTCACCATCTTTATTAACATAACGAAAACAAATAGCTAACTCTTCCTTATGAGACACGTCACTAGACTCATCGGCTAATAGCCCAAAAAAATCACCATTTAGATCCTCAATAATAAGTTTAGTAGTCTCAAGGGCACAACATTCAATTAGTTCCCTTTGAATGGTGGGGCAAGTAACTTGGTGGTTTTCCGGAGACTTAGCAAGAACAACTTTAGCAACACTTTCACTATTTTGAACAAGCGAATCCAAAAGTTCAAGGAAATTACCCTTATTATTTGACTTTCCACTTTCACTATGTCCCCTAAATGCTAATCCTTGTCTTAGAAGAAATCTTAAACAAGAAAGAGAGCGTAACAAGCGGGATTTATAAAGACTCCTAGCTTCATCACTTACTTTTTCAACTATCTCTATTATTGATGCTTGTTTATTAATGAAATATCCGTACTTTTCTTTAGCTACATTGTGAGCACTACTACCTTTCCCAACATGTTTTATTTAATATTTAATATTTATGTTGACGTGTTGATAATTATTTGAACGTTTAAGTTCGATAATTAAGTTATCGAACAAGTGTTTTTATATTTTTAGTAAAGTGCCGAGTACGGATATTATTCATCGAATTTCGTTCTAATTTTGATATGAGACCTTGAGATACGTGCTAACGTCACATATGGGCCTTGGTTGAATCGGCCCATTGTAATATCTCGTATATTATTATAACGGTTATTATTTGTTTATAGTCAGGGCGATGATTTTTAGGCGTTGTTTTCGATAATTAATTTATTGAATGAGTTGTATTTTATATGTTGTTAGTGGTAAGTCGGGTATACGTATTAATTAATTATTATAAGTTTTATAATATGTTACCGCTTTATATTAATTTCTATCGTAAGTAGATATATTAAGTTAATAATAATGTTACGAGTTTTACGTGTATAACGAGTTGGGCTTGATTCATTTTGTGAAGGAACTACGTATGGGTAGTAGTATGTGTACCGCGTCGATGTGGGCCAAGTTACCACACGTTAACTCACGCATGACACACCAACCCAGGTCACCTACGCATGAAATGCATAGTACAACTTATTATTAAAAAAAAAACCCTAATACCTTACGTTTAAACCGCTCGGCCACCCAACTCCGTAAACCCTTTTTTTTATACACTTTCACCACCCTCAAACCTTGGTCGGCGGCAGCAGCCACAAAGAGAGAGAGACGGTAGACGGCAGTGGTCAGGGACTTTCGAGTCAATATCCGGCGAGCGTAAGGTGAGTATTCGTTTCCTTCGTTTCGTTTTCTTCGTTGTCTCTTTTCGAGTCCGCCGTCATGAAGGTGTCACGGTAATTGAGTCGCGTTGGTGGCAAGAGCTAGGAGGTGGGGGTGAGGGCGAGTGTGTTGGTGTGGGTTTGGAGGTCGGTGGTGGTCGTGGGTGACGGAGGTGGTTCTCGGTTGTGTCGGGGTTGCGAAGAGGGGCAGTGGAGGTTCGGTTTCAGGCAGCATGTCGGGCCTGATTAAGGCCGTGGTAGTACTCGTCGGCTGGGGTCGACCCGTTTCTGTTATGGGTAACTTGTGATTATTATATATTATTATTATTACAATTATTATTATATTATTATAGTATTACGGATTACTAAGTGGTTAGTATTATTATTACTATTATTATTATTTATTATTGTTTATTAGTTGTAGTTTGTGAGTCGGAAGTTAATGTTTTAAAGAAAGTTTCTACTTCGGGAAAGTTTCCATTTTTAGAAACTTTCCACTTAAGAGGGTTGCTATTTATAGAAAGTACAAGTTAGTTTATGGGGGTCCGGGAAGTTTATTAATTTATTTCCGTAATATATGTTAGGTGACGGTTTTCGCGTGGAATACTTCTAGCAAGCTTGTGATTGACTGTGATTCTGCATTTTGAGGTAGGGGAATACTGTATACATGATGACGAGTGATCTGTTATTATTATGTTAACTATTTATATATCTCATTGGATGAATGGTATTATATTGTGTTTAATTGTCTTGTATATTTCTGTGATACAATGCGATGTGAAAATATTGGGTCTTGTGATACGGTGCGGAGTATATATGGCGTTGGATCGGTGCGGAGTATATATGGCGTTGGATCGGTGCGGAGTATATATGGCGTTGGATCGGTGCGGAGTTTATATGGTGTTGGATCGGTGCGGAGTTTATCTGGTGTTGGATCGGTGCGGAGTTATTTGGCGTTGGATCGGTGCGGAGTATATTATATTGTTGGTTTATTTATTTTTCCTCTACTCAACCTCGTGGTTGACCCTGTGTATTCGTGATCACCTGTGATGAACCAAATTATTGGGGAGCAGATTGACAGGTGGCTGAGACTAAGGGGAGCTATGGGAGAGAGAGCTTGGATCCGGACCAGACTAAAGTCTAGATCACCTTAGTCAGTTTAGCATGAGTTGTACTTTCTTTATTTTGTTAAGACTTTTGGATACAGTTGTAAGAACTTGTTATGAGTTTAACTTTAATTAAAGTACTGTTTATCTTCCTTTGTATCTACTACCTCGGGAAACCGAGATGGTAACACCCTTACTTATCTGAGGAGTCCTAGTACAGGCCCTTAAATAAATGGGGGTGTTACAAAGTGGTATCAGAGCGAACGATCCTCAGGCCTAAACCAAATGAATAATAAAGAATGTAGGAAGAGTCAAATAAAATGAACCCCGAGATGAAACTGATAGGAGCCCCAAAAAGGAACGGGATGAGTTAGGGGCCCCCTCACACCAAACCATGGGCCCTTTTGGTTCTGTCTCGGGAACCCAATGAGAGTAATTGAAGAGTGGGGTAGGTTATATAGTGACCTAGTTATCTTGTACCAACGTTCTTGCAGGAGAAGAATGAGGTAAGTAATATTTGAGTTATGATTAAGGATGTGTGTTGGAAAGATATGTGTGATATGAAATGTTGATCAATCTGGATGATGGAATTGAAATTTTAAGAGTTTAGAGGTGTAATTGTTGAACAATGGTTAGAGTAATGTGATCATAGTTATGTTGGTGCATGAAATGTTCATACGATTATCTGGTATTTAAATGACAATCGTTATTATGTGACTTTGATGTTTAACTCCTTGTAAGGATGAGTAATTCAGTTGATCTTATGATTATATGTTATAGTAATCCATGTCTAGTGATATGCGGAATGTGTTTCCCTAAGCCATGAACGTACGTAGTCATGTGTTGCATATATCGTACTTAAGATTTTATGCCTATTATACGCATTTAAAATTGTTATGAAGTTCGTAAACAATAAGTGACATCGTAGTAACTCCTAGTTTATATTTCCGTACTTGAATAAGTTGTGATTGTGTGATGGTAGAAACTAATTTATTTAAATACACTCGTATAACTATCGAGTTATACAGTCGAACCTACTTTCAGTTTCGAAATCTTTACCGTTTTCTAGATGATAATTGTTGTTGAAATGAGGAATGAATGTTAATATGGTACAAAGTGATGTCTATGCTTCAAATGTATGTCAACGTGTTTCGGAAGAAGAATGGTTGAATTCCGATGTGGTAATGTGAAATAGTAACGGAACCAAAAAAAAAAAAAAAAAAAAAAAAAAAAAAAAAAAATTCAATAAACTTCCAGAATGTTGCCTTGTTGGTGCGGGCTGCCAATGTAAATGTGTTCTATATTTGAGTATGAAAACTTTATGTATGATAACCCCCTGAGTTGGGTTACAATGCTTTTGTCTTATGTTGATATGAGTTATATTTTTGGGAGAAATAAATCTTTTAGTTGACAGTAGTCAGATTGTTACTGCACAGTCCGGTTTTGACCTATCTTTTTGTAAAAGAAATCATTTAAAACTGGCTATTGCTTGTGCATAGTTCCAGCTCTACTGTTTAATATATCCGTTCACGTTTTCAAAATGATCAGCCGTGTAAAATCATCACGAGTCTTTATTCAATTGTGATTTTTGCAAGTTGCCCAATTTTCCAATGAATTGCTGTAAAGTTCCTGTTCAGACCAATTGAGTTTTAAAAATTGTTATAAATAATTCCCTTGAGATATGCATTCGATTCTTTTCCTATGGTTAGATAAGTCATTATATTTTCTAAAATCTATAATAACCCGCAGGATAGCTAAGCGGTTATTTAATTATGATTTTTGTAGGTTGTTGCATACTGTTTATTTGGTGGAATTGCGAGTTATGTAAATTTCATATAACAGTTTAATCGAATGTGAATTATGTGATGTGACCATGTGATATCCTGATATAGCATCGGTAACGTGAATAATAGGCATATAATAGGAATATGAACCTTGCTATATGATAACGTAACTTTCTTCATTTCGTCAGGTTTTATATAAAATATTTTTAATTATACAGACACTCTTGCTTTCTAGTGTTATGCCTCAAAATAATTATGTGATGTTCGTATGTAATGTTAAAATCATGTTTATCACAGAATAGTCTTACCAAGTGGTAGAATGAAATTTAACTGGTAAATTTATTAGCATGATATAGTAATCTAATTGTTATACGTAATTGTGATTATTTGAACAATGTGAATCTTGTTGATGTTATTTCGTATATTAACGGTACATCTTTGTCTAGTTCCGCGCGACAAAAGTCCCTATAAATTCTCCATGTATATTGTTATGCTATAAAGTGAAGTGCATGTTGTTATGTTTAAAACCTGATCACGATCTACTGAATTATTAATTGGTTGACACGTGATTTATGGAAGTGCTAGTCCTGTGAACTCGTTGACTTTTATCGTTAAATCTTCATAATGCATGAGCTACAATTTACAAGAACAATATGTTGGTAAAGAAGAGTCAGAATGTCTCTGTGTAATCTTGTTTCGATCTATAACTTGTAAAATTGTCTTTTGATTTGTGATTATAAATTGTCACAAGTTATCAATTCAATGTTTCAGAGGTTTCAAAATGCTTTCAAAATGATGATTATCCATGATAAGGTTTGATGTTTTGATAATTATAGTTATTGTTTGTAACGAGACGAATTCTGTAGCTACGTATTGATGAAGTCCTGGTCGAATGCTGATTTGGCAAGTCATATATATTAACAGTTTCATGATAATGATATAATGTAAGGGGATGTGAAATGTACCTAAGTATTTTTTTTTTTTTTACTTATTAATATCCAGGAATGATTAACGGTCTTGTTAGTCTATGATTGGTACACATCTCGTGAAATATGTCAACGCTCCATGTTTAATTACGTTAATGAATTTCGTCCTATGTCTTTCCTATAATATGATTACGAACATGAAAGGTTTTAATTTGTCACTTTTTGGACTATGAGTTTCTTGGTTGTTTACATTGTTGTGAATATATTGACTTTGTATTAAAATTTCAAAGGGTATGTAAGTGTTAGCCACTCTGATTCTGTTTTACTGCGTAACACGATTTCTACCGATCCTAATACTCTTGTTATTGCTTGAGGTTATTTAAGTTTGCATAATAATTGCTAGGGGTTTCTTACGAGTACTTATTTGAGTTGAATATTAGTAATGTTTCCTTTATTTTGATAGATAATATTTTCCATTGATAAGATAATCCTTTTGTTGTGAGATGGGTAAACTTTTGGTAATTGATTAGTTAATTTATGCATAATGGTTTTGTATTAGGTTGGTTTGGGATAGCGTCCAGATTTTATTTTATGAATTGTGGATTGTAAGTATACATATAAGCATGTCAATGAATTTGGGAGGTAAGTACTGAAGTGATAGAGTTTGATTGGAAAGAGTTTGCTCGTGAGTTTAGAACGAAGACCATGATTGATTTGGTATTGGGATTGAGATGGCAGTTTAGTGGTTTATTGAGTTGTCATATTCTTTGACCTTGACACGCGGGTGAGTAGCTTAGGGTTTTATTCTCTAAGTGTTGAGCAGATCCTTTAGTGGAATATTCAATAATTTTGATATTGAAATGGAGATGAGAATTGTTTACTGGTATTGAGTTAAGAGTTATTAGGCCGTTGTGCCATATTGCGTTTACGGTCCAGTGTGACCTTGGTTATTGAGTTATATTCGAAGTTTGAAATCGATTTTGAGATGGCAGTTTTGATTTGCGGTTTTATCCCGCCAGTTCACTCACCCCTTGTCTTTGGTCTTGGGTTCGACAATGAGAATACGATATTTGGGTACTTGGAGTAATATATTTTATGAGATAGAGTAACGAGTAAGACGGGGTAATGAGCTGAAGTTTTGGTAATGAGGTTACGGGGACGTAACCATATTTTAAGGAGGATAGGATTGTAAAATCTTAATGATTTTATGATATGACTAGTTGTTATGACATGACTAGTTGGTGTGGGGCGATTGTTGAATATACTTGATAATCCTGATAACTTATGCATGTTATTGTGTTTCGGGTAGTATCCTGCTTTAATTTAGTTATACGTTAAACTTTGGGGACAAAGTTTTCTTAACGAGAGTAGAATGTAACATTTCGTGTTTTAAAGTAATCTTATTAGTTTTTGACATAATGTGGTGTCACATATAAACTGTGTCCTTGCGTGCCTAGTGACCAGGTTGTTGACCATGGGATGGTGAACTTCGGGACGAAGTTCATTTTAAGGAGGGAAGACTGTAATACCTGTGTTTTATTTAATATTTAATATTTATGTTGACGTGTTGATAATTATTTGAACGTTTAAGTTCGATAATTAAGTTATCGAACAAGTGTTTTTATATTTTTAGTAAAGTGCCGAGTACGGATATTATTCATCGAATTTCGTTCTAATTTTGATATGAGACCTTGAGATACGTGCTAACGTCACATATGGGCCTTGGTTGAATCGGCCCATTGTAATATCTCGTATATTATTATAACGGTTATTATTTGTTTATAGTCAGGGCGATGATTTTTAGGCGTTGTTTTCGATAATTAATTTATTGAATGAGTTGTATTTTATATGTTGTTAGTGGTAAGTCGGGTATACGTATTAATTAATTATTATAAGTTTTATAATATGTTACCGCTTTATATTATTTTCTATCGTAAGTAGATATATTAAGTTAATAATAATGTTACGAGTTTTACGTGTATAACGAGTTGGGCTTGATTCATTTTGTGAAGGAACTACGTATGGGTAGTAGTATGTGTACCGCGTCGATGTGGGCCAAGTTACCACACGTTAACTCACGCTTGACACACCAACCCAGGTCACCTACGCATGAAATGCATAGTACAACTTATTATTAAAAAAAAACCCTAATACCTTACGTTTAAACCGCTCGGCCACCCAACTCCGTAAACCCTTTTTTTTATACACTTTCACCACCCTCAAACCATGGTCGGCGGCAGCAGCCACAAAGAGAGAGAGACGGTAGACGGCAGTGGTCAGGAACTTTCGAGTCAATATCCGGCGAGCGTAAGGTGAGTATTCGTTGTCCTTCGTTTCGTTTTCTTCGTTGTCTCTTTTCGAGTCCGCCGTCATGAAGGTGTCACGGTAATCGAGTCGCGTTGGTGGCAAGAGCTAGGAGGTGGGGGTGAGGGCGAGTGTGTTGGTGTGGGTTTGGAGGTCGGTGGTGGTCGTGGGTGACGGAGGTGGTTCTCGGTTGTGTCGGGGTTGCGAAGAGGGGCTGTGGAGGTTCGGTTTCAGGCATGTCGGGCCTGATTAAGGCCGTGGTAGTACTCGTCGGCTGGGGTCGACCCGTTTCTGTGTGTGGCTTGTGGTGGTTGCCGGTGGGGGAGGTGGTGCTAAGTGGTTGTAGTTGTTTCGTTTTCCGCGGGGGGGGGGGGGGGGGGGGGGGGGGGGGTTCATGGGGTTCACGTATATTATGGGTAACTTGTGATTATTATATATTATTATTATTACAATTATTATTATAGTATTACGGATTACTAAGTGGTTAGTATTATTATTACTATTATTATTATTTATTATTGTTTATTAGTTGTAGTTTGTGAGTCGGAAGTTAATGTTTTAAAGAAAGTTTCTACTTCGGGAAAGTTTCCATTTTTAGAAACTTTCCACTTAAGAGGGTTGCTATTTATAGAAAGTACAAGTTAGTTTATGGGGGTCCGGGAAGTTTATTAATTTATTTCCGTAATATATGTTAGGTGACGGTTTTCGCGTGGAATACTTCTAGCAAGCTTGTGATTGACTGTGATTCTGCATTTTGAGGTAGGGGAATACTGTATACATGATGACGAGTGATCTGTTATTATTATGTTAACTATTTATATATCTCATTGGATGAATGGTATTATATTGTGTTTAATTGTCTTGTATATTTCTGTGATACAATGCGATGTGAAAATATTGGGTCTTGTGATACGGTGCGGAGTATATATGGCGTTGGATCGGTGCGGAGTATATATGGCGTTGGATCGGTGCGGAGTATATATGGCGTTGGATCGGTGCGGAGTTTATATGGTGTTGGATCGGTGCGGAGTTTATCTGGTGTTGGATCGGTGCGGAGTTATTTGGCGTTGGATCGGTGCGGAGTATATTATATTGTTGGTTTATTTATTTTTCCTCTACTCAACCTCGTGGTTGACCCTGTGTATTCGTGATCACCTGTGATGAACCAAATTATTGGGGAGCAGATTGACAGGTGGCTGAGACTAAGGGGAGCTATGGGAGAGAGAGCTTGGATCCGGACCAGACTAAAGTCTAGATCACCTTAGTCAGTTTAGCATGAGTTGTACTTTCTTTATTTTGTTAAGACTTTTGGATACAGTTGTAAGAACTTGTTATGAGTTTAACTTTAATTAAAGTACTGTTTATCTTCCTTTGTATCTACTACCTCGGGAAACCGAGATGGTAACACCCTTACTTGCAGAAGTGTGCAGCAGCGACAATGCAGAAACCGAAATAGACGTGCAGACAGTATTAGCGTGCCGCAGCAGCGGTAACTTGCACGAAATTCAGAAACAAAGGAGTAGTAACAATGGTGAGTGTAGGGGTAGTATGCAGCAATAACACAAATAGGCAGACAGTATAGAGGTGCTGAATGTTGCATTACAGACCATAAATAGCAGGAAAAACGGATGCAAAGGGTAGCAGCCTAGGTTGTAGTGGGTGCAGTAGTGTACGACAGCAGTAAATAATGTAGTGATGTACAGGGGTATAGGTGAGGGCAGTAGCAGCAAGTAACATTATAGCGTGCAGGAAGTGGTAGTATGTAGTAGGAGTCGTGTGCGGTGGCTTAAGGCCGTGACTGTAGTAGAGTAATGGGCAGCTAGAAGTCACAGGTCAGAGCACGTACATGCGCAAGGTGAGTGCAATAATGTAACAAGTAGAGCAGTAGCATGTAGACAGTGAAGAGTGGCAGTAGGGGAAGGGTCTGGTGCAGCAGCGAAATGAGCATTTGCATTGAGTGGTAGTAGCAACAACAATGGGTAGTGTATAGTACTAGGTGTAAACGAACGCTATAACAGTAGTAACAGACCAGCAATAGTTCAATATAGTAACATTAACACGTATCATACCCGAATGAAAATAGTGGTAGAGTAGTAGTAGTGTGGGTTGACAGTGGACAACCGTAATGTATAGTAGTAAGTAGCATGGGCAGTGGTATGTAGTAGTGAGTACAAATAAGTAGTAGCACTTAGAAAAAAACACAGGAAGCAGTTACGTAT
The DNA here is from genome assembly GCA_029255685.2 of Silene conica. NCBI lineage: Eukaryota > Viridiplantae > Streptophyta > Magnoliopsida > Caryophyllales > Caryophyllaceae > Silene > Silene conica. The sequence goes on from CM055319.2 coordinate 19,617,059, forward strand.
CACCTCACATTTCAGAAAATGACCACACAAATAGCAATTCCTACTAATCCTTCACCCCATACATTACCCACAACCCACACATCCCATATTCACCATTAAACCACATAATCATTCATCAAAATAAATGTCAAATTACTTAAAGACAAGGGTCGAGTTGCTCATTATCGTCACCTTAGCGGTTTATGCTCCAAATCTGTAACATCCCGTATTTTCGTAAAATCTAATTTAAGTATTTTAAGTATTTTAAGTAATAAAAATAATACTTTAGTAATTTATTTTGAAAAACTCTAATTTAATAAGTAAGATCCGTCTTAAGAACCTTAAGTCCTTAAGACGAATACAACTTGGCATTTTAATTCTCGACATAAATACTTCCTTGATATCCGTTCTTAAACCCGTATCCATTTAAGCAAAACGGAAAAGACAACCCAATTGTCCTTTATAAACCCTTTAGTCGACATATGCATCCCCTCAACATCTCTTTTTACTGTAAACAACATTTTCACAAAAACCTCCATTGTTACTCCTTACTTTCAAGCTTTTCCCCCTCATTTCTTCATCAAATCGCGAAAGTAAGTACATTTTCGGAATCCTTGTTCGATTTCCTAATCATCCATCACTTTCATTTTTCATTTCGTCGACTTCCAAAAATCGGCTGTTTTGGCTTGGATTCGTTTTTGGATGTTTAAACCGTTCTCTATGATTGTAGGGGTTGGCCTTGACGATCCCGACGTGGACTCTTACGTGGTTGAGGAGGATCAATCGCCGGAATAAGCTTAAAGGTGACGATAATGAGATAACTCGGCCTTTATTGTGTATATTAGCATGCTTGGTGATTTTGATGTTGTTCTTCTGATTTTATTCAAGTTTTATGATTATTGGACTTAGTATCATGATTAGGATGCATAATATGGAAGAATTTATGATCCAAGATGTGGTTATGTGCTCCTTATTGCATTTTCAGTTTTTCTCATTTTTGCGACGGATACATGTATAATTCATTTGAGGATTGTTACGGGACTTGTTTTCTGATAGATTAGTAGTATTGGATGATTTATGTTAGTGGGTAAACTTTATTTGTGATGCTATTGAAGATTAGAAGTCGAATTGTGAAGTTTGAGAAAGAATGGAAAATCACGATTTTGGTTGCAGGCTCTCTGAGCCGGTCGACCGACCGGCCGCCGGTCGACCGGCTGGGAGAGTGTTTGTGTGTTTCGCGAGTTTTTGGAAAAATGGCTTAGGACTGCCAGCCGGCCGACCGGCCGCCTGCCGACCGGCTGGTGGTCATTTTGCCTTGTGTGGTTTGCGAAAAACTTACATAGGATGGGAGCCCAGCCGGCAGACCGGCCGCCTGCCAGCCGGCTGGGAGTACATGTGGGGATGGTTTTCGTTTGAGAAGGCTTGGGAAGGTCTTCCCAGCCGGCCGACCGGCTGCCTGCCGACCGGCTGGGAGGCCTTTTGTGTTGTCTGGTTTTTGGAAAAGAAAGATGGAAGGCTGGGAGGTCACCAGCCGGCCGACCGGCTGCCTGTCGACCGGCTGGGGACCCCTGTAGGCTATTTTGAGGATTTTGTAAATTGAGTGTAACTTTCAAACGGTTTATCGGTTTTACTTGAAACTTGTTTTGTGTACCTTTGACATGTATTTGAGGTCCCCGGAGGATGGGCAACATTATATTGGGTTCGGGAATATAGTGAGGATAGAGACCCCCCGGTCGGGCAACCGAAAGGGAAACCGGCTCTCCCTCATCCTAGTTCTCGAGGTCAATTAGGTGTTGATTAGAAGTTAAAGGTAGAACTATAGAGTAGTTCATAGACTTGAATGATATTGTTTTGTTGCGTATTAAGTTATGCGTTAAGATGTCGCCTCTGAACTTAATACGTAGGTTGTTTGTCATGTATAGGGGTATGCGTTGAGTTTTCGCCTCTGAGCCCTATATGTGTTTGTTGGTCGTGTATGGAGCCATGCGTTGAGTTTTCGCCTCTGAGTTCTATACATGTCTGTTTGTCGTGTCTGGGACATGCGTTGAGTTTTCGCCTCTGAGTCCAGACATGTGTGTGTGATCGCGTCGGGACATGCCTTAAGCTGGCCTCTGAGTCTGACGAGTAGAGCAACTGCACGACGGGGCAGTCAGGTTGTCATACCTTACCCGGAGTGCAGGTGTTTGGTGCTAGAACATGCGTTGAGTTTTCGCCTCTGAGTCTAGTATCTTGTGATGTGGTAGGGGAACATGCGTTGAGTTTTCGCCTCTGAGTTCCTTACTTGTGATAGTGAATTGAATGTTAGTCCATGCGTTGAGTTTTCGCCTCTGAGTCTAATGTTCAGTGATAGCCGGTCCATGCGTTGAGTTTTCGCCTCTGAGTCCTTGCTTGATATTGTGAACTTGGTATTTAGGTTATGCGTTAAGATGTCGCCTCTGAACCTTTATACTTGCTGAATTATTTAGTACTAGGTTATGCGTTAAGATGTCGCCTCTGAACCTTTGTACTTGCTGTTTTATATCTGCTTGCCTTGATGATGGTACAGTGTCAGATATGCCTAGTATGTTATCGTTGTTAAAGGATTTGTGGTTAAATCATCCAAGGCATTGGATGACTCTTAGTTCGGTTTCATAAATGATTAGATTGAAAGACCCCCCGACTGGGCAACCAGTAGGGAAACCGGCTCTCCTTCTTATCTGTTTATGAAGTTAGTTGAGAGCCGTGCATGGTATTCGCATGATAGTAAGAGATCCGATGATGAGATGTTATGCTTCACATGTTGTTATATGTTGGAGTATTCTGTATTGTTTTATGTGTTACGTGTTGTCACAAAAGGTGGCTAGGAGAACTCTAGTCACTCCCCACTGATTGTGGCGTACATGTTTTCATGTATGTAGGTACATGCAGGGTTGGAGATCGGGGTTGCAGGAGAGCTAGCGAGTGATGATCCGTTCATCAGTTGACTTACCCGTTTACACTTAGCTAGACTCTTAGACTTTTGTCGTTTACATTTTGGTGCCTGTAGGGATGTTCCATCCCAGGCTGTGTATATTTTTCATTTCCGCACTTAGAACTGCTACTTATCTATTGTTGTTTATATCAGTTCTGTTTTCAGTTTCAGTTTACGTTTCAGTCTAAGACTTCTCGCATGTTGTTTTATCTTCTAAAAAGTTTTAATTCCGCTGCAATTTTGGTACTTTTATGTGTTTATATTTCCGCTTTCGCGAGGGGTTTTACAGTTGGTATCAGAGCATTATTGCTCCCGACGCACTCATGTGACCCCCAACCTTAACTTGACCAAATAAACAAATAATGAATGAGAGATGGGTAGATCTAAGGACTTATTTGGTAGTCTATTTGTGATTGCTAATTGTTAAGCTAATCCTTGGTTTTCTCTTTTAAAGATGGTGAGACCCAGAGCTGCTGATAACATTGTGCTGCAAGCAATTCAGCATTTGCTTGAGACTCAGAGACAGCAAGCGGGGAATGTTCCACCTCCTCCACCGCCGGGTGGCGAGACTAATCGTCCGGGTAGCTTTTCCTGGATTGCCTCTCAGATGTCCCGAAGCCATGTTAGGACCTATGGAGGCGAGGCTGACCCAGTAGCCCTCACAGAGTGGTTTAGAGAGATGGAAAAGAGCTTCACCTTATACTCAGTCGTTAGGGAGGATAGAGTGCGTTTAGCCGCTCACTTCCTGACATTGGAGGCTGACCGTTGGTGGGCATTGACTGGACCTACCGCTGTTCTTGACCCGATGTTCGATTGGGAGGCTTTCAAAGACAGGCTTGAGGCGAGGTTCTACCCCAAGGAGTTGAGATCGCAGAGGTTGAAAGAATTTATGGATTTGAAGCAAGGGAAGATGACCGTTCAAGAATTCACTGACAAGTTCAACCAGTTAGCTCACTTTGCATCGAGATTTGTTCGTGATGAGGCGGAGAGGGTGTATTTCTACCGAGGGAAGCTAGGGCCGAGGATTGAGAGTATGGTTCGTCGTGACTCTACTTCTTTTGTGGAAGTTTATGACGACGCTATTTGGGCCGAGAGTTCTATTCGTGCCATTGATGCTGAGACCCGTGCCGCTACTTCCAGCTTCACTTCTCACCAGAGATCCGTGTACCAGGGGAAGAGACCATTTGTTCCTTCTACTTCTTCACCTTCTTCCCAGAAGAAGCGTTTTGAGAGGTTCTCTGCTCCGGTTGCTAAGACCACATTTCACACCGACACTGCTTCTACCGTTTGCCGCCGTTGTGGTAAACCGCTTCATCCAGGGTTTGATTGCTTCAAGAATGCCTATAAGTGTTATACTTGTAATGGATTTGGGCATAGATCCTTTGATTGTCCTGAGAAGAACACTGTTCTTGGCAAGACTGCCACTGCTGCTGCAGCAACCAGAGGAGGAAAGCCGAAGGGGAAGATCTTTGTGATGACTAGGGCTGAGGCAGAGGCTCATCCAGATATTGTTGCGGGTATCTTTTCTGTTCTTGGCGCTGAGTGCCTTATTTTATTCGATACTGGAGCCTCGTTATCATTTATATCGACTCAGTTCGCCGATCGTCTAGCTCTTGAGTCTTCATTGGTAGAGGAGACTTCCATTTCCTTACCTTCTGGAGACGTGTTTTCCTGCTCTTCGTCCCATAGGGATGTTCCTATTGTTATTGGTCAAGCCACATTTCCTGCGGACTTACTGAGATTTCCTCTCGAGGAGTTTGATATTATCCTCGGTATGGATTGGTTATCGCGATACCATGCTCGCTTCGAGTGTCGCGACCAGAAAATCTGCTTGAGGAGTTCTTCAGGAGTTCGTGTTTCCTATAGGGGAACTCGCCCTCAAAAGGGTGTTCGTGTCATCTCTTCGATGAAAGCTTCTCATCTTCTTAGGAAGGGTTGCCAAGCCTTCCTGTGTGTTGTTACAGCTGCTAAACCATCGCTACCGAAGCTTGAAGATGTAGCCATTGTTCGTGAGTATCCAGATGTGTTTCCAGATGACTTGCCAGGGATACCGCCAGAGAGAGATGTGGAGTTTACTATTGAGCTTGTTCCAGGTACCGGACCGATTTCTAAAGCTCCTTACCGTATGGCTCCGCCAGAGTTGAAAGAGTTGAAGCAGCAATTGGAAGAGATGATCGAGAAAGGTTTCATTAGACCGAGTGCTTCTCCGTGGGGTGCTCCCGTTCTGTTCGTCAAGAAGAAAGATGGTTCCATGAGATTGTGCATTGACTATAGAGAGCTGAACCGAGTGACCGTGAAGAATCGATATCCTTTGCCTAGAATAGATGATTTGTTCGATCAGTTGAGAGGTGCTTCGAGGTTTTCTAAGATTGATCTTCGATCGGGTTATCATCAGATTCCAGTGAGAGAGGCTGACATTGCGAAGACTGCTTTTCGTACCAGATATGGGCATTATGAGTTTGTAGTCATGCCATTTGGGTTGACTAATGCACCGGCGATTTTTATGGATCAGATGAACCGTACCTTCAGTGAGTATCTTGACACCTGCGTTGTGGTTTTCATTGATGACATCTTGATATATTCGAAGACCGATGAGGAACATGCTGAGCATCTTCGATTGATTCTAGGGATTCTGCGCAAACAGAAATGGTTCGCAAAGTTTTCAAAGTGTGAATTTTGGCTCTCGAAGGTTGCCTTTTTAGGTCATGTGATATCCAGCGAGGGTGTGATGGTTGATCCCGCGAAGATAGAGGCTGTAGTTGATTGGGAGAGTCCCAAGGATGTTGGAGAGATCCGTAGCTTTTTGGGTTTGGCTGGTTATTATCGTAGATTCGTTGAGGATTTCTCGAGATTGGCTCGCCCGATGACTCAGTTGCTGAAGAAAGAAGCCAAATTTGTGTGGACCGACAAGTGTGAGAGTTCCTTCCAGGAGTTGAAGTCCAGATTGACTTCCGCCCCTGTGTTAGCTTTGCCAGAGATCGGAGTGGACTTTGATGTGTATTGTGATGCTTCGATGTTAGGACTTGGATGCGTACTGATGCAGAGTGGTAAGGTGATCGCCTATTCATCTAGACAGTTGAGAGTTCATGAGGTGAATTATCCGACACATGATTTGGAGTTGGCTGCAGTTGTTCATGCTTTGAAGATGTGGCGTCATTACCTGATTGGATCTCATTGCCGTATTTTCACAGATCACAAGAGTCTTAAGTATATTTTCACTCAGAAAGACCTTAACATGAGACAGAGACGTTGGCTAGAGTTAGTGAAAGATTACGACATTGAGTTGTTATATCATGAGGGAAAAGCCAATGTAGTTGCTGATGCGCTTAGCCGCAAGACTTCTCACTCGATGAGTGCCATGAGAGTATTGCCTGATGAGTTGTGTTCCGAGTTCCGGAAGCTGAGATTAGAGATGGTGGGTAGTGGTTTTGATTGGTTAGCTGCTATGTCTGCCGAGCCGTCCTTATATTGGGAGATTCGCCGGAGTTTGCCTTCAGATGCCGATTTCAAGAAGTTTGAGGCTAAGATTTCGAGTGGTGTTGCACCTGAGTTGGTGATTGATGCTGATGGTTTCCTTAGATTCCGTGGTAGGGTGTATGTTCCGGATGTGCCAGATTTGAGGAAGAAAGTTCTTGATGAGGCTCATTTGTCACCGTACTCCGTTCATCCAGGAGGAGAGAAGATGCATAAGGATTTGAGGCTTATGTTTTGGTGGCCTGGTATGAAGAAAGAGATCTTGGATTATGTTAGTAGGTGCTTGACTTGTCAACAAGTCAAGATAGAGCATAGGAGACCTGGTGGTTTGCTACAGCCGCTTCCCGTTCCTCAGTGGAAGTGGGAGTGCATATCTATGGATTTTGTTACTGCTTTGCCTAAGACTGTGGGAGGCAAAGATGCGATTTGGGTTATTGTCGATCGTCTAACTAAGTGCGCCAGATTCGTGCCGATCAGAGAGACATGGGATATGGACCGTTTAGCCAGGGCTTATATTGCTGAGATAGTCCGATACCATGGTGTCCCGAGGGAGATAGTTTCAGATCGTGATCCGAGGTTTTGTTCCAGGTTCTGGAAGGCTTTGCAGGAGGCTATGGGTAGCCGTTTGTTGATGAGTACCGCATTTCATGCCGCGACCGATGGTCAGTCCGAGAGGACTATACAGACCTTAGAGGATTTGCTCCGTGCTTGTGCCCTTGATTTTCAGAGTTCTTGGGAGCAGAGTTTGCCGTTGGTAGAGTTTTCTTACAACAATAGTTATCATGCTTCCATTGGTATGGCTCCGTACGAGGCTCTTTATGGTAGGAAGTGCCGTAGTCCGATTTGTTGGGACCAGGCTAGTGATGTTCGTGACCTTGGACCAGACCAGTTAGCTGTTACTATTGATCAGGTTCAACTTATCAGAGGTAGGATGAAGGCCGCTCAGGACCGGCAGAAATCCTATGCTGATGTTCGCCGTAGACCCTTAGAGTTTGAGGTGGGTGATCGAGTTTTCTTGAGAGTTTCTCCGATGAAAGGCGTCAAGAGATTTGGAGTTAAGGGCAAGTTGAGCCCTAAGTATATTGGACCTTTTGAGATTGTGAAGAGGATTGGTGCTGCTGCTTACCGATTGGACTTGCCTCCTAGTTTGGGCAAGGTTCATAGCGTTTTTCACGTTTCCCAGCTCCGCAGATATGTTAGTGACCCGAGTCATGTTTTGCCTAGAGAGATCGAGAACTTGGAGCCGAGTCTTGCTTTCGAGGAGCGTCCGGTGAAGATCCTAGACCGTCAGGATAGGAAGCTTAGGAGCAAGGTGGTGCCGCTAGTGAAGATCCTTTGGCGTTGCGGTGATGTTGAGGAGCAGACGTGGGAGACTGAGGCATCGATGCGTATCGCGCATCCTTCTCTTTTCGATTGAGGTATAGTATATAGATTTATATCCGTTCGAGTTTCGAGGACGAAACTTTTTGAAGTTGGGGTGATTGTAACATCCCGTATTTTCGTAAAATCTAATTTAAGTATTTTAAGTATTTTAAGTAATAAAAATAATACTTTAGTAATTTATTTTGAAAAACTCTAATTTAATAAGTAAGATCCGTCTTAAGAACCTTAAGTCCTTAAGACGAATACAACTTGGCATTTTAATTCTCGACATAAATACTTCCTTGATATCCGTTCTTAAACCCGTATCCATTTAAGCAAAACGGAAAAGACAACCCAATTGTCCTTTATAAACCCTTTAGTCGACATATGCATCCCCTCAACATCTCTTTTTACTGTAAACAACATTTTCACAAAAACCTCCATTGTTACTCCTTACTTTCAAGCTTTTCCCCCTCATTTCTTCATCAAATCGCGAAAGTAAGTACATTTTCGGAATCCTTGTTCGATTTCCTAATCATCCATCACTTTCATTTTTCATTTCGTCGACTTCCAAAAATCGGCTGTTTTGGCTTGGATTCGTTTTTGGATGTTTAAACCGTTCTCTATGATTGTAGGGGTTGGCCTTGACGATCCCGACGTGGACTCTTACGTGGTTGAGGAGGATCAATCGCCGGAATAAGCTTAAAGGTGACGATAATGAGATAACTCGGCCTTTATTGTGTATATTAGCATGCTTGGTGATTTTGATGTTGTTCTTCTGATTTTATTCAAGTTTTATGATTATTGGACTTAGTATCATGATTAGGATGCATAATATGGAAGAATTTATGATCCAAGATGTGGTTATGTGCTCCTTATTGCATTTTCAGTTTTTCTCATTTTTGCGACGGATACATGTATAATTCATTTGAGGATTGTTACGGGACTTGTTTTCTGATAGATTAGTAGTATTGGATGATTTATGTTAGTGGGTAAACTTTATTTGTGATGCTATTGAAGATTAGAAGTCGAATTGTGAAGTTTGAGAAAGAATGGAAAATCACGATTTTGGTTGCAGGCTCTCTGAGCCGGTCGACCGACCGGCCGCCGGTCGACCGGCTGGGAGAGTGTTTGTGTGTTTCGCGAGTTTTTGGAAAAATGGCTTAGGACTGCCAGCCGGCCGACCGGCCGCCTGCCGACCGGCTGGTGGTCATTTTGCCTTGTGTGGTTTGCGAAAAACTTACATAGGATGGGAGCCCAGCCGGCAGACCGGCCGCCTGCCAGCCGGCTGGGAGTACATGTGGGGATGGTTTTCGTTTGAGAAGGCTTGGGAAGGTCTTCCCAGCCGGCCGACCGGCTGCCTGCCGACCGGCTGGGAGGCCTTTTGTGTTGTCTGGTTTTTGGAAAAGAAAGATGGAAGGCTGGGAGGTCACCAGCCGGCCGACCGGCTGCCTGTCGACCGGCTGGGGACCCCTGTAGGCTATTTTGAGGATTTTGTAAATTGAGTGTAACTTTCAAACGGTTTATCGGTTTTACTTGAAACTTGTTTTGTGTACCTTTGACATGTATTTGAGGTCCCCGGAGGATGGGCAACATTATATTGGGTTCGGGAATATAGTGAGGATAGAGACCCCCCGGTCGGGCAACCGAAAGGGAAACCGGCTCTCCCTCATCCTAGTTCTCGAGGTCAATTAGGTGTTGATTAGAAGTTAAAGGTAGAACTATAGAGTAGTTCATAGACTTGAATGATATTGTTTTGTTGCGTATTAAGTTATGCGTTAAGATGTCGCCTCTGAACTTAATACGTAGGTTGTTTGTCATGTATAGGGGTATGCGTTGAGTTTTCGCCTCTGAGCCCTATATGTGTTTGTTGGTCGTGTATGGAGCCATGCGTTGAGTTTTCGCCTCTGAGTTCTATACATGTCTGTTTGTCGTGTCTGGGACATGCGTTGAGTTTTCGCCTCTGAGTCCAGACATGTGTGTGTGATCGCGTCGGGACATGCCTTAAGCTGGCCTCTGAGTCTGACGAGTAGAGCAACTGCACGACGGGGCAGTCAGGTTGTCATACCTTACCCGGAGTGCAGGTGTTTGGTGCTAGAACATGCGTTGAGTTTTCGCCTCTGAGTCTAGTATCTTGTGATGTGGTAGGGGAACATGCGTTGAGTTTTCGCCTCTGAGTTCCTTACTTGTGATAGTGAATTGAATGTTAGTCCATGCGTTGAGTTTTCGCCTCTGAGTCTAATGTTCAGTGATAGCCGGTCCATGCGTTGAGTTTTCGCCTCTGAGTCCTTGCTTGATATTGTGAACTTGGTATTTAGGTTATGCGTTAAGATGTCGCCTCTGAACCTTTATACTTGCTGAATTATTTAGTACTAGGTTATGCGTTAAGATGTCGCCTCTGAACCTTTGTACTTGCTGTTTTATATCTGCTTGCCTTGATGATGGTACAGTGTCAGATATGCCTAGTATGTTATCGTTGTTAAAGGATTTGTGGTTAAATCATCCAAGGCATTGGATGACTCTTAGTTCGGTTTCATAAATGATTAGATTGAAAGACCCCCCGACTGGGCAACCAGTAGGGAAACCGGCTCTCCTTCTTATCTGTTTATGAAGTTAGTTGAGAGCCGTGCATGGTATTCGCATGATAGTAAGAGATCCGATGATGAGATGTTATGCTTCACATGTTGTTATATGTTGGAGTATTCTGTATTGTTTTATGTGTTACGTGTTGTCACAAAAGGTGGCTAGGAGAACTCTAGTCACTCCCCACTGATTGTGGCGTACATGTTTTCATGTATGTAGGTACATGCAGGGTTGGAGATCGGGGTTGCAGGAGAGCTAGCGAGTGATGATCCGTTCATCAGTTGACTTACCCGTTTACACTTAGCTAGACTCTTAGACTTTTGTCGTTTACATTTTGGTGCCTGTAGGGATGTTCCATCCCAGGCTGTGTATATTTTTCATTTCCGCACTTAGAACTGCTACTTATCTATTGTTGTTTATATCAGTTCTGTTTTCAGTTTCAGTTTACGTTTCAGTCTAAGACTTCTCGCATGTTGTTTTATCTTCTAAAAAGTTTTAATTCCGCTGCAATTTTGGTACTTTTATGTGTTTATATTTCCGCTTTCGCGAGGGGTTTTACAAAATCTTCTTCCACTATATAAGAATCGACCTCGGGATCGTCCAAACCAACTCCTACGGTCATAAAAACGTAAGTTAAGAGCTTAAAACGAAATGGGGCAAAAACAGCCCAAAAATGAAAGTTCGAGAATTGAAAAATAGAAATGATAGAAAGATCAGAAATCTCGAGAGAAATCCGAATATGAAATCTGTTGAGGTCTCGGGGAACTCAACAAAATCGTTACCTTGTTACGAGTTAGGACGAACAAACATATGATCTTTTAAAGCTTGAAGGAGAAGAGAAAATGGGGGTTTTGGGTTTACTGCAACTTGAGTTTGTGAGAAAAATGAAATGTCGTAAGAAGGAGAAGTGAGTTGTCCTTTTATTTTATTTGAGTCGGGTTTCCTAATTAAATGGAACGGAAATCTTAAGAACGAAAATTACCAAGCGAACTCGATATCTTAAGATAAAAGAAATCTTAAAACGGAACTTAACGGAAATTCTTAAAATATAAATTACGAAATAAAATTATATATTATTAAATTCCGAAACTCACTTTAAATTATTAAAATATTCCTTTACGAAAATACGGGATGTTACAAAAAGTTTTTAAATGTATCGTTTTTCCGCTGCGTATTACTTGTTTATCTTTATGTCGTTATATCACGGGGTGTACATGAAATCACCTCCGGGATATTCGTTATCTACCAACGGCCTTGTTTTGTCGTCTTCGTAAGTCTCTTTATGGCCTACGTCAGGCCCCTCGTTCCTGGTACGCAAAACTTGCCTTCGCCCTTACCACTTATGGGTTCACTAAGTGTCCCTACAACCACTCTCTTTTCTCCATGATCAAAACCAACGACGAGGTACATGTGCTGATTTATGTTGACTTGGTTATTTGCGGTAACAACTCTACAACAATTACACGTTTTAAAAAATTACCTTAGTAATTGTTTCCATGTGAAGGACCTTGGGCCTCAAAATTCCTCGGAACAAAACAAGACTCTTTGTCTCACAGCGAAAATATGATCTCGATATCCTCACAGAAACAGGGCTCCTCGGATCCAAACTAGCAGCAGTACCTATGGAACCAAACCATCGGTTAGCTGTTACCACCACATCTTTACTCGACGATCCTAGCCCTATCGACGCCTAGTTGGGCGCCTTGTGTACCTTAGTACCTTACTATCACTCGCCCTGAACTCACATACTCAGTCCACATTCTTGCCCAGTTCATGCACGCCCTGCGCCTTGCTCATTGGACGGCCGCTTTACAAGTTGTTCGTTATATTAAAACCAATCCGGGACCGGGCCTATTATTTAAAGCAACCAACGATCTAGCTCTTCACGCCTATTGTGATGCGGACTACGCCAGTTGTCCCACAAGTCAACGCTCCCTAATTGTATATCTAGTTTTTCTCGGCAATGCTCCCATATCTTGGAAAACAAACAAACAGAATATTGTCTCTCGTTCTTCCGCCGAGGCCGAATATCGAGCTATGGTATACACGGTTTGTGAACTTAAATGGCTCAGAGGCCTTGTCTCCTTCCTCGGCCTAAACCAAGACAAACCAATCGACCTCCTTTGCGATAGCCATTCCACCCTATACATTACTCTCAATCCCATTTTTCACGAACGCACCAAACATATTGAAGTGGATTGTTATTTTATATGCGACGAAATCCTTCAAGGCATAATCCAACCGAGCTATGCGCACACAAAGCAATAATTAGGTGACATATTTACCAAAGCTCTAGGACCGACGCCATTTGATGAACTCTTATCCAAGCAAGTTGGGCGTCTCTCATCTCCACGCTCTAACTTAAGGGGGGTAATACAACGGTACCTACTCATCAACCAAGCCTAACGGCTACTTCCCCACAATCAAGGGATGTGTTTTCTTTACTTGTAAATATAGTTGTTGTTATAATCTTTGTTTCGGTAAATATGTATTTTCTAGTGTTGTATATATTCCTAGCTATAGCTTTGTAAATGACACAATCTTATGGAAATAATATATGCTATTGCTCATACCAATTCTATTACGCCGAAATAATACAATCACAAATAACTCTTTCTACTTGATTCTGATACCAAAAACAAATGTAAACAAGATGAGTAGGAAAAAAAGAGTAGATAATACATGGTAATGATGTTCTTAAATCTTAACTACTCAGACATTATATTTTAACTTCTTAATATACCCCTTGTTAGTAGCTATCGAAATAATGGCAAATTCTACCCATTTACGATAGGTGGATGGGGTAAACTACAGTTCAAAAGTAATGGCAAAATTTGATTTTAGACGGATTTTTTCATTCGAAATTAAGACGGAGAAAAGACGGACACGAGAGGCTGAGAGCATATTCATGTAAAGATGTTCACATGGTTGTCGCAAATGTCACGGGCAAAGACGTCAATAAGAGAGCAATAGAAGAATGGTAAGTTAGCATGAATGCATGACAGGATGTTCATGTTGACGATGGTTACTCACTTATAAATTAGTTTCAATCCGTGATGTGTTGGTAATTTAAGTGTAATTACCGGTTCATTTTCTGTAATTTGGGTTTGGTTCAGAGATGGACGAACTTATAAATAATAAAGCTAGTTCGGGAAGTACGGAGTATACACTACTACACTAGTCTATTATATTATTATGGGTAGTGCTAGGGCGACACCGGGTGTTACTGATTTCGGTAACACCCTAATAAAAAAATATTAAAAAAATAGAAAATTGAAAAGTAAATTTTCGTATTTGCGCCAATCTCGAAAGGGTAGAACCGTAATTCACATATTTAATTATTTATCAAGGTGGTTGATCAAGGGAGGCCGACGGTGGTTGGCCGTCAACGCCGCCGGTCAAAGGCGGGGGTTTGACCACTAGTCTGCGGGGGTTAGCGACCATACGATAATCAACCATTAACGCCGCCGGTCAAAGGTGGGGGTTTGACCACTAGTCTGCGGTGGTTAGCGACCATACGATAATCAACCATTAAATGAAACATCAAAAATGTTGTTAGTGGGGCTTGAACACATGACCTCTTAATTAAGTTACACATACTAAAGCCACTATGCTACACAAATTATTTTGACAAATTAGTATCTCTTTTGATATATATACATATATTAAAACTTGAACACAAAATTTTGCTCACTTATACTTATAATAATTACTAAATAATGTACTTATAATTTATAATCAATGTACCTTTAGTATCAAATCAATATAATGCTTACTAAAGTGTATTTTTTAAAAATTGAACACAAAATTTTGCTCACTTATACTTTACATAATTATTATAAAATTTACATTTATTATAGGTGTCATATTATTTTAATAAAAAAATGTATGCACGTAAAATATAATTATGTCAAATGTACATTATATTTTCACTGGAGGTACATAATATTTTCCTATATGACATGCGATGCATATTTCAATGTTTGATTTAACAACTTTTTATTTTCTTCAATATTTAATTTATTTTGTTTTTAAACTTAAGCATTTTGTTAGATGTTGATTTTATTTTAGCCAAAAGGAATATTCTTTTAATTTGTTTTAGCAAAAGGAATATTCTTTTATGAGCGATATATTTTACTTATGAGGTTTCTTTTTTTTCTATTTTGTGAGTTTCCTTAGAGTATAAATAAGTATATGTTATATTTTGAAAACTATTAAATGGTAAGTAAGTATGTGTTTGGCCCCGCTTTCCAACTGTTTTTTCAACCAAAGAAATAGAAGTTGGGTCAAACACTACTTTTTAAAAAACTAAAAACTAATTTTATTAAACAAAAATTCTAAAATTGAATCCTAGAAATACCTAGAAACAGAAGTAGCAAATTGTTACTTCACGTTGCTCTTAAGTTATTTGAGTGCCAAAATCCAAAAAAAATTGATAGAAACTAGTTAGGCCAAACACGATAAAATTGATAAAAATAATTTTTTAAAAGTTTTGGCCAAACATGAACAATTTTATGAAAAACTAGTTTTATAAAAACTCTTTTACAAAAGTAAAAATTCTTTTCCATAAATAAGCCAAACATGCACTAAATCAATTCAAATTTTCCAAAAAATATAATATATTCCACAATTCATTAAATTTATAATTTAATTAATAAAATAATTAGTATTACTCTTAAATTCAAATTTATAATTTAATAAATAAAATAATTAGTATTACTCTTAAATAATATTATAATCTAATATGTTAGATTTATTTAAATATATAACTCTAATACAACTAGGTAATCAACTACTATAATATTAACCACCCATGTAAGTAGTAAAACCAACAATAATAATAGCAACTCGAGTAATGAAAGTCATATTAGCAGCAACAAGGGTAGTAAAATTAACAATAATAAATGTTGGAGTAGTGGAAGAAAAAAAATAATGACGGCGAGAGAAGTAAAAGTAATAGTAGTGACAACACATACATGTAGCGAAAGGAACAGTGGGAACAATGGAAAGAGTATAAAAAATAAATTAACAATTTGTTTTTAAGAAAACATTAACTTATTTAAATACATGAGTTTGATAGAACTAACGGGTTAACCGCAAAAATAGCATGAGTTACAAACAACAGTAACCGAAAAATTAGTGAACATAATAGTATTAACGGGGAATGTAGTGAAAGTACGTACTCATATTATCAAGGGGCCAGGATAGGTGAACGTGTCTCATAATTTGTTGATTAATTTTACTTCTGATCTTAATTTCAAGATATAAATTGTAAATATATATGTTAACCAAATTTAGCGAATCATATTTCATAGAAAATAAAATTTAAATGATAAATAAAAGTAGTCCGATAACAATAATTATAGCGAGAGTAATGAAAGTAATTAACAATAATAGTAATAACGAATGTAATAAAAATAACAATTCTAAGAACAAAATAAAGTATATATGAAAAATTAGCTAAGCCATCGATTTAAGTAAAATAGTAATAATAGCAGGAGTAGTGAAATCGTCTCATAATTTATTTCATTGTTATTTTAAGATATATTCCGTCTCATAGAAAAATATATTAATGTAAATTTATTAGTTATGCAACTTTAAAATAGTTTTAATTAATTGAAAATATATGTTAATGCTAAATAAAGGTTGCCCGTTCGAAACCGGGCACCTCCACTAAAAATAAAATGTACTTTTGCCAAAAATACATCGTATGTACATAATTTTTGTTGTTATAATAATATGACTTGTAATAAATGTAATTTCGTAATATAATTATATAATTATAAGTACATAAAATATTTTGTTCATTTTTTATCAAATACATTTAACTAACTGAGAATTATATTGATTTTATAACGGGTACCTTGAATATAGGTTAGAAGTACATTTAAAGATTATTATAGGGATATATTGATTTAACTCAATATTGTGCTGACATATATATATAGCAATAGAGATACTAAAATCACAACAAGATGCTTATGTTATGGTGGTAATAGTAATTGTATTTCACTTAGGAGATTACGGGTTCAAGCCCCATTAGAAACTTTTTTTAAAGTTTCACTTTGAGGACTTTGAGGGTTGCGATCCACCGGTGGTCGGTGGTGGTCAATGTTGACGGTGGTCAAACCGCCGGTGTTAACCGTCTTTGACTATAATTCAAAATCCTTAAATTATTTAACTAATGTTAGTTTCCTAAACTACCCTTCACCACCAATAAATTTAAAATTTGAATGTTGAGGGAGAGAACACAAAATACGTAAGTAAATTACAATAATACTCCGGGTGTCGCTCACTTTGAGTAACACCCGGTGTCGCTATATCATTATTCTATTATTATAAGTTCGCGGTATAGTTGCCTTACGAACGACTATGCGGGGGCCGCCAAATAATTTACCCGAATAAAACGGATTTTAGCGGTTGATTTCGAAGAGTTGTAACTCTTCAGAAATCCGACTCAAAACCCTTCCCTTTCCCATTCATTCTCCAATATATATAGGACAAAATTGATCAGTTTTTTCCTTAACAAAATTACTGATAATCATATATCTTGAACAGAAAAGCAAATTGCATATTAAAACTCCGAAATTATATCTCTGTTTTCTTGCCAAAAACCGAGAAACACCGTCTTATCTCTGTAGAAAATTCGGTACATCCCAGGTATAATATACGGGACGAATTATTCTATAAGGAAAGCATAGCGATTCAGTGTTATTTCATTGTCTTAATTTCTTTTAACGGTATATTTCTAACATGATGAATATTGACTTAATATAATGTGGGCAAATTTTGGTACTCCATTCTGTATTGTGACTTCGATCACACATTCACACTCACTGACTAAAATAGTACGTGTTGGACAGAAAACTTCCAACAGTACGGACTTTCAAATCTTTCTAAATCTGCATCTTGCTTCTTTGATGGAACAATTCAATGATCATCTTGTTTCTACTCAGAGAGAAAACTATACTGTTAGACTTTTACTTATTACTTCGTACTTCCTCCATTCAAATCCAAAGTGTATTTATGCTTTATGCACAAATTTTAAGAGTTTATTAAAATATAATTGAAAGTACAATGAGAGGTGTGTATATTGTTTTTTTTATTATTTGTGGTGGAGTAATGGTGGGCCATTCGATGGCGTTTTGTGTAAATAATTGATGGGTTTTAGTAACTTTTGTGGCTTTACTAGGAAATGTTTAGTTTGGATATGAATGGATTAAAATAGAATAGGTGTAGTTTGGATATGAATGGAGGAAGTACTTCGTATATAGAAATAATTCAACTTTGTTTATGCGGTGGAGTCTAGTGGTTAAAATTTGCGTCATATTTTCAAGGGTCTCAAGTTCAAGCTTGAGGGTAAATTGGCTCGACCCTAAAAAGTGTTGGATTAATCTCCCAAAAACTCTAACAATTAAATGTTGAAATAAAGTGTGGAATGTTTTACAAGCAAATACGTAAATTGTTTACGTTTTGGAAGTAGAAACATATAATCTACAAAGAGTTATAGAATTGTTTTAATTAAAACAATTAATGGTTTATTGGAAGTTTTAAGAACTTCTTAATATAAATAGGTGATGGTACTAATTGTTTTAGTACACACAAAAAGGAGAAAAGCAAATTAATATAATTTGGTGAGAATACTTATTGTTCTTAAGGAGAGAAAATAGAGTATTCAACATCCATTAGATATAATAAGAGTGAGACAAAGTTGAGAGAAAGTAACAATACTAGTGTGTGTGATTGTACTTTACGAACTTTGTATTATCTTATTAAGTGAATTAATTTGTCAAGAGAGCCGTGGTTTTTCCCTTAGTTAAGAAGGGTTTCCACGTGATAATTGTGGTGTCATTATATTTTTGTTACTTACGTTTGTTGTACGTGTTCTTTCTTAGTTTCGTTGTTGAGTGACATTAATCTCCCTCACCGGGTTTACAGGACGCTTCCCCAACAGTGGTATCAGAGCCGAAGGTTCTGTATATTGGGAGGTGTGGGAGATTCCGTATTAGGGAGGAACTTATTATCGTAAGTAAGATGGCGGAGAAATTTCATATTCCTTTGTTTGATGGGAAAATGAATTTTATGGTGTGGAAGAGCACAATTGAAGACTTGCTTGTACAGTCGAGTCTTGATGTGGCTTTAGAATTGACTAAACCAACGGAGATGAGTGCGTCTGATTGGGAGTCAAAGAAAAAGAAAGCTGTGAGTATGATAAGGTTGGCAGTAGCACCGGAGATTAAATATAATCTTTTGAGCGAGAAGGAGCCGAGGGCCTTGTTAGAGAAGTTGCAAGGCATGTATGCATCAAAGTCGCTCACCAACCGGCTATGTTTGCGATGGGAGTTGTATCAACTCAAAATGGAGGAGGGTGATACAAATTTGCAAGACCACATAAATAAATTCAACCAATTAGTGTGCCAACTCTTGAATGCCGATGAGAAGATAACGGATCAAGAGCAAGCTCTCTTGTTATTGGCTTCATTACCGAAAAGTTTTAAACCCATTGTGTTGACGATGCTTGTGGGTAGAGAAAAGATCTCTTTAGATGAAGCAATAACGGTGGTAAGAGAAAATGAAAGGATGATGGCAAAAATAGATGGAGATGCATCATCAAGTGATGGAGCACTAGTGGCAGATGGCTTTGAAAGAGGGAGAAAATCACAAAGATATGGAGATGGCCAAAGAAGTAGATCAAAGTCGCGCGCGAGGGACATGGATAGTGTAGAGTGTTATTATTGTCATGAGAAGGGCCATATTCAACGAAATTGTCCAATGATGAAGGAAGACTTGAAAAGTGTAAAGTCTTTAAGAGAAAAGTTGGGCAAAGCTAAGGTTGATGATATAGGTGATTCTTCCAATCTTGTATGTGGTAATAATAGTGATGCAGATATATTCTTGACTACGCAAGATGAGATGAGGTGTCAAGAAAAATGGGTGATAGATTCGGGTGCTTCTGTGCATGTGTGTAAAGACCAAGGAGCGTTTGATACTTTGCAAACTATTGGAGACTTTGGGCATGTTAAAGTTGGTGACGGTCTCAAATTAAAAGTTGAGGGTGTAGGGAGTGTGAGAATGAAACTCCATGATGACACTATAAGAACTTTTAAAAATGTGAGGTATGTTCCTAAAGCGTGTTCCAACATTATTTCTTTGGGCGTGTTGACAAATCAAGGAAACCGATATGTTGGTAGTGGTAAGTGGTGTAAAGTATATCGTGGGAGAAGCTTGGTAATGCGAGGGGTGAAAACGAAAACCAATATTTGCTATGTGGATGGACATAGCGTGAAAAGGAAGGCCGGCGTAAATAAGAAAGTCCTTTTTTCCGAGATAGTTGAGGTGTTTGGAGCTTTTAGTCGAGGGAGGAATTTGTTGGATTAATCTCCCAAAAACTCTAACAATTAAATGTTGAAATAAAGTGTGGAATGTTTTACAAGCAAATACGTAAATTGTTTACGTTTTGGAAGTAGAAACATATAATCTACAAAGAGTTATAGAATTGTTTTAATTAAAACAATTAATGGTTTATTGGAAGTTTTAAGAACTTCTTAATATAAATAGGTGATGGTACTAATTGTTTTAGTACACACAAAAAGGAGAAAAACAAATTAATATAATTTGGTGAGAATACTTATTGTTCTTAAGGAGAGAAAATAGAGTATTCAACATCCATTAGATATAATAAGAGTGAGACAAAGTTGAGAGAAAGTAACAATACTAGTGTGTGTGATTGTACTTTACGAACTTTGTATTATCTTATTAAGTGAATTAATTTGTCAAGAGAGCCGTGGTTTTTCCCTTAGTTAAGAAGGGTTTCCACGTGATAATTGTGGTGTCATTATATTTTTGTTACTTACGTTTGTTGTACGTGTTCTTTCTTAGTTTCGTTGTTGAGTGACATTAATCTCCCTCACCGGGTTTACAGGACGCTTCCCCAACAAAAAGGTGGTTAATAGCTGCGAGTTTCCACGTCATTAAAAAAAAATCTTTGTTTATGGAATAATTCCAAAACAAACTCCCCTTTTTATTTACTTTTAAATTTCATCAATTTAATCGAGGAGGTAAAAGTCTTTTATTTTGAGGAGGGTGGGGTAAAACGTGAAATAAGACTCTTTTATACTTGTGGGCATTCCCGTCTCACATATACAATTCTTGAAAAATTGCCATTTAGAGTTTAGACCCAAAGGTATTAGTAATTATTATCATTAACAATTTAACATTCACATCCCTTTCATAAGTCATGTTGTGGAGTAAATGAAAGGGTCCGTCCTACTAACAATTACGAAGTAGTATACACTTAAGGACCGGTACTGATTTGAAAGTTTAATCTGATAAACTTGTGATATTGATACTCAGGAAAAAAAAACTTAATTGATTTTAGTTTAGTGGATATCCGGGTTCTCTTAAAATATTTAAAGGATAGACTGCGAGAGGTACTGAGTTCGAATCTCCCTAGATCATGAGACATGACCACACTTCTTAAGTGAATTTAGTTGAATTAAAAGTTAACTTTGTGAAAAGATTGATTGAACGTAAATAAAATTTAACGGAATAAAAACTCAACAATCCACCTAGTTCGTGACATGTTGTAATTGGTTCCAATCATTTAAGAAAAGAAAAAAAAAAGCTAAAAAAGTGGTTGTTTGGGAGGGTTTATTGACTTAGGTCGTGACTTTTTGTTTGGAAGGGTTTAAGTGGGTCAAGGTTAATAAGAAGAGATTAAAACCTAATATGCAATTGACCCGATTAAATTGATTTGTTGCTTGGGAACGATCTTATAGTAAAAGTTGAATTGTACCTTTACTTGTTTAGATTTTGCTTCAAATACATGATAAAAATAAAATTATACGTTAATTATAACCATAATATATACTCCCTCCTACCCACAAATAATGTCTCATTGTTCATTTTCGTCTATTCAGCAAAGTGTCCCATTGTCCATATTTAGTAACTTTTTTACTTGTTTTTTACCATTCTACCCTTACCAAATTCCATTTATTAGTCACCCACCCACCCATTACCCAATAACATAACACTCTCTCTCCAATCTACATACCCCTACCAACCAAAATATTAAACAACTAATATCTCATAAATTTGGTACTTTCTTAACAATGGGACAATATTTGTGGGTAGGAGGGAGTATATTTTATTATATTTAAATGATGTGTCCCGTGTCTGTGTCGTATATGTGTCTGTGTCCGAGTCCGTTTTGGTGCTACCTAGGTGCTAACGCCTCACGATAAGATTAATAATGATCTCGTTAAGAATGCGGAGATAATAAAAATTTGGCTCATCTTATTAGTGTCAAAGCCAAATGATTTTATTTTTTAACCATTTTTAATTACTAGTTGGTCGGCTGCAACCTAACGGTCGCAGCATACTATTATGTTATATTATGTTGATTCATATCTGCCTGAATATAAGAAAATTATCGTTATAATAACGTTTTTAAAATAATGTATACGTTGGGATTTTGTACCTTTTTTTTAAAAAAAGTCCAGTAATTGTCATTTTGGCTAAAACTGTATAGAGTAACCTTCAAGCGGCCTCAAAATATGTTCGAAAACCCGTTAATTAAACAGATTTAAATGGATTGTAACCATTTTAGGGTTTAATTCGTGAAATTTCTACTCTTTCTTTAATAGTTCTATTCTAGTTTCGTAATTTTCCCTCCTATTGGTCTAATTTCTCGGCATTGTTTCGTGAATTCCTTTCTCATTTGGTTATTAAAGTAATTGTCTCAAATTTGCATTCTTTTGTGTCAGTTTGCAGTTTATGCAACTTTCACTTGCATTTGTTTTTTCTTTCCCTACCTCTGATTGTATGATGTGCTATTCTTCATCTAGTTCCATAAACTCACTGCGAGAGGCCTTTAAATTTAAGAGTCAAAGGTGTTTAAAATTTGGGGAAAATGCAATCATTAAGATTTCAGGCTCGGTTAACAATCCTAGAAAGTCATATTTCAATTGTTTAGATTTTAACCAATTTCTAATGTTGTTTTCTACGGATTATATGACAATAATGAAGAATTTAAATTTAGTTGTGTTTGGAGATGAAGCTGAAGTTTGCGTTAGGTATTGTTGTACTACTGTTAGGACCTTGTTTTGATGTTTTAAAATTTTTGTTTTCAGTTGGACCGTTCGTGCGAAAACTGATAATGAGGTTTGTTTTTAATTTCAATTGTTTTGAATGCCATTTTTTTTTGTGACGGCGCGGAGTTAAAGTTTGTGTGTCATTTTTAGTATCACTAGTTGTTCTTCCGCGCGCGATGCGCGCGGAATTCCAAGGGACGTAATTTTTCACTATGTTAATATTCATAATTTCAATAGAGTTTTGATATTTTTTTTCGTATCATATTATATATTGTATAACTAATGGATGGAGTATTTGATTATAATCACATAGTATATCTAAAAGCTGTAAGTTAGAAATGGGAATCATTTTCATGATTTTATACACATGCGATAAACTTACTATCTTGATAGTTACTATTGATATCAGAAATGATTGTTACGAATATAAAAGGAACAATTTTCATGAGGATTTCATAATTTAATCAATAGTCTAGCTAAAGTTAAAATTATTGGAATACAATAGTCGAGCTAAAGTTTAAACATTTTTACATCAAACTTATTGCTACGGGGTCATCAGTCTGAGTCGTAATATGGCTCGTCCTCTGAGAATATATTAAAAGGACCATCTTCATAGACACTTAAATCGTCTTGGTCCCTATTACCCTCCATCCAAACGTGGTAGATGTATCTTGTTTCCTTTGTTGGTAAATCAAGGCAGATACATTGGATAGAAAACACACGACCCCACCTTGTCCTGGTGATTAACCCGCCACTCCTTTCGCTCTTCACTTGACTTTTATAATCAACCGCCATTTTAGATGTTTCTTTGCCAACTGCAAACAGAGAAGCCCATTTTTTGCATACTTCAGCCATACTACGTTTGTCTTGATGGTTGAGTCTGCTGAAAATGCTGGTCATCAACTCATCAGAACTGAGCAATAGATGGTGTATTCTGCTAGCTCCAGTTGCTTCCTTAAATACGTACTGCGTGTTGAACAGTGTTGTTGATGTGAATTGTTCCTTTTTCCATTGTCTGTAATCATGCTCAAACTTATGCCTATCTTCTTTGTCAAAGTAGACAACACGAACAAAGGAGGCATACTTGTGAAGCTGCAAAATTTAGATATTGAAGCTATAAAATATCATAAACGACATGGCTTGTACAGGAAGAAATCAAGATTACAGCAAACAATAGTATCTTTAAACAAGCAGATCAGAACTATAAGCAATATCACAACAATATTTCTTTTTTTAGGCTATGGCTGGTTGTATATGGTTTGGATAAACGATGAGATTATGAATGGTGTTGTATTTGGCTTCTTTACTGGTAATTGATTAATATTGTTTGTGTCTCTCTGCAAGACACATTTAACTATCACCATCACTACCTTAAGAGTGCATAATTTCAACATCTTTGAAAGCACTTGAAAACTACGATGTAAATACGCTGTTACACACCACCCAATTAGTCCTTATTTCTTTTGGTTTCCAACATGACATTAGCGTCCTTTTTTGGCTTATGCTTGATCTATCACGCACCTCCATACAACCACCCACATAAAATACCTGTAACCTACTACTGTAACACATAAAGTATGTCACTCTATACATGGCATGATGGCAGCATTGCTACCCCCCACCCCACCCCCCTGTACTAACTTTGTCAATTCTCATAACCTTGTTTTCATATAGTATACACACAGTACAATCATCCTAGTAGAATATGTGAAGGGATCATAAACAGGATTTCAGTTCAGATATGGTTACAGGAAATTAAGGTTGCATATCAACACTATAATTTGGAAAGAAAAAGAAAGCAACTCAACAGCAAAATGTGGCGTATCATTACCTGCATCAATTCTGATGAGGGCCAATTCTGAATATACGACATTTACTGCCATTATTTAGAATTATTGAGTATTCCAGAGTGACTAAATTATATACCATCTACAAAAGAACAACATGAAAGAACCAAGTAAAAAGCCAAATGGGTGAGCTACTGTAGTATAGCTGGATTCCGTTACCTGCTCCACCGTCTAATGGTAGTTATTAACAATGGGGTTCTTTGGAGATTTATTCGGCATGATGACTACCAACTCTCGTCATTAGAGTTAATGATGGGGCCTCGTTACAAGATTGTCTAACCAGTGGTTCCTGATGATCATATCACCCCAGGTACTTCTCCTATAGTAATGGATTCGAGATAAATCTTTTTAATTACGCTTAGCATGCTGGAGTACTGTACTTCAGAGGTCATTGGCAACATTGTCCATAAGGGCGAGCACTATCCTTAATCTTAAAACAAGACCTTGAAACCAAACCAAGATCAGTACAGGTCTCGACCTTAGGCTACAATCCTACAATGACAAATACATATCTAGTTCTATGAGTTAATCTATAAGTCTTATTACTTACATGCACACTATGTATGCAGAAGTCTATCACTACCGTTCCTGGCTCTTTCAACCCACAACCCAGACACCCATACTAACAAAATCTTGAGTTTGCAACAAGTCTACATCCCTCTTGGAATTACTGAAGGAAGCAAATGGGTCAATAAAGAAACACTTTACACATACTTACAGCCGAAAGTCGGGATCCAGTATCATAAGCCAGACATACATTTTACATTTCCTTGATTTTGGTAAAATTGTTTGTGTCTTTCAACATTAACAACATTTTAATGCAAGAGTTAATCAACACCACAACAGCTCAATCAATTAACACGAAAGTCAATCAAACTAATCAAGCTAATTAATATTTCTGAACAAAACAATTCTAACAAATAATTTCTATTATAAATAATGTTCCTGAACATATAATCGTATCAGTATGATAATTGTAATTTAATGTACAATTCATTAATACACTATTTAGGTTTGATTACATTAAAATATAAAAAAACATACCTTATCGGCGGCAGATAGACGCAGGATAATTGATGCAGTGTTTTGGTGTTGAACGTAGTTTCGTGTGATGGTGCCGTCTGATGAAGGAGGTTGTAGGCAAAGGTTGTTGATTTTTTACAGAGAGTATTTTGAAGAAGCTGAAGTGTAGAACAGAAAAGAGAGAAAAAGGGTATAAATCTTTTTTATTATATTAATTTAATATATAACATACATTAAATGAAAAATATATTAAAAGTTCAATGTAAATTAAGCACATATCAAAATTATTTCAATATTAAGGAATTTGATTATAAATTTGAATACATCATGTTAAATAAACGATTTTAGTGAGAAATCTTCCATAAGAGTGAACAGTAGAGTAGTGCTCTCGTGCGTGGGGTGCGATGAACAGAGGCATGTTTGTCCTTTTCCCTGTCATTCTTACTCTGACCTGCTTCTCTTCTTATGCTCCCCATTTACTTTATTTTCCTCTTATTCTTCTTCTTTTACTCTCAATCACAAACACTCCTCCATCATCATCATCGTCCTTAATTCCTAAACACCACTTTTAGCATAATCATCAACAACAATCTGGATCAAGTGAGTATTATTCCAGTTATTTGTTATGTTGGGGTTTGTTATGCTATTTGGATGGCTCAGAATTCGGCTAGACTTGATTTGGTGATGCCTTTCCCTGCAACTTTGGCGAACGGAGTATTTAAGGATATACATATCAGATGGGAGTATAAGAATTCCAAGATGTTGACCGACAAAGATTAAATCTGGATATATAGCATAATTTAGGCGTTTCTATACAGTTTCATAGAGTAATTTGTTTTCGTGTAGCTGGTTTTCCCATTTTTTGATTAATATAATTACATTTACAAAAAAATAGACATTATTAAAGGAAAAATAGTAAAAATAACTTTCTGGCCGAGAAAATGTATTATTTATATGTGGATAACTACTTGTATATTTTATAAAAATATTGACTAATTTTTAAATTCAAATGAGGATGTATGAACGTAATCGGGAAGTAGAAACGAGGAAGCAAGATAAGTTAATGAATTGAGTAGAAGACAAAAAAAAGACTATTCATTACCTAGCATGCATATGGTAACTGTTTATCAAAATGAATGTCTACAAACATGTAAGTATAAGTATTATTTGTAAGACCAATATGATATTAAAAAAAATTTATATAAGTTTGACATGCTTCAGATCCTCGTTTGATATTGTTTATCATATTGTCAATTTGTTTTGTAAATATATAGTAGGTTTGTGATGCATTAAATCTCATAAGTTGATGTTTAGTAGATATTGGACCACTTAGATTTGTTATGATGTTCCTTTTTTTGACACTTAAAACAATATAATCAATTTGGACTCGATAATGCACATGACCCTATTGCAATTTGATTTTAAACTATACAAAATTTAACCAAAAAGAAAAGAGCAGTTAACACTAAAATTGATCTAAAGGAGTAAGTGACACAATATAGAAATTTAGATTATGGTTTAAATGTATTTTATATTTTATTAATACACGATTGGCTGTTAACCAAATTTGTGTATGTTACGATACTAAATCTCATAAGTTGATGTTTAGTAAATATTGGACCACTTAGATTTGTTATGATGTCCCTTTTTCTTTCACTTAAAACAATATAATCAATTTGGACTCGATAATGCACATGACTCTATTGCAATTTGATTTTAAACTATACAAAATTTAACCAAAAAGAAAATAGCAGTTAACACTAAAATTGATCTAAAGGAGTAAGTGGCACAATATAGAAATTTAGGTTATGGTTTAAATGTATTTTATATTTTATTAATACACGATTGGCTGTTAACCGAAATTGTGTAGTTAACACAGACCTCCCCTTGATTAAGCGGGTCAGATACGATATCAGTGTTAACTTTGGGAGGGACCCCATGGATGCGTTCTTAAAAAGTTAGAGACTCAAATCAAAGAAGGGGTTATGTCACAATAGTGCATTAATTTTCAAAATAAAAATACTTTTCCATGTACGACTCCTAACATGACTTGGCCAAACATACCAACCCCATTCGGCATTTCATACGAGAAAAGTTCATAAACTTCCTCCGAAGTAAAAGGTAACGATTGCTTATCACAGCTGTCTGAACACAATTGTTTATGTGAATATTTTTTTGTTACACATTACTAAAAATTTTTAAAATTTGACATTCTTATAGAATTCATGACGCCAAATCAAACAAGATCATACATAACTATATTTTGTCTTATAAATTAACAATAATATGAGTATTTGTATGAAACATTTATTGAAAGAAGAATATAATCGTTTCAATTTATACCGTCGCTATACGGAAATATGCGATTTAAGAAAAATACGGATATAATGGTAATAATTATGTACGTTACATAACCATTAGCAGCTAAACTAAAAGACGGCTAGCATGCCCTTTACGCTTCCCTAAACTATCTGATTAGACATTACTGTGCTGTATAATTACTACCAGTAGCTGTTACCCTCCAACCTTCATCATCCATAATCCATTGTGATCATTGTCCCTGCTGATAAGGGTAAAGTCGTCACCCTAAATCAAAGTAATCCTTAAGATACTACTAACTAATAGCTAGCGGTAAGAAAGGTATCGAATCCACAGGGGGGCGGTAATAAATTGTTTGTTAAAGTAAATAAGTCTTAAAGTAACAAGTGGGTTGTTTTGGTTGTTTTTGTTTTCTAATGAACTAATTGCAAAACAAGTAAATAAAGATGTAAACAAGTATTAGGAAAGATCTAGGGATTAAGTTCACATAGACAATTATCCAGCGGAATGGGATTTAACCAATTTAATTGGGCAAAATTATTATTTAAGATCATATGTCCGGTCGGTATTCATATAATCTTTAGATCTAAACCTAACATGCGGTCGCTATAATTAGGTCAGTCTATTCAATTGTTGTGGCCTATCTTAGTCTTAGTCTACGGTCGGATCTAAGACTAATTTACGAGACTAATTAACTAATCCTGGCCAGTAATTAATTAATCAGGTTTAAAACAACAATAGAACAATAATAATAAGCAGTTTAACAATTAAACATCATTAAAGTTTGATTCCCCCTTCTAATTACCTAGATCCGTTTTCACCCTAGACAAATAAATTAGCTACGCATGGCTTGGGATCTAACTACAACAATATTGATTGAAAACATAATTAATAAAACAATAAACTAAGAACAATAATAATTGAAGAACGATAAAGAAGAGATTATGATTAAATACCGTAAATAGGAGAACAAGATCCGAAGGCAATTGCTAAATAATAATCTAGAGAGCTACTAGTAATAATTAGGGTTTTTAGAGTAATAAAAGTGTATCTAACAATAGGCTACGAAGCCTTTATTTATAGTAAACAACTAAACAATTTATGGAAACTCGGGGTAAATTAAAGCACTCGATCGAGCACTCAAGGCACTCGATCGAGCACTCAAGGCACTCGATCGAGTGTTGGTGGCACTCGATCGAGTGCTCTCAGCGCGTAATTTCTGCTTCGCGCACCGAACTTCAAACGGTCGCCATTTCTTCGTTACTTGTCCGAATCAAGTGTTTTTCGTGGCGTTGGAAAGCTAAGAGGATGAGCTTTCACCTCCAGTTGGAATCACCTGATTATCATTTTTAGAACTCGAGATATGGCTCTCCAAAGTAAGTACTAGTTATATGGCGCTCTTCTTTGTGCTTGCTTTCGATAATCTCCTTAGCTCTTCCTTCCTAGATCCTCGTGCCATGCTACGTGTGTTCCTTCATGTCGGGTCCGCGGTGCTCCAATCCATCTTTTGCTCCATAAATGCATCAATCCTGCATTAAACACCGAAAGGCGGAAGTATCGACATTCTAATATAAATAGCATATAAATGACACAATTTAGTGCAAGAATCATCTCAAAACAACTAAAGGGGAGGCATAAAAGTGTATACGAATATGACTCATCAAACTCCCCCAAACCAACCCTTTGCTTGTCCTCAAGCAAAGCATCGCACGGTACAAAAGGCAATCATGCAAATGGTGAATAAATAACTCAGAGCTAATGGTAGTGCACATACAAATTCCAAGCTATCCACATCTATATCAAAGTGATGACCAAATGTACCAATAAAACAGATTCAAAGGTACGGGTGATAGAAAACGCAGCTCAAGTCACAAGGTTGATATGACAGTGTAATATAGACAAAAACCAAATACCTTTCGACCTTGCAAGACAAATTTTAGTCGGATTCTCGCGGATTCACTCATGCTCATATGTATATGTAAGGGTGAGGTATATTTGAAGATAGAAAGAAATAAGAACACTCACTCAACTTAATGAAACATGCATGCAATCTAGTGTGATAGAGATTTCCCCAACAATTATGCATGTATAGATGGACAAAGTACATGTATCAAGACGGCAAGGAGGCGAGCGGGTAAGGGTAAAGAAATGGTTTGTGCCAAAGCACGTTATGGATATGTGGAGCTAAGACGGTAGTCGCAGCGTAAAACAAAACCAAAACCACTTCTTTAACGAAAGATCAACCAACCCAAGACTAGAGAAATTATCTTAACCTGAAAGAACATGAGATTAGACTCTAGATAGTCTCCTTCAATCTCTTAACAAAATCCAATGAAGCATTCTCTCTTTCTT
Organism: Silene conica; assembly: GCA_029255685.2. Lineage (NCBI taxonomy): Eukaryota > Viridiplantae > Streptophyta > Magnoliopsida > Caryophyllales > Caryophyllaceae > Silene > Silene conica. The sequence goes on from CM055319.2 coordinate 19,647,040, forward strand.
TTTTTTTCTTTTTCATATCACAAATTTTTTTTTTTGAAGTTTTTCTTTTTTTTTTCTTTTTCTCTTTTTTTTTTTTGTGTGCTTCATATTTTTTTTTTCAACATAAGAGATTAACACAATTGCTCAAAAGATTTCACTATACCCACTTGGACAGAATTAGTCCCTTCCCAACCATAGTAATGAAATATCGTGATAAACCAAGCAACTGCGACTGTCCCGAAAAGGTAGGCAAATTCTAGGATTGTGGCTTATAAATATTCAAACACAAAACATGCCACAACGCTTCAAACGGGTTTTTCATAGGGAATTTGGTTTCAAAGGTAGAAAGGCAAATTTTGGCTATGTGAAACTTATTTGGAGGGTAAGGACCGCCTATCCTCATGTACTTGTCATACATTCACATAAAAGCATCAAGCAATTAATTTCACACTTATGCAGTTTGATATTACATATTCCACAAGGAGAAACCACACTCAGGCCTAAATAATAATGAGACCAGTTTATTAATGTTCCTGGCCTAGGAAGCTCTATTGACCTCCGAATTTAAGTAGTTTACCAACTTAATTTGTCAAGTCTAATCAATATAAGGTATGTCAATTACGGTCAAGACTTGATCATTGAGCTTTGTTTTCATAGGCTAACGAGTCAAAACAATGTACATGGATAACTATTTGGGATTCAAATGCAGAAACAATGCAAATTATCATCATTGCTATTTAATTCACCAAGGCTCGACCTAAACCTAAATGTCACAGTGTCCTCATTGTGACCCAAACAACATGAAAGGCACAAAAAAAAAAATATAACCAGCATCCTAAAGGACACTACTAACAATCGGAAAGAGGGGAAAAAAATAGTACAATAAAAAAAAGGTACAAGGAAGGAAAGTACCAAGTGATAGCGAAATCCCCCCAAACCATCATCAAAAAAGGGAAAGAAGACCATCCAGGTGATCTCGGCAGCAAGCAGCAGTCGAACTCGATCGAGTTAAGGTGGCACTCGATCGAGTTCGCATCTGGCGAACAGAACCTGCATTTAAAACAAATGCCGAATAAAGGCATAATTAATACACGATAAAGCACGTAATAGTAAATCAAAAAGTAAAGCATGTGCTACACAAACGGACAAGTAGCACCAATAAATAACGCGGGCTAAGAAAATGAATAAAGAAGAATAGCCCGGTATAGCAAAATCAAAATCAAGCTTAAAAGAAGAGCGGGAGTATTCTTCGCTCTCGAAACCATCTTTAAAAGGTGGAATATATCTGATGTCATCCACCACGTGAGCTTGTTCCGCTATGATGGCCTCATCCTTGAAGATCTCTAAAGCATCTAACTCAGCCTCCAAGTCAACACTTCCGTCACAGCTATAATCCAAAATAGGAGGTGGCTCTTCTTCGTAGATCAACTTCTCGAACTCATCCACCTCTAGCTCCCATGGATGCGACGCAGTAGTAGAAGCGTCAAATGAATTCCTGTCAATACACAAAGCATGGCAAGAATCAAAAGAAGGATCGAGAATGGTAATTACATGACATGTAGCTTCCAAATCGGGAGGACGGGGTGCTTGGTTGTGTAGAAAAGTGATGGTGTCATCCCCGATGCGAAAAATGAGACTACCCTCCCTAAGGTCAATAAGAGCCCCGGCGGTACTAAGGAAGGGTCGTCCGAGGATAATAGGTATTTCAGCGTCCTCTGCCATGTCCATCACTACAAAATCACAGGGCACATAATATTTTCCTATCCAAACCGGCACATTCTCTAAGACACCCATAGGGCGCTGAATGGATCTGTCAGCCATTTGGAGGGTCATATTGGTACATTTAAGTGTGGTCATGTTAAGTTGTTTACAAGTAGTATACGGCATGACACTGACACTCGCCCCAGAATCACATAACGCATTAGAAAAATCAAGAGAACCAATAGTGCAAGGAATAGAAAAACTCTCTAGATCCTTTAGCTTGGGTGGAGAATTGGCTTGCAGCGCGTCATGGCACTCCTTAGTGAATGCAATTGTCTCCACTTCGTTGAAAGTTCTCTTCTTAGTTAATATCTCTTTCATAAACTTTGCATAAGCTGGTACCTGAGTAATCAATTCAGTAAAAGGAACGCTTACTTGAAGATTCTTCACAACTTCCATGAATCTCCCGAACTGTTGATCAAGTTTTGATTTCTGTTGTCGGGTTGGGAATGGAAGAATAATCTTTATTGGTTCACCTTCCTTTGAATCCTTAGGGACTTTTGAGGGACTCGGACTTGGAATAGTAGTCCCTGGAGTAGGTACCTGTGCAACAGGCAAAACAGAAGCATCATCAGAAGTACGAACCTGAGTCACTCGATCGAGTGGGTTTGGCACTCGATCGAGTGCACTACGAGCTCGATCGAGTGTCTCGGATTTAGATCGCATCGCTTCTTTTCGTTTTTCTTTTTTTGTTTTTCTCATGTATACGATCTTTCTCTAATTCCTTTTCTTCTTCATCATCATCACTGAAAGAGAGATGCCCTAAACCTTTAGGAGAAACATAAGGCACTTTACTATCATCTTTGGGCATCTCCGGCTCTTTATAAGAAGTACCGCTCCTCAAATGAATAGCATGAACTTGCTCATGAGCTTGTTGTCCTTGGGGAGGAAGGTTTCCGGGTTGCCTATTTGTATTTTGGCTTGCTAGTTGGGCAACTTGAGTATCCAATATTTTATTGTGAGCCAATATCTGAGTAATCTGTGCCTTTTGCTCCATCTGAGCTTTAAGGCTCTGCTGCAACATAGCTTTGATCTTTGACATATCATTATTTGAAGCTGGTGGTGGAGAAGGTGGCACTAAAGGTTGAAACTGTTGTTGGCGCTGATTGTTAAACTGAGGACCTCCTTGATTCTGTCTATAATTTCCTTGATGGCCGCGGTTTTGAGGGATCACATAATTTGAATTTGGTTGTTGCTGAGGTGGGTTAGGGTTTTGAACATTATGACTCGACCATTGAAGAAAGGGATGTTCCCTTGTCCTCTCATTGTAAGTGTTAGAAAAAGGATTAGCTTGCTTGTAGGATTGGAAAACAAGTACCTGTTCCATAGGACTTATACACTCATCAGCAATATGACCCTCTATACCACATCTTCCGCAGAGAATTACTTCCCCTTGTTGAACCATATTAACTACTTGGTGTTGGCCACCCAAAGCTTGTGTTGTTTGCATCTGTGCAATCTTAGCATTCAAAGCTTCTAACTGGGCTGCGACGGCACTATCTGTACCACTTCCCCTCGCAGAGCCTCTTGGATTTCCATATTCGGCAGTATGAGTAGCCATATCATCGATCAATTTATAAGCTGTATCATCAGTGGTGTTATTCTGAAATCTTCCGTTAGTAGAAGAGTCTAAAAGAGCTCTATGATCATCGAATAACCCGTTGTAAAACTGGTTACAAAGAAACCACTTCTGAAACCCATGATGAGGAACTGCCCGAACCAATCTTTTGAAACGTACCCATGCCTCATTAAAATCTTCATTACCTCCTTGCTTGAAGTTAGTAATCTGATTCCTGAGATTGTTTGTCTTTTGTGGGGGAAAGTATCTCTTGTAGAATGCAAGAGCTAGGGAATTCCAATCAGTAATGGCATGAGCAGTCAAATCCAACTCGCGTAACCATTCGCTAGCATCATCTTGTAGAGAAAAAGGGAAAAGTCGGTACTTGACCTGATCATAAGTCACTCATGTTGGCAAAGGAATGGAGCTGCAATAAGTGACAAACTTATCCATATGTTTCGCAGGATCTTCCCCAGATCTACCTCCAAACATATTCCGCTCTACCAACGCAAGATAAGAAGGCTTGATATCAAAAGGCTTCTCCTCAGAATCAATAGGAGAAGGTATAAATCCTGTTGGAATAGAAGCCAAAGTAGGCTCGTTGTAGCTTGCCAAGGTAGCTGTATTGGGTGCAGCCATCTTTGGTGTAGCGACAATGGTCTCAGAACGATATCGTCCTCGTCAGAAGATGAATTTTCTGAGGTAATTAAAGGCTCAATCCTGTCAAGTATACTCAAGTCTTCTACTTGACCTACTTCTCTATTAAAATTCCTTCTGTAGCGAAAAGTCCTCTCTGGTTCAGGATCAAAATCAATGATCTCGGACCGATTTGACCTGGGCATACAAGGAACTAACAAGAAAAGCGTAAAAACAGTCTCAAGGAACTGGAGTTCCCTGAGACAAAAGACAAATTAAACAAGTAACAAACAAATAAATTGTTGCCTCCCCGGCAACGGCGCCAAATTTGATAAGGGTAAAGTCGTCACCCTAAATCAAAGTAATCCTTAAGATACTACTAACTAATAGCTAGCGGTAAGAAAGGTATCAAATCCACAGGGGGGCGGTAATAAATTGTTTGTTAAAGTAAATAAGTCTTAAAGTAACAAGTGGGTTGTTTTGGTTGTTTTTGTTTTCTAATGAACTAATTGCAAAACAAGTAAATAAAGATGTAAACAAGTATTAGGAAAGATCTAGGGATTAAGTTCACATAGACAATTATCCAGGGGAATGGGATTTAACCAATTTAATTGGGCAAAATTATTATTTAAGATCATATGTCCGGTCGGTATTCATATAATCTTTAGATCTAAACCTAACATGCGGTCGCTATAATTAGGTCAGTCTATTCAATTGTTGTGGTCTATCTTAGTCTTAGTCTACGGTCGGATCTAAGACTAATTTGCGAGACTAATTAACTAATCCTGGTCAGTAATTAATTAATCAGGTTTAAAACAACAATAGAACAATAATAATAAGCAGTTTAACAATTAAACATCATTAAAGTTTGATTCCCCCTTCTAATTACCTAGATCCCTTTTCACCCTAGACAAATAAATTAGCTACGCATGGCTTGGGATCTAACTACAACAATATTGATTGAAAACATAATTAATAAAGCAATAAACTAAGAACAATAATAATTGAAGAACGATAAAGTAGAGATTATGATTAAATACCGTAAATAGGAGAACAAGATCCGAAGGCAATTGCTAAATAATAATCTAGAGAGCTACTAGTAATAATTAAGGTTTTTAGAGTAATAAAAGTGTATCTAACAATAGGCTACGAAGCCTTTATTTATAGTAAACAACTAAACAATTTATGGAAACTCGGGGTAAATTAAAGCACTCGATCGAGCACTCAAGGCACTCGATCGAGCACTCAAGGCACTCGATCGAGTGTTGGTGGCACTCGATCGAGTGCTCTCAGCGCGTAATTTCTGCTTCGCGCACCGAACTTCAAACGGTCGCCATTTCTTTGTTACTTGTCCAAATCAAGTGTTTTTCGTGGCTTTGGAAAGCTAAGAGGATGAGCTTTCACCTCCGGTTGGAATCACCTGATTATCATTTTTAGAACTCGAGATATGGCTCTCCAAAGTTGGTACTAGTTATATGGCGCTCTTCTTTGTGCTTGCTTTCGATAATCTCCTTAGCTCTTCCTTCCTAGATCCTCGTGCCATGCTACGTGTGTTCCTTCATGTCGGGTCCGCGGTGCTCCAATCCATCTTTTGCTCCATAAATGCATCAATCCTGCATTAAACACCGAAAGGCGGAAGTATTGACATTCTAATATAAATAGCATATAAATGACACAATTTAGCACAAGAATCATCTCAAAACAACTAAATGGGAGGCATAAAAGTGTATACGAATATGACTCATCACCTGCCCACAAACCAAAAACTCCTGCACATCTAAAATGGACAAACCCTGTGGAGAAGTAATGTACTTCAACGATGATGATAAGCCAGAATTTATTGAAAAATATGTTGATTGGAAATAAAGCCAGTTTCAGTCCACCACCCTATTTACAAAAGCAACTATTGAAGAGCAAATGCCCTTTGGCAGCATACCTCATCACGTACCCATTCCTCAGTTTACGAGAACTTACTGATCATGTCTTCAATAAGCTCGATAGGCAAGGCAAAAGGAATATGGCAGAGGTCTGTAAGGCATGGGCAGGGCAGTATCTTGTTGGTACAAAAACATCTAAAGTTGACCTAGATTATGATCATGAACTTGTGAGGGAAAATCGTGGAAATCAGATATGGGTGACCAGAAACCAGAGGCTGGTGTCAATTTCCTGCTCATGCAAGCCGCGAAAGTCTAAAGCTAAGAAGAGAAAGGGACGTTATAGGAGGGGCTGAAGCTCAAAGTATGCGTATGTTGAGAAGTCTGGCAGCGAGGGGTACTATGACTCTGATTGCTGAGCCTGGTAATAAGCTAACCGTTAATTTTTCTGAATATACATCTGCTATGTTTATAGCTATTGTAATGCAAGATGTTATGCATGTTTTGAGTTAAGCACTATGTTTGTGGCTGCACTATTTCAATTTGGACTGCTCATAACATTGTTTATTTTCGATTATTAGTGCAGTTTATTTAATGATAAGCTAATATGTTTGTAACCTGTAATATTATGTTGTTAGAATTTTGGGATTTTACCATAATCAGTAGGTAACTTGTAAGATTAATCGTCTGCCTTGGATGATGATAGAACATGGCAATGTATATGGTTATGTTTCTTTCGTGTTTATGTTATTAGCGATTTGAATTTGATTTGTGATTAGGAAGAACATGTGACCATATATGTCTTTCATAGTAGATACACTCCTGCATGGCGCATTACTATTAGTATAGGGTGATATGTTATTTGGGTTTTGTTGGTAATCTTCACCCTTTAACAACTTCCTTATGATAATGGTGTTATGTATTAAGCTGTGTATTGGAGCTATATATATGTGTTTATTAACGGATTGGATTGAAAGAATATTATGTATGATTTCATTGAGCAAGGCACTCAATGACATTATTGGACACCGAATCAGCACGTCTAGGGTTTATGGTTTTAGTCTATTATAGCTAGAAATCGTGGACCATCTCAAGTTACTAATATAGAATATATAGATGAACTTGTAATATAAAGAGTTCAGGTTGACATGCCTTTGTCAACTAAGCAGTCATTAATTGTGCATACTATGAGCACTATAACAGCAAAAGACAAATGTGTAATATAGATAGAGTTCACGTTGACGCTGGTTGTTAATTTGGGGTAGTCACTGGTTCTTAATTTGGGGTAGACAGCACTGCAGATGGGGATCCTGACTTCTCCTTCATACACTTCCTTTTTGGGAGTTTTGGGTGTGACAAACTTATTGTCACATCTTTCCCTGAATCAACAATTGTTGGATTACTTGGAGTCACAGGCTGTTCATCTTTAGCAGACTCATCAATACCTATTGTAGACATACGCTCGGCATGCTCAGTGCAATCAGTAGGTTTGAGTTGTTTGATGTTAATGTTCCCAACATGTTGGCCTTCTTGTGTGCTTCCTTCAATCTTTTGTTCCACAGTGAGGTCAGGACCACTACCGTCAGCACTCACTACGACACGCTTCATTATCGATTGCAGCACATTGTTGGTTGACAGGCTATTAGCTGGGGCTACCTGAGCTTTGAAAGGCTTTGTATCAAGTAATCCTTTGAGTGTTGTAAAGGTTGGCTCATCGGACTGCCAAGCGATACACCAGTTAATATGAGGAGTTCTACTACTTTAAAAATAATTCGAAATAAATATAGACTCACATTATGCTTCCTGTGGAATATGTCAGATGCGGACATTCTGAACAGTTGTTCAGTAATCTCTGTAAACATAGTAAATGATAGTGTTCCAGTGCCATCCGATACGTCACAATTGAAAGTAACCCTGCATTTCACGCGAGCATTCTTAGTGGAATGTATATTTTCAAATTCACCAAGCATAGTGTTAACCCGGTCTTATTCATGAACACAATGTACTGCCTAGTTATATATATCTTTAAAATTGTCAAATGAGCACAATTCTTACTTTGGTTCCGAGGTGCAGTTAGGTTTAGCGTAGCTATCGCAAGTATATGTGTTGCCTGGTTGTATGTTTGACCGCTTTGAACAATTTGAGCATCCCATGTATGCATTAATTTTGTCAAAATCAACATCTGGGATAGTTACTTATAACCAATGCCTCTCATCTTGCAAGGTTGTTTTAGCATGTTTGTAGTATTTAAGACACATTACTCTATATGTTAATCATCTTGAAATCTGTCATTTATAATAAGTCTATGAATACAATTTGTGTTAAAACTTCTGTAGTGTTTGGACTACTGTTCCGTAGTTGCAACAGTCTGTTATGATGTAGGATTATTGATACAGTTTGAGTTGTAAATATGGTGCAGGAAATGATGCAGAAATTTTGCTACCTTTTTGGAACGAAGGGTTGAGATGGTTGTTGTACTGTCAGTGAGTACAGGCATCTTGACATTAAATAGTCGGTTTTGCAACTTCGTCATCAACGCCATAGTGTGGCTAGCCATCCTGCATATTCACGCAGTTCAAACATTAGCAGTAGTACATTTTGTCTAGATTATGTTTTATTTTTTCGCATGTAGCCTAGTTCAGTACCATGCTTTGAGAGCATCAGCTTTATCACCATCAGGTGAGTGTACAAAAACAGTTGAAGCAGATGTTGTCATTGAGAATCCTGCTACATTGCAAACTGTATTAAGATACTGCTAGATGTTGTAATGATGCAATATATTAGACTATGGAACGTGTAAATCCAGATTGACCGTAACTATCAGAACCTTTATGCATTGATACTCTGAGTGCTGTTATGCCAACTGTCCTAAATTTACCAGGTTCTGATATAAGCAGGGTGTAGTCATCCTGAACGAGATCATCCCAAACCGTGATAGACAAAGGTTGTGTAGTACTGCAGGAGCATTTATATTAGCATCAGCAGTATTATGATGTTCAATGTTATCGATATGTAGAATAATATGTATTTCAATTACTCAAAGTACTTAGCATCAGTAACCTGTTGTCGATTAATATGACTTCACGGACAGCTGTTTCACGGGCCTTTGATGTGACAATCTTACGTGGCTGGTCCTCTACAAAGAGTACAACACCAACTATATCTACAATGCATAAAATGTTTTTTCGTAAAACGCTAGTTACAAACAGAACACATTGTTAGTACATGCAATATATATATAGACAGATTATTATTTTGAAGTGTACCAAACATTTCACTATAGTCAGGTGTCCGAGGTATCTGGGAAATTGGACGATAGTTAATATAAGCACATCCACCATCAACGTCCATAGGCATGATAATGGTACGTTTATTGAAGGCCATCTGATAATCTAGATCAGATTCATTTGTTTTATACTCAGGCTTAAGAGGACTTATGCTAGCATTTGATATCTCATATTTTTGATTGCGCTTGATAGCATCCTCATATATGTCAACCTAATCAGCGAAAAGAGCAGCACGCATTTTGTTCCCCTGTTTAAAACATGTTCAGCAAACCAACTTATCAAAGACAGGATTACATATGCAGAAAGCTCATCTTGGTATATCAATAATCATAATCAAGCAAACTTTAATAATCAAGGTTTCACATCTATCTATGCAATAAGTACTAATCTATGTTAACATAGGTGGATGGATGAATAGTACACAAGAGGATAAAATGAAACATTGTGTTTAGAACATGATATTTGAAGATTTAATAACAAACGAATGATCAGAATTTTAATAACAGTAGGTCAGTAACTTTCGAGTTTCAGGCACGATGAATAGTTCCTTATTTGTCGTACTTACTATATTCATCCTTTTGTTCAAGTGGATTGATCATAATTTTTTCACTTTATAAAACACAGCAAAAAATTAAATTCATCTTCTCACTTATCATCTATGTTCATCATTGTAGTCTAGAAATCTTAATAAGAGTAGTTTAAGACTAACCATGCAAAAGTGAATTAGGTGAAGAAATCTAATAGACATTAACTACTGATAGTTGTAGTATATGTATCTGTGTTACAAAACACTTATCTAAATGTTAGGATTTTAAGTGATTATTTATGTATAACCACTATCAAAATAATCCATTCATAGAGAGGTACACTAAAACATTCATTATCGAGAAGTAATTATCTATACATTAGGCTTGTTATGAAGATTTATTACTTGTTTAGAATGTTATTCATATCATGGTCAAATTAACCTAGAGACATTTAGTTATCCATAGAGGTGAAAGACGAAGAGCACAATTGCAATGTGTCCTTGTTATATAATACGTGGTTATTAAATTTGTATGAATGGGTTCAAATACCTTATCATCTTCGAATAACAAGCTTTGGTATTTCTTCTTTACAGGAGATGCCTTTTGACGACGCTTCTCGATTACTTTCACATTGACCTTGTAGTTTTTGGTAGTGTCAGCTAACTCATCGAGGTAGACTTTACGAGGTTTCATTCTGTTGCAAGAGAAGATTAATAAGTGTGTATTAAATTAAATGGATCACAACATTTGAAGGAGTAACTGATGGACTTAATATCTCTAATTTCTTAAGGGTTGATGCCTACCTAAAAATTTAGAGATGTTAAGTTACAAATTCATACCTGGAAAGGGTGTGTTGGAACTTTAGCTATGTTAGACTCAGCAAGAATATGGCAAAATATCAACTGCTTATTAATAGTGTATTTGTCCACATAATAGAGATGGAGTGTAGTATTAGTGAAAGCCCATACCAAATTATGTACAGTAGTGATTGCTTAGTAGGTTTACTGTGCACTGTGAATTACGTGGGATTGTCTGACATAGTACATTATTGGAGTATGGTGTATGTACTAATTAGCCTTGCATAATTCAGGGATTTGTAGATTTAGCAAATCTGGTTTATTATTTAAAGTATTATAGTAGTTTGCAACAGGAAGTATTAGGTTACTGTTACGGTTCTTATATTAGACTACATCGGTCTTTTTTTGGCCAACGCTTGTTTAACTCACCATGTTTACGTAAATGTAACAAACAACGTATTTTACCAACTACAACCGTAGGTAACCATTGTAGATGAATTATTATCGTTTTTATGAGGTGTCGCTTGATAAGTTAAGTAGTTGATCGATCGTGATGCAGACAAAATATGTAATTGTTGGGTTTTATTAGTTACTCATAAACTAATTTTAGTCATACTAATATAATCTTTTAATTAACTCTTTAATTAACATATTATTAGGTGATCTTATGCATGCTAAAAGCGGAAATAAGAGAGTATTCGAACCCTTACACACGGTCCAAATATTTAGCAAGGATGATCCTCCAAGTACCCAAAATAGAATACCTCCTTTGGATGCACCAAGACAACCCCTCAATCAACCGAAACTTGAACAAGCTAGTTACAAAACCGGTTTCTCCTTAAACTATATAAGTTCTAATTATGAACTTAGTATACTAATTTATATCTCTTAATATAATTAGTATGAAAAAATTATCTTATAATATGAGAGGTTTTTATGTGTTCTCACTTGAAAATCACGGCTAACCTTAGAATGAATGGAGTATCACATACTTATATTATCTTATAATTATGCTTAAATTAAACAACTTAATTCAAGTGGTTATGGGGAGTGTAAAACCGGCTAGGGCATGGGAAGACACATAAGGGAACATTTTCTCTTCTCAATGTGTCTAGGGTGGCTATAGGTAATGGTCTCAAGGCACCCTTTAATGATTGTGTCTTAAGAATAATTAACACACTAATCATCCCACAACTACCTCCACTAATCCGTCCCACCTTAGCATAAAATGGACTTCATTTTATAACTTTGTCAATTGTATAATTGTACCAAGTGTGACATCTTATATGTCACTAAATAATAAAATGTTTTAGAACATATAAAACATACAAATATTTATCATATAAATATTGTACATAATTAAATAAATCACATTTATCAATTGACAAGTAATTCGAAATTACAAATATAAAATGATAATTTATCGTCAATACGATTTACAACCTTTGTATTAATTTCAACCGAATTCATTCTAATAACGATATAATAAAATATCGTTTAATGTTTAACAATTGACACGTTTCAATTTTAAACATAAATCTTACAATAAGATTTAACCTCTAATTTCTCGATATACGAGTTTAAGGAATATGATCAAATCATATCAATATACATTTGATCATTTTATCAATTAAGGGAATTGTCCTAAAGGTGTGACCTAAAGGGATCAACTGACCATCACCGTCATACGACAGTAATGTCAAACTCTAGCTAGCCAATCATTACCGATTAATGTTGGTCAGTTGACTAATATAAAATCGTATCATCCCTTGCGCATTCTCGTTATGAGATTTAATTACGTGATCGCACTATTGTTGATGACACATTTCCCAACAATCTCCCACTTGTCCTCGACAAGTGTGCGTCACCAATTCTCTTGTCCTATTACAATCTCCCACTCAATGCAAGATGTCTCTCTGAGGTCGTACTTGCATTTGATCATATCATGAGTGGTTTCCTCGATCTGGAGAATAACTGTCTGACCGGAATTATCTACCATAGATACCTTCCGAGCGTGGCCACGCATTTCCAGTTAACTTCTCCTCGAGTGGCCCTGAGATTTGAACAACCCTGACAAGGGGTGGACAATTTCTATCGCACTACTTCCTTCAACTAGTCACAGTTAGTCACAACCCAAAACAATCCCATTTGACTCCAGTTACGAAAAGTCGTAGAGAATGAATCAAAGTTATGCCAGAACTGTACCATCTTGGGAGAGCAGTCTTTAGTCTAAGAATTGACTCACAAGAATACTATAGCAGCTCTCGCCACGACCCGGCTATAAAATTTCAAGAACTCTATAAGCGGTCACATTGCCCGACAGAGTGTCTCTTACAGTCTGCCTATGTGATCGACTAGTCATCACATATGACTATATGGCACTTGAACTTGCCATCAATCGCCTCACACTCTAGTCGCTTTGAGACGTCACCTCATGTAAGCGGCTAGGGGCCATACTAAGTCAATCCAGTTCACTTATGGGGTTCAATATTGTCTCTTACAACCCATTTGTATTCTGACAAAGTATCTTTTACTTTGAGTTAATAATAACTCAAATGATGTTGTCATGCAACAATAGTGAATACTATCACATTGCATTTGATGCACAATCATCTATTTGTATTAGTGTTTTGCGAATAAACCTTTATTCATGCGAATAACCTTTATTCATGATAGCAAAACTTACAACTTTTGGTCTCCTTTATTCTCATATTATCCCGTATAATATGATTCTATTTGAGTACATTTCTAGAACTCTTTCTAGATTTTGAGTTTCCTTTCCGGAGGAAAGCTCCCACTGTTATCTTATAACTTGTGACGTATCGATATACAGTCACTTATGTACTGAAAACTTTATTGTAGTCTATTTATGATTTCATCATTCTAATAATTTTCACTCATCTTGGCTATTTGATAATGGTTTCATTCATCATTATGAATAATATATCCAACCATTCTAACTTCTAGTGGGCGACCTTTTATTATCCATATAATAAACCTTCCCGTAAAGCTCCATCATCTTATGATATAAGGTATTTGATCATCTAGAATTGAAAACCTCTTATTCTTTACACCTTAAAGAATCACCCATTCTCTCTAAATGGCAGGCTTAATTCTTTTAATGAAAATCGCTCCCACTAAAATCAATATCTCTCGATATCTTAAATGAACCTTTCATTTCTCGCATGTTAAACTATTACTTGAATCATTATCACTATCACTATCCCTATAGTGATTTGTTTCCATTCAATCAATCATTACCTTCTTATCATGTCTTCGTTTCCTCGAGACGAAAATGACATAATAATTTCTTTATAACTACATTGAGAGGTTTGAGATGATTTCTTCTCTTTTATCTTATAAACTTAGAAAAATCATTTATTAAGGAACCGTTTTCCTTCCGATTTCATACGGGGTTTCATGTTTCCTCTCTATGAAACAATGAACATAAAGAACCTTTCTTCGAGTGTCCTCCCGTAGTTTCTTCAGTGTCCTCTCGTAGTTTCTTCAATTCATTCATTTAGGGCTCTTCTTAAGACTCCCATGTAGGAATCTTCTCTAAGATCCTTTATTTTCATCATTGGTTTGCTAGCGAAATATTTTTCTCCCACTCTATCCTTCTAACAATAACCTTTATTCGTATAAGGATAGCTATTTCGATTAACCAATGCATATGAATGTTTGAAGTTTTATAGGTGTGATGAATACATTCTCATTTTCACTTAAAATGAAAATCTTATAATGAACTAATATTGTCTCATTTTGATTGAAAGTATCTCATGGGGTGTAGTTCTCCGTTTTAATCAACACTTTGATTGTATTATATTGATCGTATCAATAGTTTGTTGCGTGATAAAATCACCATTATTCATGTTTAAACAAGGTATGCAATTTATTTGAGAAATCAAAACATTGATTAAGAACAAAAGTAGTGACTCGGGTTGAAAACCAAGTCACCAATATCCAAAATTACAACCATTGTTTTAGGATTTTAATCATTGTCTTACAAGAAAATAAATTGTTCCATAAATAAATGCAAAATATGAAAGAAGACGATATGAAAATTAGAGGCTAGCTCTTCAAGTCTTCGATCAATTTGGATGCTACCATAGCCATCCAAGTAAGGAACTTCAAGCTTCCTTCTCTTTGCCCTTATCATTATTAGGAGGCGCCCCTTTAAAACAATTAAAAAGGGTAAATATCAACACATTTGTATCATTATACATAAGTTGATAAATGACATGAATTTAAACGAGAATTATTACCTACGGCGGTTGCCTTCCCATTTTTGAGATCACTTAAGTATTTGGGGCAATTTCGCTTCCAATGACCGATCCTCGTGCAATAATGGCACTTGTCTTGCTCTTTAGAAGACGAGGTGGAAGCGCCTTTCGAAAAGGTCTTTTCTTTGGTCGTCTTGGGCTTGAACATTTTCTTGCCCTTGCCTTTAGAGGCATTCCTTTTGAAGCTCGTTTTCCCTTTCTTTTTGATGTTCAAAACATCCTTGGTGGAACTTTCATGAAGTCCCATGTCCCTTTCGGCTTGGACTAGCATCTTATGCAACTCGTCCAACGTGGTCTCTTGGTTTCGCATATTGAAATTCACCCGGAATTGAGCATACGCCTTAACCTTATTGAGCGAGTGAAGAACTCGGTCAATGATGAGAGAGTCGGGAACATCAACATCTTGAGCTTTTAGTGTCTCCGCGAGCTCAACAAGTTTGAGCACATGAGGGCTTATCTTATGCCCTTCCTTGAATGTAATGTCAAAGAAGGCGGAAGCCGCCTCATATTGAATCACCCTTGGAGTTTGCGAAAACATGGTCGCAAGCTTGGTGTAAATTTCATACGATGTGGTCAACTTAATCATACTCCTTTGGAGATCCGGCTCCATGGAGAAGATGAGCACATTTTTAAGAGCGGAGGACTCTTTCATGTAGGCTTCATAGGCCTCACGAGTTTGGACCGATGAACGAGCGGTCGGAGCGGGAGGAGCGGCTTCGGATAGGTAACGACTCTTATCGTCACCTTGAGCGGCCAAAAGTAATTGCGCATCCCAATCCTTAAAGTTTGAACCATGCTTATCGAGTTTGCAACGATCCATAAAGGATCGAAGCCATGATACGTTAGTGAGAGGTGGACCGTTGGTTGCCATTGATGATGTTGAAATTTAGACTACAAAAATAAAAGGAAAACAACATCATTTTAAAATTCGCAATTTAAACTAAAACCTTTAACAAGTTTAGTTATATATTTACTTAATGATCTCTTACCCAATTAAGTAAACAATCCCGAGACCCAAACCCATACTAATCCGGGCACGGTGTAGCCGATTCAACCCGTATCGGTATAATTTGGTGGATTAACACTTTAATCGGTTCTACCCTTAGAACTCTCGGTCGACAATTTTCTTAAAATTATCTTTAGCCCGAACTTATTGGAACTACGGTTACGAATACTTTCGTTGAGATCAACCAAATTTCAAGGTGTAATCTTATTACCCCACTTACCCAACGTGAAAATTTTAGTACCCCGGTGTAGCCGAGCCTACGTTCTTGTGAAGAAGGGATTCATGGGTCCATACTCTTTGGTAAGGCTAAGTCTCAATATTTATATGTAAGAGATCTAGTCAAATTATTATCTATCTCCGTTTAAGTGAACTAAGTCGGTGAATTATCGATAAAATAAAAGACAAGGTCGACTAGGTCGAAACATGCATGATACGATAGTATGACGATTTGGCTATGCATGCAAACATATAAAAGCAAAATAAAAGCATAAAAAATAAACCCTAGTATGGCCTTTCCTAGAAAAGAAATAACAAAGTACAAATTCGGAAACCAACTCCTTTGGTCCCTTGAACTTCACGAGGCACGCACTTCGAGGTAAACACCGTCTTGATCGGAACTCCTTTCCGAATGGCACCGTCTTCAAGGAACTCCGGATTTTACAAATATTACAACTTTTCTAGTCTACTTTATACATTATAAAATAGAAATAAATTACAATTGGGTGATACGAGATCACAAAATTACAACCGAATCGGTAACCCCTTACATTACGGGAAATACCGATTTAAATCTAAGGCCATACTAAGTAAATTACATAATTCCCAAAATTACGTAAAATAAATCATGACATTCATAATATAATATGCAATGCTTATGTAAATATGAATTAACATGCAAACCCTAAGCCAAATCGTCCTATTTAAAACACTTATTTAAATAGTTATCGTAAACCTTGGTTTATGGAATCGCGTGTTTTAACGGTTAACAACACTATGCATTATATGAAACGGTTTTCATCCTTAAGTTAATCATCCTAACTCGTATAGGATTCAAAATTTAGTCTTACTCAAACTTTGAACATGACTTAACTTAATATATTTCAATATTGATCGGTATTACTCGGTTTTACGGGAAAAATAATATAAAAAACCCAAAAGAGTCATAAAAATTTCGAAAATTCAAAATTCAAATTTTGAAAATTCCAGAATGTTCTTAAAATTTCAGAACCTTAAAAATATTAGTATTTAAACGGTTTTAACATTATTTCGAAAATAATACGTAAAACGAGCATTTTAAGTCGGAAAATTCAATAATTAACTCCATAAATGCAAATAAAATACTAATAATATTTTTACACTTTCCAAAATACTTTAAGAACACAAGATGGACAGAAAATTAAATGGTACACTGCCCAAGAGCCGAAACTTTAATAAAGACTCTTATTATTTTAATTTTAAATGCTACTTTTAACAAATTAAAAAATTAAAACAAATCTGAAACTTTTGGCTCCCAAGAATATTTTCAAGATGAACATATCATATATGACTAATATGGGTTACATTTTTCGGCCATTTTAACAACTATTGCAAATTTTAACGATTTACGTCATATATCGTACGATTTTAACTTTTAAAATTATTTCTCAAGCATAAAATAAGATAAAATTATCGAAAATTTTATACATGCTGGAAATAATATATATGACATCGTGTTAAATTTTTATGGCCAAATTCCAACTTAAACTATTAAAGTCGAAATTATGTCACTAATTACCCGATTTTTACATTAAAAATCTATAATATTGCAATATTTGAGATAAATTTCTGGAAAATTCAAAATAATTTTTAAATATTGCATGTGACATCCTCATAAATGTTTATAGTCAAATTCATAATATAACTATTTTAACCCATTTTTATTCATCTTATTGCATTTTAACACTTAAAATTCATATCACACGTTTTATAAGTCCATAAATTACGAAAAATCATATTCATATTATAGAAAATACATGTGATAACATACTGAAAAATCTCGGCCAAAAGATGATTTAGCTATTTTTCCCAAAATAAACGACTTTAACCATTAAAACTTTATAAAAACCGAGATTTAATATACCATTAATCAATATTCATGCAAAATATATTGCAAATATTCTAAAACATTTTAGAAAACAGTAGGTAATCATGCTTAAATTATTTCGTGCATATCATATATCAAACGAAAATTCCAATTTTATTTTGTTATCACTATAACTCCGTAAAAACGTAAACGGAAAGCATGCAAACAACCTATTGCTCTGATACCAATTGTTGGGTTTTATTAGTTACTCATAAACTAATTTTAGTCATACTAATATAATCTTTTAATTAACTCTCTAATTAACATATTATTAGGTGATCTTATGCATGCTAAAAGCGGAAATAAGAGAGTATTCGAACCCTTACACACGGTCCAAATATTTAGCAAGGATGATCCTCCAAGTACCCAAAATAGAATACCTCCTTTGGATGCACCAAGACAACCCCTCAATCAACCGAAACTTGAACAAGCTAGTTACAAAACCGGTTTCTCCTTAAACTATATAAGTTCTAATTATGAACTTAGTATACTAATTTATATCTCTTAATATAATTAGTATGAAAAAATTATCTTATAATATGAGAGGTTTTTATGTGTTCTCACTTGAAAATCACGGCTAACCTTAGAATGAATGGAGTATCACATACTTATATTATCTTATAATTATGCTTAAATTAAACAACTTAATTCAAGTGGTTATGGGGAGTGTAAAACCGGCTAGGGCATGGGAAGACACATAAGGGAACATTTTCTCTTCTCAATGTGTCTAGGGTGGCTATAGGTAATGGTCTCAAGGCACCCTTTAATGATTGTGTCTTAAAAATAATTAACACACTAATCATCCCACAACTACCTCCACTAATCCGTCCCACCTTAAAAATGGACTTCATTTTATAACTTTGTCAATTGTATAATTGTACCAAGTGTGACATCTTATATGTCACTAAATAATAAAATGTTTTAGAACATATAAAACATACAAATATTTATCATATAAATATTGTACATAATTAAATAAATCACATTTATCAATTGACAAGTAATTCGAAATTACAAATATAAAATGATAATTTATCGTCAATACGATTTACAACCTTTGTATTAATTTCAACCCAATTCATTCTAATAACGATATAATAAAATATCGTTTAATGTTTAACAATTGACACGTTTCAATTTTAAACATAAATCTTACAATAAGATTTAACCTCTAATTTCTCGATATACGAGTTTAAGGAATATGATCAAATCGTATCAATATACATTTGATCATTTTATCAATTAAGGGAATTGTCCTAAAGGTGTGACCTAAAGGGATCAACTGACCATCACCGTCATACGACAGTAATGTCAAACTCTAGCTAGCCAATCATTACCGATTAATGTTGGTCAGTTGACTAATATAAAATCGTATCATCCCTTGCGCATTCTCGTTATGAGATTTAATTACGTGATCGCACTATTGTTGAGGACACATTTCCCAACAGTAATTACCTATGACCCTCTTGAAACTCAACAAACTTTATTACACTTAATGGGACAATAGTTTTGCTCGATAGCTCTATTATTACTAAATTTTACAGACTATCAGTATAGAGGTCTAATACACTAACATCTGTAATGCGATGAGCATGTAAAACGTATTACATATAGGCATGTGTTTGTAATGCACAAATTATGCCTAACATTACATAAGGCGTTGTTCAAGGATTTGATTACTGAATCAGAGTCAAATTAATGCATTGTTGTTAAACGAACTTGTTATGGAATTCAAGTTCTTACAGCAAACCAAATATATGTCAATATTCTGAAGCATAAGTGTCTGCTAAAATTTCTCAATAGTATACATTAGGAGCTGTCCTAAGCAGCAAGACAGTATATCATTGTGTTATAGTACGTACAACCAAGATTCTGCAGAATGTAACCATTATCTAGGTTGATGTAATAACACAAATGTCATAAGGACAAACTATACGCATCTTGCCAATGCCGTATACATATTGAGCAATTATAATTAGTTAACCAAAATATTGGTGCAGTGTCAGCTGCTAGAAAATGTTACAAAATACAGGCAAGTCTCAGCACTTCAAAAGATACCATGTTTCTGATACGGTTTATATTTAACTCAGAATCATTGGATGCTGCAATGACAATAACTTTTACTGCTTCCCGCACTCGTGATAGTGCAACATACAGCTGTCCTGGTGAAAAGCAGTGTCTAGGTAGGTAAACAACAACCCTGTCTAGTGTCTGACCTTGCGACTTGTTGATTGTCATTGCAAAGCAAAGTTTGAGAGGGAACTGATTCCGCTGGAATTGGAATGGATAATTTGAAGAGCTGGATGGTCGCATCTTGATGCGAGGAATAAACACATGCTGACCATTATAATGACCACTGGTTATAATACATTCGATCATATTTGGGGTAAACCCTGCACATATCAGGCTTGTACCGTTGCATAGACCTGCAGATGGAAGGAGATTTCGCAACAAAATAACCGGAGCGTTTTTCTTTAATACCAACTCGTAAGGACTCATGCCACCAGGACAAAGTTTGTTTATAAATTCTGAAGGGTAGACATTGCAGTTATCGGAAAGCATTTAGTCAAAACCCCTATACATAACAGCTTCACCTTAGAACTTGTTAATCATGTATGTGTTTATATCATCAACATCCTCATTCATAGGTGTAAGTATAGATCGACGATTAAAAATATTTACTCCAATACTGTCTAGGTCCACATCTGGATATACGGTGTAACGCCCCCATTTATTCAAGAGCCTTTAGCAAGACATTCTCGAATAAATAGAGCTGTAACCATCTCGGAAAGTCCGAGGTAGTGAATAACAAAGTAAAACAATACAAAGTACTTTATATAAAACCGATAGAATTTAAACTTTGATGTTACAGAGACTACATGTAAGAATAAAAGTACAATTGACGGCTACTCGCTATGTGATGTAGATCTAAGTCGGTCCCAAGTCCGCATCTCTCATTCCCGTCCCAGCTTCTAGCTCAACTGTCTCTTTCCTGTAGAATCTACTCCCCATTTCGGATCATTGTAGGTGTCACACGAATACACAGGGTCAACCACGAGGTTGAGTAGAAGAAAGGTAAACAAACAAACATTATTATAAATAGAGATTCAATCATCACCACTCCGAATCACAAGGCCCAATTACTCCGCACCGATCACAAGGCCCATTAACTCTGCACCGATCACAACGCCCATTAACTCCGCACCGATCACAACGCCCATTAACTCTGCACCGATCACAACGCCCATTGACTCCGCACCGATCACAACGCCCATTAACTCCACACCAATCACAAGACCCATTTCTCATCACCTCATATCGTATCTCAGAATATATAGTCAAATATCACAGTATACCAATCAAATATTAATATAAATAATCATGGTTATCATCAAATATCAACAGAACACTCAACACCATAAACACAGTAATTCCCCTACCTCTATTGCGAATTGACAACCGAACAGCTGCTAGAAATGTTCCACCTTGAACAACCGAACTCAGTTCCTATAATTAGTATTGAATATCAATTCCTACCCATACACATGCATTACTAAAATTACTTGACCATGTTCATATTCATATCAATCATCAAGTTTATAGACTTACTATATATAGACAATAATAACGTAATTAATATATATCATATAACTATAATTCATGATAAAATAACAACACCACCACTAATCATAACCAAATTAATGTTAACAAAGATGATGATAAAACAATATGTAGTAATAATAATGTCACATGAAATAAAACAATAACATTTGATAAGATATTATTATTGATAATACTAATAACAATATTAACGACAATATCAACCATAACAATTACTAATAACATGATTAGTAATAATAACAATAATAAGAACTTAAATATTATTAACCATGATATACAATTATAACATTTGCCCATAATATAATAATAATACTAATATTAACAACATTATTATCCTATAGTTCTAAAATCACCATAACAACACTAATAATAATAATAATAATAATAATAAACCTCATCAAAGGTGAATACGTAACAACAAAGCAACGCAACCAAAACAGTCTGAACAGCCCGCGCACAACCCACTTCGCAACCCCCTTCGACCCCCTTTTACCGCCTGCACCACCACCACACAGCCGTGGATGAGACCCCTGAACCACGGTGCAAACACTGACCATGACCTCTACCCATGACTCAACTCCAACAGTCGTCGACATCAACCCCAAACACGCTGGTCACAAGTAACACCCAAAGTTCCTGCACTTACCCTTGTTACCAGCCTCTGCACACACTCCTGTAACCACCAGGAAACACCACCATCCCCACGACCAAACACTACTATCGAAACTCTACTCCACCCTCGACACCCTGGTGGTAACCACCAGGCCCCGACAACACAGTAACCCTTCCAAAGGTGCCTCCCAGAACCCGTGCACAACACCCCAAACCTGTTACCCTGTTTACGTTATACACCAAAACGAAACCCGTCATAAAAGCGTTAACAACCACCACGACTCACCGTGACCACAACCCCACAGACACCCTAACTACCACCAATCTACTTCCCTTAACATCTAGAACAATCGTGAACCAAAAATACATTAAACCCATACAGAAAACCCACGGCCTCAAACTCTGTTCTGAAAACGCAAATTTGCGTTTTGTGACAGACGACAAAACCACGGTTATTGGTGGTCCTAGGTGGTCAATCAACGACGACCCTACTAGGGTTAAGACACGACTACTAAACAACCCAGATTACAAATACGTCAAGGATGACAATTTACAACCCAAACATACAACCAAACGAATTAAGTGAAAAGGAGTGCGAGAAACAGGAGGGCAATGACCATACCTCTTTCCTAGCCCAGACGAACCACCCTAGACCCCCTTCAACCACCGTGTAGAAACCTCCTTTGCAACCCCAGACATGGCGGCAACAGGGATGAGTGTTTAGGTCAGACGAAAATTAGGTTAAGGGTAGGGTTTGGGTATTGTTTTTATGTAACAGTTGATTAGTGTAATGTTAGGTGTTTGTGTCATTGAGTTGTGTCGATTATAGGCTGATTCAAGTCACGACCCAATATGTGACACTAGCACGCATATCGAGGTCCCGTAACAACATTAGAACGTGATTCGACGAATAATACCCGTACTCGACAGTTAATAAAATATAAGAACACTCGTTTGATAACTTAATTATCGAGCTTAGACGATCAAGTAATTATCAACACGTCAACATTAAATTTAAATATAAAAAATAAGACGCCATAAAATACGGGGTATTATATACGGTATCAGCAACTGTACTTATAAGATCTCCACCTAACTGAGTTGTATCTAGTACAATTCCATCTAGAAGCTCAATCATTTCAGATTCACATGTCTGGAGCTGACCATTTCCAAGAGCTAACAAAAAGTCTGAGAAATGTGGATCAGTTTTGGCCCTTACGTTGACAGTTAGCCGGAATTTGACCAGTTGTGGCCAGATGTCAGAGGCAACTAATGTAGAATTGACCAGCTCACGTATGGACTTGTTCTGGACGACTGGAAGAACTTGACGAAAATCTCCACCAAATACAATAAGTTTACCACCAAATAACAATTCGGGATTGCACAGATCTCGTAAAAGTTGGTCTAATGCCTCGACAACTTCCCTGCGTGCCATGGAGGCCTCATCCCATATGATTAGAGCAGATGCTTTTATGAGCGCAGCAAGACTACTTTGCTTGGGCACAGAAAACGACAAAGAAACATCCAAATCTAGAGGGAGTTTAAACCGTGAGTGAGCAGTTCTCCCAGACGGGATATTTGCTGCAGCAATACCCGAAGTAGCAGTAGCGAGGACTATTTTACCCATAAGCCGTATTTCCGCATACAGAGCATTGTAGAGATAGGTCTTACCAGTTCCCCCGGCCCATCTACAAAAACAACACCTGGTTTATTATGTGTAGCATAATCGACTATCACGTCAAAAGCCTCTTGTTGCTCTGGGTTCAATGATGTGCGACACACGACACATTCATCTGGTATTGGTGCATTGAGTGCATCAAGGGTATCCTGTGATGGTCGAAATTCTGCATCTTGTGGATTTATCAAATCTAATGACCCAAAACTTTTCAAAGTTCTGCCCATTGCTTCTACCTGTTGCTCCAGACGTTGGACAGTAAGAACATGTGCATTGTAGGGATCACTTGGGTGTTCTTTTCTGTAATCCTCTGACAGTGAACTGTAGTATTTTTCCCATAGAGCACTTGGGTCTTTAGGCTGGCAAAATATGAGTAGAGTTGCACATTCATAACCATCAACTGTTTTCAAATCTGCAAAAGATTTTGGAGCAACTACATGTGTCAACAACAAACGTAGGAAGTAGCGGTCTCCTTCCGATGGAACCACAAAAACAAGTCGAGCTACTACAATTATTTTGTTCTTACGCTTCAACCATATTCGTTGAGATGTGTCCCACCGGTAGTGCTCAGTGAAGCTCCCATATAGATGCCTCCATTCTGGTTTGGAAGCATTTTCGCCATTCAACCTAAAGAATTCAGTCAGTGGAGTCCTTATACGCTTTTGGTTAGACACTACAATATCTAATCTTTCGTGAGGCCTCATCTGTATAGTCTGCATACCTTGTAGATGAACTGGCAGTGCCATCACTGCAGGTTGTATTTCGAATAGTTCAAATCCATAAATTCGCCAAATTGCTTCAATAGGAGATACCCAGCGGCCTGTTTGATACTGCTCTATTTCGTCAACCGGCTTGACTTCACATTCGGCCGCAACATTGAATGATATCCTGTCATGACCCTTGTAAACATACTTATATAGGTACTTCACAGCTTGAATAGTTGAGCACACTTCCACATTCAAATGGCAGTCAAAAATGTCTATTAGATATGGATTGTATGGGATTACCCAGCGATTGTTAAGCATTTGACCTCTTACACGCACAGTTTCAGATGTCGACTTACGCTTATACACTGGGTAACCATCATCATTGTTGGTCGTCTCAGCCGTGTATGGTTTGGGATATAAGTACTTACACTTTCCTGGACTGCTTTTATGCTTCATACATGCACACTCAGGGTCCATCTTCCCACATGGACCGTGCATCATATGTTTTATCACAGCTGCACGCAGGTTTGCAATTGACTGAGGAAGGATTTCAGCAGACACAAATTTGTCTAAGTCAGCCGGGCAGTTCATCCTGTTACCAGGCTTCATAATCAACAATAAATGCGCATGAGGCAATCCTCTCTTTTGGAATTCCACTACATATACAAACGCAGCAACTTCTCCAAAAATTTTGTCGTCGACCAATTTTTTTTTCAGCAGCAGCAATTTAGCTCGAAATACCCGAGCTACAATATCTGGACGGTTTTGGGGTTCTTCTCCAGGTGCCAACTCACTCTTGATCTCTGGCCAATTTGTATTGCATGTCATAGTTATAAAAAAGTCTGGCTTTCCATACCGCTGCACAAGAGCCATCACATTTAGATATCTCCTTTTCATATCCCTAGGGCCGCCAATATAGGTCGCCGGAAGAATAATCCGTCGTCCAACATTTGCCGCACATTGTTCACCAACATCAATGGTGTCAAGTAAACCTTGGTACAACTCAGATCTGATTGTATCCTTATTATGCCTAAGGTAGTCTAACCGTGTGTTTTCCAACTTTACGTACATATGAACAATATATTGCTGTAAGCATCTCCCAGCTCTCAACATCATATTTCCTGGTCTATTTTGTAGCTTATAACAATAATATTCACGGCAGGAAACATTTCTGTCTTCTGTTTTTTTCTGATAAGAACTCCCTGAAAGCATAACAGATTCATTATTATGTGCTATCAAACATAATTTATATTGCATTCAGACCTTTTCAAATATCAAACAGACCCAAAAATTTATACGTGGATGACTTACGTTCTTCTTCTGCATCCAAAAGAGACTCAGCGTTTGGAAAGCTAGATGGAGATGGTGCTGTACTATGTACGGCCCGTACTGTCCTGTTCCGAGCAACTTGTTTTTTGAGCCCTTGTTGCCATCCACATTCTCCTTTGGGAAATAGCAGAGGGTACTGCAATGGATCGTAACAGCCATAATAATGCATGACTCGATGCGAAGCCTCATTATGGCTAGTCACCAATATATGAGGACGTCAGTTTCACCAGATGTGGAATCCTCAGGCCAAATTGCAGCAATCTCGCTAGATGTAGGAGCATTGCTTACACGCTGATCTTGGTTAGGATTTTTCGTGATAACTATCTTAGTGTTGGCAGTAACAGTAACATCTTTTAATGACCGGAAAAAGCGAGCGTATGGGTTTGTCTGCGTTACATCCATCAGGATATCAATGACAGCTGCATTGAGTTCCTTAAAGCAAGCTGGGCAGTTCATCCTGTTACCAGGCTTCATAATCAACAAGAAATGCG
The DNA here is from genome assembly GCA_029255685.2 of Silene conica. Classification (NCBI taxonomy): domain Eukaryota; kingdom Viridiplantae; phylum Streptophyta; class Magnoliopsida; order Caryophyllales; family Caryophyllaceae; genus Silene; species Silene conica. The sequence goes on from CM055319.2 coordinate 19,673,305, forward strand.
CATGAGGCAATCCTCTCTTTTGGAATTCCACTACATATACAAACGCAGCAACTTCTCCAAAAATTTTGTCGTCGACCAATTTTTTTTTTCAGCAGCAGCAATTTAGCTCGAAATACCCGAGCTACAATATTTGGACGGTTTTGGGGTTCTTCTCAAGGTGCCAACTCACTCTTGATCTCTCGCCAATTTGCATTGCATGTCATAGTTATAAAAAAGTTTGGCTTTCCATACCGCTGCACAAGAGCCATCACATTTAGATATCTCCTTTTCATATCCCTAGGGCCGCCAATATAGGTCGTCGGAAGAATAACCCGTCGTCTAACATTGAGTTCCTTAAAGCACGCTGCACGATTTGCAGCTTCGTGAAGACCATCGTAAAAGTACAATTGAAGATATTTTGGGTGAGTGCCACACCGAAGTAGGTCGGGTACATTATGGTACATCTGACCATAAAGTTTGAAGACGTAAATACCCTTGATCGTTTGTGATTCAAATTTCCCACCAATGGATGTAAACGTAAACAAGTTATTGTACAAACGTGCAAACTGCCGAAAATGCACCACTATTGGGTCTGCTGATGTGTACAACATGGTGAGTAGTGGTGGAAACGTGCTAAAAGGCAGCACAATAGAGCCATTACCACAGCAGAATGTTTTGGATTCATAGATTATTCTCTTTGCAAGGCATTTATCACATGATGGAACATGTGGCAACTTTAACGGAGCTCCAACTAACGGCTGACCAATCATACCAAGGGGCAGAGTTACAATCGACAACGCAGTGTATCAAATATGATCGCAAAAAATATAATGATTCATACCACAAATGTTCATACACTCACCAGTATGTGGTCTCACACGGGGCTTCCTGCAACGCTTATTCGGAGCACCAGCATCTGCATTCCCTATAGTAAGCCTAAGTGTAGTCAACAATAGAAGGGTTCTGGTTCGATCACACACAGCACAAAGTTATATTAAGCTAATGATTGCTGTTGTACTACCTTGTCCCACTGGATTCAGCTTGTAGTTGAGACCTACATTTGCGCTTAGTTTTGCCAGATCCATGTACATTTTTGTAGTATGGAAAGTTGTCATCTGTAAGTAACAACGATCGCAATTACGTTAAATATATATTGTCTTCTTTTTTTGAAGCGAATAAATCTGCAATAAAAGAACATACCTATATTGGCCATATAGCAATTAATTGTAATGAATATAATCTGCAGTGTGAGCTAGCTATTTTTTTCCACCTGTCTGGCAAAAAAACAAAAACAAAGACCCACACCCGCATTTATAAGCATCAATTTGTAACTAAAAATGGCATCACACGAAGCACTGTTTTCGCACTTATCCAGCAGACTACAGAATCCTCATAATGATGTAAATATTGTAATATTATGCTACATCAAATATAGGGTTAATTATGCAGGCGTTGTAGGTCTCAGACACATATTTTCAAAAAAAGATCCTGATATCCATTAATTGTAAAAACATAATGATACTTAATATAAGAAAACAAAGACAATAATAGGTAAGTAGATTACAATAACTGAGCTCATATGCTCTAAGCTAACACACAGAACAAGTCCTAATTAAAAACTACATTACAGTTCAAAATGTTTATGCTAATCACCGGTTTGCATAACACAGTAGCACCCCCAATACAACAAGCTCCATACCATCTTCACTGAAACTTTGCAGATTTATAGAATACACTTCTGTTGTTCACATACTTAGTAGATGGAACTTTCTTGTTATTTGGAGAAATATAGTTACGAAGATCAGGTAGTTGTGAGGTTGCTTTTCGTTTCTTAGGAGGTGGTGGCGGACATTTTTGTATAGGAATCAAATAATGATCGCTTCTTGGAGTAAGACAATCCTCTTCATTCAGGATTAAATCATTTGAAAAATCATTTAGGGTTCCCAATGTAGCCCCTGAGATGCTAGCAAATGTTTCTGAAGACTAATAAACTTGTTCCTCGTACACTCACAGGTCAAGGCAGCTAACTTTACGTCTTCAGGCGCATAATTAGCATCAATTAAGTCAATATTATATATGGGGATCAAATGTTGAATAGTTTTACAAGCAACTGCTTGCTCTGATGTATATTTTGACGAGGCTATTTCACCAACAATATGAATAGGACCACAATCAACCCCTTGACGACTTATAGTCAACCATGATGTGAAGCATGAAGGGGTTTGCTCTAGGGTAGTTATGGAGCTACATTGTATAGGGAGCCTGCCAACAATAATCTGCAAAAGGGACACCATGTCCAAAGAAAGGGTTTGATAATGAAATATCTCGACAATCAAATTCTTCAATCAATGGAACTTTAGGGAGCCCATTTTTTAAGCGTCTTAACTCTTCCTGTTTCAACCTCCACAGATTAGCACATCTATTGTGGGATTGTTTTAATGCATCTGTGAAGTCTGCAATATATATGTCATACTTTTCTATCAGGTCTGTTACAGCCAGTCGTGCTGCTTGCTCACACGAAACATCAAAACTAGACGACACACCACCTACATAAACATGTTCTTCTTCGGCAAAATTACATTTCACAGTGACAGACGCATTGTGCTGTCCTGAATCATACAGGGCATACCGTGGTTCCTCAAACTCCAGCAGATTGGCTATTCTATCGAGCAAAGGTCGGAAAGGAATTGATATTTGTACAGCAGGTATCGGCATATCCTGGAGACAGGTTATCTCAAAGAGAATCACACATTTAACCTTAATATATAAACATACAGTAGTTTCGTCTATATAATAAAGTACTTTAACTATGTTCGTATAAGTATAAGGAGTAACCATCTAAGTAAGGATTACAACTGTATCTAACTAAAGAAATGTAATATATGAACCACCATGTGCATTCTGTATGACATTGTTCAATATGTGCATACAAACAAATATGTTTTAAAATGATTGTTATCATAGTTTTGCTGTGGGGTAGACATGCATATGCAATGTAAATCAACAAAACAGATCAGAAATAATAACTATAAAGATATCATTTATATACTTTTATCATGTTCTTCTTAATAAGAAACACAAGTATAAATTCAAGAAGGTATCAGCAACAGATAAGAGAAGCATAATAGTATTCCTAAAGCAATTAGAAAAACAGGCAACTCAAGTCAATAGGGAAGAAAGTAATAGTTCGTAATGCAGACCTTTGAAATTATATTAAGAGGTGTATACAAATAGAAGTATTTTATTTGATTACGAAGAATGATGTAAGAATGATCTTTATGTATGATTATATATATTAATTTTTTTTAGGTAAGTGCCACAATTGACGTCATATAAGTATGTTGTGATGACATAAGATTATACAGGGAGGGAAAAAAAGCAAGCTGGAAATCAGTTACAAGTATGGTTGTGTCTAGGACAGGTGGTTATGTTTGGCGCCATATTTTCTATCTGATAGGATCAAGATATGGTTGATTGCCTATCTACTATCCACTGTTTCATAGTAATTTGCTGTGTAGAGTCATGGCTGATAAGTACTATCAAGTACAGTGTGGGAATTCTGACTGGTTAAAGAGGAAGCCACAACAGCTAGAATAATTAACAAATTTGTGTAATGACACAATTAGTTACAGAAAACATATGTAATCATATCTAGTTCTATGCTTCACACTACACGAGATTTCGGCGTAGACGGAGATTTTTGAAAGAGTAATGTTAAAAGTTCAATATAATATACCTTAATACATACGTTGCCAGTTAAAAGTTTTATGCTCGTTAAGGCTGGTTTCGTTGTGCTACTGATAGTTTATAATCCCATTGCAAGTACACAGTAAGTTCAGCTAGGTTAACGATTAATTGAGTAAATGAAAAGTATGAAGTAGATAACAGCACAGTCCATAAACATTAGGAGTCTGAAGATATATAATATAGTACCAGAGACAATGTAAAATTTTGGTCTTCGAGGCTACTACCAAGAACAGGCAAATGATACATTAAGCAAAATATAGTTGTCAATGCGTAAATATAGCTTCAGAGACATAAAACGACAATTCAATCTCGCAATGCTAATCAACTATACGAAACCTGATAAACTCCAAAAACTTCAATCTTAAAATACCCTTACACATAATAATACAAGGACTGCTATATTAGGGAACCATGGTTGAATCATCTGAAACCTGTGCTGGTTCAATTTTGAAAACGACAGGAATCCGGCTCGCCAAGCAATGAACAACATTTTCAGGACTTGCAAAATAACTGTTCCTCCTTATCTCTTTGTGGGCAGCTGGAACAATTGTTGGCATATAGTCAAACACACAACCTAATGCGGTTTCATTCCTCTCAATGAGGGTGTCTGTAAACTCAGGTTCATCAGAGATCTCATACACCATTTCCCTTACAGTTAAGTAGCTCTCTAACTCAAGTTTACATAACAATGCAGCCATCTCTGCCTTTGAAGATTGATAATTGACATCAATAATTTCAAGATTGTATGTTGATATCAGATAAGTGACAACTTTCTTAGCCAAACTGTTTTTAGCATTATCAAGTGTATCACAACATAATCCAATAAAACTCGAATTCAAAGCAGCACTGGGTGGAGATCTGATAGTAATCTAAGCACTGTACTGCCCATCGCTATGCCTGACCGATTCCAATGGCGTGCACTGGACTGCATATGTCTTAATAATCTTGCTAAGGAGGGGCATATAACTAATAGAAACATATGTAATGCTCACAGGATCAATACATGATTTATCCTTTGAAACACATTCAGTATGTTTCCTGACAATATTATGCAGCTCTCTCCGCTTCAAATTATAAAGCTCACTGCAACGCTCCAGGGTAACACATCGTTCAAAAGTGAGGTCCTGAACAACAACAGACCATCGCCTGATAACATCACTAACAGCTACTTCACAGGACTCCTCAATCGTATCAGCATAACCTCCTACATATGTAAGCTCCATAACTCCATTAGTTGAAAACACAACATTCGCCTTCACCACTACATATACACTGTTCTCAGATATATCTAAGATATGATATTTAGGATCTGGAAAGTGTAACACAGATGTAATTTATTTGAGCAGAGGATGGTACGGCACATCGATCTGCATTGGAGCTACTTGTAGCATCTGTTAAAAACAACAAGCGACCATTAATCATAGTCCAGGGGAAAAAGGAAGGAACATATGTTATTGACAGCAGGAGTCTAAACATACTTATACCTATACAAACAAAAACATTTGTGCTACGGTTTACTCGTAAATGGCTATTAGATATATTAAACAATAAAAATATTAAGCTTACATTGCTATGTTACCTTCGTATTTGATAAAAAATGTTAGATATTTCACAGAATGTTAATGTAGGTATAATTCTTAGATCATGGAATTGTATATATCATAAGTGTATATTACATTATCAAAATCCCTTAAATTAAGGATTAGTACAATAACCACGCTACCTATACTATACTATTGGGTATGGGTATGGGTATGGCTGATAGATACGGACATACGGTGGATGAAGTTGCTAATTTGTACTTTGTAACGATTACAATGTGTGAATGATGATGTAAGTATGACCAATAAGGACATGTAACTTTTATGGTACGCAACATACTTAATAAGTGTTAAATGGTCTAAAACAATCATTTCAATCTAACTATAATAGTGTGTGTGAGTATAGTTAATGACAAGGGTAGTTCAATTTATCGACCATTTATAAAAAACGGTAAGGAAAACACGGAGAATAGCGTAACCAAATATATTGATATCGACGTAACTTACCCCGATAATTTTGTTACGTGATCTCGTGTGATTATAGTTAATGACAAGAGGAGCCAAATTTATTTACCGTGCAATGATTACAATGGGAATACCGACATGAAAACCACAGACAATAGCTTAATCAAGGTTATCGATAATGACCCCAATGGACGAACACTTTATCCGCACTTATCCTCGGAAATTTGTACCTTTTACATATGTATAATTTCAACATCGGTTGTAACTAAAAAAACCCAAACGTATTAGACAAATTTCCAAACTTTTATTAAAAAAAAAATGTGTAAAGGTTATCTATGTTTTTTTTTTAAAAAAAAGTATTAAGAAAAACAATTAATCAAATGGTATACGTATGAAATCATGAGGAATTTGTGTCAATGTTCATCTAATTAACAAGGTGTAGTCATGTACTTGTCAAACAATAAGTTTAACTTAAGTAAATTACATAAAGACAATATCCTTTGGTCAATGGTGAATAAAAGTGGTCATGATGATTTATCTATACCATTGTGTACAAATTTAGTTAATAGGTTCGATAGCTTAAATTAGTGTACTTATATAGTTACCTACTTCACAAACTAATGCAATATGCGAAGCCCACACTGATTTTTAATATTCCGAGAGCTACCACAATTTACGATTTATTTAAACCAATGATTACACATAAAGATCAGAGTTGCCAAATCGTTCTAAGGGAGCGCCATTTCCGTGAATATCATATAGAAAGCGTCTTAAAGGCATCAACGCGTAATTACCAATAATTAACAACTTATTATTCGTTTCCCTCTCAAAGGACGTTTGTACATATAGACTACAATACGACAATTCTCATTTTTCAGTCATAATTTGAAAACAAATTAGTATAACTCATAAAAACATGACGTTTTTATTGGTTAGGATTTTTTTGCGATGTTCTAAATTGTAAATAAGTGAGCGAGACAATGTTTCTAAAAAATCATAAACTATCTGATCCATGTACAACAATATTAAAAGAATGTTAATCCACGATTCTAAAATACGGCACGTAATATTTGTAGAACAAAGCATCTACTCAACGCATGTTACGTACGCAAAGGACGGGCTTATCGTTCATTAACAACTTCACTCATTTTCAAGGGTTATCACATTATTCACATTGACGTACAACCATTACAAGCGGTAGAAGTCGAGATTAATGTACAAAAGCATTGTACAAAAGTGAGAATACGCAAGAAGAATATTATTCAACATACGAAGTATATTAAGAACATCACAAATTGCACTGATTTCAAGATAAAAAACAGAATTCATCGTTCCACTACAACCAACCCCAACACATTCATGACTGTTCGCCTCCCTCATACATTCAATATAAAATGTAATCACATACATCTATTAACCATCATTCAAGTTTATAATTACCATTGTCAACTAAATTCATTTATCCTTCTCTGACAAACCCCTTCATCTCCCACAAATTCCCACACATTAGAAACGCCAACTGCAACAATATGTCTAAACACTGTAAGGGATCAATATACACAAACAAGGCTGATAAAGAAAACTTTATCAATGGATACGTGAAATGGAAGAAACGACAGTTTAAATCGAATTCCCTGTTTTCCAGAACAACTGTTGAGAAACAAACACTGTCTGACAATAGTTCTCATCACCCATTCCTGAGCCTGCCTGAAACTATAACAGAGGTCTTCAACAGGCTTGATAAATCAGACAAGCGAAGCATGGCAGAGGTGTGTAAAGCATGTGCAACATTGTTTCTGTTTGGGACAGAGACGTCTAAAGTTGACACTGATTATGAGCGCCAGTTGGCAAAGGAGTGTGGGGAATAAAGCATGTATTCGCCCTAAAACGAGAAGGATTATAACGAAACATACAATTGTGATTATAGTCATAAGTTAATTAAAAGCATGAAAAGGAATACAACCTTGGGTCCTTGCTTGAATAGGCCTAAGAACATGAATTAAAGTAAATTCCCTCCTATAACTTGCACCCAAGACTTGATTGAGATGATGCCGCGTGTGCTAGAAATACTCTCCAATTGCCTTGCAGTATGGGGAGAGCTTTTGTGAGTTTTGATGTGAGATCTGAGTTTTGGGAAAAAAATATTCTCAAAACCTTAATTCTTGAGATTATCAATTACCAGTTCAACAAGAGTTCCCTGACAAAAGGAGGGGACTCTCCTTATGTAGTACTGGTGGGTCGGCCGAACGGGTTGAGGTGAGAGTGGGCTTTTCCCACTCTTACCTTATTCCTTTGCGTGATTCGATCCGATTAGCAAAATATTATTCGCGGGTTTTATTTATAAATCGTACACGTGTTATCAGATATTAATGCAGTCGATGTATTAATAATGGTCTGATAAAATTACGATATTGTATAATTACCCAAATTAATATAACCGTTTATATTAATACGCGAATACAATATTTAATTAAATATAACCGTTTATATTTAATTTACGAATTAATCATGTAATCCGTGTTAGCTAAAATTATTTAATCCGTATTAAATAATAATCTCAACATCTTATTGACTAATTTAATAGTCAATACCTCTGACTAACTGTTTAGTCATATCCGGCATAAATGTGACTGTATTTTCATACCTTCACATCTCTCAAACGTGTCCTATAGGTGTGACGTATAGGGACCAGTTGATCACCGCCATCCGTATGACAATAGCGTCAAACTTATCTAGCAAGCCAACCGTTATTGATAAACGTGGATCAACTGATAATAATACTGAAGTATGCCCTTGTGATCCTTTAAGAGATTTAGTAAGTCATTGTACTAATTGTCAAGGACACCAGCCCCAACAATCTCCCACTTGTCCGTACAAGGGTATGTGCAATGACGTTATCACACTACATGTGGAGGACACAAGCTCCAACAAAGTCCCACTTTTCCGTACAAGTGTAGGTGCGATAACCGATTCTCATATCCTTTTAAAATTTCTCCCACTCAATGTAAGACAATTTGCAAATCCGCATTCGCAAAGGTCGTATCTCACAAGCGATTTGTATCAAGAGTGGTTTCCCCGACTAGAGAGTAACTTAACTGATAAAACGAATCTGTATTCGAGCATGGCCATGCATTTCAGTTACTACTCCTCGAGTGGCCCTGAGAAATGATAAAATCCTGATAAGGGTTTGGATATTTCCCTCAACTCGAATCCTGCCGATGTTCGCGCAGCATGAAATAACCCAGAAAAAATCCTCTTGGCCCCTGTTACGATGACCGTGGGAAAGAAACAAAAGTTACCCAAATTATGCCTTAATCTCAAGAGACAGTTGAAAGTCAAAAGACTCGACTCTAAGGAACACTATGAAGATCCTATCCACGACCTGGCACCCAATGTTATAAAATATTTAGGACTCCATAACGTTGTCACGGGGTGTCCTATGAGATATCCGTATAACTCGCCTTTGTGATTGGTCAGTCATCCGTATGACATATGGCTCGTTGAACCCACCATCAACCAACGTCACAAAATGATTACCTGAGTTATCAGCTCAAGTGGGTAATCAAGGACTAAAACGATGTAATGTAATTCAGTTCACTTTGTGGTATTCAAAATTGGCGTACAATTCCACATGAAAAACAAAACATTATATATCATAACAATGAGGTTGAATAGAGTACACGAGAAAATGAATTATTACATGAATTCATAAAAGAGTACTACAGCTTAGGAACACATCTAATTCCCATGGAATGAATGTGCCTTTCATGCTTATCACGTGGTAAAGCTTTAGTGAGAGGATCAGCTATGTTGTCATCCGTAGCGATCTTATCAATAAATATCTCCTTTTACGCGGACTCGGGTGTAGAATCTGCTATAACAATTTGTTTAGAACTTTTCCAACTGACAGCAGCGCCATTAAGAGTAAACACGAATCCAGACTGAGATTTCGAGTCATCTCGATCCGTTTATAATCTAGCATCTGTGTAACCCGTGGCGCAGAGCGTTGAGTCGCCTCCGTAAGTCAATCGCCAATCTTTAGTCCTCCGTAGGTACTTAAGAATGTTTTTCACGGTCATCCAGTGTGGTTCACCTGGATGAGCTTGGAAGCGACTTGTCATACTCAATGCATATGCAACGTCTGGACATGTGCATATCATGGCATACATGATCGATCCTATAGCCGAAGCATAAGGAATCCGACTCATGCGCTCTTTCTCTTCCAATGTCTTAGCTTCTTGAGTCTTGCTCAAGTGAAGCCCAGTAGTCATAGGAAGGAACCCTTTCTTGGAGTTCGTCATGCTGAATCTCTCTAGAATCTTATCTATGTAAGACTCCTGACTGAGAGACAACATCCGTCGTGATCTATCCCTGTAGATACGGATGCCCAAAATTCTTTGTGCCTCTCCCAGATCTTTCATCTGGAAATGGTTTTTCAACCATGCTTTAACCGAAGATAAGAGAGGTATGTCATTCCCAATCAAGAGTATGTCATCGACATACAGTACTAGGAAGACAATCTTGCTCCCACTCGACTTGATATAGAGACATGGTTCCTCGACTGATCGAATAAACCCATTCTCTTTTATCACTTGGTCGAAGCGATGATTCCAACTCCGTGATGCTTGCTTAAGTCCATAGATGGAACGCTTAAGCTTGCAAACCTTCTTAGGATTTTCTGGATCAATAAAAGCCTCGGGTTGTACCATGTACAACTCTTCCTCCAAATAACCGTTTAAGAAGGCGGTTTTAACGCCCATCTGCCATATTTCATAGTCATGAAATGCGGCGATCGCTAAGATAATCCGAATGGAATGTAGCATGACTACGGGTGCAAAGATCTCATCGTAGTGCAAGCCTGGCACTTGGGTGAAACCTTTAGCAACTAGTCTTGCCTTGTGGATATCTTGTTGTCCTTCCACAACATGCTTTATCTTGTAAAGCCATTTGCATTGAAGGGGACGTACCTTTGCAGGTAGGTCCACAAGATCCCACACGTTGTTCTCATACATGGAGTCCATCTCGGATTGCATGGCTTCTAGCCATAGCTTTGAGTCAGAACTGGTCATGGCACCTTTATAGGTTGTGGGTTCATTACCCTCTAGGAGTAAGACGTCATCTATGTCATGTTCCTCGACCATACCAATGTATCTGTCCGGAGGAATAGAGACTGTAAAACCCCTCGCGAAAGCGGAAATATAAAACATACAAAGTACTAAAAATGCAGCGGAGTTAAAACTTTTTAAACAAACTAAACATGCGAGGTGCTTTAACAATCTAAACATGCAAAAGATAAAAACATAAATAAGTATTAAGTTCATTACAAAAGCAGCCCGGGATAGCATATCCCTACAGGCACAAAATACTGAAACCATAAAACTAAGGTCTAGCTAACGAATGGGTGAAAGTCATCGATGAAGGATCATTGCTCGCTAGCCTCAACGTAACCCATTGCAAACAGCCTCATGTACCTACACACATACAACATGTGCGCCACAGTCAGTGGGGAGTGACTAGAGCTCTCATAGCCACCTTTTGTCATGCAACACCAAACATATAAACAAGTACAATACTCCAACATAAACAATCATGTCAAGCATTTATATCAACATCTCAAACTACTATCATCATGCAAATACTATGCAAAGACTCTCAACCAACTTCGGAAACTATTTGGAAGGAGAGCCGGTTTCCCGTCCGGTTGCCCGGCCGGGGGGGTCTTTCAATCCAAACCAGTTACGAAACCAATCAAAGAGTCATCCAATGCCTTGGATGAACAACACTTCAAACAAGGAACTAAACTTATCAGTACCAACATACATATCTGACACTGTACTAAATCTAGGCAAGCAGATATAAACAGCAAGAACAAGGTTCAGCGGTCAACTTAAGACATAACCTAAATACCAAAATCATATTCACAAGTATAATGGTTCAGAGGCGACATCTTAACGCATAACCTAGATACCATCATTCAGCAAATATATAACATCGTACCCCTACTCAGGCAAGTATATACCAAAGAACACAACCAAGCGAACCACCCACGGAGGGGTTCGACCACAGAACAATGAACCACCCACGGAGGGGTTCAACACGGAGAAAGACAGAACCACCCACGGAGGGGTTCGTCAGGAAGGCAGAACCACCCACGGAGGGGTTCGCACGAAGGAAACAGAACCACCCACGGAAGGGTTCGACACGGAGAAAGCAGAACCACCCACGAAGGGGTTCGCACGGAGAAGACAGAACCACCCACGGAGGGGTTCGTCCGAAGAAAGCAGAACCACCCACGGAGGGGTTCGCACGGAGAAGACAGAACCATCCACGGAGGGGTTCATCCGGAACAAACACAATGAACCACCCACGAAGTGGTTCTACAACCAAATCTCCAAAGGAGGCTACTCACTAAACCACAAACAATTCTTTGAATATATTCAATCGACACTTAATTGACCCCGGGAACTAAGTCGAGGGAGAGCCGGTTTCCCTTTCGGTTGCCCGACCGGGGGGTCTCTATCCTCACTCCATTCCCGAACCCAATAGAGTGCCGCCCGAACCTCGGGGACCTCAAACACACATAAGCATAAGAGAAAGGCCAATTATGATTAAGTTAAACCTAACCAACCACTATATATTAAAATATCTTAGTCCGATGATAAGTATTAACGGACACCTAAGAAGTAACTAATCTTAGACAATTCACTAGTTACTTATTAAATCTTATTTAGCTAAGTATATAAATATTAACTAGGTACTTGTAGCAATTTACTAGTCACTAAATTCATCATGATTATTGTTAACTTAAGGTTTCGGAAGTATATAACTAGCTAAACGATATTACTCGTAAAATTAGTAAATATGTCATAACCAACATTAACTAAACTAAACAACCAACAAGAACTAGCTTAACAACCAACATTTAACTAAACTAAACAATCAACAATAACTAACTTAACAACCAACATTCAACTAATCTAACCAACAATAACTAACTAATTTAACAACAAGGTAACAACCAAATTTTAGACAATGAGGAAAGACTAAAGTAACCAACTCGTATTACGCTAACGACATTGGCAATTAACGGCCATGGCCACACCTAGCAGCCACGTAAACAGGCCCAAAATACACGCATATCAGACCCGTAAACAGACCCAAATTACACGCATATCAGACCCGTAAAGAGACCCAAATTACACGCATATCAAACCTGTAAACAGACCTGAAAACTGACCAGAAAACAGCCCCGGACAGACCTGAAAACTGACCAGAAACGCGCAGTACAGACCCGTAAAACAGACCAGAAAATAGACGCATTTCAGACCTATAAACAGACCTGAAAAATGACCAGAAAACAGCCCTGGACAGACCTGAAAACTGACCAGAAACGCGCAGTACAGACCCGTAAAACAGACCAGAAAATAGACGCATTTCAGACCGATAAACAGACCTGAAAACAGCCCCGGATAGACCTGAAAACTGACCAGAAACGCGCAGTACAGACCCGTAAAACATACCAGAAAACAGACCCGGACAGACCCGAAAACTGTCCAGAAAACTGACCCGAACACACGCACAAAACAGACCTGAAACGGACGCAGAAACAGACCAGAAACGCGCAGAACAGACCAGAGAACACAGACCAGAAGTAGTTCGATATAGCACATTAGCACGTATCATACTCGAATGAAAATGGTGGTAGAGTAGTGGTATAGGGTGTACTAGTAGTATGCAGAAAGGAGGGGGGGGGGGGTCTGGCAGTAGCGAAGTAGTTCAGGTGCAGCAGTAACATAATTAACGTTATGCAAGGGATAGCATAGGAAACCCGTGAGTGCAGTATAGTGGTAGTAGTAACTAAGTGTGCAGTAGTTTAAGTTTATTAAAATACTAGCATCATGAAACTATACAAGCAGTAAAACGTGGTAGTACCTCAACACCTCAACACCTCAGACCATAACCCAAAATCATATCACATTTATCCTCAAAACACATAAACATTTATAAAAACATAAATGTCAAGTTACTTAAAGACAAGGGTCGAGTTGCTCATTTTCGTCACCTCTTAAGCGATTATGCTCCTAGCTCCTCTTCAATCTCGTCACTAACCTCCTTGTGATCTTCTAAGCCTCCTCCTACAACACGAAAACGATTAAAATAAGCTATACACGGATTACTCCAAAACAGCCCATTTTTGAAGTGGAATGAAATGAAAAACGGAAGTGACGGATGGCTTGCAAATTCGATGAGGATTCCGAAAATGTACTTATTACCTCGATTCGGTGAACGGATGATGAAGAAAATAGGAGAAGAAGATGAAGAATTATGGAGGTTTTGTGAAAAATGCAATGTCAGTGTTCTTATTTTGAGGGAACCATTATGTCGACACAAAGGGATTTATGAGGGTTTAAGAATTGTCCTTTCCGTTTAATGGAAACGGGTTTGGATATTTTGAACGGGTTTTAAGATGTGAACTTAAGTTGCCAAGTTTGTATTCGTCTTAAGGACTTAAGGTTCTTAAGACGGATCTTACTATTTGTTTAAAACGCTTTCCCAATAAATTACGGAAATATTATTTTATTACTTAAAATAATTTAAAATGCTTAAAAATATATTTTACGAAAATGCGAGATGTTACAATCACCCCATCTTTCAAAAAGTTTCGTCCTCGAAACTTGAAAGCAGTAACAAGGACAAAGTTAACAAACCAAAGTTTTCACTTAAACGGTCATACAAAACTTAGGTTTCTTTTCACAGATTTCGAAAACAACTTTCTAAGGCACCAGTCTTCGTCATTGGACGTTGGGGTTCTCGTTGTACATTCAAGAGCCCGACATTCAAAATCTGAGACAAGTCCCAAAATTAAATAAATTAAAACTTAAAAATTTAGATCGATCCAGTGTCGATAAGCATAGCCCAGGTTATCAGACGTCTCCAATAACGAGTTCAAATGACCAATCGACGCTGAGATTAATCAAATTGCAAGTCAAGTAACTCTTTAAACCCAAGTTTTCCCGAAAATTTATCACTGAAACCTGTCAAAGTTGAAAGACTATCCATTTCCTTTAACCAAAATCCTTTCGAAAACAACCGTTTATTTCAAAATCTTCGGAAAGACTAAAGTTGTAAAATCCAACAAGTTACAATTGACCGAAAGGAAGGTAGATTAGCGAATTCATAGGTGCACAAAAGAGAATCGGTGCACGGGAGAGATTATGATTTAGAACGAATGATTCCATAAGCTCGGTTTTCTCGAAATTCTCACAAGGTTCTCATCTCTCTCTTCCCAAATCAAGCACTCTGAGTAGAACTTTTCCTCCAACAACTCAAAACTGCTCTAACCCAAATGGAGCCTTTATCACATCGCTCTTAACACAACCTCTCATAAGCGGTCCTGAACCTCTAAACTCGATTTCTAGGGATAAGCTAACATCCTCAAGTTCAGACTCATCACTATAACATGAACATCCACAATAAGGCTTTACAAAAGTCACGATTCCCAAATCCTCAAGTGGCATTGAAAGACAATTCCTTTGTTATGATACACTCACGGTGTCATACAATACCATAATTCACCGAAATAAGTGAGTTACCATTATCCCAATTCGAATCATTCCCAAGGTTTGGATATTCAATTTCTAAGATTCCTCAAATGACAGTCGTACCTTACTTCCCAATTACTATTAAGTCAACTAGTTTCTACTTCCAAAAATAGTTATTCCAAATTGTCCACCTAACAAAGGTGCATCATCCAGTTCATCAAGTACTTCTCTAGGCAAACGCTGAGATCCACTAAATAATTCGGGTTCCAGTATCCAGTCAACTCCACAAGTCAAATTGTATACGTCTCCACACTCTCTCTCTGTCACTAATAGCTCTCGTTCCTCAAATATATGGGTCTCTCTACATCCAGTACTTCCCCCACATTAAGCGTCACTAGATAACTTCATTCAAGTATTTGGCATCAACACCATCTAAAGTATGTTCGTCTAAATTCACCCAAGACTCCAAGTGTTTCCCTTAAATTCCCAAATAGTACAACCTACCAATACTCACATTTCAATAGTGTCACCACATCTAAGTTCCACCGATAGTCATGTATAGAGCTCTACTCAATTAAGCATTTTCTCAACCACTTCCACTCTCTCAATCGGTAACATACGGACATTAGGATCACCAAATCACGTCTCACAATATCTCGTAGGTTTTCCTTAACAACAATACGTCCCAAAACACGAATTGCGGTTTAACCTAAAGGGATTCCTCTAAGTCCATAAAAGTAAGTTACTCACGCGAGCCAAGGAAGAATAATCTTCAGAAGTAGGGTCGAATCGAGAATTTACGCAAGGAGTTCCCAAGGTGCGATGGTAGAGAACTCAAGAACGGAAATACACAAGAAGAATAAGGATAAGACCTTGGGGTCTTAGAAGGAGATAGAAGGAAGAAGTGAATGGTGAAGACATACTAGTGATCAACTGAGGGCAAATCTCTGCTGCGGCACGACTCATCACGAACACAGTACCCTTGGTCTTCGGTCTCTGGACAGCGGCAGTGGCGTTGTCAGCAGTGTTCTTCTCGGGGCACTCAACGGATAGGTGTCCGGACTTCCTACAGTGATGGCACAATCGCGGTCTGCCCAAGCGACGTGTACCCGAGTGATGATCTCGACGACGTCCAATATTCTGGGGTCCTTTGCCTCTGGAAGCAGCAGCTAGGGTAGAAAGTCCACCAGAGTGCACCAACTGCACCTTGTTAGCACGGGGAGAAGATGGGGAAGAAGTAAATGGTCTCTTGCCTTGAGGGCAAGCTGGAGAAGAACAAGGTAGGGAGAGGGCTTGGATCTCCTCATCTATAGCTTTAATCGATCCCTCTACCCAAATGGCATCGTCGTAAACCTCCACGAAAGAAGCAGAGTCTCTGCGAACCATACTCTCGATGCGAGGACTTAGCTTCCCTCTATAGAAGTAGACTCTCTCGGATTCATCCCTTACGAATCGAGAAGCAAAGTGAGCCAACTGATTATACTTATCCGTGAACTCTTGCACTGTCATCTTTCCTTGTTTGAGATCCATGAACTCCTTCAATCTTTGCGAACGCAGCTCCTTAGGGTAGAAGCGGGTCTCTATCTTGTCCTTGAACGCGTCCCAATCAAACAACGGATCACGGAGGAAACTAAGGCTAGTAAGAAGCCACCAACGGTCTGCCTCAAAAGTCAAAAAGTGGGCGGCAAGTCGCACCCTATCCTCTCTGACGACCGAATACATCGAAAAGCTCTTCTCCATGTCACGAAACCACTCTGATAAAGAAACTGGGTCAACTTCGCCACCATAAGTCCTAGCGTGACTCCTGGACATCTGGGAGGCGATCCAGGAAAAGCCACCAGGTCTGTTAGCCTCATTGCCAGGCGGAGAAGGAGGAACAGCTTCAGCCTGAACCCTTTGGTTCTCAAGAATTTGCTTAAGTGATTGCATTATAGTATTCTCTGCGGCTGAGGGTCTCACCTTCCTTCAAAAGAGAAAACAGTGTTAACCTAACAATTAGCAACCACAAACAGTCTACCACTTGCCCTTAAATCTACCTAAATCTCTCATTCATTATTTGATTATATGGTCAAGTTAAGGTTGGGGATTACATGAGTGCGTCGGGAGCGATAACGCTCTGATACCAACTATAAAACCCCTCGCGAAAGCGGAAATATAAAACATACAAAGTACTAAAAATGCAGCGGAATTAAAACTTTGTAAACAAACTAAACATGCGAGGTGCTTTAACAATCTAATCATGCAAAAGATAAAAACATAAATAAGTATTAAGTTCATTACAAAAGCAGCCCGGGATAGCATATCCCTACAGGCACAAAATACTGAAACCATAAAACTAAGGTCTAGCTAACGAATGGGTGAAAGTCATCGATGAAGGATCATCGCTCGCTAGCCTCAACGTAACCCCTTGCAAACAGCCTAATGTACCTACACACATACAACATGTGCGCCACAGTCAGTGGGGAGTGACTAGAGCTCTCATAGCCACCTATTGTCATGCAACACCGAACATATAAACAAGTAAAATACTCCAACATAAACAATCATGTGAAGCATTTATATCAACATCTCAAACTACTATCATCATGCAAATACTATGCAAAGACTCTCAACCAACTTCGGAAACTATTTGGAAGGAGAGCCGGTTTCCCTTCCGGTTGCCCGACCGGGGGCTCTTTCAATCCAAACCATTTACGAAACCAATCAAGGAGTCATCCAATGCCTTGGATGAACAACACTTCAAACAAGGAACTAAACTCATCACTACCAACATACATATCTGACACTGTACCAAATCTAGGCAAGCAGATATAAACAGCAAGTATAAGGTTCAGCGGTCAACTTAAGACATAACCTAAATACCAAAATCATATTCACAAGTATAATGGATCAGAGGCGACATCTTAACGCATAACCTAGATACCATCATTCAGCAAGTATATAACACCGTACCCCTACTCAGGCAAGTATATACCAAACAACACAACCAAGCGAACCACCCACGAAGGGGTTCGACCACAGAACAATGAACCACCCACGGAGGGGTTCAACACGGAGAAAGACAGAACCACCCACGGAGGGGTTCGTCAGGAAGGCAGAACCACCCACGGAGGGGTTCGCACGAAGGAAACAGAACCACCCACAGAGGGGTTCAACACGGAGAAAGCAGAACCACCCACGAAGGGGTTCGCACGGAGAAGACAGAACCACCCACGGAGGGGTTCGTCCGAAGAAAGCAGAACCACCCACGGAGGGGTTCGTACGGAGAAGACAGAACCATCCACGGAGGGGTTCATCCGGAACAAACACAATGAACCACCCACGAAGTGGTTCTACAACCAAATCTCCAAAGGAGGCTACTCACTAAACCACAAACAATTCTTTGAATATATTCAATCGACACTTAATTGACCCCGGGAACTAAGTCGAGGGAGAGCCGGTTTCCCTTTCGGTTGCCCGACCGGGGGGTCTCTATCCTCACTCCATTCCCGAACCCAATAGAGTGCCGCCCGAACCTCGGGGACCTCAAACACACATAAGCATAAGAGAAAGGCCAATTATGATTAAGTTAAACCTAACCAACCACTATATATTAAAATATCTTAGTCCGATGATAAGTATTAACGGACACCTAAGAAGTAACTAATCTTAGACAATTCACTAGTTACTTATTAAATCTTATTTAGCTAAGTATATAAATATTAACTAGGTACTTGTAGCAATTTACTAGTCACTAAATTCATCATGATTATTGTTAACTTACGGTTTCGGAAGTATATAACTAGCTAAACGATATTACTCGTAAAATTAGTAAATATGTCATAACCAACATTAACTAAACTAAACAACCAACATGAACTAACTTAACAACCAACATTTAACTAAACTAAACAATCAATAATAACTAACTTAACAACCAACATTCAACTAATCTAACCAACAATAACTAACTAATTTAACAACAAGGTAACAACCAAATTTTAGACAATGAGGATAGACTAAAGTAACCAACTCGTATTACGCTAACGACATTGGCAATTAACGGCCATGGCCACACCTAGCAGCCACGTAAACAGGCCCAAAATACACGCATATCAGACCCGTAAACAGACCCAAATTACACGCATATCAGACCCGTAAACAGACCCAAATTACACGCATATCAGACCTGTAAACAGACCTGAAAACTGACCAGAAAACAGCCCCGGACAGACCTGAAAACTGACCAGAAACGCGCAGTACAGACCCATAAAACAGACCAGAAAAAAGACGCATTTCAGACCTATAAACAGACCTGAAAAATGACCAGAAAACAGCCCTGGACAGACCTGAAAACTGACTAGAAACACGCAGTACAGACCCGTAAAACAGACCAGAAAATAGACGCATTTCAGACCTATAAACAGACCTGAAAACAGCCCCGGATAGACCTGAAAACTGACCAGAAACGCGCAGTACAGACCCGTAAAACATTCCAGAAAACAGAGCCGGACAGACCCGAAAACTGTCCAGAAAACTGACCCGAACACACGCACAAAACAGACCTGAAACGGACGCAAAAACAGACCAGAAACGCGCAGAACAGACCAGAGAACACAGACCAGAAGTAGTTCGATATAGCACATTAGCACGTATCATACTCGAATGAAAATGGTGGTAGAGTAGTGGTATAGGGTGTACTAGTAGTATGCAGAAAGGAGGGGGGGGGGGGGGATCTGGCAGTAGCGAAGTAGTTCAGGTGCAGCAGTAACATAATTAACGTTATGCAAGGGATAGCATAGGAAACCCGTGAGTGCAGTATAGTGGTAGTAGTAACTAAGTGTGCAGTAGTTTAAGTTTATTAAAATACTAGCATCATGAAACTATACAAGCAGTAAAACGTGGTAGTACTCAACACCTCAACCCCCCTGATTTCAATTAATAACCATTACACATGAACCAATAATATAATTAACTCAGACCATAACCCAAAATAATATCACATTTATCCTCAAAACACATAAACATTTATAAAAACATAAATGTCAAGTTACTTAAAGACAAGGGTCGAGTTGCTCATTATCGTCACCTCTTAAGCGATTATGCTCCTAGCTCCTCTTCAATCTCGTCACTAACCTCCTTGTGATCTTCTAAGCCTCCTCCTACAACACGAAAAACGATTAAAATAGGCTATACACGGATTACTCCAAAACAGCCCATTTTTGAAGTGGAACGAAATGAAAAACGGAAGTGACGGATGGCTTGCAAATTCGATGCGGATTCCGAAAATGTACTTATTACCTCGATTTGGTGAACGGATGATGAAGAAAAGAGGAGAAGAAGATGAAGAATTATGGAGGTTTTGTGAAAAATGCAATGTCAGTGTTCTTATTTTGAGGGAACCATTATGTCGACACAAAGGGATTTATGAGGGTTTAAGAATTGTCCTTTCCGTTTAATGGAAACGGGTTTGGATATTTTGAACGGGTTTTAAGATGTGAACTTAAGTTGCCAAGTTTGTATTCGTCTTAAGGACTTAAGGTTTTTAAGACGGATCTTACTATTTGTTTAAAACGCTTTCCCAATAAATTACGGAAATATTATTTTATTACTTAAAATAATTTAAAATGCTTAAAAATATATTTTACGAAAATGCGAGATGTTACAGAGACTCTTCCCGACCTCCTAGGTTCCTCAGGAATATCTACCGCAGCCTCGGTTGAAGGAACTGTTTCCTCCAATGGTTGCTCGGTAGTTGGTTCTTGAACCTCCGATAGATCGAAGGTTCTATTACTCGACTTGTTCTCGAAAAATTCTTTCTCTAAGAACGTCGCACTAGCCGCAACAAAAACACGATGTTCGGTTGGCGAGTAGAAGTAATGACCAAAAGTTCCCTTTGGATAGCCTATAAAGTATGTCTTGACCGATCGCGGGCCGAGCTTATCCTCGTGTCTCCACTTGACATAAGCCTCGCAGCCCCAAACCCGAATAAATGACAAGTTAGGGACCTTTCCCTTCCATAATTCGTATGGAGTCTTGTCAACAGCTTTAGACGGACTTCGGTTAAGTATTAGAGCGGCCGACAAAAGAGCATAGCCCCACAATGAATCAGGCACAACAGTGTGACTCATCATGGATCGAACCATATCAAGTAGAGTTCGATTTCTCGGTTCGGACACACCATTCAATTGTGGTGTTCCAGGTGGAGTTAACTGCAGAACGATACCACAGTCTTTAAGGTGTTGATCAAACTCGTGTGAAAGATACTCACCACCACGATCAGAACGTAGTGCTTTAATCTTTCTTCCCAGTTGGTTCTGTACCCGATTCTGGTATTCTTTGAACTTGTCAAAGGATTCACTTTTATGTTTCATCAAGTAGACATAGCCATATCTACTCAAATCATCCGTGAAAGTGATGAAATACCTACAGCCTTCTCGTGCGTTGATCGACATAGGCCCACATACATCCGTATGTATGAGTTCTAATAGGTCGGCAGCGCGCATTCCAACACCTTTGAAGGAAATACGAGTCATCTTACCGATGAGACATGATTCGCACGTGCGATATGATTCGAAATCAAAGGCCGAGATAGCTCCATTCTGTATGAGCTGTTTTACGCGTTTCTCATTTATATGTCCCATACGACAATGCCATAGGTAAGTTTGATCTTTGTCACCTACCTTTAATTTCTTATTATTCACATGTAATATTTCAGTGGTTTGATCTAAAACATAAATTCCATTCATGGAAACTGCCTTGCCATAAATCATATTGTGTAATGAGAAAATACAACTGTTATTTTCTATTACAAATGAAAAACCAAGTTTGTCAAGTGCAGAAACTGAAATAATGTTTTTGGATAAAAAAGGAACATAATAACAGTTATATAAAGATAACTCGAATCCACTTGGAAGCTGGATCACGTATGTTCCCCTCGAGCCTGCAGCAACACGTGCTCCATTCCCGACACGCAGGTCAACCTCACCCTTGATGAGGGGTTCTTGGTTTCGGAGGCCCTGCACATGATTACAGATGAGAACCACAACCAGTATCCAGTACCCAAGTTCCGTAACTTGCATGGTTAATCTCAATCATGTGAATAAAAGAAGAAGAAGACATACCAACGGAAGTAACGCGGCCTACCTTAATGTCCTCACGATACACGGGGCATGAGCGGCTCCAATGCCCAGTCTTGTGGCAATGGTGACATTCCATGCTAGTATCCTTGCTCTTTGTCTTGCCCTGTGAGTTGCTTGACTCACCTGGCCCACTCTTAGTAAATCCTGGTTTCTTGAACCTGGGCTTACCTACCGCTAGGTCGCCCTGAGCTTTAGCCTTTCCCTTACCCTTACCCTTGCTGGAGATCATGAGAACATCCTGCTTCACGCTCCCACTTAATTTCAGATCCTTCTCAGTCTGTACGAGAAGGGAGTGGAGCTCATGAGGAGTCTTCTTCATGTCGTTCATGTAATAGTTGGCCCTAAAGAGGGCGAACCCATCATGAAGCGAATGAAGCATTAGATCAACGATTATGTTCTCACTGATCTTGCAGTTTAGGGCCTCCAGTTTCTCGATATTCTCAATCATGTTGAGAATATGTGGGCTAAAAGCTTGGCCCTTCTAGAGTTTCGCCTCAAAGAAGGGACAGGTATGCTCATAAGAAACGATTCTCGGAGCTTTTGAGAATTCGTTAGTGAGCGTGGTGAAAATCTTGTTTGCACCATGGGTTATGAAGCGTCTTTACAAATTGGATTCCATTGCATAGATGAGTACGTTCTTTATCGCACCCGCTTCCATGAAGAAGTCGCTATGAGCGCGAACTTCGTTAGCTCTAGCTCCAGTTCCTGGGTGTGCCGGAATGGGCTCAGTTAAGTACTTGAGCTTTCCGTCAGCAATGGCAGCATTCCGTAGTGCTGCCTCCCAGTCAGAGAAGTTTGACCCATCATTTCTCAGTCTAGTAGACTGATTCATGGAGTCCATGAAGGCTTTTAGCCAGGATTCACGTGCTAGCTTGGCACTTAGCATTGGGTCTTCACCAGCCATTAGTTATACAACAGTTTAAATGAACGTGTTCTACACTGAAAAAGAAGATAAAAACAAAACCATATAAGCAACTCATTGTTGTGATTTAAGTCTATTTTAAATTGAATTTTAACTCGTAGACTCATGCATTTATATACTTGATCTCCCTCAAGAATTATATAAACGATCCCAAGACTCAATTTCCGTATATTGATAAGCCCACAACTTGGATAATTCCACCGTTGGAACTCTTGGTCGATAGATTTCCGTAAATCCTATCTATTAGTCCATCTCAGTCGCTAGATAGTATCGAGTGACCATGATGTTGAGATAAAATAAATCATCTGTTCCCACTTACCCGACGTAGAAGGGGTCATATTATGCCTACCGACGAAGAAGGGATTCATGGGAGTCTGATTTATAAAGACTAGTCTCAATTTTTGGTTATACGAGGAAGACCCCATCAACTTATATTTATCTATTTTAAGTGAACTAATATCTAGCATTTGCGTGAATGAATGAAATAAAGTGATGGCTTTGCATGTGACATGTGTGTTGAACCATATATAAATATATATTAAGTATATATGTTTATGTTTTGATAATGACAAGTCTAGCTATCTATATATTATATACTCGTACGTATAATCGTGTGCTAAGTGTACAGAATTTTAGTAACAAGATCTAATCAATCAAGTATAAAAGATTCAAGCATATTAGTCAATGAATTGACTAAGTCGAAGATTGATAGAAGATCACAAGCGCGCATAATGAGCTAAAGTTATACTTATCAACTATAGCTTTAGTACAAGATTGATTCAAGTTATAGCTCGTAGCTATAACTCTATATTATGAAGAAATGGTCGGAATATGTGTGTTTGGTTGAAACAATTGTTTCCAAATAATGTCGTGTACAATTAATGGTTAATTGGTGTTCTATTCTAAATATAGAATTGTTAATCTTAATAGGATTATATAAAATATCTTTGAGTTAAATAGGAATAAATAATTTTCTTATGAGATCATTATTTATTACTAAAATAAACTAAGGATTTTTATATGACCTTAATTGTCAAATAATATAATCGAAAATATAGTTTGTTACGACTTTGGGAAACGTGTAACATGTCACGATTACCATAATTCGTATAGGATTAAATTAAGTAAATATTATGTATTTATTTAATATCCTAAACAAACTAAGATTATATTATGATAATATATTTTATTATCTTTGACATGGTTTAGGAAGTCGATTTAATAAGAATACTAATTGTTTATTATATAAAGATCTTTCCTAAATATGAATTAGGAAATTGATTCCTTATATAATACTTATAGTATATTATTAAATCTTTCCTAAATATATTAAGATTAGATTTAAGGTAGTATTACTAAAAGACTAGTATTCTAGTTTAAGTAATATTCCTAAATCATCTAGGGTTTGAATTACCTAGATATATATTCTATATAAATAGACTACCTATGACTCATTAAGAGATACGAAATACACACATACATATTCACGCAAATCGAGAGAGAAAACCGCCGATCATCTACTTCAAAGTCCGAGCTCATAATTGTCATATCCGATTCAAGATTCAAGTGCTCAAGCATTGATCTTATTCATTCAAGATTGTGACATCAAGAAACATTGAAGACTTTATCTTATTAACGTAAGATAGAACGAGTATTTAGCGGTACTCATTGTAAGGCAAATATTTAACGGTATTTGTCATAGCTAGATATTTAACGGTATCTAGATAGAGTTGCGACTAACATCAAAGTTGCACGAGTAGGGTTGATAAAATTGTAATCCAGAGTTGGTACTAATTTTATTAATCGAGAATAGTGGACGTAGGTCTCAAAGTGTGAGACTGAACCACTTCAAAAATATTGTGTCTCTCTTTATTATTTGTTCTACTCGAAGATCATCATACAACCATACATACATCGAAGAAGATTTAAAAAGAAGACATACTCAATTCAACCCCCCCCCTTCTTGAGTATATTATATCAATAGACTCTTC
This sequence comes from Silene conica, assembly GCA_029255685.2. Classification (NCBI taxonomy): domain Eukaryota; kingdom Viridiplantae; phylum Streptophyta; class Magnoliopsida; order Caryophyllales; family Caryophyllaceae; genus Silene; species Silene conica. The sequence goes on from CM055319.2 coordinate 19,698,613, forward strand.
AATTGGTATCAGAGCCTCGTGCTCTTGATCGCCTAGCCACGTGAGTTTTGATCCTTCTATTGATTATATATACTTCCTCAACAATGGATTCCAAGCATCTTAAGTGCCCTATCTTCGATGGCAAAAACTACAGTCTATGGAAGAATATGATGACTCATTACATCAAGGGTTGTGATTGGGAATGTTGGAAGATCATCCAAACCGGACCAAAGAAGATCTTGGTCGCCGCCGCCAATGGAACAACCTATGAAAAGATGGAAAGCGATTATGTGGAAAGTGACTACAAAATTGCAGAGAAAAACTCTAAGGCCATGAGCCTCCTACAGAACGGTATGATAACCTCAGAATTTGATAGATTCTCATCTTGTAGTTCCGCTAAGGAAATATGGGATAGTCTCGAACTTGCCTATGAAGGAACATCCGCAGTCAGGAAACATCGTATAGACTTGCTCATTCAAAGATATGAACTTTTCAATATAGAAAAGAATGAATCTATTGATAGCATGTCTGCACGATTTTCCTGTATTATTAATGAACTGCGGAACCTTGGCAGAAAGATCGATTCTGAAGATATCATTCGGAAGATTCTTAGGAGTCTCACCAAAAAATGGCAACCAAAGGTCACGGCCATAGAGGAAGCACGTGATCTATCTCAGATTACTTACCAAGAGTTGATTGGATCTCTAATGGCACACGAGATCATGCTAAATAAAGACAATGATGATTCTAAAGGGAAAGGAGTCGCCCTACAAGCCTCCACAAGCGAAGTATGCGAAGAGGAACTTGAGGACGAAACATTTCTATTCGCAAGACGATTTAAGAAAGCAGTTTTCAAGGGTAGATACAAAAACCCTAACAACAAAACGGCCGATAAAAAGAAAACTGACACCAAACAAACATTCTTCAAAAGAGGATGTTTTAAGTATGGTCAACAAGATCATATGATCAAGGATTGTCCAAGCTGGGACAAAATCAAAGACAAGTCAAAAAGAGAAAAGACCAAAACAGAGTTCAAGAAAGTAATGCTTGCGTCATGCTGGGGAGAATTAGAATCTGAGGATGACGAGGACTCAGAAGAAGAAGAGGTAGCACACTTGTGCCTAAGTAACGTCAACCTAGATCTAATCTCAGACAACAATGATGAAGATGACGCATCTCATATGTGTCTCCTCGGAGAATCCGACTCAGACGACGACGACGATGAAGAGGTAAATTTTCTTCAACTCAAAAGTCAGGTTAAAAATCTATCTAAGGCTATGTTAATTAAATACTTTGAGGAAACCCTAGACCAATGTCATGAACAAAGTCTTGAATTAGATGACTTGAAGGAACAGATCCTCGATATTGCTGAGGAAAATCAACTTCTGAAAGCCAAAGCTAAGAAACTGAAATCCAAAATAAGCATTGAAGCCAATGCTAAGTTGGAAGCAGATATGTCTGAGAAAAAGGTTCTTGAGTCTAAAGTTATAGCTAATGAAGCTATAACCTCAAAACTAAAACTCAACATCAAAGAGCTTCAATCCAAAGTTATAGCTAATGAAGCTATAACTTCAGATTTGAGAAAGGCTAATGAGCTTCTAAAGTCAAAATCTTCGATTATGGTCGAAGATGAGACTCATCTAGAAGAAGTTGAGATCCTCGAAAGCAAAATTATGGATCTAGAATTTAATTGATCTAAAATCAAGAAAGAACATGCCAAAATTGTGTCTGACTTTCACAAAGACATTCAAAACCTAAAAGAGTCTAGCAACACTGACCATAGTGAATGTAAGAAAGAAATAGACTCCTTAAAAGACCTCCTCCTTCATGCTCGGAAAGTTCACGACAAATGGGAAGGAAGCACTAATGTTCTAAACTTCCTAACTGAACAATCCGACAACAACATGAAGATGGGATTAGGTCATGAATGTTATGGAAGAAGGGATCACTCAAAATGTAAACAAAGTCCAACAGACAGAGACTTTAGAAGAAGAAAATATGCCGACCTTCCTGAGTATTTAATATGCACTTATTGTGGCCATACAGAACACCTCCGAGAAAACTGTGTGAAACACGCACAAGATTTTAAAACCGGAGTTAAGTTTGTTAAATCCTTAGGAATTCCGAACGACACTATTTCTATCTCTGATAGTGATGATGACAAAACTGAGGAAAGAAACATTGACCACAGATGGTTCTATGACATGACATTCGATTACGAAGAAAAGAAAAATAGAACTAAACAAACTCCTCAAACAACACACAAAAATTGGTCACCAAGAGTCCAAACTAAGACTTACACAAGAACATCAAAACCCAACTACTACCAATATAGAAAGACCCGTGTAAGACAAGTTTGGGTTAAAAAGGAAGATGTATTTGTGATTACTAACAACAAAGGACCCAAGTATGCTTGGGTACCTAAATCCTGTCTTTGAAATTATTCGTGCAGTTTGTCGCCAAGGAAAATAACCTATGGTATCTCGACAGTGGATGCTCAAGACATATGACAGGCGACGTAAATCTATTCCAAACCCTTAAACCCTTTGATGGAGGTAAATTCACATTTGGTGATAACAAAAAGGGAAAAATCATCGGAATTGGTAAGATAGGTATTTCATCTTCTCATACTATAAATGATGTATACCTTGTAAGTGGTCTCAAACACAATCTTATCAGTATATCCCAACTATGTGATAAAGGAAACAAAGTGGTTTTTCATTCAGATATATGTCGTATAATCTTAGAAGGCACCAGTAAGGTAATACTTGAAGGTCATAGGATGAAAAATGTTTATATGATTGATTTAAATGTTGTACCTACTGATTCTCTATCATGCATGAAAGTTACGTTAGATGATCCATGTCTATGGCACAAGAGATTTGGTCATATTAGCTCACCTATTCTAGGTAAGCTGAAAAGATGGGACTTGATCGAAGGTCTTCCAAAGATCAAATTTGATCAAGAAAAGATTTGTGACACATGTGCACGATGTAAACACGTCAGATCATCCTTTAAGCCAAAAAGAGTGGTAAGCACAGAACAAGCTCTTGAACTAGTACACATGGATCTATGTGGCCCCATGAAGGTAAGAAGCAGAGGTGGTTCCAGGTACGTTTTCGTTCTAGTTGATGATTACTCTAGATTTGTTTGGCCAATCTTTCTCCATTCTAAAGACGAAACTTTTGATGAATTTGTTAGTCTCATGAAACTTGTCCAAAACAAATATAAATCAAACCTAGTAACAATCCGTACTGACCATGGAACTGAGTTCGACAATCATGCTTTTATTGAGTTCTGTAAAGCCAATGGTGTTGGACATAACTTCTCGGCCCCTAGAACCCCACAACAAAATGGAGTCGTAGAACGAATGAACAGAACTCTAGAAGACATGGCTAGAACAATGCTTCTTTGTAGTGGCCTACCTAGAAACTTTTGGGCTGAGGCTATAAGTACAGCTTGCTATATTCATAACCGTGCTATGATTAGACCTATTCTCAAAAAGACACCTTATGAACTTCTTCGAGGTCGTAAACCAAACATATCTCATTTAAGATGCTTTGGTAGTAAATGCTTTGTTCACAACAATGGTAAAAACAGATTAAGCAAATTCGACCCTAGAAGTGATGAAGCAATCTTTATAGGATATTCAGATCATAGTAAAGCCTACAAAGTTTTTAACAAACGTACTTTATGCATAGAGGAAAGTATTCATGTTATCTTTGATGAGAATAATGTCTTCGATAAGCCATTACAGGATATAGAGGAAAACCTAGACGAACCTGATTTCAGGTTATCAAGGGAAGATCCTCCTGAAATGGAAATTGAAGAAGGAGAACCTCAAGGAACTCTTGATGAACTCAACTTGGGAGAAAATGGTGCGAGAGATGAAACTACAGTTGATGATACTGTAGATAACTCTCAAACCAATGACTTGGAACCCAGAGTTACAGCTAATGAAGCTGTAACTTTGAATCAAAACCAAAGGGAAGAGGTCGGAGTTATACCTGACCCTACTATAAACCCAGGTTTGGATTCAGGGGGAACAAGTCAAGATCCCGAGTCAAGTTCAGGTAATGCTAATAATCAATCAAGGAACTGGAGATACAAAGGCTCTCATCCTTTGGACAATGTCATAGGAAGCCTGACAGATGGAGTTCAGACTCGAAGGAGCTTAAATAACTTTTGCTCATTCTACTCCTTTCTCTGCACCATTGAACCTTCAAATATCAAGGAAGCTCTCGCAGAACCAGACTGGATAGTTGCCATGCAAGAAGAACTCCAGCAATTTGAAAGAAATAAAGTTTGGCATCTTGTTCCTCGACCTAAGGACAGAACTGTCAATGGAACTAGATGGGTATTCAGAAACAAACTGGATGACACTGGAGTCATTGTGCGAAATAAGGCCAGACTAGTGGTTCAAGGATACAATCAACAGGAAGGGATCGATTATGACGAAACCTTTGCTCCTGTTGCTCGTCTTGAGGCAATAAGACTACTCATTGCATTTGCAGCACACAAAGGAATGAAGCTTTTTCAGATGGACGTTAAGACTGCATTTCTTAATGGCTATCTCCAAGAGGAAGTATTTGTTGAACAACCTCCTGGATTTCCTGACAGCAAACTCAAGGATCATGTATTCAAATTGGACAATGCTCTCTATGGCCTGAAACAAGCACCTAAGGCATGGTACGACAGATTATCAAAGTTCCTATTGGAAAGTGGATTCAAGAGAGGGTCTGTAGATAAAACCCTATTTCTTAAAAGCGAAAACTCAGATCTACTAGTCGTTCAGATCTATGTTGACGATATTATTTTTGGCTCAACTAATAAAAAGTTGTGCAAGTACTTCTCTGAGTTGATGACTTCTGAGTTCGAGATGAGTATGATGGGAGAACTAAAGTTCTTCCTTGGACTTCAAATACAACAAACTGAAGAAGGAATCAAGGTTCATCAACAAAAATACGTCAAAGAGTTGCTAAAGAAATTCGGAATGGAAACCTCTCATGCAATGCCTACTCCAATGGTCACAGATAAGAAGTTAACCAAAGACGAAGATGGTAAGTCTGTAGATGAAACAACTTACCGAGGTATGATTGGCTCACTTCTTTATCTTACAGCAAGTCGTCCAGATATAATGTTTAGTGTCTGTGTTTGTGCGAGATTCCAATCTGCACCAAAATAATCACACATGATTGCAGTTAAAAGAATATTAAGATACCTAATCGGAACCTCAAAATTATATCTATGGTATCCTATGGACTGTAACTTTAACCTAGTAGGATATTCAGATGCGGATTATGCAGGATGTTCTTTAGACAGAAAAAGTACCTCCGGACTTGCTACCTTTGTAGGTCCTTATATTATATCTTGGGGATCCAAGAAACAAAATTCTGTCGCTCTCTCAACTGCTGAAGCAGAATATATTGCAGCCGCACTGGTATGTTCTCAACTTTTATGGTTAAAGCAACAGTTACATGATTATGGTGTTGATGTTGGATGTGTGCCTATATTATGTGATAATACGAGTGCTATTATTATATCTAAAAACCCAGCCCAACACTCGAGAACTAAACATATTGAAATTAGACACCACTTTCTAAGAGACGATGTTGAAAAGAAAAATATAAGATTGGAATTCTGTAGTACGGAAAAACAATGGGCAGATATCTTCACTAAACCATTGGCTAGAGAACGCTTTGAGACTTTGCGATTGGAAATTGGTTTAATCGGTGGCACCTAATCAAATCTTAAAAGCAAAAATAACCCAATGATTAACTACGGTTTAGATGAGATTATATGACTGTGTCCGTCTACTCCGCTGCATGTGTATGTATGTATTCGATGATAAATTTTGTGATTATAGTTATATTATATAATTTACATATATAATATTACGTCACATATTACATTTTACCTCACATATATATATTATACATATTACAAATTATATCATACATAATAATATACAAATATTAAACAAAATTCAAAAACTTACCAAAATTAAACACACAAACCGTGTGTGGTACCCCTCACTGCCACGTACCCAAACCTACTCCCCTAGCGTTTGACTTTAACCCACCCAACCATTATTACCCCAACTCCCTCAACTTACCTCCCACTACTCCCATTATTACCGACTTCAAAACCCCAAACCTCCATAAAATTCACAAAACCTCCATTGAAACTCCTTAAAACCTCCACCAAATACGTCGACTTAAGCCACCATTTTTAAACAATGCCTCCATCACGTGCAACCCGTTCTCACAACAAGAAACCCACACCCCCTTCACCAACCCCATCACCACCGCCATCTCCGACTCCGATAGCCACCGCCGCTTCCACTCCAGACCAAAGCAAACGACGAAAACTTAACCGTGTCTCCTCTTCTAATTTCGACGACATGCAAGAACTCGACTCCCAAGTTCCTCGCCCTCTGTTTCCAGAGTACTCCGTCGAAGCCACTCGTGAGGGTCTTGAGAAGGTTCGAATGACCAAACAAGAAGGTATGTTAATCGATCGTGTTTTACCTTATGGCATTCATGCGGGTCGTTTTTATCCTAAGTCATGGGTTAATGGGTCTAAATCTTTGGGATTCTTTAAAGATTTTATGACATATCAAGGGTGGGAATACATAAGTGATTTTTCGGGTTTGCTATTTCCCATCGAGTTGGTTCAGTTCTTTGCTTCAGTTAAAACTTGTGATGACGGGATAAGGGGTGTCGTGAATGGTAGGGATGTTGTTGTGACTAAGTCGGATATTTGTGACATTTTTAAACTTGATCAAGACGGGTTAAATCTTGAACCCAAAAAGGAATGGAGTGTAGTTTCTAAAGATCCGAAATTGGTAATTAAAAAATACTTTGATGAAGATGCTACTGAAGTCTCTCCTCTGCTTACCGTATCGTTTAACCCAAAATTGAAATTTTCCTTGAATTTTTTATGGAATACCGTGTTACCACGAAGGGGTGGTAGGGATAAACTTGCTAGTGTCGAGGCTGTGGTATTGTTCAGTTGGTTGGAGGGTCAGAAAGTCGACTTGGCATCTCTAATTTGCCATAAAATTTGTCAAGTTTCTAGTGTTCTTGTTAAAGAAAAGTTTTGCTCAACAATCGACATTCCATATGGAATGTGGGTGTCCGAATTGTTGCTTAAGAAAGGTGTCGTTGATGACTCAAGTTTCGGGATTAAACCACGTGATCGAATGTGTGATAGGTTGTTAAAATTAATGGGGATTTGCATCGAAGGGGTTGATCTTACGTTTGGTAAGAATCTTGGTACGGAACCCGCTTCAAATTCATCACCATCCTTCGCAGGTCTTGAGGCAAAAATGGACAAAATTATTGGTTTGTGTGAAGGGCAGAAGCGCAATGATGAGGCAGGGGGTAGTCGTACGAAGAGGGGACGTGATTTTGAAGAAGATGTGAAAGTATGGATGGAAAAGGTGGATAAGCACTTGGTTAAGATAGGCTCGGAGGTCTCGGTGGTATGCTCCGAATTGCTCGCAATAAGTGAGCGTCTCTCTTTTATCACAACGCAAGGAGGGGCAATGGTGCGTGATCATGGCTTATTGAGGGAAGATGCATCCAAAGCACTTGAGGCCGTCAAGGCACTCTCACTCAAAGTGTTAAACTTCGAGATCGCGCTTAATGCTCAAGGGAGAAACGTGAATAGTTGCTTGGATAGGTTTGACACACTCGAGTTTCGTACCCGACCCGATTACGTGAACCCATATGCCAAGACACCCGCCTCTAGTTCTCGTTCTTGAGCCTTCGTATCCGTCTCTGCTCTTAAGAATTGAAGTTGTTGTGTTGTTATTTTGCTTAAGTCCTGGGTTGGACTAATGAACTTTTATACTTGTGGCCCAATTCCCTTCCCTGGCCCATTAGGAATCCGAGGCCTTATCATATTTTGCCTCCCTCAGATTTCTTAATTCTAACCGGCCCAAACCTTATCCTTGTTTTAATGCGGCCCAACTTGCTATTTCTTTTTGCCTTGGCCCATCTTACTTGTTATCTTTTGCAGGCCTTTATAAACTAACCCTAGCTGGCCCAATTTTCTTAAAACACTATTGTTACATATTCGGCCCATTGGCTTAGTACTTTCGCATTGGTTATGTATATTTTAACATTTCGTATGTGCTTGTATGATATTTTCTATGTTCGTATCTTTTGACTCGTTTTATATGCTTACTTATGTTTCGTCGTATATTATTCTAGTCGTTTCATGTCTTTGTTCTCATCTTTTCGATGATGTCAAGAGGGGGAAATATGCGACTTAGATTAGAATTTGCCTAAGCTTGCTCCTTGTCGTAATTCATTGTCTCTTAGGGTTCTTAAAGGATATGGGTTAGATAGAAGGTAGAAACCCTAAGTTAATCTTTACTATGATTGGCCATTATTACATTGAGGGGGAACATACACTTAGACACAAAATCTAAGAGAGACTTGCCATCATCAAAAAGGGGGAATTTGTTGAACCATATATTCAAATATATATTAAGTATATATGTTTATGTTTTGATAATGACAAGTCTAGCTATCTATATATTATATACTCGTACGTATAATCGTGTGCTAAGTGTACAGAATTTTAGTAACAAGATCTAATCAATCAAGTATAAAAGATTCAAGCATATTAGTCAATCAATTGACTAAGTCGAAGATTGATAGAAGATCACAAGCGCGCATAATGAGCTAAAGTTATACTTATCAACTATAGCTTTAGTACAAGATTGATTCAAGTTATAGCTCGTAGCTATAACTCTATATTATGAAGAAATGGTCGGAATATGTGTGTTTGGTTGAAACAATTGTTTCCAAATAATGTCGTGTACAATTAATGGTTAATTGGTGTTCTATTCTAAATATAGAATTGTTAATCTTAATAGGATTATATAAAATATCTTTGAGTTAAATAGGAATAAATAATTTTCTTATGAGATAATTATTTATTACTAAAATAAACTAAGGATTTTTATATGACCTTAATTGTCAAATAATATAATCGAAAATATAGTTTGTTACGACTTTGGGAAACGTGTAACATGTCACGATTACCATAATTCGTATAGGATTAAATTAAGTAAATATTATGTATTTATTTAATATCCTAAACAAACTAAGATTATATTATGATAATATATTTTATTATCTTTGACATGGTTTAGGAAGTCGATTTAATAAGGATACTAATTGTTTATTATATAAAGATCTTTCCTAAATATGAATTAGGAAATTGATTCCTTATATAATACTTATAGTATATTATTAAATCTTTCCTAAATATATTAAGATTAGATTTAAGGTAGTATTACTAAAAGACTAGTATTCTAGTTTAAGTAATATTCCTAAATCATCTAGGGTTTGAATTACCTAGATATATATTCTATATAAATAGACTACCTATGACTCATTAAGAGATACGAAATACACACATACATATTCACGCAAATCGAGAGAGAAAACCGCCGATCATCTACTTCAAAGTCCGAGCTCATAATTGTCATATCCGATTCAAGATTCAAGTGCTCAAGCATTGATCTTATTCATTCAAGATTGTGACATCAAGAGACATTGAAGACTTTATCTTATTAACGTAAGATAGAACGAGTATTTAGCGGTACTCATTGTAAGGCAAATATTTAACGGTATTTGTCATAGCTAGATATTTAACGGTATCTAGATAGAGTTGCGACTAACATCAAAGTTGCACGAGTAGGGTTGATAAAATTGTAATCCAGAGTTGGTACTAATTTTATTAATCGAGAATAGTGGACGTAGGTCTCAAAGTGTGAGACCGAACCACTTCAAAAATATTGTGTCTCTCTTTATTATTTGTTCTACTCGAAGATCATCATACAACCATACATACATCGAAGAAGATTTAAAAAGAAGACATACTCAATTCAACCCCCCCCCCCCCCCTTCTTGAATATATTATATCAATAGACTCTTCAATGTGACATCTGTATTGTCACAGAAACTAACGTGTAACCTCTACATGAGTCAGTTTTCAGGCATGTTATAGGTGGTTTGGTTTTAGGCGGAATATGATGCAAGCTATTATCGATGAAAGCATAAAATAAAAGCAATAAACGTAAATAAAAGTCCTAGTGTGGCCTATCCTACCAAAATAAACATAAAACAACTTGGAATCCACCGTTGGACCCTAGAAGCTTGTCTTGATGTTCCATCTTGGTCTTTGCAGCGGGAGTGAGCATCCGGTCTCCGTCTTTGGTTTTCACAAAATTAATAATTTAAATTACAAATATAACCCTATTTTCATTCTAATTTAAATACAAAAGTAATTACATGGCAAAAACCCAAAACAGAGATTCAAGATCTCAAAATTACAAGCAAGACTGTGTCACATCATTACGGTGACACAATCTTCTAAGGCCACACTAAGTTACAACCGTTTGCAAAATTAAATACGTTATAGAAAGCATTCAAAAGGCATTCAACAAGACGATAAATAAAATGCATCAACTAAAATTAAAATTCATTCATGACATAATACTGTTATTATGATTAACAAATTTTACCAAACCACCTTTACGGGATTAAAATTATGTGATTATACCGTTTTAACAAGTTTATAATCCATTATCTTAAACCGTTTTAAAATAATATGTATCAAACGAGAGTGAACCGTTTCATAAAAATAATATACTATTTCCGTATACAGCATATTACTTTTGGCCAAGGGAAAATAAAACAAGTTATTTTCGGAAAAATAAAACACGACTGTTACATGGAAGTGGTCGACCGATCTCAACATGGGGTCGACCGACCTACTGTCAAAAAAAATTTCCTGTAATAGCAGAGTGGTCGACCGACCCATTAAACAGGTCGACCGACCACAAAACACGAAGTCGAGTTTCTGAAAACGCGAAATTGCTGCACTTGAAAACAAAACAAGTTTTTACCTTTGATTCAAAAACGTGTAAATCAAAATAAACAGCAACAAGGGTTCACATATTGTCAAGAATATCGATTAATTAACAATATGTAAACAGGAATCGAAAACAAGATCGATTACACAAAAGAGAAACTGCCGAAAAACAGAAACCCTACGCGGCAGGTGGTCGACCGACCCACACGGCAGACAGAAACGATTTTCAAAATTTTTAAATTAAAACTTATGAAAAACACAAAAGCAAAATTTCGTGGCCTTGGCTCTGATACCACTTGTGGGGAATAAAGCATGTATTCGCCCTAAAACAAGAAGGATTATAACGAAACATACAATTGTGATTATAGTCATAAGTTAATTGGAAGCATGAAAAGGAATACAACCTTGGGTCCTTGCTTGAATAGGCCTAAGAACAGGAATTAAAGTAAATTCCCTCCTATAACTTGCACCCAAGACTTGATTTAGATGATGCCGCATGTGCTAAAAATACTCTCCAATTGCCTTGCAATATGGGGAGAGCTTTTGTGAGTTTTGATGTGAGATCTGAGTTTTGGGAAAAGAATGTTCTCAAAACCCTAATTCTTGAGATTATCAATTACCAGTTTAACAAGAGTTCCCTGACAAAAGGAGAGGACTCTCCTTATGTAGTACTGGTGGGTCGGCCGAACGGGTTGAGGTGAGAGTGGGCTTTTCCCACTCTTACCTTATTCCTTTGCGTGATTCGACCCGATTAGCTAAATATTATTCGCGGGTTTTATTTATAAATCGTACACGTTTTATCAGATATTAATGCAGTCGATGTATTAATAATGGTCTGATAAAATTACGATATTGTATAATTACCCAAATTAATATAACCGTTTATATTAATACGCGAATACAATATTTAATTAAATATAACCGTTTATATTTAATTTACGAATTAATCATGTAATCCGTGTTAGCTAAAATTATTTAATCCGTATTAAATAATAATCTCAACATCTTATTGACTAATTTAATAGTCAATACCTCTGACTAACTGTTTAGTCATATCCGGCATAAATGTGACTGTATTTTCATACCTTCACATCTCTCAAACGTGTCCTATAGGTGTGACGTATAGGGACCAGTTGATCACCGCCATCCGTATGACAATAACGTCAAACTTATCTAGCAAACGAACCGTTATTGATAAACGTGGATCAACTGATAATAATACTGAAGTATGCCCTTGTGATCCTTTAAGAGATTTAGTAAGTCATTGTACTAATTGTCAAGGACACCAGCCCCAACAAGGAGAACTACAATGGCACTATAAGGGTAACCAGAAGGAACACTTTAGTTGCAGTCCATTGTTGTTGCGTGAATATCAAGGACAAGAAGGAAAAAGGAGAATACATAAGAGGATCGAAAAACGACGCAAGGCTGCACGTTTGGAGGAAATGTATGAAAAGCGATACCGTGATGATTCAGGCAGCGAAGGATACTATGATTCGGACTGTTAAGATTGTATGTAGTTATATAGCAAACAGACTGCAATCTATGTTTTTGCAAATGTTCGAGTACATGACAGATTCCAAACAGATTGTAGTTTATAAATCTTAACTTTGTTTAAACTACCAATGAATCTGATTGTAGTTTCAATGTAATTTGCAGTCTAATTAATATAACATTAACTTCTGGTTTGTTCAGTATCTATACATCCCATATTTTCTATTATGTCACACATTCCGTCAGTAATAGTTCATTAGCCACTTGAAATTAACAGGAAGGCAACACCTTGAAATAAATTCAATGATTATGTATAACTGTTAGTCACAGAGAGATATTACATCGTTTTGAAGATACATAATGACCCATATTCAGAATAGATAAGTAGACAGCGATCAACCAAGTTACCGTTATCTTGACTTTACAGCTTCATAATTCTGATGTCCTGAATGCTTGGGATGGTAATTTGATTAGCTTGTTAATGTAACTGTAGGGTGCTCGGCTCAGAGTTGCATTTCACAATGAGGAGCTTGAGTTATTCGGTGATGTCATGCATAATCAAGTCGAGTATGAAATTACGAATGCTAAAGTCAGGGTGGTAGGAGGTCAGTGCTGGGGCAACCAGGATTACCAAGTTCATGAAGATATATAATGACCCATATTCAGAATAGATAAGAAGACAACGATCAACCAAGTTAATCCTCGTGTTATAGCATAGCTGGTCCCTCTATAATCTGCGTGAAAGACCTGCAATCTGTATCTTACGATGTAATGAACGAAGCACGATCACTTGAGCAGCAGCTTATACAACACGTTCAATCATATTGCTGTATATCTGAAACACTTGAGAAGCACCTTACCAAGGAAAGATTGTTTATTTCGATGTCTATGCTGGACTATGACACTGAATTATTAGTTAAATGTACTGCATTGTTTACTTGTAGCCTAGAGGAGTAGACGGTTCCTGAACATCGTCTATTGTTCATTTCGAAAGAGAAGGAATTGTTATATTACAAGTTTAATAATACCATCACCAAAAGCAAGTCTCTGTTCTTACATCTTATCGAACCTTCTAAGGTAGATGTGCTGAGACCCTTTGAAGTATTCAGAATAGCAAATGTATTTCATGCCATCAAGCCAACATGAACAGATTGTTTTTCTGACCAAAGCAGGCCTGACTCAAACATGCTTTTTATGATCTGTACCCTATATTAAACCCCCCATATTGTAATGTCCTTGAAATTGGTCTTAGTAGTAAGTAGCACCATTCTTGTAACTAAAAGTTCATGAGAGATCTAAATTGTAATCTGACTACAGCTGAATCACATAAGTGCGGTTATAAAACATATATGTATACTCATGTTGCTAGTTTAGTTTGCGTGGACTATCCACTTGTTCTCGTAGACAGTTGCCCATAACGGTACCTTAACTATCAATCATTCAATAACTGTACGCTAAGATCACTCATTCCTACCGAATATATCATATCCACGTTGAGCAATCATAATACAAAATACCAATGCAAGCTACCCGAGCACCCAACAGGTACTCAATGTGTAAAAACAGACCACTTTTCAAAACATTAGTCTAATGCCATAAGTTTCTGAGCATAAAGAGATACTCTCAACAGGTCTACGCCGTTACGTAAGCCATCCCTAAGAACCTGGCACCACAAAACCAACTACAAGCATACAATCTACAACGTACTAACGCCAGCCACGAGGTTCTGTCAATACATATTTTCAAATTAAGGATACTTGGGCCAACTGCCATTTCAGTTCCTGAGTTAAAAAGAGTGACCTTGCTGGCTTAACCTGAATGTAGAAATGACTATTCTTCCACTGATTTTCCACTTGTGACAGATAGTCATCCTTTTCCTAGGACAGTCATTCAAACAATATACACGAACTGTCAGCAGAGCAACGAAAGCATATCCACAGAAAAAGCTGGTTTAGACTAAATGTTCAATTAATCATCGTACAATAACAACATCAGCACAGCAATTACCTGTGGAAGCATTGAAAAGAGTATACCGGCCTCCACATCAAGAAGTTTTTCTGCATTATCAGTCAACGCATTGAAACTACAAGCGCCAGTCTCATCCTCTACATCCACTGCGACCATTATTCTGAAGTAAACAAGAAGTCAGGGTGACCACCATCAATAACACACTCAATCTGTAAGCCACATTTACATTACCTAGGAGAAGACACAACATTCTCTTGAATGCATGCATAACAAGTGTACAAAACACCGATTTCTTCATAACCACCAGTACCACAACTACTACACCCAGTGTAGTATTGTATATTATTCTTATCAAGCCTAAGGAGATGTACGCACAACCAATGTCGTTCATCCTGCAGGGTGTCCCTTACCTGATAGAACAACAAAGCAACATCAAACACTGTTCACAAAACCAAATGCAGATTGTTGAACTCCGCACTGTACAACAAACATCAGCACTTATGGCAATCTGAGGGACACGATCTGATACAGGGCACCGCAAAGTCGCAAAGCAGATAGTAGAAGACATAGACACACATCCTGTTGGAGAAGCCATCCAATTGTAGTAATTATGCGCTCAGTTCCTTGAGAGCGAACATCGCAAATCTGACGGTGTTTATTAGCCATAAGCCCATGACAACCATTTCCCCTGCAACAACATGATAATGTCGTAATACGATCAAAAAAATACAGGCGCACATCAAGTAAACAAGCCCCTACCAGTGACTCAACATATCAGCTTCCTGTCCTTGTGGGTTCAGGTTCACAACCGTATCTTTCGTAGAAGAAAGAGAAAAACCTAGCCAATAAAAACGGTCATTAGCATCAGCAATCACTGATAGAAAAGGTGTGCAGTAATGTATGGTACAATTGACAGCATTAAATACCATTTCGAGTGCACGTTCTCAGATTAGTAAAACTGATGACAGGGAAGGACGTTGCATTAACTTCCAAGTTCCTGCAAACTCGCACAGCAGGTTTTTCCCAAACAGTAACCATCATAACCTGTTCAGAACTGCATATACAGCAGCAATAATTTGTCAGCATACAAGCCAACCCTTTCAAACTAACACATAATATATCTGTTAAATTAGATGATTGTTCTATCTGAATAAAGCATACCTTGAATCAATAACGAAAATTTCAAAGAGCTCACAAGTATAACCAGCTGGCCTGGGTTTCTGACATATCCGGTCAACAAATACAACAATACCCAGCACATCTATACACAGAACAAACTGAAATCAGCATATCTAACACATATTAGAGAAACTGATAACCCACTTATATCATACTGTCTCACCATAACAATCTTCGAGCGAGAGTTTTTTTGGTATACACGCAACTGGCACGTACTGAACAGGATTTAGGAGCTGTCTACCATGCACAGGCTGAACAACAGTTTCACTATTAAAAATAAGTTCATAAACTTGGTTATCCTGGTTGCCCCAGCACTGACCTCCTACCACCCTGCCTTTAGCATTCGTAATTTCATACTCGACTGGATTATGCATGACATCACCGAATAACTCAAGCTCCTCATTGTAAAATGCAGCTCTGAGCCGAGCACCCTACAGTTACATTAACAAGCTAATCAAATTACCATCCCAAGCGTTCAGGACATCAGAATTAAGAAGCTGTAAAGTCAAGATAACGGCGTCGACAACAACAGTGTATATTAAAAGTTTACAGAGAAACCATTTATAGTTCTTAAAATCCAGATACGCCATACAGAACTGTACAATCCAGACCATAATACATATGAGTTAGCCTATGAATGAACGAATGAATGAATGAATATAACTAACAAAACTTTACAACTTCTGTCTACAAATCCCATGATGACCCCTCAACCACACTTTCTGAAATACTTGCAAACAACAATTACGAAAAAAAGACAGTACATATCATATGGTAAATGAATGAACAAACGAATGAATGAATGTAACTAACACACATTGACAGGCCTTTTATAAGCCGTCCCAACAAAATCCACTACAGATTAATAATCAATGAATGGCAAATGAAACAAACTTATAGTCCTTTAAAATTTCTTTATTCAGGACCTATCCCATACCTTCAATGTTAAGAACAAATAAAGCTTGTACATATTATCTCGGCAAACATATACCTTTTCATCCTCAAACGTTATCAGCTCACACTCAAGAGGATGTGCAGTCAACGAACCATGTATACTTATCTTCTCTATTACTCTAGCTATCATAGAATACCCACCATATCTTCCTGCAAGAGACCTAGCACACTGTCGTAGTGGTTTCATAATGTCTTAAACAACAAGGAACCATTAAAATACATATCCAGAAGTAGCCACTGCTCTGTACATTCACCAGAACAAACCAAATAAAATGATAACCAAAATGAAAACAAACCTGTAAGAATGCCACTGTGATGAGAGCAAACACACTTAAGAACAATATTTTTATTAGGCTAGCTTGCTTGTAAAGTGAGCCAAATGATTTTGCAAAACCACAAATAAAATAATAGGTGGTACTTTGAAAGTATGGGCAAGATGAATAGTTACTGACAAGTCATTACCTACACATACCTACAAGCTAACATGAACTGTTTGTACACGAAACCATGATCAAATATTGACACTGACTACCAACTACAAGATCCACACAAACTGTACAAATTACATTCAGATTACTAAAATAATCTCAAAACATAATTAAGAACAAATTGAGGAAGAGTTAATGATCCACAGGAACCGAAACACATAAGCCATTTATGCTCAATCACACAATATAATCAGTAATACATTAAAAGAACCGATGAATCCACCAACATAAATACACATTCAGAAAGGGATAACAATTGTACAAAATTAAACTCAACATACAGGAAAGGTTGATCACACAAATAAGACATCCTTACACATAAAGAAACGTGATTGACCATCAACAGACAGTATAATTCTACTACAATCACCCATTAAATGCAAACCAAAAGTGTAGCAGTAGATTATAATTAAGATACGTAACAGCACCACCACTCCTAATCAGTAGACCAACCCTCAGATGAAGAAACATTAGGCCTAAACAACTCCTCTTCCATGTAACTATAATATATCTCGTATATTTCAATCTTCTCAAGGGGGGCAGCAAATATTTCACCAGTAGCCATACATAGATGGTATATAGTCATGTGAGGGACAATTGTTTCACATCTTTTGAATAATTCAACAACCTCCTCCTCAAGCATGGTCAACTCGCTTCTTTTCATATCAACAGTTTCTGATTACAACAAACAGCATATGTATAAGATTATCCTATAACTAAGCATAATTAATAAGCATTAACTCGAATCATTAGAATAGGAGAAGTACCTGGGGTGATATGATTATCAGGAACCACTGGTCGGACAATCTTGTAACGAGGCCCCATCATTAACTGTAATGACGAAAGTCGGTAGTCATCCTGCCGAATAAATCTCCAGATAACCTCATTATTCATAACTACCATTAGACGATGAAATAGAGGTCGGAATCCAGCAACAACTTCATCCATTTTAGTCTGTAAATAATGAACCTCATCAACATCGTTTAGAGGCATAGAGAAGAGATCAGTGTAAATAACAAATGCTTAAAGCAACGTAAACACAAGAATGATTAAAACAAATAGCAGAAAATGAAGTAGAAAAACCACAGGAACAGAGCATCACAATTCTGTGGATACAGTACAACAAAGTAGCACATAAGAAGAGAAAGGTGGAGGAAGAAGACAAGCAGCACACTGCTCATCACGTGCTTAACCCGTGTGGAACTGCTCTACTGTTCACCTTAAGTAGAAGTTCACACATTTATAAGGGTTATAGATTTTACATTCACATTTTTCTATATCTTTTAATTCTGATCTTAATTTGTTTTTAACGGATATTGCTTGGATTTATCCACTGATTTGATTGATATTGTCTTTGCCTTTATTTGTTAAGATACGATGATGATGATGATAGAAGGAGACATTGGTTGAGTTGGTTGCGCAACTGACTATTGAGATGCAAAGTATATGCATATGGTGCTGTTGTAGCCTGATTATCATAGCTTGTAGTGTTGATTACTGAGCAGTTGGTTGTTTTTGGGATAGATTGGATGACGGTGATAAAAATTGTTGATGGTGATCACCCACCTAACTTATTTTCCTATACTAATGTTTACCACTTGATATTTTGAAGGTTTTGGTTGAATCTGTTCTAACTTTGAATTTTTTGTTGAAATGTATTACTAAGTTTTAGTGTTTTTTTATTGTTACATACTCCCTTTTTTGTTGTTCTCTTTTTTCAAAAAAATCATCCCACTTTTATTGTTCTCTTTCTTAATCTGTGTGATAAATTATTAGACGGCCATCAATCTCCTTCAATTTTTAACTATCGTTCGCAATATAAAACTTTTGTTGCCCTATTATTCTAATTAAAGAGGTAGATTAGTAATTTCAGGAAGTATATATAAATGACAAGCTATGCATTTCTTCTAGTTGGTTGGCCACGATCTAAAGGTCGCGGCATATTGCTATGTTACATTACATTGATTCTTATATGCATGAATATAAATGATTTACTGTTATAGAAACGTTTTTAAAATAATATATACGGTGGGAGTTTGTACATTGTTTTAGAAACTATTTAGGAATTGTTATTTTGGCCGAAAGCTCGTTAATTAAACAGATTAACATGTGCAGCATTCAATTTGATTGGTTTACGTTACCGTTAAACTTCTAATAATTTATGTGAATGATTGCTTTCACATATATATTTTCGATAAATGTTGTATATAAAATATCATGGTGTGAACCTAACTGTCAAACATTTCCCACCAAAGATGACACAATTTCGAACCAGATTTCAGCTATTTTTTGTCGATGTTTTAGTAACATTCCCTCTAAATTTCAAGACATTTGTCCGGCTAGATTGTAATCAATCTGTAATGAGGTTGTTAGAGAAGCACGTCACATATACAAAGGCTTTTAAAAATAGATGTGCGCATATAATTAACTTGGAGATGAAGATGTTGCGAATTCCGGGTTAATCAAGATTTTTTTGAGCAAAAGAAATTGCTTGTTGAATTTACTTTTAAGTATAAAACTTTACATGAAATGTATAAGTTTATTTTTGTAATGTTTGTTAATTTGGCTCCTAGTCGCACAGTGTTAGTTAATTGATCGTGAACCTTTAAGGTGTTTTTTTTTTCTTAACATAGTTATTCAGCATACTATGCATTACAAAAGTTTAGTAAAAAAAAATTTGTCGAGTTCTTTTATACGGAGTAATATTTAAATTTTCTCATTATAATATTTATTTCTCCATTACTACTCCTCCTACCCTTTTCTCCATACTACTCGCCTTTCTCACCTTTACTACGTCCTCCTCTTCTTCTTCTTCTTACACCCATCCCTCTCCCTCTCCCTCTCCCTCTCCCCTATTATATTTCTTTATCTCTCTAATGACTTCGCTTGTCAACCACCTTCATATCCCTCTATTCGTCCTTGTGACCCCCATTCCATTCCCCATTCCCCCATTTTCCTTTCATAATACTCTTACTCCCATTTGTCCTCGACTTATTCTTCCTTTTATCAACCTCTTTCTCTTCCTCATTATTTTCTCTTCCATTGCCTCTTATCCCTCACGTCATTGTTCTTTTCCTTAACTTGCTTTTAGGCTAATTCTCCATATCTTTGGAACGTCTGGTTTGTTCAGACATTACCACACGTCAACTCAATTGGGAAAAGTCATCTTACAAATCAAAATTGTCACTGTATATGATACGTGCCTATTTTATGCATTTTATTTACTCTTTTGGCACGTATTTTCTTACACTTTCGTGACTTTTAGTTGCTTTTTCTCCCGAAACGGTTTACTTTGGCATTTCTATGTTTTATATGTAGGAATACGCGGAAGTGAGCAAAACCAAGCCTTATTTGCCTTTAGGAAGCTGTTTGAGTACTAGTATGGAGCAAGGAATCAGATGGTGCACTCAAGTATTATTTTCGGGCCAGATCAAAGCTGGAAAGGACGACAAGCGGTCGACCGACCTGCAATAGTGGTCGACCGACCGATGTCCAGTTCGCAAAAGAAGCCCAGCTCACAGAAGCCCAAGTTCGCATGAAATAAACCCGTATCGCCAGAATCGGTCGACCGACCGAAAATCTCGGTCGACCGACCACCAGCTGTTTCGGGACTTCTGTTTTATTTATTTTCTATTTTTCCTAATCTTGTAACAATTATTATTTAAGGAGACCTAAACTCTAAAATTAGGTTATGCAGCCCCAATTAGAGAAAAAACTCCATTGTTAGATTTTGGTACCAAGCTTTCCTCTTTATTCTTAGATTTTCCATTCAAGTTGTAAGTTTGTCACAATTTAATCTTTCCTTTTTATTCAATCTTGTTATTCATCTTGTTGTTATTTCTTATTTCATGTTTACTCTTTTATTGTCATCTTTGATTATGTTCATCTCTTTAATATTCTTAGTAATTGTTAGTTCCATAATTAAAAGTATGCATAGCTAATTCTTGTGATTGGGAATTAGGGGAACCATGATAAAGACTTGACCTTGATAGGTTTGATGATTAAATTACCAATCCCCCATTGTTGTTGGTGAACTAATCCTTAGGATTGAAAGATTATTGGGATTAGTTTAACAACAACTTTGGGATTGCCCTTGAACGAAAGTTTAGTGCTTTTGTAGGAACCCTAAGACCGTAAGGATTGGGTAGAATATTGACCTAAAGGTTTATTCTTTGTTCCTTGGGATTGTGTTATTTGATTATTCTTACCCTTCATTGACTTGTTTTGACCATGGGGAACCAAAGTTCCTAATCTTCTTTTTATCTTACTTTAATTTTCTTGTTAGTTTGCTACCTTAGTGTTAGTTTAAATCTCAAATCAAAACCCCCCTTTTTGGTTACTTGCAATAGACTTTAAATTTACAAACATAATTTACCCTGTCTCTCTGTGGTTCGACCCTTGACTTATCCTATCTGAGTTTAAGCTGAGGTTTTATAAATCTTATCTTTGGCACCCCTCAACGACGGGTGTCAAATTTTGGCGCCGTTGCCGGGGAGACGGTATAATTTTGTTTGTTAATTTCTAGTTTATTTTTCTTGTCTTAAGGAACTTAGGTTCCTTAAGACCGTTCTTACCTTTTCTTCTAGTTTTGTTTTAGAAGACAAGTTTTTTTTGAGAGGAAGGCTTGAGTACTCTCTTTATGGATTCTATTTATAGCTACCTACAGCCGAAGCCTAAAGATGTACCAAAAGGATTCACCTTGCCTACACCCACCACTGGCTCCTTTGAACTCCACCCAACTCATGTCTCTTTGGTGCAACAGAGTCGATTTTCTGGTCTACTCGACGAAGATCCAATAAAGCATGTTACAACCTTCACGGATTATTGTTGCTCCATACCCCTACCTGAAGGGGTATCTAAAGACGAGGTACTGGCAACTATGTTCTTGTTCTCATTAAAAGATGACGCGCAAGATTGGTACCGGTGCCTTGACAAGACAAGTGAGGAGATTACGGATTGGACTTCCTTGGCATTGGCCTTTTACAAGAAATACTTTCCTCTTGCAAAAGCCGAAGACTTGAGAAATCAAATCCGTAACTTTCAACAGGGACCTGATGAAGGATTTTGTGAAGCATGGGATCGATTCAAGAAATTGGTCCGTTCTATCCCTCACCATAACCTTCAACAATGGGACCTATGTAACTGTTTTTACAACTCTCTTTATGATGACTATAAGATGGTTCTTGACGGGGCCGCCAATGGAAGATTCCAGAATAACACCGACCATATGAAGGGTTGGAAAACCATTGAAGACATGGCAGTGCATAGGGCTACTTTTAAAGGTTCACGTGGGAATTCAAGAAGGCTGAATGTGGAGATGAATAGAGTGATGGCTCTTGAGACAACAGTTGAAGCCCGTTTTGAAAAGCTGGAGGCAACCCAGCTAAAGCTTGAAAGTGCAAACCTAGTTACTACGGTCGACAACACGGGTGAAATTGAGAAATTAAGAGCTCTTGTTGATGTAAACCACAACAGTTTTTAAGATGAGTGAGGCTCACTTTACCTCCGTAAAGGTTTTTGAAGATCACTTGATAAATATAGCCAACCAAAGGACTAGCTCTCCAGCTAGTTGTGAGGGACCCATGGAGACGCTGAACGCCATAAATCTAAGGAGTGGCCGTGTTTGTGAAGAATCGACTCAAGAGGATGATCCAGCCGAAATTCCGACCAAAGAATCTGATCCCGTCAAAGGAGCAAGAGGTCGATCGACCGCTACTGTAGGTCGATCGACCGTTGTTCCTGACGTGAAATCGGATTCTGAAAAGGAGAAAAATTCGGGTGTTGCAGACTCTGGTCGACCGACCACTGCTACCGGTCGACCGACCGACGTTCCTGAGCAGAGTGCTGTTTTGACTCCGGAATCGCTGGATTCTTCCTTCATTCAAGGCCTTACTGAAATTTTACAGCTGAAAAAGCCAAAGGTTGCTGATCCTATGGCTAAAGTCACCATTCCTTATCCTGAAAGACTGAAAAATTCAAAAGAGGATCGGAAGTTTGGTAAGTTTTTAGAGATGGTAAAGAATCTTGAGGTAACCATTCCTTTCACTGACTTAATTACCCAGGTACCTTCTTATGCTAAATTCATGAAAGATATTTTAAGTCGTAAGAAGAACTTTCAAGACGACGGTGCTGTTGCTTTTGTGGAAGAATGTTATGTTCTTTCACAAGATAATATGGCACCCAAGTTAAAAGACCCAGGTAGTTTTTCCATCCCTTGTACCATAGGTAATCATGTAATAGGGAAAGCCCTTTGTGATCTAGGGGATAGTGTCAGTGTCATACCTTATTCTGTATGTGAAAGACTTGGTTTAGGTAGACTTAAAGTCACAAATATTACCGTACAGATGGCTGATAGATCAACCCAAAGACCACTAGGGGTCTTGGAGGATGTCCCAGTAAAAGAAGGAAAGTTCTTTATTCCTGTGGATTTCGTTGTTTTAGACATTGCTGAGGATAGTCAAATACCTATTATTTTAGGTAGACCGTTTTTACACACAGCTGGGGCTGTAATAGATGTCAAACGCGGGACCATTACTTTAGAGATTGGGGATGACACTATCGAGTTTAGTCTTGCCCATAAGGCAACTATTCCTACTGATGATACTTGTTGTTCCATCGATATTGTAGACATGAATGTTATCCTTAATTGGAGGGAATCCTTGACCAAGGATCCCTTAGATGATCTGACGATTTTGGATAAGTGTGCAGGTATTCCAGCTGAGGATGCTGAAGAGCTGGATTTGATAGAAGAAGAGGAAGAGGAATATGAGCTCATTGAAGAAGAGAATGAGAAGCTCATAAGCCTAGCTAATGCAAGTCTGGTGAACATGTGCTATTCTATAGATATTAATTCTGTTCAGGCAGTTGAGGTAAAAGCACCAGAGCGTAAGCCACTTCCTCCTAATCTTAAATATGTTTTCTTAGATGATACTGAACAGTACCCTGCGATTGTTAGCTCTAAACTTAGTCCTAACCAACTTTCTACCTTAATGACTGTTCTCAAAAAGAATAGAAAAGCTCTAGGTTATTCTTTGGATGATATTAAGGGTATAAGCCCTGATGTTTGTATGCACAGAATAGATTTAGAGGAAGGGCATAAGCCTTATAGACAAGGACAGCGTAAGTTAAATCCTAAGATGCAGGATGTAGTTATGGCTGAGGTTATGAAGCTTCTTGATGCAGGTATTATCTATCCGGTTGGAAATTCTAAGTGGGTTAGCCCAGTTCAGGTGGTTCCTAAGAAAGGAGGGACCACAGTGGTTAAGAATGATAAAAATGAGTTAATACCAACTAGAGTTGTAACAGGGTGGCGGATGTGCATTGATTATAGACAGTTAAATGCCGCCACCAAGAAAGACCATTTCCCCCTTCCTTTTGTTGACCAAATGACTGAAAGACTGGCTTCTAATAAATTCTTCTGTTTTCTAGACGGTTATTCAGGTTTCTTCCAGATTCCCATCCATCCTGATGATCAGAGTAAGACTACTTTTACATGTCCACAGGGTGTTTTTGCTTATCGCAGGATGCCTTTTGGGTTATGCAATGCTCCTGCTACTTTTCAAAGGTGTATGATGGGTATTTTTTCAGATTTTATAGAAAACATTATGGAAGTTTTTATGGATGATTTCTTTGTTTACGGTAATGCTTTTGATCAATGCTTAGCTAATCTTGATAAAGTCCTGCAGCGATGTATTGATGTAAACCTTGTCTTAAACTGGGAGAAGTGTCATTTTATGGTTACTGAAAGGGTAGTGTTAGGGCATCTAATTTCAGATAAAGGTATACATGTAGATAAAGCAAAGGTACAGGTGATTGAGCAATTACCCCCTCCTGTTAACGTCAAAGGGGTGAGAAGTTTCTTAGGACACGCAGGTTTTTACAGGCGTTTCATTAAGGATTTCTCTAAAATTGCTAAACCACTTACACAATTGCTTCTTAAAGATGCCATCTTTGATTTTTCTGATGAGTGCCTTTCAACTTTTAACAGGTTGAAGGAAGCTTTGGTCTCAGCACCAATCATCCAGCCACCAGATTGGGATCTCCCATTTGAGATCATGTGCGATGCTAGTGATTATGCTCTGGGTGCTGTGCTTGGTCAAAGGAAGAACAAGGCTCTTAATGCTATATACTATGCGAGCCGCACCCTGGATGAGACTCAAGTCAACTATTTCACCACCGAGAAGGAGATGCTAGCTGTCATATTTGCCTTAGAAAAATTCAGGTCATATCTAGTGGGTAATAAGGTAATTGTCTATACTGACCATGCATCTTTAAAAGGTCTTTTTCAAAAGAAGGATTCAAAGCCAAGACTTTTAAGGTGGATCCTCCTTCTCCAAGAGTTTGACATTGAGATCAGGGACAAGAAAGGCGCGGAAAACGTGGTAGCTGACCATTTATCTCGCCTACAGCTGACTGATGGGGAAGATTCTTTACCTATTGATGATTCGTTTCCTGACGAGAGTTTATTTATCATTAATAGTTCAGGTTCTTATCCCCCTCCTTGGTATGCTGATTTTGCTAATTTTGCTGTTACAGGTAAAATCCCTCCTGAGTTGTCTTGGCAACAAAAGAAGAGATTTATGTTCGATGCAAAACAGTATTTTTGGGATGACCCTTATGTTTTTAAAGAATGCGGAGATGGACTTATCCGGAGATGCGTCCCCCAATGGGAGGTGAAGGACATTCTGGAAGCATGTCACTCTTCTGCATATGGTGGTCACCACGGTCCATCTAGGACCGTGGCCAAGGTATTGCAGTCTGGTTTTTATTGGCCTACTTTACATGCTGACTGTAGAAATTTTGTAGGTAACTGTGACGCCTGTCAAAGAACTGGGAATGTCTCAAAAAGACATGAGATGCCACAAGTTGGTATTTTAGAGGTAGAAATTTTTGATGTCTGGGGCATTGATTATCAAGGACCTTTTCCTAGTAGTCAAGGTAACAGGTATATTCTTGTAGCTGTTGATTATGTGTCTAAGTGGGTAGAAGCTATTGCTACTCCCCATTGTGATGCAAAAGCTGTTATTAAGATGTTTAAAAAAATCATATTTCCTCGTTTTGGTGTCCCTAGGGTTGTCATAAGTGATGGAGGTATGCATTTTAAGGAGAAACGCTTAGGTGACTTGTTAAATAAATTCGGTGTCCAACACCGTAGGGGTTTAGCTTATCACCCTCAGACTAGTGGTCAAGTTGAGATCTCTAATAGAGAAATCAAGGAGACCCTAGCCAAGGTAGTTTCTAAGTCTAGGAAAGATTGGAGCCTAAAACTTGATGATGTTTTATGGGCCTATAGAACCGCGTTCAAAACTCCAATAGGAATGTCACCATTCAGATTGATTTATGGTAAAACTTGTCATTTACCAGTTGAGTTAGAACGTAAATCTTGGTGGGCTATATGTGATCTTAATTTAGACCCTAATCTTTCCCGTGAGAAACGTTTATTGCAGCTCAATGAGTTAGAAGAATTCAGGTTGTTAGCCTATGACAATGCCAGGATTTACAAGGAGAAAACAAAGCGCTGGCATGACAAAAGAATCATTAGACGTGATTTTCAGGTAGGTGATAGGGTATTGCTTTTTAATGCTCGTATTCGTCTTTTTCCTGGTAAGCTGAAATCCAGGTGGAGCGGACCCTACACCATCACAGCTGTCTCAAAATTCGGATCAATCGAATTAGAAACCTCATCTGGTGAGAGGTTCAAAGTCAATGGCCAATATGTGAAGCACTTCCGAGGAGAAAATGAGTTTGTCGGAAAAGTTGAAGTTTCTTACTTCGACCCTTTTTAGGATGCTCCTTAGAAGGTAAAAGGTCGTGCGGGACCTCTTAAACCAGCGCTACACGGGAGGCAACCCGTGCTTTAGTTTAAATTTACGTTTTTTCTAATTTTTTTCGTTTTATCCTCTGGTGGAAATTGAAATCTCTGCAGAAAAGTGAAAGAAAAAGCGAATTCATCAGTACAGTGGTCGACCGACAGGGTTATTAGGTCGACCGACCAAACTGACAACTTTATGCACTTTTTCTGACAGAGTAAGTGAAATTGCAGAGCAGGTAAAAGGACGTTGGTCGACCGATCGACTTTTCTGGTCGACCGACCACAAGTTTTTTTTTACGGTTTTTTTTTTTCAGAATCAAATGTCACGGGTCTGTTGTGTTATGAAAATACAATAATTGCTTTCACCTCTTCATTCTACCAGCATTCCCTTTCTCTCTTAAAACCCTAAAAACTATTCACCCACCTTCCTCCTTCACCAATTTACTTAATTTCTTTCATTTTCCATCTTCAAGGTATGTTCTTCTTCTTTTTCTTTCTTTCTTTTTAGTTTTATATCTTCCTAATTCCGTTTTAGGTAGTATTAGTTTATCCTTTTAAGTTCAATTTTGCTCTTAATTCCGTTTCCATGCTTGTTTGTGTGTTTTTATCTTAGTTTTCTTCTTCCTTTTGATTTTATATGCTTCGATCTGTAAATTTTGGGTGTTTTTGTGCTGATTAGGATAGTTTAATTCTTCCTTATAATTTTTATGCCTCTTTTCGCGCGAAATTCACCCGCGAAAAACCGACGCTGACACTATTCACGGTCGACCGACCGGAAAATGAGGTCAGCCGACTGAAATTTGAATTTCCTGGGTTTCGAATTTACAGATCTGCACTTTTCTGACGATAGTCGGTCGACCGACCTTAAACAGTGGTCGGCCGACCAGCACCGTGTTTTTCCTGAGTTTATTTTTTTCTTTTTTTTAATGCAGTTTTCTGAATTTCTTTCGTATAACCGTCGACCGACCTGATTTTACAGTCGACCGACCATAACTGCATCTTTCCTGAGTTTTTTGTTTTTTTTTTCAGTTTCTGATTTCTTGTTGCAGCAGAAATTACAGACCATCTCGAAAAAAATGGTCGACCGACTTGCCCCTGTAGTCGGCCGACCAGCGCTGTGATAAAGTTTCTGTTTTTGCAATTTTTCGTACCTATTTTTGTTAAAGCAATGTTTTCATATGCTCATAAGACTTATATTTTTATTTGAACTTTTCAGCTTTACGATGTCTAGCCGTGATCAAGGTGGGAAGCGCGCACGCACTTCGGGTACAAGCACTTCTAGAGGACGTGTCTCTAGGACGCGAGGTTTGGCGGTGCAGGACACGGATAGTTTACCAAACTATCCGCAAATCACTTTCAGCTCTCCGGCCCAGAAGGCCAGATTCCTCCATCTCACTGCCTACTGCGTGGTTGTGGCGACCCGTTTCCTGTGCGTTCCAGCCTTGCATGCCTTGGGATGCCATGACGAGGTGGTATCTCTGCTCATTGGGACCGGGTTTGCAGGACTCGTCACCATGGACGAGATCACCTACCGCCTTCTCACTCTTGAGTTCTTCTCCTCCTTCACCTTTGATTCGGGGGCACTTCACTCCGGCTATGATAATTTTTGTATCTCTTTTCGCATGTTCAATGAAACTTATGCTTTAACTTTAACCCAATTTGCTCAAATTTTGGGTCTGTCTTCTAAGGGTCTTAATGATGACCCCACGGGGTCGTATTCTGATATGTGGTCCTGTATTTCTGATTCCAGCGATGTGAAGAAGAAAAACAGTACCATCCACCTTCCCACCCCCCGTTATTATTTGCGTCTGTTGGCCAACACTGTCTTTGGCCGCAAAGAGTCTCAAAATGTTAACAACATTGAGCGCTCCATTTTGTCTGGTTATCTTAACATCAGACGTACGGGTCAGCAGTCTTACAACACTGCTTGTTTGGTCGCCTCTCACTTCGTGTCGGTGGGCGAGGGAACTTCACTGACTACTATCGTTTGTGGTGGGCTAGTCACTCGATTAGCCCGCTCTTTTGTACCCCAGTTCCCTCGCTATGAGGATGCGGTCGACCCTCTCTCCCGGTACATGGACATGGCTTATGTCAGGTCTGTGCGTTGGGTCAACAGGAGAGATTATTGGAAGATAGACACCTATCTCAGTGATCGCATCCCCATCACCATGGCTCCCCCTATGCTTCCCCTTTCTACTGTTGTAGGGGAGCCCCGACCACTACTCCCGTCTTACCGCCTCCCGCTTAGGGGAGGCACTTCTAGAGGTTTCAGGGCCCCTGCTCCCGGTGGCCACCATACCACATCTGGGACAGGGTACCCACCTGATTTCACTGCTCCTCCTAATGTTTATGTTCCTCCTTTTGTTGATGACAGATCTATGCCACAGATGATGGCGAGTCTTTGCAGGCAGTTCAGCCAAAAACAGCTGAACGATAGTCTCTACCAATACCCGGTTTACAGGGAGTATGCCACACAAGGTAGGCTCCCAACCGGCCCATGGACTCACCCCACTTGGTACACACCTCTCGCAGGCGGTCGTGACCACGGTGAAGCTTCAGCATCTGCCTCAGGAACAGGTGGAGAGTCTGAGGAGGATGGCGATGAGGAAGGAGAGGAAGAGGACCCTGAGCCGTTCTACGACTCAGAGGGCTAGGGACATGCTTAACCTTACCCTCTTTGGGGTTCGGTTTGGGGAGGTCCCCCTTGATTGGCTCGGTTTGGAGAGGTCCACATTTACTTTGTAAGTGTTTTCCTCCCTTAGATTTCCAATTTTCCTCTTTCGATTTCCAGTTTTCCCCTCCTTCCTCCTTAGACTCTTTTTGTAGTTTTTAGTTTTTTTTCCTTTTCCTTTCTTTGTTTGTTTCTTTTCCGCCTACCCCCATCCCTCTGTTGTGGTTGTATGCTGATGAGCACAATGGGGGCATTGTGCGTTTTGGTTTGGGGAGGGTGTTTGCATACTCCTTTGTGAGTATGCAATTGTTTTTGTGTCTTTTGTTTTTCATACCTTTAGGTGTTTTTCTTGTTTTCATCCTCTCTTGCCACGTGTTCTTCCCTGTCGCGCGTTCTTCTCTGTCTTAAGTGTTTAGGTCGAGTCGGAACGGATAAATACAAGTTATGCCTCACATATCATTTATTGCTTTGCCTTGCGTTTTTTCAAAAATTTTCAAGCTAGTCTTTTGCATTATCTACGAGTTTTTGTTGATTTCATGCTAAATTATTAGACTTGACTCTCTTCTTGGCAAGCTACTTCATATTCTAAGGATTAGAGCTTAATAAATCGGTGACATCCATGACCGATTTCATATAGGTTTGTGAGTAGTTTCTCCTCTTGAGGCATGTTACATCAATATGCATAAACATGAATTTTGTCTTCTTAATACCTGTATGCATTCGGGTTTGTGGTTTGTTGACACATGTGGTAGAGGTACCCCTTTCTCATTATTCCCATTATCCTCACATAGCCAAATTGAACTCTTTTACCCATTTGCTACATTCTAAAAATTGCCTACCCTAGCCGAGCTAGTAAATTAGTGATGGGATTGTTTTTCTTGCCATCCTTTGGTTTATGCTTCATTGATAAATTTTGATTTTGGGAGTATGATAGAAAAAAAAAAAAAAAAAAAAAAACAAAAGAGACACGAAAAAAAAAAAAAACGAAACAGCCTGTTTTCAAGGCTGGTCGGTCGACTAGTTTTCCTGTTCGGTCGACCAGGACCGTTGGATAGGTCAGTTTTCCTGAAAAAAAAAGAGAAAAGAAAAGAAAAAAAAAAGAGGGAGAAGAAAAGAAAAAAAAATTTTGGAAGATTTGTGATTTTTGCTCCAAGACTTTGAGCATTGGCATGTATGAAAGAAAAAGAAAATAATAAGAAGTGATCTTATAGTGTGGATAGACGGTTGTTAGCTCGGTTTAACCCCTCTTCCCATAACTTATCTTAAGCCCCTTCTTACCTTTAGCCTCACAATCCCAAATTTGCCTCGGCATGTGTCATGGTTATTTAGTGTGGGAATGCATATGTACGGTTGTAGAGATTCTATTCATGTTAGATTGCAGGCATGTTCTTACGGGTCGTAGATAGGTGAGAGTCTTTACTTTTATTTATCTTCTTATCTTTCACATATACATTTGACCCTTTGCTTTCATGAGTGTCTCGAGCGTACCGCGAGAGTCCAATTAGAATGAGTCTTGCAAGGTTGAAATTTTAGCATGCTTTTCCAACATGTTTAATTCGTTTTGCTCTTGACATTTTGTTTGATTATAGTTGAAAAATGCATTAAATTGGTTAAGCATAGTGTTATGTTTGGTTGTGAAAAGTATGAGATCCGTTCCATTAGAAGTTTTATTTTCTTTTGAGTCTTAGTGCTTGCTTGAGGACAAGCAAGGTTTGGTTTGGGGAGTTTGATACGTGCCTATTTTATGCATTTTATTTACTCTTTTGGCACGTATTTTCTTACACTTTCGTGACTTTTAGTTGCTTTTTCTCCCGAAACGGTTTACTTTGGCATTTCTATGTTTTATATGTAGGAATACGCGGAAGTGAGCAAAACCAAGCCTTATTTGCCTTTAGGAAGCTGTTTGAGTACTAGTATGGAGCAAGGAATCAGATGGTGCACTCAAGTATTATTTTCGGGCCAGATGAAAGCTGGAAAGGACGACAAGCGGTCGACCGACATGCAATAGTGGTCGACCGACCGATGTCCAGTTCGCAAAAGAAGCCCAGCTCACAGAAGCCCAAGTTCGCATAAAATAAACCCGTATCGCCAGAATCGGTCGACCGACCGAAAATCTCGGTCGACCGACCACCAGCTGTTTCGGGACTTCTGTTTTATTTATTTTCTATTTTTCCTAATCTTGTAACAATTATTATTTAAGGAGACCTAAACTCTAAAATTAGGTTATGCAGCCCCAATTAGAGAAAAAACTCCATTGTTAGATTTTGGTACCAAGCTTTCCTCTTTATTCTTAGATTTTCCATTCAAGTTGTAAGTTTGTCACAATTTAATCTTTCCTTTTTATTCAATCTTGTTATTCATCTTGTTGTTATTTTCTTATTTCATGTTTACTCTTTTATTGTCATCTTTGATTATGTTCATCTCTTTAATATTCTTAGTAATTGTTAGTTCCATAATTAAAAGTATGCATAGCTAATTCTTGTGATTGGGAATTAGGGGAACCATGATAAAGACTTGACCTTGATAGGTTTGATGATTAAATTACCAATCCCCCATTGTTGTTGGTGAACTAATCCTTAGGATTGAAAGATTATTGGGATTAGTTTAACAACAACTTTGGGATTGCCCTTGAATGAAAGTTTAGTGCTTTTGTAGGAACCCTAAGACCGTAAGGATTGGGTAGAATATTGACCTAAAGGTTTATTCTTTGTTCCTTGGGATTGTGTTATTTGATTATTCTTACCCTTCATTGACTTGTTTTGACCATGGGGAACCAAAGTTCCTAATCTTCTTTTTATCTTACTTTAATTTTCTTGTTAGTTTGCTACCTTAGTGTTAGTTTAAATCTCAAATCAAAACCCCCCTTTTTGGTTACTTGCAATAGACTTTAAATTTACAAACATAATTTACCCTGTCTCTCTGTGGTTCGACCCTTGACTTATCCTATCTGAGTTTAAGCTGAGGTTTTATAAATCTTATCTTTGGCACCCCTCAACGACGGGTGTCAGTATAACAATATAAAACCAACTTATAAGCTAAAAATAGGGGAAAAAAATTGCCAGCTTATATATCATGCATCTTCCTCTGAGGAAAAAAAACCTTCATATCGCCTTATTTAAAGATATGGGGGCAATAAACGGAAAAGGAATTGATAACATATTAATTGTAATTAAAAAATAAAGGGTCAAGAGAACAATGTCTTTACAATTCTCCTCTTATAAAGTATGCTATGTGAACCGCCACCACCACACCAGCAATACGACAACCAGCTTGGTACTCGATTAGTCCGTCCTAGGACGACCAATAAGCCTACTAACATAGCACATACATACGACAGAAGGATTCAGACAATAAATTTTGAATTGAAATTACTTCTACGAACCCTAATTTCATTAGTAAAAAAGATTTAATCTACTTGTAACATCGTTAATAGAGTAAATATAAATTATTACTTCATCGAGATGAGAATTAGAGTCTATAGTTGATTAATTTAACGGATTAATTGATTAATCATGTGATGGAAGAGAATTTGAGAATGTTTAGAGAGCTGTTTTTGGGGAAAGAGTAAGATATGAAAAATCACAAAAACTTAGGAGAGACCGCCTCTCAATAATTTAATGAGAGACGACCCATTTTCAATCAATTGATTCCAAATCAAACCATATTATAATATGATAATTACTATTAATTAATTCAATTAATAATTAATTAATCAACCAATAATCTAGCTAGGTAGATTGACCTTCCTAAATTTGCGAGGTAGTTAGACTAGTTACTGCAAGATTTCAAAAAAAAATACACAATTCCAAAGAAACAATATTCATCCATTATTCACGTTTACGAGATTCCAAATCAGAAAAAAACTGCCTTATTAACGTATAATCATAATTCCGAAACAATATTGAGAGATTTACGTTTCATTATTTTTTGATTATTTCCATCCATTATTCACGTTTGCCAGGTAGTTACTGCAATATTTTACGTTTCAATATTCACGACTAAATCAAATCTGTTGAAATAAAAAACAACAACGATGAATATGGAAGAACATGACGATCCTTTGGAATAGAAGGTATTATTAATCACGCCTAATGTTCTTGTTTTGTTGTAAAAAAATTTTGTTGCAAACTAATCCATTATTCTCGTAATTTGTAGCATTGTCAATGATGAAAAATACAGAAGATGATGATTCGACACCATTTGAGGAAGATGATCTCAAAATAGCAGAGGATGATGGTAAAGTATTATTTCATCATACTTCGAACAATTTATTACTTGTTTTTCTATTGTATGTACGGTCAGTTTAACATAACTAACATATTTCATAAACTTCGTACTTGTTTTTTCTTTTTATGGACTGGCAGATTAATGATAATAATAAGTATATGTATTATTAACATGTACAAAATAAAAAAAAATTGATACGTTTAGGCTACAAATTTGTACTAATACGAAATAAAATATAACATGTACAAAATAAAAAAATTGATACGTTTAGCCTATAAATTTGTACTAATACGAAATCTAATATAACATGTACAAAATAAAAAAAAAATGAAACGTTTAGCCCATAAATTTGTACTACTACGAAATCTAATATAACTTGTACTAAATTGTTAAAATCAATTTCGTATGCTTTATTCCTTGTTACGTACCAACAGTATGTTAATATAAGTTATCAGTGACATTAATTTCGTACCTTTTTTTGTATATATAATTTGTAACTTGGGTACTTCTTATTATGATGTAGGTGTCATTGCAAATGAAATAGACATAGCTGTCTCGTTACTTGGGGCTAAAGCTTTGAAATAGGAAGTATTATACAAATTATATGTTCAACATTCAAAATTGTCCAAAAGTAAGAAGGCAAATGGAAGGGGAGGTCATTTGACTACAACTACTAGTTTACTACCATATACACCTCCACCCCGTTTAGTTTAGATTATTTATCTTTTAAATTTAATAATTAATCTGTACCATTTATTTTGTATTCGGTAACTTTGTACCAGATAATTTCGTATTTATTTTTGGTTAATTTCGTATAGTTTGTTGGTTAATTTAATACCAATTTTTTTTGCATTTTTCATACCATTGTAAATTCGTACCATTTTTTACTAATTCAGTACCAGATAATTTCGTATTTATTTTTTGTTAATTTCGTACAGTTTGGTTGTTAATTTATTATATAAGTGTAATTTGGTACTTATGAAAGAAAAACAATAATTAATAATAATTTGTCTGTACTAATTTTTTAGTAATCTGTATTTTTGTGGTATTTCTTTCTAATTTTTGCAGTTTTCGTACCACTGTAATTTTGTGCAAATTTTTGTTAATTTATTGTCTGGTAATTTCGTACCAATACAGTACCAGGTAAATTCGTACAAAATTTTGTTAATTTCATACTAATTTTTCTTAACTTTCCTTCTTATTTAATTTCTACTTATATTCGTAGCACTTTACGTTTGTACCAGTATTTTTGTTTTAGTATCGGTTTCGTATTTTGTATTTTTCTAATGGCCTGGTGAAGGCCATAAGAATTTGTAGATTAAACTTATTCATTTGTATAATAATATGTTGTTTGTAACTGATTGCTTATAAAATGTGCTTATTTTGTTAAATTTAGTATTTAATATCACATAAACTGAAATTAATACGATGTCTTACAAAAAGCTAAAAGAACGACCAAATATTCCCGTCACATAACCAAACTGAGATTGTCTAAAACTGTCTACAATATAACATAAATATTCTAAATTCAATTCTACTTTTTTGCACCCTTCTTCTTTGCTCCTCTCACTCTTACTAAGGCTTTGTTTTTCCTTGGTGGACTAATATTCTGGAATCGATAAAAACCTTCATCATTAATGCCGAGATCGAAAGAAGGCATTTCTTTTGCTGCTTTAGCCTGTAATAACCCGTATTTTCATAATTCGTATTAAGGAATGGTTTTATAATAATTCTCAAGATGAGGTATGATGGTATGTTATTCGATACGTATTTACTAATTTATATAAAAATTATATTAGATTATTTGCTCGTTTATCCATAATTAAGTCGAGAACGGGATATGGGTAGTATAATTCTTGGAAATGCGTGATGGGTCGTTATATATGGTTGGTATTTGGTTGGGTCGTGAGAAATAAGGGTTGGACTTACCAGTTATGTTATACATATAAAAGATACGGAGCAACTAAACACCCTACTCACCAATCAAACCTTAATCCCCTCATCATAATTTGCCTCCACCGTTACATCAAAACCCTACTACTGCCACTACTGCCTAAACCTCGTCTACCTCCACAACCCCACAATAAACACCACCCAAACCACCGTGTGAATTAGGGAGAACAAGAGGAGGAAACGCAGCAGGAACAACACCTCACCACCATCGTTTATCCTTGCGCGCATGTGTGTTTGTAAGTAGTTTATTGTGCTTTTCGATGCCTTCGAATCAGAATACTATGGTAGTGTCTAATGTTTGTAGTACGAATAACATAATTATCATCTTTAAACTATCGTAGGACCACCGTGGTTATTGCTTTAACCGTCATAAGAGTGGATGGTAGTTACACGTTTTAATACTATGTTTTAATACGCTGTTTTCGCGCTTCGTTTATAATTGTTTAATTTAGATGTATATGGGGTTGTTTATGAGCTCGAGACCATGAGGGGTGGTAATAGGATGTTGGTAGATAGTGTGGTGGTTGTAGCGTGTTGGGTGGTGCTCGGAAAACGAAGGGGGCAGTCGTAATATCTGGGGGTGGTGAAGGTTGCAGACACACGTGTTGGTGCAGAAGTTTTGAGCGATTGTTCCAGTGGGTTGAGGGGTGTCGAGGGCTAGTAGTTTTCACCAAGGGGTAGTGGGGAGTGGTAGGTGTCTAGGGTGGAGTCTGGTGGACGTTTGGGTCGTAGTACTGGTGGTGGAACTCGTGTTCAAAAAACAGGAAAAAAATCATGTTGCGGGTCGATTGCAGAATTGGTTATGAACAGGCTGTGTTGTTGCTAGTGTCGAGGACTGGTGGGGACGAGTCAAGGGTTGGGGTTAGCGTCAATGGATGCTCCATGGTGCGGTGATGGCAGCCACAGTGGGTTGGTGGTGGTCCAGGTGGCGTAGGGTGGTCGATGGGGCTGTGTTTGAGGGCTGGCAAGGGGCTGATATCGTGGGGGTCTGTTTACTGTTTTTGGGCTGTTTGTGTATGCGTGTTGATGCGTATTACGACTATTGTTGTTGTTGTTGTCGTTTAGTTTACTAAGTTGTTTGTTTTATTATTATTATTTTTTTATTATTATTATTATTATTATTATTATTATTATTATTATTATTATTATTATTATTATTATTATTATTATTATTATTATTATTATTATTATTATTATTATTATTATTATTATTATTATTATTATTATTATATATTGTCGTTATTATTATTATTATTATTATTAACATTAATTATTAGTTGTGTTGTTATTATTGTTATGGGTTATAGTTATATGATAATATATTATTTTTGTTATTTTTGTTATTAATCATATTATTAGTAAATCATGGTTATTAATATTGTTAAGGAATATTGTGATGACAACTAGTTATTTATATTGTTGTGTTATCGCGATAGTCATTTTTCTATCATAACATGTCTATGCCTAGGTGATCGATTAGTCATCCCGTATGACTCTATGGCAATCGAACTCGCCATCAATCGCATCACACATCCGGTTGTATTGAGATGTCACCTCACTTAAGCAACTAGGGGCGAGGTCATGATAATTCAATTCACTTTAATGGGGTTCAATATGGTCTTACCATCCCATTTGAATTTTACTTGACCTTTCGTGAGTTATAAATAACTCAAACAATTAGTGGATTACACTATCCAAGTGGTCAACCTTTGAACACCATTTAATTTACAATGAGCTTTAGTGCCTCTCGTTCACTTTCTCTATAATTGTAATTATCTTCAAATTGGATAAACCAAGTTTACCACGGTTCGTGCGAGCGTTCACTTTGCAGATCATATCCATACATTGCTCTTCATTCTGAAGGAGATAAGTCATCCCATGACTAGCGAATAAGATTATGTGCATTGTGTAACTCCCAGCTATAGCAATGCTTTATCATAATTTGTGAACTTGTACATTTTGTAGAATCTTGTGATGACCATGTAGTTAAAATACAAGTCATTGAGATGCATAGTCAATGAATGTAAGCCAAAGATTATCACAAATCTTTGCTTGGTATCTTAGAACTTGAGTCGTTGCAAACCTTTTACCATACGACTAAGTTATCTTCCAAAATCTTGAATTTGTCTTTCATCTTCATTGGAGAATACTTTGACAATTGATCAAGGTTTAATTATTGGTTTAACACCTGCTCAACAGGTTGTCCTGTAAGCGGTGCGCATCCACTTTACACGATTATACTAATGGCGGAAACATTAGCGATTTAAACGTGCAAACAATAGTACTTAAGGTTCGATAAATTTCCATGATCCCATCATGGTTATACTATCTTCATCTCCATGAACAACCTTAATACTAACATCAAGATGTCTTCTTATAATCTCAACCAAACATCCCATGTTCAATTAGATTTAATTCATATCAATATGTCATCTAGAACCAAAAACTCGTATACCGTTTATAAGTATCAATGCTTCATTCTAAACGAGCAATGAGTTGTTTTAGATAACGTTTACTCCCACTAAACTCTTGTTCTTGCCTTATTCTGAAGATCTCGAAGTCATGCCCATGACTCAATAGCTTCAAATCCTGGAGCGAGAACTCCCACTGAACTTTACATTTAACCGTAAATCATAAAGCTCCCACTCAATTCAATGTTCCTTAACATTTAATGAATTGAAATGGTTGGGACTTAACCATATGTGCTAATAGCCACATCCTTTTCAAATACCCTTTTAAAAAGCGGTTATTGAGTTTACTGAATTCATTCTCAATGAATTACTTTACTACTTTCAACAAAGTTACCCTTAACTTTGCAGATTGCAGACATCCATATGTCAGCTTATGCTTCTCTCAACAAATCTCATTTATCAGCATGTATATCTTATAAATTTCATGGTTCCTAGAATTTGCATTAGCACATTTAGATCACCATCTAAATCCAAGAACCCTTTCTTGAGCCTTTGCAAAATCCTTTGAATAATTTTCTTCGAGTGTCCTCCCGTAGTTTCTATAAGAGTCTTTTCTTATGGTATATAATTTTTGTGTGTGGGAACTTTCAGTTCCCCATATTTATCTTATCTTATACTGTACGAGGACTCTATCATGGATCTTATCCATGTATAGAATTTTTCCTTACTAACTTCAAGAATTTATTCCTGAAGTATCCCCCAGGGCCGGGGCCGTTGGGATATAAGGCGTAGATTTTTACCAAACCGTAGATCTTATCCACAACCTTTGGGCTTATTCACATCTTTTGGGATGATAAGGCGTAGAATCTTATCCACAGCCTAATCTACCTTTTACAACCATAAGGTGTAGATTTTCTAAATCGTAGATCCTATCCACAACTTAATCTACCTTCTAAATCTCTTACACAACCAAAACACAATAAATCCTACTATTCACTAATAGATCACATCCATTGTGCTAATCAAAATCAATTGCTATTTGTGGCATTTTAAATTTCTCCCACTCTATCTTTGTAATAATAATCCCATTTTATCACCAAAGATAGCTACTAAGGCCACAAGCAATGACTTTGATGTTGGTTTGTGTACCCTTATGATTTATCACAGAAATTATTCGATTTAAGGCTTAGATAGTTTTGGATGGTTGATAACTTTTCCTCTTAATTGAGTTTTAAACTTAATTTGATTTTGATTTGATTTGAATTGGGTATCCTATACCTATTCGGTTTCAATGGTCATACATTGAAATGTCATAATCAATTCTATTTTATGTTTAAGATTTGCAAGTGTTTAGACTAACTAAGAACATAAATATAAAACCGATAGTGACTTGGGTTGAAAGCCAAGTCACTATATTATCCAAAATACAACCAATTGTTCAAGGATCATTCTTTCCTTGTCCAACAAGGAAATAAAACACAGATTTTAATTGTTCTTACAATACTTCAAATCTAAGCAAAATAAGTGAAAAACAAAGCTCATTGATCATCCTGAGAGGAGCTACTCTTAGTTCCCATTGATCCATCATGCTTGGTTTTTCTTTCCCTTACCTTTGCTTTCATGCCCTAATTCAAGTAAGAAGAGCATTCACATCACAACTTGTATCATAATACATTAGTTGAGATTAACATAAAATAGGGATAGTTATCATACCAACTGGAAGAATCTTCCCAGCTTTGAGATCGCTGAGATATTTGGAACAATTCCTCTTCCTATGTCCTTTATTATTGCAATAAAAGCACTTGGCTCCTTGATGAGAGCTCTTGTTGGGATCTGATGTACTTGCCTCTGAAGACACTTGCTTTGAACCTTTGGAAGGTTGCTTCCCTTTTGTCGTACCCTTCCTATTGAACTTTTCTTTGCCCCTAACATTTATGTTGGGCACATCCTTAGGGGCACTAACATTTAGGCCCATGTCCCTCTATACTTGCACGATCATATTGTGCAATTCATCAAGAGAGATGTCTTGGTTCCTTATGTTGAAATTCATCCGGAATTGGACATAAGTCTTTACCTTAGACAAGGAGTGGAGGATTCTGTCAATCACAAGTTCCTTAGGAATGTCCACTTGATTCTTCCTTAGGGTTTCTACATGCTCAATTAACTTGAGCACATGTGGGCTAACCTTTTGCCCCTCCTTAAGGTTGAGATCAAAGAAGGCCGATGCCGCCTTGTATTGGACAATTCTCGAAGCTTTTGAGAACATTGTCAGAAGCCTGCAATAGATCTCATAAGCTGTGCCAATCTTTATGGCACTCCTTTGGAGTTCCGGCTTCATCGAGAGGATCAAAACATTTTTCATTGCCCAAGACTCCTTCTGATAAGTATCATAAGGTCGTCTTGCCGCGGCGGTGGCATTTTCTGCAGGTTCAGGAGGTGATTCTTCGATGAGGAATTCGGTCTTACCGTCACCTTGTGCCACCAACAAAAGTTGGGCATCCCAATCGGCAAAGTTTGCCCCATTCTTTTCTAGCTTACAACGATCCATGAAGGAACGTAACCATGAAGTGTTTGTAGTATTGGTGGAAGTGGTCATGATTGATATTGAATTGGAGACTTAACTACAAAATTTTAAACATTTGAAGAAATTAAATGTTAATCGTTTTAATTTTCATTTTAACTTGTAAACATTTTTACCAAGTTAATGCATCTATAAAATGACCTCTATCCAATTTTATAAATGATTCCAAGACCCAAACCCATACCCCCGAAATCGTGAACCACTGGAACTCCGACCCAATGATATGGTTTGGTGGGTTAAAATAAACCGGTTCTACCATAGAACTCTTGGTTGATGACAAATCATAATTTATTCATCTTAGCCCGGAACACATTGACAACTGGTCCTCTACACTTCCGTTGAGTACAAACCAAATTTCAATTGCATCGAGATGCGATCCGCCCACTGGACTGAATCCACCTCATTGCCCCACTTATCCTACGTAATGGGGTTCGTACTGCCCCACTGGACTAGCACCACCCCCACGAAATAGAAGCTCATGGGTTCTACTATTTGGTAAGGCTAATTCTCAATTGTTTTGTTTAATATAGAGGTCTTGTCAATTTATTATCCATCTCCTTTAAGCGAATTAAATCGGTGAACTCGATAATTATAATTGACACGGTCGTTATTAACGATCTAAACTAATATGCATGTTTATGGCGATTTGGCTATGCATGCAAACATATTAAAATGCAAAAATAAAAGCAATAAAGCAATAAAATCCTAGTATGGCCTTCCTAGTAATAGTAAAACTAATTAACTATTACAAATTCGGAAACCAACTCCATGGTCCCTTGAACTTCATTGGCACGCCATCCAAGAAAACACCGTCTTGTCGGAACTCCTTTCCGTATGGCACCGTCTTTCGGAATTACAATAAAATAATACAACTACTCTATTGTAAAACTGAAAATTAAATTTAAATTACAAACCCGTGATACGAGATCACATAAATTACAACCGAATCAATATTTCCTTTCATTACGGGTAATATTGATTAAAACTAAGGTCATACTAAGAAAATTACATAATTCCAAATTATATAAATAACATTCAAAATATGACATTCATATTAAATAAAATGCAATAATAAAATATGTATGCACACGCTCAATTTTAAATACCAAATCGCCTTATGGGAGCAAATATCTCATATTTGTTTACGGTTTTTACGGATATGCGCGACTTTAACTATTAAAATCATCAAAATTACATAAATCTAATTTATGTCCAAGTTAATCATCCTAACTTACTTTAGGAATCAATATTTAGTCTCTACTA
Source organism: Silene conica (assembly GCA_029255685.2). Taxonomy (NCBI): domain Eukaryota; kingdom Viridiplantae; phylum Streptophyta; class Magnoliopsida; order Caryophyllales; family Caryophyllaceae; genus Silene; species Silene conica. Next base: position 19,740,488 of record CM055319.2, read on the forward strand.
ATATTTGATCATGATCTAACTTGATTTTGCATTATTGTTCATAAATTACTTGTATTTTTGGGAAAAATAAACAAAATATGGCCAAATGAGTCAATAAAATTCAAAATTTAAAATTTGAAAATTTGAAACTTTCTGGAAATTTTCTAAAAATTCAGAAATTAATAAAAGGTCTTATGCAAATATTTATGGTTTATTTCTTAAATAAATCGTATAAAAACCGTTTTTATGGTTAAAAATCCGATTTAAATTATAAAAACTTGCAATAATTTGCCATATATTTTTAGTCATCCTAAAAAAAAAATATTAGAACCTGAAAATGACCAAATATTACAGACCAAACTCGAAAATTTTATTTTCGACTCATAAATTACGATTATTAGCTAATTAACTCATTAAAAAATTAATAATCATAAAAACAGAAATTTTTGATATCCAACTTTTAGATCTGATGTTCCTATTATATAAGACATCTATGGGTAAAATTTCATGCCATAATATTAAGATTAACTATTTTTAACACAATAAGTCATTATTTAGCCGATTTCAACTATTAAAATCATAAAACATGCATCACTTGAGAATAAATTCTCAAAAATTACATATATTCTGTAAATATTTCATGTGACATTGTGTTAAATTTTTATGGCAAAATTCCAACTATAACTATTAAAGTCGAATTTAAGTCACTATTAATCCGATTTTTACTATAAAAATCATTAATCATGCAATACAAGTCCAATAAATCCGAAAATTTATACAGGTATTTTATATATTGCATATGACTTCTCATAAAAATTTTAAGGTCAAATTCGAAATATAACCTTCTATACCCATTTTTACTCATATTATGACTATTTATCTCATAAAATTCATAATCCATGCATATTAACTCCATTTCTTAAGAAAAATCATATACAATATATTAAATATGCATGTGAGAACATATCAAAAAATCTCGGCCAGAAACTATTTTTAGCTATTTTTCCATTAATTGTTGTTTAAAACGGATTTAAACTACAAAAAATACAAATAAATATAAAAATGAACAATAAAAATCCATAAAATTATTTTTATGTCCTAAAACCATTTTAGAATCAGAAACTTTAACATGCAAAATTATTTTGTGATTTATCATAATAAATACAAAAATTTCGAAATTTATATGTTAATCCGTTTTAACATAAAACATGAATCCGATCATGCATGCAACAACCGTAATGCTCTGATACCACTTGTTGGAAACTAAGTTCCTAATTTTATACTCATATCTAATGTGAGTTTTGTTTCTTTAAGTTTAGGTTATAAAACTTAATAAGATCTTATGCATGCATGATGATATCATAAGACGATGTGATTGTCCTTACATTGGTTTTAGAAGGTTTATACTCAATAATCACCTATTATGTGAGTCTTCAAAACCGAAATACCCTTATAACGATCTAACAAAAATCGTCTCCAAAAGATACGTATCAAGGACTCGATCTCAAACTAATACAAATTTTGTTACTAGAAAATAAGTATTAGTATACTAGAAATAATAATAATATTACTCTTATAATATTATTAATGTGGAAATAATTTCTTACTTAGAAAAACTACTTCTAAGTATTATGAGTATGAAGGAGGTTGTAGTATGAATGTGTTAGTGAAAAATGATGAAGCATTTGCTCAACAACAACTAGTTATGTGTAGTGTGTTTATGTGGTATATAAGGGGCAAAATGAGCTTCCTTGCTCATGCTCTTGGCCGGCCAAGGCTCCCCAAATAGGCCAATGCATGGCCTTCTAATTCTTACATAAAGGCAAGAATATGCCTTACATACACTTACACACTTACACACCCACTTACACACACAATCATCTTACACACACACAACCTACATACTACACAAATACACGGCTGAAATGGGTCTTTTATGGACCCATTTTATCTTTGTCAATTGTGTTAATTTGTAACATGTCACACATGTCCCATAACACATGACCCAATTTGTTAATTGTGCAATTTTAACTATTAAAATTCATAATTTACAAATTTATTACATTTAAATAATTACACTAATAATTTCGAAATTATTATTGCACAAAAATGTAATGTCATAATTTAATTACAACTCTTTGTAATTTTATGATCAACCGTGTTCATTCTCAATTTAATCGTTTCCCAAACGAATAAATAAAAACGAGTAATAAAACGATTTTATTACTTTGACTTTTATCATTATAATCCCATTATAAAAATATTCGTCATATAAAATTATTTCCAAATTTCTAGTTATTAATTAATTCGTATCCAATACAATATTAATTAATTATTCCATTGAGACGGAATTCCCTAAAGATATGACCTTTAGGGATCAAGTGATCACCACCATCATATGACGATAATGTCAAACTCTAGACAGCCAATCATTATCGGTAAATGTTGATCAGTCGACTTTAAAAGAGTAACACTCCCAGTTGTGTTTCATTCAAATGAGTTTTAATTACGTCAACACACTATTGTCGAGGACACTTCCTCCAACATGTTAGTGCCCCTAGGAACCTGTGATATGGTGTTGGGATGGAGTACAATGGCTGTCTTCATTGAGACCTGTACTCTGGGATTTTAAGCAACTCAGGATGCAATTCCAGTATAAGGGGAATAAGCATGTATTATAGGGAGGAAAAATGAGAATAATGGAGTGGGTAAATGACAGACAATTGCAATCCCTCATTCTCAAAGGCACTGGATAATATTATTATACAGAAAAATATAATATAGAGTGTCTGATTTCCTATTTTCCTTACTCTAGTCCTCTTGTGTTTGAAGAGTTATGAACTATAAACACCTAAGAGGGGGAGAGGGTGAATTAGGTGTGACCCTTTAAAAATTTTAACGACAACTTCACTTGAGAGACTTAATAACGAGTAAGTTCACAAGATGAGCAGAGTGTTCTATGCAACAGTATGATTGACTGTTACACAGAAACTTGGAATCGTTCAAGCAAGCGAGAAAAAGCGAAGAGTATGAAAGTAAATGAACAAACAACCAAAGTTAAAAAATTGGTTCAGTCTCTTCTCTAAGACCTACGTCCAACCGTTATTTTATTGATTGTTAAGAAATTTACTCCAACAACTAAACGAATACAAGTAAAATAACTCGCCAACCTACTCCGGTTGCATTTGCTTAAAGCTACTCCGCTTCAAGACATTGACTCAAACTTAAAGCTACTCCGCTTCAAGAGTTTAAGAAGTTCTATCTCTGGTTTACACGATCAGAATCTCAGATGTTCACTTAAGAACGTGGAGATTTACATTTAAGATCTAAACACGAGAATCATGGAACAAACTCATTATGCCACAGTGCAGCTTACTGATACATGGAGATATTCAGACCCTATTGAAAAACGTTTGAAGACTTTTGAAACTTAAAATGATTTTTCAAAACTTAAAGAAAGATCTTTGAAAGCATAAGAGTTTTGCATAAATACTTCAATAAATGTTGTAAAAGCCTTAGCATTGAATGAGGCTAAGTGGTTTCTTTTATAGTACTCAAAACTTGGGTATTACCCAATGAGTACTTGTGTTGTACTTTTATCCATTGGATAATAGCTAGTCCACTTGACAAGTAAAAGTTGTTTTTTAGTTTTCATTGGCTCTTGAAAAAGCAATTCTGATTTTCTATCTAAGTTGTCTTCTAATAAGATGCTTAAGTACTACTTACATTTGAAATGTAAACAATTCAAAAACTCTTATTATTTTGCACACACGGTACACTACGAGTAAGACGGGTTTTAAGCTTCAACTCGTGCGAACCAAAAGAGAAGACGGTTTTTCCAGAAAATAGATTTTGACAATTATTTTTCAGAAAACTAAAACGACTATTTTGCACATTACTCGAAAACATTTTTCTCGTTCTAAAAATCTTCATGCGATACAGATGCAACAGTCTGATGGACTGTTGCATGACTAAGCAAACAGTTGACTCTAACAAGAGTGTTACACTTACTCTTACATTTGTGACTAAGGTTACATGGGGGTTGTTCTTGACTTGTGTTGTTCTTCTTGATCATGTTTGAAACACAATGGATGATATATATCTTGTTGCTTTTGTTCTTCAATCCATTTTACTTTGCCTTGAACACTTAATTCATGCCACTAAGATCAAACAATTAATATATACAAGGACTTGTCATCATCAACTAAAATGTTCCAACAAATTCCCCCTTTGATGATGACAAGCCTAAAACATATGATTTTTTTCCCCTAAACCCAAGGTCGGTCTAGACATCTAACATAATTGTTCACATATGATCAAGAGGTTAAAGATTAATATGCCTTAGTCTAAGTAGTTCGTTCCAAGCAACGAGCTAAAACATATTCACGGTGAACGTTAGCCTAAGAGTTACGAAACAAAACAACAACACATGTTAAACCACATACTTCCCCCTCTTGACATCCTCAAGGGGGGACTAATGCACCTGCAAAATAGAGTTCATAAAACATAATCCATATATGCATAATAGAGTTCATAAAAAAAAACACAACAACAAAATAAATAGTGTACTTAGAGACAAGTTCTTGAAAAGCCACGGGAAATGGGGTTAATGATTAGTGAGGAGGGTTGATTTTTTTGGAGGCAAAGCGCTCAAGAAGGTCTTCATTCATGGTTTTGAGCTCAGCCATTGCTCCTTTCGGATATCTCACGTCCTTGACAAGCTGCCCCATTGTTTTAGCAAGCTGATTTAACCGTGCAAGGACCTCACGCTGATCAACACTCTGTCCCACTATTGCTTGAGTTTTCTTCACCAAAACTCTATTGACCACGGCCATGCTCATCCGTGACAACAACCCCGATGACATCTCATCACTCAATTTCTCCACAGCTGGGCTACCCTTTTTCACCACCCTCTCAGCAGAAAACACCAATGACAACCACATACCATATGGCACCGCAAAAGTAGTGTCAAAAATACCGTTTTGGAAACTGGTGGCCGCTTCATGGATTCTGTAAAACATAAGGCGCGGAAGGTTGATGGGTTTATGCTTAACAATGTGGTGAATAAGAAGCATATCAAGGAGAGAGCATCTCGCTCGGCTGTTGTTGTTGGGCACCAGGTTGCGGAACACTAGGTTTAAGACAAAGCGGATTGGGGCAGGAAGTTCAATGACATAGATGTTGGTTGGGCCCTCGGTAGCACTAGGGCGAAGTACCTTGAGTACTTGGGCACTTGTAACCTCCTCAACTTCCCCCCAGTCACGTTTGGGAAAGGTTGTCAACCCCACATCAGAAATTTCAAGCAACCCAGCAAGTCGCTCAACAGTAAGAACAAAGGGCTTATGGTTTATAATAGCCGAAAGGGTACCCGAAGCAACATCGACTCTGACTGTTGCATAGAATTGAATGACTTCGGACAAGTACATGTGACTATACTTGTCGAGAAGGTTCACCCAACCCTGTGCATACATAGCCTCCTTAAAATACTTAAAAGTGGGTGATGAATCATACCAAGACTTGTGGTAGCGTCTTCCACTGTGAAAGCAAAGTTGAGGATACCGTAACTTGTCTTCAATGTGTCCTCCGGCAAGTCGAGAGAGTTGAGATGGTTTGCCACGTCATTTTTGAAGGCATCAGAGTATGAGGACACGGCAAGAGCACGACAAGTGTTTGTAGGTGTCTTGTCCTCTAGAATTTCCTCATCTTCTTCTTCAAGAGAGGACAAGAGCTTCGAAGTTTTGGCCCTCTTTGCTGTGCGGGTTTTTGACCCGGACCCCTTGCTTTTGACGGTTTTGGTTGCTTTGGTGGATGGAATTTCAGAGGGGATCTCATTAACCTCTTCTTCTTTAAATATTGCTGGGATCTTTCCCTTCCCTTGGAACGGGTCTTGGAAGAGGGTTCGGAAAACAGTGGGTCAAACATTTCCTCGAACACCTCATCCGCATTCTGAGTTCCTTCCTTTTCTTTTTCAACAGTGGTGTCCACTGTTTCATCCTCTTCCATAGCCTCCGTGTGTTTCTCCTTAGTTCCCACACTTTCTTCATTCATCTCTGAGTTTTCTTTTTCTTTGCTAGCACTCATTTCATGGAGTGTCTCAACTACCTCATGTTCTTCTTCCTCCACAACCTCCTTTGATTTTTTCTTTGTTACTTCCTTCTTGTTTTTCTCCTTTTCCTTCAATTTTTTCATCTCTTCTTCCTTTTTCTTGCTAAGATTCTCCATTATTTGATCAATCTCATCACTTTCAGTGGCCTCATTTTCCTCGATATTCAAATCAGGGATGTCAGACCTAGCTTCTTCTTCATTTTCTCTGACATTTTCAGCCTTATTTTTATCACATTCTTCCTCCTCATCGGTATCGAAATCCACCGAAGGATCAAGTTGAAGGGAAATGGGTTCCCTTCGTCCCTTGCCACGCATCTTTCTACCAGTTTTACCTCCTCTGACAGCCACCTTCTTACGGGATTGGACGGTTTTGGTGGATTGGACGGTTTTGGTGGTAACATTGGATTCGGGTTGAGCGGACATTTTTATTTTTGCAATGAATTTTGGGTTGAAGGTGTTTCTAAGGTTTTGTAGTTCTCTTGAAAGGTTTTTGGGAGACATTTTATTGAAGAAGGAAGGTGGAGGGTGTACGGTTATGGACGGGTGAGGAAGGAGAGAGGTTGGCAGTTTTGCTTTTGAATTTGTACAATGAGAGTACAATTTGCATGGGGAATTAAGAGGATAAGTGTAGGTGGTTAAAGTTTAAGTGTAGGAGGTTGTACTTTTGAGAAGGATGGATGGTTTTATTTGACAAGTCATTTAAGTTTGAGTGGCTCAACAAGTTAAAGTACACTATTCTTTTAATTGTAATTTTATTTTACATAACTTGTACTACACATAATATTAAACATAGTAATGAGTACTTATTTTAGCATGCATTAAGTTATCTCCTTTAGTCAATCATGTAGGAGAAGTACGTGATTTTTCATTTCGTTACATTTTGTCACGCAAACCAATTTCCGACCGAAGTCTTTCGAATTGTTCTCTTTCCAACGGTTTTGTGAAAATATCCGCAAGTTGATCTTCGGTTCTACAAAAACTTAAGCATATTTGGCATTTTTCCACTTGATCACGTAGAAAATGATGTCGGATGTCTATGTATTTGGTACGTGAGTGTTGTATTGGATTTTTTGAAATGTTGATGGCACTAGTGTTATCACAAAAAATAGTGGTAGTTTCGAATATTAGACTGTAGTCATGTAATTGTTGTCTTACTCATAGAATTTGCGCACAACAAAGAGTGGCACTTACATACACACTTTCGGCTGTGGACAATGCAATGGTGTTTTGTTTCTTTGAAGCCCATGAAATTATGCACGGTCCAAGGAACGTTGCAATTCCCGACGTGCTCTTTCTTTCCACGAGATCACCGGCATAGTCCGCATCGGAAAAACCTACAAGATCAAGTTCAAAATGAGTTGGATACCAAAGATGTACTCCTTGTGTTCCAACCAAATACCTAAAAATCCGTTTTACGGCTTTGAAGTGTGATTTGTTAGGATTTGCTTGGAAACGAGCACATACACAAACACTATAATGTATATCCGGACGACTTGCGGTTAAGTAGAGAAGTGAGTCAATCATACCTCGATAAATCTTCTCACTTACACTCTTACCTTCTTCATCTTTGTCGAGTTTGACTTTGGACATCATAGGGGTAGGCATTGGTTTGGAGTCGGACAACCCGAACTTGTTCAACATTTCTTTTAAGTATTTTTGTTGATGAATCATTGTTCCATGTTCATTTTGTTTGATTTGAAGACCAAGGAAAAATCCTAGTTCTCCCATCATACTCATTTCAAGTTCGGACGTCATCAAATCAGAAAAATACTTATAAAGAACGTTATTTGTTGCACCAAAAATAATATCATCGACATATACTTGTGCAAGCAACAGTTCAGTTCCTTGTGACTTAATAAACAACGTTTTATCAACCGAGCCTCGTGAGAAGCCGTTTTCAAGCAAAAACTTGGACAATTTGTCATATCAAGCTCGAGGAGCTTGCTTTAAACCGTAAAGTGCTTTGTCAAGTTTGAAAACATGGTTAGGAAATTCATTATTTATAAATCCGGGAGGTTGTTCAACAAAAACTTCCTCTTCAAGGTATCCATTTAAAAACGCGGTTTTCACGTCCATTTGGAAGAGTTTGATACCTTGAAAGGATGCAAAAGCTATGAGCATACGTATGACTTCAAGTCTAGCTACCGGTGCAAAGGTTTCATCATAATCAATCCCTTCTTGTTGATTATACCCTTACACCACTAGTCTAGCCTTGTTGCGTACGATTTCTCCAACATCATCAAGCTTATTGCGAAAGACCCACCTCGTACCAGTGACAGTACGTTGGGCAGGCCTTGGAACCAGATGTCATACCTTGTTACGTTCAAATTGCTCTAATTCTTCTTGCATTACTATGGCCAGTATTCATCAGTCAAGGCTACTGTGACATTGTTTGGTTCAATTTTTGAAATGAATGCATGAAATGCACAGTAATTTTGGAGGGATGATCTGGTTTTTACTCCTGAATTGAGATCACTGGTTAGGTTTGATAGAGGATGTGAGCTTTGATGTTTCCAATTTTTGAGGACAAGTGGTTCGGGGGAGTTATTTGTTTCTGGTGCAACAGTAGATGCTACTGTTGGATTTTGGGAATTGGTTGAGAGAGGACTTGGTTCTTCCTCTGTTTGTATGTTTAGTTGTTGTTCCCTCTCCAGATTTCCCCCTGAGGAAATGGCTTCTTCTGTTGGTGAGGGAGTGTTAGTTCCCCCTGAATTTTGGTCGGTTTCCTCATGCAACAGTTGATCAGACTATTGCTCGTCCTCTTCTAGCACTTGATCAATATCACGACAGATCATGCCAATCTCAAAGTCATCATCATATTCATCTTCTTCATCCTGATCATCAGAAATAAACAAAATTGACTCATCAAATATTACATGTACGCTTTCCTCCATTTTCATGGTACGTTTGTTATATATTTTATAAGCCTTACTATGATCCGAACATCCAACAAATACTCCTTCATCACTTCGAGCATCAAACTTTCCAAGGTTGTCTTTTCCATTATTGTGAACAAAAAACTTACTACCAAAACATTTTAAGTGTGAAATGTTAGGTTTTCTACCTCGAAGCAATTCATAAGGAGTCTTGTTTGTCATCTTTCGGATCATAACACGGCTATAAATATAACAAGAAGTATTGACCGCTTCTGCCCAAAAATTTCTAGGAACCTTAGAGCTAATGAGTAAAGTCCTAGCCATGTTTTCCAAAGTTCTATTCATTCTTTCCACTACCCCATTTTGTTGTGGGGTTCTAGCGACAGAAAAATTATGGCTAACACCGTACTCATTACAATAGTCATTGAAAGATGAATTCTCAAATTCGGATCCATGATCGGATCTTAATGAAATGAGTTTGTATCCAAATTTATTTTGAGCTTTCTTGACCCAAATAAGGAATTCATCAAAGGTTTGATCCTTAGAAATTAGAAACAAAAGCCAAATGTACCTTGAGAAGTCATCAACAATTACACAAATGTATCTACTACCACCTTTGCTAGGGATTCGCATTGGTCCATATAGATCTATGTGGATAAGTTCTAATGGTAGAGAAGTGCTAATGACATTTTTGGATTTAAAGGAGTTTTTTACTTGTTTCCCTTTTACACAATCATCACATAGGGATTTGAATTCGAATTTTATATTGGGAATGCCATCTACTAGGTCAAGTTTTCTTATGGTATTTAGTGTTTTGGCATTCACATGACCAAGTCGTTTATGCCAAAGCCAAGGGTTATTCTTTTGAACACTCATGCAAGATAAAGTTTGTCCCGACAATGAGTGAAGATTGTTCATGTAAACATCCCTAACACGATTACCACTAAGAATAAGATTCCTAGTCTTTTCATCTATTATTCTACATTCGTTTGCACGGAATTCAACAATATTACCACGGTCACATAATTGAGAAATACTAAGAAGATTGTGCTTCAAACCTTTGACAAGCAACACTTTGTCGACGCATAGTGACTTTGACTTACCAACTTTTCCAATACCAACTATTTCACCGCGCTTGTTGTCACCAAAAGTCACCATACCGCCATCATAGGCCTTTAGTGAGAGAAATTGGTTTTTATCTTCCGTCATATGACGTGAGCATCCACTGTCCAAATACCAATTGCTGCTGCCTCCCACTATTGCCTGCACATAATCAATTCGTTAGCTTAGGAACCCAGACTAGCTTGGGTTCCTTCTTAACATTCTTCTTTTTAGACACACCCTTTTTGACCCATGATTGTTTAGCTCTTGAAGTACTTGTTTCTAGGTCAAGTTTTCTCTTTTTACATCCATTGAACTCATGACCAGTGTTACCACAATAGTTGCATATTATGTATTCAGCAAGACCAGCGTACTTTCTTCTTCTGAAGTCAGTTTGACTTGGGTCATGGTTTCTAATGCAACAGTGTGTGTTACTGTTGCGTGAAAAACCAAGTCCAGTCATTTTCTCTCGACATTCATATTCTTGTGATTGCTTTAGAAGAAATTTTAGGACTCTCTGACTACCTTCCCATTTGAGATAGAAGGTTTTGGCCTCATCTAACTTTTTATTCAAGTTTTTGATTTCAATTAGATGTTCATGGTTTAGCTTTTGTGATTTGTCGAGAGATTGTTTCATGTAACTCACTTCATCACTCAACATTGTTCCAACTTGTTTTAGTTGTTTGTTATCATGCTTACAAGAAGTGAGTTCTAACAGCAAGGAGTCACGTTCATTGGTGATTGTGGAGACACGTTTGTTAAGACTGTCCAATTCCTTATCAAGATCTGATGCAACGGTGCAAGAGTCTGTGACTTGAAATTGTTCCAGTTTTTTTATGAGAATACAGTTCTGTTTTTGCAAACTCTTGATTTCATTTTCGACAATGGTTGAGGAGCTGGCTATGTCATTTTCATTTAGACTTTCTTTTAGACAAATGTTTTCTTCAGCAATGTTCTCGATTTCTTCTTGCATTGCTTCAAGTTTATCATTTTGAACACGACACTTATCTATGAATTGATCTAATAAAATGCATACTTTATCTTTTGAGAATGACCGAGCTTTTTTCTTATGTGAGTTTACCTCATTGTCGGAATCAGAGTTGGAATCATTTGAGTGGGCCATAAGACATACGACCTTTTCTTTGGAGGATTTTGAGACATTTTTTGAGGAATTTGACGAGACACATAACTTGGCATCTAATTCGTCCTCAAGGATTTTATCCTCTTCGAAATCAGATAAGCCCCAAATAGTCGTCATGACTCTTGCTTTATAATCTTGTTTTGCAACGTCACGTTTCTCCTTTGATTTAAATAGATCCCACTTTGGACATTCTTTGATTTGGTGACCCTTATCACATTTAAAACATCCAATAGTGGAAGTCGATTTTCTCTTAGGAAACTATCGTTTACTAGCATTAGTCTTAAACCTTTGAGAACCCCTACCATTTATCATACTTGAAATGTTTTTGGTGAACAAAGCAAACTCGTCATCTCCATCCTCCTCATCACTTGAGAGAGCATTGAGAGCGAGCCCTTTCCCTTTGGAACTTTCCTCAGAACGCTTCACGAGGGTTAGTTCGCGAGCCATGAGTGAGCCCATTAGTTCATTAAGGGGTAGAATAGATAGATCCTTTGCTTCCTCAATAGCGGTAACCTTTGGTTGCCATTTTTCGGTTAGGCTACGAAGAATTTTGCGAACTAGATCCTCGGGTTCAAAAACCCTCCCTAGATTTTTAAGTTCATTGACAATGCTAGAAAAACGAGAGGAGAGACTATTTATGGCATCCTTAGTCATGTTAAACATCTCGTACTGTTGCATGAGAAGATCTATTCTATACTTCTTTACTTGTGACGTTCCCTCATATGCAAGGCATAGGGTGTCCCAAATTTCCTTGGCCGACGTGCAACCAGATATTCGATTAATCTCTTGTTCACCGATGCCATATTGAAGGATGGACATGGCTTTAGAGTTCTTTTCGACCTTTTTGTAATCTGACTCAACGTACTTGTCCTCGCTTTTTGGTGTACTAGTGCCATCGGCATTAGTGACAAAGATAGCGAGGGGGCCATTTTTTATTATTAACCAACACTCATAATCAGTACCCTTAACGTAGTGCTCCATGCGATGTTTCCACCAGACATAGTTATCTCCCTTGAAGATGGGATACTTAGTGTGTTTATTTTCGTCCATAACTATAGGATCAACTCTTTTGGTGCTTAACCAATATCAAGAGCACGAGGCTCTGATATCAATTGAAGAGTTAGGAACGATAAACACCTAAGAGGGGGAGGGGGAGGGGCAGGGGGTGAATTAGGTGTGACCCTTCAAAAATTTTAACGACAACTTCACTTGAGAGACTTAATAACGAGTAAGTTCACAAGATGAGCAGAGTGTTCTATGCAACAGTATGATTGACTGTTACACAGAAACTTGGAATCGTTCAAGCAAGCGAGAAAAAGCGAAGAGTATGAAAGTAAATGAACAAACAACCAAAGTTAAAAAATTGGTTCAGTCTCTTCTCTAAGACCTACGTCCAACCGTTATTTTATTGATTGTTAAGAAATTTACTCCAACAACTAAACGAATACAAGTAAAATAACTCGCCAACCTACTCCGGTTGCATTTGCTTAAAGCTACTCCGCTTCAAGACTTTGACTCAAACTTAAAGCTACTCCGCTTCAAGAGTTTAAGAAGTTCTATCTCTGGTTTACACGATCAGAATCTCAGATGTTCACTTAAGAACGTGGAGATTTACATTTAAGATCTAAACACGAGAATCATGGAACAAACTCATTATGTCACAGTGCAGCTTACTGATACGTGAAGACTTTTGAAACTTAAAATGATTTTGCAAAACTTAAAGAAAGATCTTTGAAAGCATAAGAGTTTTGCAGAAATATTTCAATAAATGTTGTAAAAGCCTTAGCATTGAATGAGGCTAAGTGGTTTCTTTTATAATACTCAAAACTTGGGTATTACCCAATGTGTACTTGTGTTGTACTTTTATCCATTGGATAATAGCTAGACCACTTGACAAGTAAAAGTTGTTGTTTAGTTTTCATTGGCTCTTGAAAAAGCAAATCTGATTTTCTATCTAAGTTGTCTTCTAATAAGATGCTTAAGTACTACTTACATTTGAAATGTAAAAAATTTAGAAACTCTTATTATTTTGCACATACGGTACACTACGAGTATGACGGGTTTTACGCTTCAACTCGTGCGAACCAAAAGAGAAGACGGTTTTTCCAGAAAATAGATTTTGACAATTATTTTTCAGAAAACGAAAACAACTATTTTGCACATTACTCGAAAAAAAAATTCTCGTTCTAAAAATCTCCATGCGATACAGATGCAACAGTCTGATGGATTGTTGCATGACTAAGCAAACACTTGACTCTAACAAGAGTGTTACACTTACTCTTACATTTGTGACTAGGGTTACATGGGGATTGTTTTTGACTTGTGTTGTTCTTCTTAACCATGTTTGAAACACAATGGATGATATCTTGTTGCTTTTGTTCTTCAATCCATTTTGCTTTGCCTTGAACAATTAATTCATGCCACTAAGAACAAACAATTAATATATACAAGGACTTGTCATCATCAACTAAAATGTTCCAACAGTCTTGTCTATTTCTTATGCTTGTTTGTTGCCTAGTTTTCGTTGTCTGAGCTTGTATTCTTCTTTGGGTATGTTGGATTGGATGCCTCTGTTTTATTTGTACTATCTGTTCAGTCTACATCCACGGGAGAAACCCAAGCACAGGAAGGTAACCTTGTACCCCTTCCAATATAATCTATTTTGGATGAATTTGATGATATTTTTAAAACTCTCACTGAATTACCCCTTCATAGATCCGATGACCATACCATTCACTTGAAAGAGGGAACACCCCCTATAAATGCGGGGCCTTATAGGTATCCAGTGATCCAAAAAAATGTTATTGAAAGTATTGTAAAGGAGATGTTAGAATCAGGGGTTGTCAGACCTATCAAAGCCCTTTTTCATCCCCTATTGTGCTGGTCAAAAAGAAAGATGATACATGGAGGCTTTGTATTGATTATAAGGACTGAAACAAATATACTGTCAAAGATAAATTCTCAATCCCTGTCATAGAAGAGTTATCGGATGAGTTACAAGGGGTAGTGATTTTTCTAAAATTGACCTTAGATCTGGCCATTGGCAGGAGAATGCATACAAATGATGTCCCTAAAACTGCATTTAGGACACATGAAGGTCATTATGAGTTTTTAGTTATGCTATTTGGCTTAACTAATGCCCCTTCAACCTTTCAGCACCTTATGAACACTGTTTTCAAGCCTTGTCTGAGAAAGTTTGTGCTAGTATTCTTTGATGATATACTAATTTACAATAAAAGCCTGGAGGAGCATGCTCATCACCTCAGAACAGCCTTAGTTGTCCTTAGGCAACACACACACTATTTGCTAAATTGTCTAAGTGTGTGTTTGGAGCACCCGAGGTAGAGTATTTAGGGCATGTGATTTCTGCTAGAGGGGTGGAAACAGATCCTGCTAAAATAGAAGTTATGGTAAATAAGCTGGCCCCAACCAAGGAATGTGAAAGAGTTGAGAGGGTTTTGGGGCCTTACAGGATACTACAGGAAGTTTATTCAAGGGTATGGCATTATAAGTAAACCCTTGACCAATTTGTTGAAAAAGAATTGATATAAATGGAATGCTACTGCCACTACAACATTTCTGAAGTTGAAGGATACCATGACAAGAGCATCTGTTTTGGCTCTCCCACTTCATGGGAATTTGTGGTAGAAACAGATGCCTCAGATAAGGGTATGGGGGTTGTACTAACTCATAATGGTCATCCCATTGCCTACATAAGCAAGACATTTTCACAAAGAACTCAGGCTAGCTCTACGGCCTCTACCTATGAGAAGGAATTGATGGTTGTCATTACCTCAGTGGCGGACATTTTAAAATAAAGACTGATCATTTCAGTCTCAAGTATTTACTGGAAAAAAAATATACAACTGCATTTCAAAGCAAATGCCTGCCTAAGCTTCTAGGGTTGGATTATGAGATTATATACAGAAAGGGGAAAGCAAATGGGGTTGTTGATGCTCTTTTCAGGGTACAAAATGGGGAGTTGATGTCCTTAATATTATCTCAAATAAATACTGATCTTAAGGTGCAAATTTAGAACAGTTGGGAGAATGATGAGCAACTACAAATACTCATTCAGGAATTACAAATAGAGATGGCAATGGGTAGGATCTAGACAGGATCCTATAGGATCTAGATCCAGATCCATTTTAAAATGGTATATCCAGATCCTACTCTTATCCTTAGGGTCTGAAATTTTTAGATCCATATCCGTATCCTAAAGAACTGGGTAAGATTTGGGTAAAATGCAGATCCGTCAATCTCCAACGATACATTCAAATGAAATCGCACCAAGCCACTATTATACATTATTTCACTTTTACTTGTCAATTAGAGACAATGTTTTAGTCGAATTACCCTTTATTAGCTTCACTGGTTTAAAAATCATAATCTAAAAGAAACAAAAAAATGAACACAATGTTAAAAAGTCTTATGACAACTTACAAATGGTTTACAAACCACAAAATAATTATAATTCCGACAATTTATAATAAAACAAATTGTTCAAACAAATTAAACACTAATACTTCATTCCTTGTTTCCATGATCTACCTTTGAAGAGTTGAATCTATCCAAAAATTACCCTTATAGAAATTAAAATAGGGTCCAAGGGTAGGATATGGATCTTAGTGGTGGGATCCAGATCCGACCCGGATCCTAAGGATCTAAAATAATAAGATCCATATTCTACCCTTGAATATAGGGTCTCGTGAATCTTGGTAGGATCTTGGATTCATTGCCATCTCTAATTACAAAATGGGGGAAGTAAACCTAATTACTCATGGGCTCCAAGAGAGTTAAAGAGAAAGGGCAGACTGGTAGTGGGAAATAGTGTGGAATTAAGATCTGACAGGGAATTTGCAGTAAGGGATCTGGTGTATGTCAAATTGCAACCCTACAGACAGATGTCCATATCTTTCAGGTCCCAGCAAAGATATTTTCTAAATATTTTGGGCCATTTCCTATTGTTGCTAGAATTGGAGTTGTTGCCTACAAATTACAATTGCCTTATGAAGAAAAATTCATCATGTTTTCCACGTATATGTACTGAAGAAGCATGAAGGTCCACTGCCACCAGTATGCCATTCCAGACTTGGATGGGCAGCAGCAATTAAGGGCAGAGCATGTTGTAGTACTGGACAGGAAGCTAGCCAAGAAAGGGAATCAAGTTGTGGTTTATGTTTTAATTCAGTGGTCCAATGGAGAAGCTGCTGATACTACATGGGAACCTTATGATTACATTGCAAACAGATTTCCTCAATTCAATTTGGATGCAGCTTGAGGACAAGCAGAAATTTAAGGGGAGTGGATTGTCATAACCTTAACTGACTCTCCTAACAGAATTGCTGATCTAGCACATAACAGAATTCTAACAGAATTCCTCAAATACATCTGGAACCAGTTAGTTAGAATTAGTTGTCAATAACTAATCTCAAAGTATTATAAATAGGCTTTAAGCCAATAATTTTCAGGCATGCATTATATTACACTTCTCCTAATTCTCTATGTAAAGTTCTGTTAAGCTTGTAACAATTAAGTTTTCCATTAATGAAATGTTAAGCTCGATTGTTTTCTCTAAATTCAGCAATCATGCAATTGTTTCTCGAATTTCTTCGAATTGATTCCTAGAAGTTCATTCCACAATTTAACAAATTAGGGATAATTTCGAAATAGAAGTAACATCATCAACAATAACAAATTGAAGATAAATTTAAGAGAAAATAATGTAAAAATACTTATCCCTTGACTTAAAACCATCGGATGAGGGCACGATTCTTCTGCTCATGATTGATCAGATTCCATTACAACACAATATAGAATGTAATACAGAAGAATATTAGGGTAAATTTAGGAGAAAATTGGGGGAAATCATAGAGAAATATGAGAGGGTTTTGGGGTTAAATGAGAAGGTAAATGGAAGGTTATTTACAGGTTAACAGTAACAGGCAAAAATATAGACAAGGGCATATCGGTCTTTTTTTGACGAAATTGATCGGAAACATGGTTTTGGCTTAATTTTAAAAGAAAACTAATTTTATGGCTGTAAGTTTCAAAAAAAATAAAAATAAAAAATAAGGCTGTAAGTTTCAAAATGTGATTTTTATAAGGTTGTAATCAACAATTTTCTGTTAGATTTTCATATAAAATAATTAAGTAATATTATTAACCATGATATTAATTTCAGTTATCAAAATCCTATAATTGTGGCCCATTATTTTTGGCAGTCAAACCATGAGTTACAACTGCCCTATTTTATTTCCCACTTCTTTAGTTGACTACCACTCTTCTCTCCCATGTTTTGAGAACTATTTTTTAATGGCAAAATCAGTGTAAATACAATACACATTCTGATTAATAAGGTCACTAAACCTACTCTCTCTTAAGTTAATTACACCATCTAAATTGTGAGAAAGGAGGGTTCGAAAACCAATATCAGACGACCACAGTGACGGTTATCAGAAGAGGGAAACGGGTTTATTTATTCATTTGGGTTTATAAAGCTGATCAGGAATACCAATAAGCAATGGTTGGAGGTTCTTAATTCTCGATCCTTTTATCGCTTCCGCATTCGTTAATTGTGTGTTAATTAAACATGCTATAAAGTAATTAAAGTTCTTACATTTGGTATCAGAGCTTCATGTTAATCGCCTCTGTCTTGTTTGTTGTTTTTTTCGATTTTCGGTTTCCGTCGTTTGCTTTTGAAGCTGAAGTTTTTCATTTCCGTCTATGTTTTAAATATGGGAAATGTTGCATGTATGCGCATAATTTATGAATTGTATATTCTGATTTAATGTATGCGCATAATCTGGAAATTATGGAGTTTGGAATCTTGTTTCTGTTTTGTCGAGAGGTTCAAGGAGACATGAAGTCTCATATAAATGCTTTATTGTGTTTTGTGTAGTTGAATTACAGTAACGTCCCTTTTGGTCCACATTTTTTGTATACTTCTGATGTTGGATATGAAAGTTTCCTCTTTTCATGCTAAAGTACTCTTGCTTAAAGTTACCGCATGCCTACATATAGAGTAATAAGAAAAGTGATTCAACTTTATCTACCCCACTAGCTTCTAAATATACATATAAATATTGTTTCTTTATCTATACATGTCGTTTAAAGTCTGATTTCTCTGACATTACACATTCTACACCTCAATGCTTTTTGATTTATCTGATGATGGAGGTTTCATCGGATATGTATATATATATATATTAATTTTAATATTTTTTAAATGTCTAGTGATTTTAAATTTATTCGTTAGGGAGTAGCCACAACATCTCTAATTGTTTAAATTTTATTCGAGATCACATGTGGAAACTAGACATTAATTGTAACTAATTATACGTAATATGATTAGACATACCCACAAGAATCTTATTGTATTTGTATAATTAATTAGGGTGTTATATTGAATTATGTTTCTTAATCTACCCACAGTAGTTGAGAAATGAATATGATTTGATAGTTTCATCATAAAGTCTAATTTTAATTTTTATGAATCTAATTTGTGTAGACTTTTGCCCACAGGCAAGTTTTATGTCACTAGATTCATTTAAGCATAATTTACATTGATCGGTTGTGATAAAGTTAACTCTCAAATTTTTATTACTAAGCATGTATATATATTCATTTGCAGAAATTCAATCTGGTAGTTCGTATGATATCAAAATGGATATTCCTGATTTAACTGGTGATAACTTCAAGGTTTGGAAGGAAAGAATTTTGTTGCATTTGGGACTCATTCGTTTTGATTATGCTATACTTAATGACGAACCCCCTAAGCTAACTAAAGAGAGCACTCCTGGGGAAGTTGATACCCGCAAATAGTGGGACGAATCTAATCGTATTTGTTTGCTATTTATTAAAACCAAATTGAGTGCTAGTATCAGGTGTTCTATCGAGCATCACACGAATGTAAGGGATCTCATTAAAGCTATTGATGAACAATTTCAGACTTCCGATAAGGCTCTTACGAGCACCTTGATAACGGAATTCACATCCTTAAAGTTAAGTGCCACTAAAGGGGTGCGTGATTAAATCATGCGCATGAGGGACATTGCAGCTCGACTAAAGATTTTGGAAGTTACCATGTCTGATAGTTTCATTGTACACTTCATATTGTGCAGTCTTCCGTCACAGTTTGCCCCCTTTAAGATCTCTTACAACACACATAAGCATAAGTGGTCACTTAATGAATTATTGACCATGTGTGTTCAAGAGGAGGGTAGGCTTTCGATGGAAGAAGGCGAAAAGGTGAATCTTACAACCTCTACTGATAAAGCTTCATCCAGTAAGAGGTTTAAGGGTCACAATAAAGACAAGGGAAAGGGTAAGATATCAGCTGAGCCTACCATTAAGAAGGAGTATGCATGTTTTTTCTGCAAAAAGAAGGGACATGTGAAGATAGACTGTGAAAAGTTTAAGGCTTGGTTGAAAAAGAAAGGTAATTTTCATGCGTTTGTTTGTTATGAATCTAATATGGTCAATGTTAATCATAATACTTGGTGGATTGACTCTGGTACTAAAATCCATGTTTCAAATACCTTGCAGGGTATGACAAACCTTCGGAAACCAGTGGCAAGTGACAGCGCTATCTATTCAGAAAACAAGATAGGCTCGCACGTTGAGGCCGTGGGGACATGCAATTTAATTTTATGTATTGGTTTTATTTTGGTTTTGTAAAAGACTTTTTATGTTCCGAATTTTGCTCAGAATTTGATTTCAGTTTCTAGACTTATACCTTTCGGATATTCTTTTAACTTTATGGACTCTGGTTTTAGTATTTGCAGAAATTCTAAAGTTATTGGTAATGGTATTTTGTCTGATAATTTATATCGTCTTTGTTTACAAAATGATACCACTCAAAACACTATGGCATGTTAATACTGGTTTAAAAAGAAATATTATAAATGAGGAGTCTTCTATGTTATGGCACCGGAGATTGGGACACATCTCCATTGAGTGGGTCAAGAGATTGGTAAAGGAAGGGGTACTTAGTACTTTAGACTTTACCGATTTTGAGACTTGTGTTAGTTGCATTAAGGGAATGCAAACTAACAAATCTAAGAAAAGTGCTAAGAGGAGTTCTGACCTACTAGAGATCATACACACGGATATATGTTGTCCGGATATGAACGCTAACGATCCGAAATACTTTATTACCTTTATTGATGATTATTCACGATATATACATCTTTACTTCGTTCCAAAGACGAAGCTTTAGATGCCTTTAAAATTTTTAAGGCTGAAGTAGAGAAACAGTGTGATAAACACATTAAGATTGTGAGATCAGATAGAGGTGGTGAGTACTACGGTAGATATACTGAGGATGGACAAGCATCTGGTCCTTTTGCTAAATTTCTTCAAGAGCATGGGATTGTTGCCCAATACACTATGCCTGGTTCTCTGGACCAGAATGGTGTAGCAGAAAGAAGGAATCGGACATTAATTGAAATGGTGCGTAGTATGAGAAGTAATATTAAACTTCCTTCATTTTTGTGGGTTGATGCGCTAAAGACGGCTGCGTATATTAAATCGGGTTCCTTCTTAGGCCATCCCTAAGACTAGACCTGTCAAAACCTGACCCGACCCGAAAACCGACCGTAACCCGACCTGTAAATAACCCGTAAATAATCCGGTTTTTTCAACACGAACCCAAAAGATACCCGAACCCGTTTTGACCCATCAACAACGGGTCAAAACCCGACCCGCAGCGGGTTGACCGTTGGGTCAAGACAATATATCATTTTTATAATATACAATGTCATATAGTCTATAGGTATTGACGAGTTACAAATTTTTGAGGAGAAATATGTATATATATATATACAGTATGTCACGTCATCACCTCAAACAATATGTCACGTCGTCACCGCAAAGTGTGTGTCACACCGTCACTTTCACTGTAGTACGTCAAATTGCCTTCTACGTCAGCACCGCCAACTCATCACATCGTACCACATGCCATGTCATCACATCGAAATGTGTGTCACGTCGTCACTTTTAGTCTAGTACGTCAAGTTACATTTCACGTTAGCATTGTCAACTCATTATTTCGATGGACTACATGCCACGTCATCACGTCGAAATGTGTGTCACACTGTCACTTACACCTCATTCCATAACATCATTGCCTCTTCATCACCTAGGACCACATGCCACATTATCACCTCGAAGTGTGTGTCATCATACCGTCACTTTCACCGTATTACGTCAAACTAAACCGCACTTTGCGTCAACACTTTCACCTCATCACCTCAGATCACATGTCACGTCATCATTGTTATCTTATTTGAATCTCATTATCGTATTTGGCGAGTTAATGATGACGATAACGATGATGATGTTGGTGGTGATGGCGAAAATGGTGACAATTAAGTTGACTAAGACGAGTAAGAGAGGAGAAAATGTATACATGTAAGAATTATGATATAAAAGGAAGTTTCAAAAATTGCGAGGAAAAGAGGTTGATTGACCCGTATTTTTACCCGAACCCGACCCGGAACCCGTATAGACTTGACCCGTATTTTACCCGACCCGAAATACACCCGACCCGTATTTTACCCGAACCTGTATCTACCCGACCCGTAACCCGCCCGTTTAACCCGTTTGACAGGTCTACCTAAGACGCCTTTTAAGTTATTCAAAGGTTGGAAACCGAGTTTGCAACATATACGCATTTGGGGATGTCCGTCTGAGGTGAGAATTTACAACCCACAAGAAAAGAAACTAGACCCAAGGACTATTAGTGGGCATTTCATTGGATATGCTGAAAAGTCCAAAGGTTATAGGTTATATTGTCCGTCTCATAGTACCAGGATTTTGGAATCTAGAAATGCAAAATTTCTAGAGAATGACTTAATCAGTGGGAGTACTATAGGAGTTGAACCTGAAAAGGATCAACATGAAGCTTCACCCTCTGTTTGAGTAACAGGTTGGTTATTGTTCACGGTCCTGAAGTGCGGCCGGAGGTTCAACAACCAAATACAGAAATTCCACAAAATGTCGATCAAAATATGGTAGATCATAATGAGGAAGAAGTACACCGCGAGGTTGAACAAATTCCATTAAGAAAATCTACTCGAGAAAGGTGATCGGCGATTCCTGACGACTATTGTTAGAACACAATATGTTGATGATGACAAGTTACCTTGATTAATCTAATGTTTGCTTGATTAGTACAAGAGATTAGCAAAGTGACATAAGGCTCATTGAAGATCACAAGATCATATGTCAAGAAGCAAGCAAAGACAAGTGAAGGCCAAGTCTAGGAAAATGTTGTAAGCAAGGTAGTTTAACTTACACTCGTATTTATTAGAAGGTGCAAAATCCTTGCAACAGTCTAGCAGACTGTTATAACTGGGGTTTCTAGTACGGTTGATACGTGTCTATTTTATGATGTTTTACATCTATTTTTACACGTATTTGGTCGCTCATTTACTATGTTTTAGCCATTATTTTCCACAAATTGTGTACTTTCGTATTTTTATGCACTTTTGCAGATTTATGCGGAAAAGAGACGATTTGGCACCAAATTCGTATCCTCAAGTCTTTTGCTTAATTAAGGAATAAATGGAAAGTCAACTAGAGTCAAAATCAAGTACCAAGAGTCAAAACAGAAGAAAATCCGAAGATTTCCGTACAGAAGCGGTCGACCGACCAGTTAAACGGGTCGGCCGACCAGGCCTGATTTTCATAAAACCCAATTTCCAAGGAAGGCCGGAAATAAGAGAAGTCCAGCAAGAAGCGGTCGACCGACCAGCCAAACGGGTCGGCCGACCAGAACGAAGCCCATGCGATTCTTTTTCGGAAATAAAGTAGAATTAGAATTATAAGGAAACTCTTAGTTTTTACCCTATATAAACAAATCTTGTGATTAGGGTTATGTATGCTTTTTGATATGTATGCTTGATATCTATTATCAATCCTGAGGATCTTTTATTCAATCTTTTACCATCTAGTTCATCTTTTATCATTATTCAAGAATTCTCAAGCATTCAATAAAGTTTATTCAGTTCTGCCTTAATTCCAATTGTGGTGATTATTCTTTAATCTAGTTTTATTATAGCTCTTGTTTCTATTACAATTGTTAAGTTAGAATCCCAAGCTTTATTGAATCTTGCATGCTTAGATTATTTACTATGTTCTCCATGTTTATTCCCAATTTTACAATCGTCTTAACAGTCATGAATAGCTAATTTTCATATGTTAGGATGTAGGGGATAATATGCATAGATAAATAAAATCCGAAAAACCGACCTGTAGCAGGACCATGGTCGGCCGACTGGAATAGCCGGTCGGTCGACCGAGGCCGTGGTCGGCCGACTGGAGTAGCCGTTCGGTCGACCACTCGCGTATGTTTTCTTATTTCGTCTTTTCTTGTCAATTATAATATCCTGCAATGAGACCATAAGGAGACTTGTAGGATGTTAGTAATGACCTACCCAAGATTGAAAGATACGGGAAGGGCATTGGTTTACACCTTAAGACGGATAGGTTACTCAAGGCTGAAAGGTATGTGACCTGGGATTTAGGAATCACCCTTATTGTTGACACCCAATAATTGTGAGACCTAGGAACTAATAGCATAGGCCGAAAGGAGCTATTAGGTAGCATAGACTTAAAAAGATATGTTACGCCCCCTTACGCGACTGCAATACATGTTGACCTTAGGATTTATTTTACCTTAGCTATTTATTACCCAAACATCCTAGCATCCCTTTT
Organism: Silene conica; assembly: GCA_029255685.2. Lineage (NCBI taxonomy): Eukaryota > Viridiplantae > Streptophyta > Magnoliopsida > Caryophyllales > Caryophyllaceae > Silene > Silene conica. The sequence continues at coordinate 19,764,410 of CM055319.2, forward strand.
TATATATTTTAATTCTCATCTTTTTTCTTATTTTATTTTAATCTTTGCCTTAGATATAGTAATCAACAATCCAAAACCCCCAAAATTGTTACTTTAAACATTCACATCAAACAATAAACATTCCCCACCTCCTTGTGGTTCGACCCTGACTTTCACTATCTATTGTTAAAGTTAGGAATTATAAATTTTATCTTTGGTACCCTCAACGACGGGCATCAAATTTTGGCGCCGTTGCCGGGGAGGTGACGCCAGTGTTTATTGTTTATTGTTTTTGTTTCCCTTTTTGTTTAAGGAACTTTATGTTCCTTAAACCTTCTCACTTTTTCTTGTAGTTTCCATCTTATGCGCATGTCAGTTCAAGGAGAACTCCTACCACTTGACCTCGAAATTGAGAGGACTCTTAGAGAAAGAAGAAAGCAACCTCTAGCAAATCAGGAAGGAGGCTCACCATCTTCCTTATTTCAAGAAGACTTATTCGAACAACCATCATTACCATCTTCACCAAAAACACCACCTTCACAACCAAATTCACCCATCAATCCACTTTCACCAAGATCACCACCTTTTACCTACTTTCCAGTTTTTTCTAAAGAAGAAGAGAACATGACAGAGGAAGCTACTATTGCCAGTCACTCCATGCCTCAGGCAAAGGACCTATACAAAGGGTTCACTTTACCTGCAGGTACTGGGAAGCCATTCGAGGCCAAGCCTGCCTACATAACTATGGTTGAAAGAAACCAATTTGGAGGCTCGGCCAATGAGGATGCTGCTAAGCATATTGAAATCTTCACAGATTACATATGCTCTATAGCACCCCCAGAAGGAGTGACGCAGGACCAGATTAAACAAACCATGTTTATCTTCTCCCTTAGGGACTCTGCGAGAGAGTGGTACAGAGATCTTGACCGCACTGCTGCGGGAGTCACGGATTGGAACACCTTAGCCTTAGCATTCTACAGAAAATACTATTCTGCATCAAAGACTAATGCTTTAAGAGCGCAGATCACTAATTTCAAGCAAGGTCCCAATGAAGATTTTAGCGAGGCGTGGGACAGGTTCAAGAGACTTGTTCGATCCATACCACATCACGGATTCGAACAATGGTTTCTTTGCAACCAGTTCTACAATGGCCTCTACGATGACAACAGGGCCTATCTAGATGTTGCAGCTAATGGAAGATTCCAAGATAATTCAGGAGAGACTAAGGGTCTCAAGTTGATAGAAGATGTTGCTGTGCACCGTGCTGAGCATGGTACTTCCAGAGGGAATCAGAGGAAAAATGAGTACAACCTGTCAGCAATTGAGGCCTTGACAGCTAAGTTAGAAAAAGTTGAGGCTGCAGGAAAGCTCGATCTAGGGAGTGGAAGCAAGGGAGGAATATACCAAGTGAACGCCGTTCAGGACGGACCCTTTGCTTGTGAGAGGTGCGGTGGAGAAGGGCATGTGTCGAAATTCTGTACTTCATCTAATGAAACATGTGCCGCTTTTCAGCATTACCGTGGGAACAATTTCTATGACCCAAATAATAATAATGTCCATCCCAACTTAAGGTGGACAAGCCAGAATGTTCAAAACCCACAGCACATGCAACCTCAGCAAAATTCCACTTATGTACCCCCACATAAACAAAATTTCCAAAGACCACCTTTCAACCCTCAACCACCTTCTAATCCTCCACCCAACACAGATGCTCTTATCCAAAATCTTATTGGGTTGGTTCAGAAGGAGTCACAGGCTAGAGAGGCAGGAATGAAGATGTTAGAGTCCCAGATTGCTCAAATTGCGAGCAAGAATGATACTAGGGCTCCGGGTCAACTTCCGACCAAACCGGACCAGAAGAAGGAGACTCTAAACGTCGTAACCCTGCGAAGTGGAGCCAAGGTGGGGAGCGAGAAAGAAAAAAAGGCGAGCAGCAGCGAAGGCGGTCGACCGACCGAAGAATCTGGTCGACCGACCGCGGAGCAGGATCCGAAATTTTCGCCTGAACAGGAGACTGGTCGACCGACCGAAGATACTGGTCGACCGACCACTGAAGCAGAACCTGAAGTTCCCTTTCGTCCAGAATTGCCGAACAACTTGCGGGATTTTCTTTTCCGGGGTGATAAGACCCCCAGGTTTTTAAAAAGGGCTGCAAATACGGAGTCCTCAGCTGCTCCTTTTCCAGAGAGACTCGTGCCTTCAAAGGATCAGGTATCTTTTGACAAATTTAAGGATGTGATTCGTTCATTAAATGTTCAAGTTCCATTCTTAGAATTAGTTCAACAAGTTCCTTCTTATCTTAAATTCATGAGACAGCTTTTGTCAAGAAAGAGGTCTCTAGAGAAGGTTGAGTCTGTGGCTCTCACTGAAGAGTCATCCAGTTTTTTAACTCATGTCATTGCCCCTCATAAACTAGAGGACCCTGGAAGTTTTTCTGTCCCCTGTAATATAGGAACCTTCCCAGTTAAGAAGGCTCTATGCGATTTAGGTGCTAGTATAAGTGTCATGCCCCTAAGCGTTGCCTTAAAACTAGGAATGACCGAATTTGCAGTGACCAGTATGACAGTCCAAATGGCAGATCGCACATCTATGGAACCTGTAGGGGTATTAGAAAACATCCCTGTGCGTATTGACAGGTTTTTCTTCCCAGTCGACTTTGTTGTTTTGGACATCCCAGAGGATGCCCATATACCCATAATTCTAGGAAGACCCTTTCTTCACACTGCAGGTGCCATTATAGATGTGGGCACTGGAACTCTAACTTTCAAGGTAGGCAAACATTCTATTATCTATGGCCTATCCTATAGGAAGAAGGATGCTATGACCCCCATCACATGTAATGCTATCACTTCTAAGAAAAAGTATGAGGTCATCACTACTTCTCCCACTTTATTACCCGTTCCTGTATCTGTTTTTACACCTCCGCCCCAGATTGGGAGCAGTAGGGAGGACACTTCTGTCATGACTATTGCAGGAACTGGTTTGGGGAAACCCAAGGAGAAAGAAGTCATCATCCAGAGAGGAGGAATGGGATGCCTAAGCTATGAAGAAGATGAGGATCCAGATGTCGTGGATCGAGAGGAGAAAAAGAAGAGGAGGCAAGCTCAAGAAGAGAGACCGTCGCATATGCTTTGCGACGGCGGAAAGAAGATATGTTTTGCTACTAAAGCAAAAACCGTGGAGACTACGGCATGCCGTCAGAAGCCGTGGTCGGATATTTTCCGCATCTTTAGCGGATAGTTGTTTTTGAGTTACAGTTTTAAGACAATTTATTTTATGTTGTGTGAAACTTTTTAGTTTGGTTTGCTAGTAGTTAAGACTTTTCGAATCGTTCCGGGCATCTCGCGCATTGTTGGGCGCACATATTTTCTTGCTTTTCCAGGATTTACGAAGAAATGAAGACCTCCAGGACGCAGAGGGTCGACCGACCAGAAACATCAGTCGGTCGACCAGAGACGCTGTATCGCTGATTTCTCTGTGGTTCACAGGAGGTCGGTCGACCTGTTACATCGGTCGATCGACCTGCTCTCTGCTGCGGTCTTTCGTTTCTCTTTCTTGGAAATCGCAAAATTGACTTGGATTCTTGAGTGGCACTGCTAGCCACCAAAACCTCCCAGCTTACGCTGGTTTGGGGAGGTTTTTCTCATGCACTTCATAACCCAGTGAGTTCTTTCCAGTTTTTCCTTAGTTTTAATTTCTTTACATCTTTCCTTTAATTTTCTGAAACCTTTACTTAGGCTAATGCACAATGGGGACATTGTGCGGGTTGGTTTGGGGAATGGTTTCGTGTTACATGCATTGCATTTTGTCACACGTTTATTGCATTTCTGTCTTGCATCGTTCTTTTCTTTATTTTCCTTATATATACAAAAATCCAAAAAAATTCAAAAATTCAAAAAAATTCCAAAAAAATGCACGTTTATTTTAGCATATAGGTCGAGTCGGAACGAAAGTATTTCAAGGATGATTTAGCTATCTTACATGTTTATGCCTTTACCTTGCCTTGTCAACTTGTTTTAGTATAAGAGTCTTTTGCATATCTACGAGTTTTTGTCAACTTGCATATCTTGAGACTTGACTTATACCTTGGCGACCTACTTATACATTCTAAGTTTTAGAGCCCTATTCCTGGTTTCATTCTTAAACCAGTTGTCTAGGATGTGAGTAGTACTCCCCTTGGAACATGTTACATCAATATGCATAAACATGAACTTGAATTGCTATATACTTGTTTTACTATCTCGTTTTGTGAGTCTTGATACGTGCATTTGGGATCCCTTTCCTCATATTTACCCATAAGCCTTACATAGCCAGAATTGCCTTTTTATTCCCCCAAAACTACATCTCATACTTAGCCTGCCCTTCCAAGCTAGTATTTGTGGTCATTGGATTATTTTTTGAGGCATCTTGGTTTGTATGCTATTATGAGCAAAAAGATAAAAGAAAGAAAGAAAGCAAGAAAAGAAAAAGAACAGAAAATTCAAAGAAAGAAAGAAAAGAAAAACGAAAAAAAAAAATACGAAAAATACGAAAGTCAGTCGACCGACCACATACAGGTCGGCCGACCAACTGACATCATCAGAAAAAAAATTCGTTCCAAAAATCCCTTTCTTTTATATGTTATCACTCCCGTGCCTCATTCAAAAATATTTGGGAGTCCTTTCTTATATTTAATGTGAGAGTTGTGCTACAAAAGAGCACTTTCTTAATATCAAAAGTGTGAAGTTTGTTGTTGGAAATCAGTTTTACTAGCTTGGCTACTAACCCCACAAATCCAAAAACATCTTAACCACTTTTTACCTTTTACCTCACATATCTTTCATTACCTCATTTGCATGTATTTAGGCCACTTAAATGAGATTGTTATACGAAGTTGTAGAATTCTTGTTCATGTTAGATTGCAGGCATGTTTCCATGGGTCGCAGTTAGGTGAGTGTCATTACAAATATACTTCTTTCTATCTTTTACATATACTCACCCTTTGCTTCATGAATGTCTCGAGCGTACCGCGAGAGTCCATGGTATAAAGTCTCTATAGTCTTTATTTTTGCAAGTCTGACAACCCTATAACTCGTTTGCATGATTTAAATACTTTCTCATTTTGTTCTTGACATTGGTATAAGCTTACATGTAAATTTCGCTCTGAGATTGAAATCGTTCCATTAGTTAAGATCGAGTCTATTTCTTGCTTGAGGGCAAGCAAGGGTTTGGTTTGGGGAATTTGATACGTGTCTATTTTATGATGCTTTACATCTATTTTTACACGTATTTGGTCGCTCATTTACTATGTTTTAGCCTTTATTTCCCACAAATTGTGTACTTTCGTATTTTTATGCACTTTTGCAGATTTATGCGGAAAAGAGACGATTTGGCACCAAATTCGTATCCTCAAGTCTTTTGCTTAATTAAGGAATAAATGGAAAGTCAACTGGAGTCAAAATCAAGTACCAAGAGTCAAAACAGAAGAAAATCCGAAGATTTCCGTACAGAAGCGGTCGACCGACCAGTTAAACGGGTCGGCCGACCAGGCCTGATTTTCATAAAACCCAATTTCCAAGGAAGGCCGGAAATAAGAGAAGTCCAGCAAGAAGCGGTCAACCGACCAGCCAAACGGGTCGGCCGACCAGAACGAAGCCCATGCGATTCTTTTTCGGAAATAAAGTAGAATTAGAATTATAAGGAAACTCTTAGTTTTTACCCTATATAAACAAATCTTGTGATTAGGGTTATGTATGCTTTTTGATATGTATGCTTGATATCTATTATCAATCCTGAGGATCTTTTATTCAATCTTTTACCATCTAGTTCATCTTTTATCATTATTCAAGAATTCTCAAGCATTCAATAAAGTTTATTCAGTTCTGCCTTAATTCCAATTGTGGTAATTATTCTTTAATCTAGTTTTATTATAGCTCTTGTTTCTATTACAATTGTTAAGTTAGAATCCCAAGCTTTATTGAATCTTGCATGCTTAGATTATTTACTATGTTCTCCATGTTTATTCCCAATTTTACAATCGTCTTAACAGTCATGAATAGCTAATTTTCATATGTTAGGATGTAGGGGATAATATGCATAGATAAATAAAATCCGAAAAACCGACCTGTAGCAGGACCACGGTCGGCCGACTGGAATAGCCGGTCGGTCGACCGAGGCCGTGGTCGGCCGACTGGAGTAGCCGTTCGGTCGACCACTCGCGTATGTTTTCTTATTTCGTCTTTTCTTGTCAATTATAATATCCTGCAATGAGACCATAAAGAGACTTGTAGGATGTTAGTAATGACCTACCCAAGATTGAAAGATACGGGAAGGGCATTGGTTTACACCTTAAGACGGATAGGTTACTCAAGGCTGAAAGGTATGTGACCTGGGATTTAGGAATCACCCTTATTGTTGACACCCAATAATTGTGAGACCTAGGAACTAATAGCATAGGCCGAAAGGAGCTATTAGGTAGCATAGACTTAAAAAGATATGTTACGCCCCCTTACGCGACTGCAATACATGTTGACCTTAGGATTTATTTTACCTTAGCTATTTATTACCCAAACATCCTAGCATCCCTTTTTATATATTTTAATTCTCATCTTTTTTCTTATTTTATTTTAATCTTTGCCTTAGATATAGTAATCAACAATCCAAAACCCCCAAAATTGTTACTTTAAACATTCACATCAAACAATAAACATTCCCCACCTCCTTGTGGTTCGACCCTGACTTTCACTATCTATTGTTAAAGTTAGGAATTATAAATTTTATCTTTGGTACCCTCAACGACGGGCATCAACGGTCATGGAGATAATTTTCGAAAATCATTTTTATTAAAAGAAGTTGGTTTTTTATCTCACCTGTATATTTTAAATGGTTTACAAACTAAAGGAAATCAAATTGAAATTCAAATATCACAAGCACATGAGGTCTAAAGGCTAGAAAGTAAAAAGTAAGCTTTTTCCTTTTATAGCCATAAGACTTTTTCAAAGAAGGTTCCTCATGTTACACTTCTTACCAAAAGAGGCAAATCTTGAGCCTTGTAAACATGTGAGCTTTTCAGTTTGTAAAAGACCCTTTACCCTATGAGCCTTTGGTTAATAGGGTAAAACAAATATAAAATGCATTTGTGAGAACACATTCACACGCCACTTCCTCTATAAATATCAACCTTCTAGTTCATTTATTGTTAAGACCTTTTAAGCATTTATTGTAAACTTTGCAAAATCTTTTAAGCATTTTTTCTTCAATTTTATTTTGCAAAAGTTTCTGATTTTCAAAAGAGTCTTCATTTGTTTTCGAAAAGTAATTATCTCCTTGTCCTAGTTCGCATCTCTAATGAGTATAAGTGTATGTTCGATGAACCTTGTGTTTAGATCTTAAATGTAGTCTCTATGTTCTTTAAGAGAACCCTTGAGACATTGATCGTGTAAACCAAAGGTAGAACAACAAACTCTTAGAGCGGAGTAGCTTTAAGTTTGAGTCAAGTCTTACGAGCGGAGTAGCTCTAAGGAAATGCAACCGGAGTAGGTTGGGGAGTTGTTTTGTTGTAATAGTTTTAGTTAAGCGGAGTAGCTTCTAAACTTTCAATAAAATAACGGTTGGACGTAGGCTCCGGAGTAGGAGTTGAACCAATTTTTTATATCGTTTGTTTATTGCTCTTTCTCGTACTTGTTTCTCGTTTCTTGTTATACTCGTAATAGATCAGCTCTGTGCAACAGTTCCACATACTGTTGCTTAGACTCTGATCTTGTTGCCTTAAATCGTGAAACACTTAAGTTACTTCAGATTTTTTAAAAGGTCACCTAATTCACCCCCTCCCCCTCTTAGGTGCTAAACTCGTTCTTGATTCTTTAATTGGTATCAGAGCCTTGTGCTCTTGATTTAGGTTTTACCACCAAAGAGAAAGATCCGTAATCATGGACGAGTCTAAACACACTAAGTACCCAATTTTTAGAGGTGAAAACTATGCTTGGTGGAAACACCGCATGGAACACTACGTTAAAGGTGTGGATTATGAATGTTGGATGATAATAAAAAAGGGCCCACTTAAGATTGAGGTGACAGATAAGGATGGAAACACGACACCAAAAGATGAGGAAAAATACAATGAAAACGATTATAAAAAAATCGAGAAAAACTCTAGAGCCATGTCCATTCTTCAATATGGCATCGACGACCAAGAAATAAATCGTATATCGGGTTGTACCTCGGCCAAAGGCATTTGGGACACCCTAAGCCTAGCTCATGAGGGTACGTCTCAAGTGAAGAAGTACCGTGTTGACCTTCTCATGCAACAATATGAGATGTTTAACATGGGAAAGGACGAGTCAATCAATAGTCTTTCATCTCGGTTCTCTTGCATTGTTAATGAACTAAAGAGTTTAGGTCGTGATTTTGAATCCGAGGATTTAGTTCGAAAGATCCTTCGAAGCTTAACTGAAAAGTGGCAACCGAAGGAGACGGCTATTGAGGAAGCCAAAGACCTTGCCGTCCTCTCCCTAAATGAACTAATGGGGTCTCTCATGGCCCATGAGCTTTCACTTACTAAACGCTCTTAAGAGAGTTCAAAGGGAAAGGGACTCGCTCTAAATGCTCTCTCAAGTGATGAGGAGGATGAGGATGTTGAGTTCGCCATGTTTACCAAAAATATGGCCGGCATAATAAATGGTCGAGGGTCACAAAGGTTCAATAACAATGTTGGCAAGAAACGTTTTCCAAAGAGGAGATCCAATTCCACCTTTGGTTGCTTCAAATGTGGTGACAAGGGTCACCAAATAAAGGAATGTCCAAAGTGGGACGATATCAAGTCTAAGGAAAAGCGTGATCTTGCCAAAAGAGATTATAAGAGCAAAGTTATGACCGCTATTTGGGGTTTGTCCGATTCCGATGAGGACGAGTACCTTGAGGAAGAATTGGACGCAAAGTTGAGTATCTCTTCAAAATCAAAAACCGAAACCTCAAAAACTTCAAAGAAAGAAGCTGGCATATGTCTCATGGCTCACTCGGTTGATTCAAGCTCCGACACTGAAACCGAGGTAAAATGTCTAAAGAGAAAGGCCCGCGCCTTCTCTAAAGACAAAATTTGTCTTCTTTTAGATGATTTTATTGATAAGTGTCGTGTTCAAGAAAACAAACTCATTGTTATGCAAGATGAAATTAAAAGTATTGCTGAGAAAATTGTCAACCTAAAGGAGAGTCTAACATAGGTAGACCAAACATGCACCATAACCAAACTAGAAAAAGAAGTTAAAATTCTTCGAAAACAAAAATCAGTGTCTTGTGAATAAAACTGAAAAAGCTCATGCAACAGATCCATGTAATGTTGAATCTGAACTAGGTAAAGAGGTCGAGTCTCTAAAAAGAAAAGTATCATCTCTCACGAAGGAACGTGACTCCCTCATAGTTGAACTCACTTCGTGCAAATTAGATAACAAACAACTAGAGGAAGTTGCGATCTTGTTAAGTGATGAAGCTAGTCATGTCAAAAGTAAAGTTGACAAAATTGAAAAAACGAATCTAGCTCAACTTGAGAAAATAGCGACCTTAACCAAAGAGTTGCTTGATGCAAAGCAGTTTTATCTCAAATGGGAAGGAAGTCAAAACGTCCTGGAATTTTTTTTTAAAGCAATCCAAAGAAAATGAAAAAGCTTTGAAAAACGCTGGACTTGGTTTCAGATGCAACAGTGGTACACACTGTTGCAACCGAAACCAAGACCCAAGACAAAGAGATTTCAAACGACGTAAGTATGCTGGATTACCTGAATATGTTATATGTAATTACTGTGGAAAGACTGGTCACGAGTTCAATGGATGTCCTAAAAGAGAACTTGACCTAAAAAGAAACACCAAAGTTGCACAAGAAACGTGGGTCAAGAAGGACTCGGTGTCTAGTGTAAAGAAGGGACCCAAACTTGTTTGGGTTCCTAAACTAACTGTTTGATATTGCGTAGGCATTATTGGCGGGCAGCAGCAATTGGTATTTAGACAGCGGATGCTCTCGTCACATGATGGGGGAAGAAGACCAATTCCTCTCACTAGAGGCCTACAACGGAGGCATGGTGACTTTTGGCGATAACAAACAAGGTGAAATTGTTGGTATCGGAAAAGTTGGTAAGTCAAAATCACTATGCGTGGACAAAGTGCTGCTTGTCAAAGGATTAAAACACAATCTTCTTAGCATTTCACAATTGTGTGATCGAGGTAATATCGTTGAATTTCATGCCCATGTGTGTAAAATCCTAGATGGAAAGACAAAGGAGTTGATACTAGAAGATAAACGTGTAAAGGATGTGTATATGATTGATTTATGTTCTTTATCCGGCCAAACACTTTCATGCATGAGTGTCCATAAAAATGACCCGTGGCTTTGGCACAAACGTTTGGGCCATGTTAATGCTAGAACATTAAACAACCTTAGAAAACTTGACCTAGTCGAAGGTTTACCAATCATAAACTTCAAATTCAACTCTTTGTGTGATGATTGTGTCAAAGGAAAACAAGTTAAGAGCTCATTCAAGTCTAAAAAATGTATTAGTACATCACGTGTCTTAGAACTTGTTCACATCGACCTTTGCAGACCCATGCGCATCACAAGCAAAGGTGGTAGTAATTACATTTGTGTGATTGTTGATGATTGCTCTAGATATGTGTGGTTATTGTTTCTTGGAACTAAGGACAAAGCTTTTAGTGAGTTTTTAATTTGGCTCAAAATGGTCGAAAACAAATTTTCTCTAAAACTTGGAGCTTTAAGGTCCGACCATGGTACCGAATTTGAAAATCTTGCTTTTGAAGCCTATTGTAATGAAAATGGTGTTAGCCACAACTTTTCAGCCACACGAACTCCACAACAAAATGGAGTGGTGGAACGAATGAATCGAACTTTGGAAAATATGGCTAGGACCATGATCATTAGTTCTCAAGTACCAAGAAACTTTTGGGCCGAAGCCGTAAACACCTCGTGTTACGTCTACAATAGAGTCATGATTAGAAGAATCACCAACAAAACACCTTATGAAATTCTATTGGAAGAAAACCTAATATCTCATACTTAAAATGCTTTGGTTGTAAATGCTTTGTTCATAACAACGGGAAAGACAACTTAGGCAAATTTGATGCCCGTAGTGATGAAGCAATTTTTGTGGGATATTCAAATCATAGTAAGGCTTACAGTACAAAGTCTTTAACAAAAGGACTATGAAAATGGAAGAAATCATTCATGTTGTATTTGATGAATCTAGTCTTTTTGTGTCTCAGGAACAGGAAAGAAATGAAGAGGTTGATGATGAGTTCGAACTTGGGATGGTGCGTCATGACATGGACCAAGTGTTGGAAGCTGAAGATCTTGAGCAACAGTCAGAAACACCATTGCATGGGGAAGCAGGCCACAACTCAGGGGGAACTGACGAGGCTTCATCTTCAAATGAAGCCAGCACGTCAAAAGTGGAAAAAGAAAGCCAAGGCACAGCCATTGATCCACAAAATTCCAATGATCAATCCCCCGCACAAAACCAACCCCATGCAACAGACTCTGAAACTGTTGCATCTGAACAGACTGAACAAACAATCGCTCCCAACACCACCAACACCACCATACCAAAAAGATGGAAACACCAAAGCTCTCATCCTCTCGAAAACCTAACCAGTGACCTTGACTCAGGGGTAAAAACCAGATCCTCCTTCAGAAACTTTTGTGCCTTCAATGCTTACCTCTCACAAATTGAACCCAACCACATCTCAAAAGCTCTTGAGGATCCTTGTTGGATCATGGTCATGCAAGAAGAGTTGGATCAATTCAAAAGGAGTGAGGTATGGCATCTGGTTCCTAGACCTCCAAATCGTACAGTCATTGGCACTAGGTGGGTTTTTCGAAATAAACTTGATGATAACGGAGAAATCGTAAGGAATAAAGCAAGGCTAGTGGTGCAAGGGTATAATCAACAAGAGGGGATTGATTATGATAAAACCTTTGCACCGGTAGCTAGGCTTGAAGCCATACGAATTCTCATTGCCTTTGCAGCTCATCATGGTGTAAAACTTTTTCAAATGGATGTAAAATAGGCATTTCTAAATGGCTATCTCAATGAAGAAGTTTTTGTGGAACAACCACCGGGCTTTGTGGATAATGAATCACCGAACCATCTATTTAAACTTGATAAAGCACTATATGGTTTAAAATAGGCTCTTAGAGCATGGTATGATAGGCTTTCAAAATTTCTTTTAGAAAATGGCTTCATACGTGGTTCGGTTGATAAAACGTTATTCATCAAGGCACAGTCAGATGTAATGTTGCTTGTTCAAATATATGTCGATGACATAATCTTTGGTGCAACTAGTGAAACTCTTTATGAATACTTTGCACATCTAATGAAATCTAAGTTTGAAATGAGTATGATGGGAGAACTAGGGTTCTTTCTTGGCCTCCAAATCAAGCAAAAAGAGGAGGGCACAATGATCCATCAACAAAAGTATGTGAAGGAGATGCTAAGTAAGTTCGGGTTGACCAATGCGAAACCCGTCGTTACACCCATGGTTTCTAACCTCAAACTCGACCTTGATCCAAACGATAAGAGTGTTAGTGAAAAGGTGTATCGAGGTATGATTGGTTCTTTACTCTACTTGACCGCAAGTCGACCCGATATTCAATATAGTGTTTGTGTGTGCTATGTTTCAAGAAAATCTTAAGGAATCTCACTTTAAAGCCGTAAAAAGGATATTCAAATACTTGATTGGAACTCAACATTTATATCTTTGGTATCCTTCTTACTATGAGCTTGATCTTGTAGGATTTTCCGATGCCGACTAAGCGGGATGCATGTTGGATAGAAAGAGCACGTCCGGAATTGCCACATTCATGGGGTCATGCTTGCTCACGTGGGCTTCAAAGAAGCAAAATACCGTGTCTCTATCAACGGCGGAAAGTGAATACATAAGTGCCGCACTATGTTGCACACAACTACTATGGGTACGTCAACAATTGCATGATTTCGGTATTACATTCGAATCCTCTCCTATTTTTTGTGATAATACTAGTGCAATTAACATCTCGAAAAATCCAATACAACATTCCCGGACCAAACACATCGAAATAAGGCATCACTTTTTACGTGATCAAGTTGAAAAAGGGACAATTAATCTTAACTTTTGTAAAACCGAAAATCAAATTACGGATATTTTTACAAAACCGTTAGAAAGAGAACAATTCGTAAAACTTCGGTTGGAAATTGGTTTGTTAAGTGATGCATGACATTAAAATGATTACGTCTCCCAATGATTGATTAGAACGGGTGACGGTAGTGTTTATGTTTACGGTTTATCATTTACGTGCAAATTAAAGGAAAAATGTTTACGTAAAAATAAATACACATGCATGCTAGTTGTTTTTATTGAGCCACTCAAAACTCTCACCCATCAAATCAATCCATTACTCACCTTTTGTCATAACACACCCCTACACTCAACCGCCCAAAGTTAATACCCCCTCTCTCATTACTTTATCTTTAACCACTCACCATTATCCATTGTACAAAAACTCTCAAACTTTTCACCTTACTCAAAATTCAAAATCTTCTCCATAACCGTCTCATTCTCACCTTATAACCTCCCTCAAAATGTCTCCCAAAAGTATCAACCGATAACTCAAAAGGCTTGCAAATACATATAATCCATCCTTTGTAGCCAAAAAAAAATGATTTCCTCACCAACCAAACCACCCTCAACCTCACCAAAAGCCCTGCCAAATCACGACTCATTCGTACAAAATCCCCGGCTAGAACAGGTCCTATTAAACCCAAGGGACGAGGACATGGTGGACTAAAGAAAAGACCGGCCTTATCATTGGCTTTGGACTCAAGCTTCGACACCGAATCCAAAGAAATGGTCGATTTGATTGTTGAACCAGAGTTGTCTGGAGAAGTTACTGGAAAAGAAAAAGAAAAGGGAGAGTCAAAGGAAGAAGAAGGGAATGTCGAAGGTGAAGTAAGTTCACCGGAAAAAGAAACCGAAAAGGAGGATGTTGTGGAGAAAAAGGCGGAAAAGGAAGCTAGTAAAAAGAAAAGGGGAAAATAAAAATCGAGTAAAAAGAAGGAGAATGTGAACAAAGAGGTTGTAAAAGAAAGTGAGAAATCAGTGGTAAAAAAAAGAGTGGAGAAAAGGATGTGAGTGAAAAATAAAAGAGTGTATCCGAAGTGGTATAATTTTATGCAACGGTCAAAGTGGATGTTGCATCTGGAACCCTCTCGGCTTATATCAACAACAAACCCTTCACTTTAACCATTACACAACTAGCCAAATACCTCGACATTGAACCTATTGGGCTAGATACATTTCCAAGGGGAACATGGGGAGCCATTGAACCATCCATTGTTGATATGGTAGCCAAACTTTTGCGTCCACATGCTTCACATAACCACTCAAATGTCTATGCAACCGAGCTAAAATCAAACCACCGGTTCATCTTTAACTTTCTCCAAAGGGTCATTGTTCCAAGCAACAACACTCGGGGCAGGTGCTCCTATCTGGAAATGCTCCTCATCCATCACCTCCACACTGACCGCAAAATCAACCTTCCCCTTCCCTATCCTTTTAATGGCTCTTTGTTAAACACTAGTTGCATGCTTGTCTTTATTCTCTCGTTTTCAGACTATCGTATTTTGCTATGTGTGTGATGAACCCGTATCTTTTGAACATTGCTGTCCCCTATTGATGATGTCAAGAGGGGGAAGTACATCTAAATTATGTTATGTGTTTACTTAATGACTCTTAGGCTAACGTTCACCGTAGAAATAGCTTAGCTCTTTATTAGACGTATTACTTAGGATTAAGTATGATTGACCCCTTGACCACCTTGCTTATGCATAAGTTATGTGTTATTTACTTTGGCCTAAGCAGACCGACTCACCATGGGTTGAGGGGGAACTTGTTTCATAATTATGTAACTTGTCATCATCAAAGGGGGAATTTGTTAGAACACAATATGTTGATGATGACAAGTTACCTTGATTAATCTAATGTTTGCTTGATTAGTACAAGACATTAGCAAAGTGACATAAGGCTCATTGAAGATCACAAGATCATATGTCAAGAAGCAAGCAAAGACAAGCGAATGCCAAGTCTAGGAAAATGTTGTAAGCAAGGTAGTTTAACTTACACTCGTACTTATTAGAAGGTGCAAAATCCTTGCAACAGTCTAGCAGACTGTTACAACTGGGGTTTCTTGTACGGTCATGGAGATAATTTTCGAAAATCATTTTTATTAAAAGAAGTTGGTTTTTTATCTCATCTGCATATTTTAAATGGTTTACAAACTAAAGGAAATCAAATTGAAATTCAAATATCACAAGCACATGAGGTCTAAAGGCTAGAAAGTAAAAAGTAAGCTTTTTCCTTTTATAACCATAAGACTTTTTCAAAGAAGGTTCCTCATGTTACACTTCTTAACAAAAGAGGCAAATCTTGAGCCTTGTAAACATGTGAGCTTTTTAGTTTGTAAAAGACCCTTTACTCTATGAGCCTTTGGTTAATAGGGTAAAACAAATATAAAATGCATTTGTGAGAACACATTCACACGCCACTTCCTCTATAAATATCAACCTTCTAGTTCATTTATTGCTAAGACCTTTTAAGCATTTATTGTAAACTTTGCAAAATCTTTTAAGCATTTGTTCTTCAAGTTTATTTTGCAAAAGTTTCTGATTTTCAAAAGAGTCTTCATTTGTTTTCGAAAAGCAATTATCTCCTTGTGCTAGTTCGCATCTCTAATGAGTAAAAGTGTATGTTCGATGAACCTTGTGTTTAGATCTTAAATGTAGTCTCTATGTTCTTTAAGAGAACCCTTGAGACATTGATCGTGTAAACCAAAGGTAGAACAACAAACTCTTAGAGCGGAGTAGCTTTAAGTTTGAGTCAAGTCTTACGAGCGGAGTAGCTCTAAGCAAATGCAACCGGGGTAGGTTGGGGAGTTGTTTTGTTGTAATAGTTTTAGTTAAGTGGAGTAGCTTCTAAACTTTCAATAAAATAACGGTTGGACGTAGGCTCCGGAGTAGGAGCTGAACCAATTTTTTATATCGTTTGTTTATTGCTCTTTCTCGTACTTGTTTCTCGTTTCTTGTTATACTCGTAATAGATCAGCTCTATGCAACAGTTTCACATATTGTTGCTTAGACTCTGATCTTGTTGCCTTATATCGTGAAACACTTAAGCTACTTCAGATTTTTTAAAAGGTCACCTAATTCACCCCCTCCCCCTCTTAGGTGCTAAACTCGTTCTTGATTCTTCAACTATGAAGTATATCTACAAGAATCGGATTGCAGTGTTGGAGCTGATAATGACCCTGTGTCATTTTCACAAGCCATAAGTTGTACATATTCAAACTTATGGATGGATGCTATGAAAGATGAGATGAACTCTATGTCATCTAATCGAGTTTGGGATCTCGTCGAGTTACCCAATGGTGTAAAAACCATTGGATGTAAGTGGGTTTTTAAGACTAAAAGGGACTCAATTGGCAACATCGAGAGACATAAGGAAAGACTCGTTGCTAAAGGGTTCAGTCAAAGAGAAGGGATTGACTACACGGAGACATTTTCTCCCGTATCAAAGAAAGATTATCTTCGAGTTATCATGGCATTATAGTAGCTCATTTTGATTTCGAGTTACATCAGATGGACATGAAAACGGCATTTCTTAATGACAATTTAGAGGAAGAGGTTTACATGAAACAACCTAAATGATTCTCCTCTAAAGACGGTGACCATTTGGTTTGTAAGCTAAATAAATCCATATACGGTTTGAAACAAGCCTCCCGGCAATGGTATAAAAAGTTCCATGAAGTAATTTCTTCATTCGGTTTTGAAGAAAATATCATGGACCAATGTATATATCTTAAGGTCAGTGGGAGTAAGATTTGTTTCCTTGTGTTATATGTGGATGATATTCTGCTAGCAACCAATGATAAGGGGTTGCTATATGAGGTGAAACAGTTTCTTTCAAATAACTTTGATATGAAAGATATGGGTGAGGCATCTTATGTCATTGGCATTAAGATCCATAGAGATAGATCCCGAGGCATTTTAGGCTTGTCTCAGGAGGCCTATATCAACAAAGTGCTTGAAAGATTCAGAATGAAAGATTGCTCACCAAGTGTAGCACCTATTGTGAAAGGTGACCGATTCAGTTTAGACCAGTGCCCAAGGAATGATTTGGAAAGGAAACAGATGAAAAATGTTCCTTATGCTTCAGCTGTTGGTAGCATTATGTATGCTCAAGTCTGTACCAGACCTGACATTGCATATGTTGGAGTATTAGGCAGATATCAGAGTAACTCAGGCATCGATCACTAGAAGGCTGCAAAGAAAGTGTTGAGATACCTTCAGGGTACTAAAGATTACATGCTTATGTATAGACGGACTGATAGTCTTGAAGTGGTGGGGTATTCCGACTCAGACTTTGTTGGTTGCATTGATTCACGAAAATCCACATCTGGATATGTGTTTATGCTAGCTAACGGAGTTGTATCATGTAGGATTACTAAGTAGACATTGACAGCCACTTCTACTATGGAGGCCGAGTTCGTTTCTTGTTTTGAGGCTACCTCACATGGTGTTTGGCTGAAAGGTTTCATATCTGGGCTAAGAGTTGTTGACTATATTAACAGGCCGATTCGAATGTATTGTGACGATTCAGCTGCGGTATTTATGTCTAAGAATAACAGAAGTGGAAGTCGAAGTAAACACATCGACATTAAGTATTTGGCCATAAAAGAGCTTGTTCAGGAAAAGAAAGTGATCATAGAACACATTAGTACTGAATTAATGATAGCAAATCCCTTGACTAAAGGCATGCCACCTAAGGGTTTCCAGGGTCATGTAGTGAATATGGGACTTGGTTCCATATGTGATACATTCATTTATATTATGTTTTTGAACCTTTCATTTAGTTGGATATTTCCCTTTTACTTATATACGTACGTTCTTTGGTTATTTATTTTATTGAGAAATATCATTATGTTTTGAACTAGAATAAACATATGCTTTATTCATTAAGTTAAGTTTGAGTGGTGAGAGACTAAGTGTATCGTAATACATGAAAGATTAATTCTCGCTTTAGAGAATTTGTCGCTATGATTCGTATATGAAGTCCCTCTTGTTGAAATGGGCCAAGTGGGAGTAGGGATGTCATTGGGGTGGGTATAAGCGGATACCGCCCCGCACCCGCCCTAGTTGGGGCGGGGACGGGTAGAGTTTTGACGGGTGGTGGAGCGGGGACGGGTAGGGAAATTGTACCCGCCATGGGTAGTGGGGCGGGGATGGTTTTTGCGTGTTACCCACTTCATACCCGCCTACACGTCAATTATTACAAAAATTAATAACATTATTACGATAATTTTACAAAATTATTTTGGAATAGTTAAGAGTAATGTTAAAATAGCTATTTTATAAAGTATTTACGAACTTATTTGGTAAATAACTAAAATTATATAAACAAATTTCTAAAAATAGAAATCAATAGTGATTAATCCAATTTGTACGAAAAAAAGATCGGAAAAATTTATGGTTTGGCGGGTTAATGGGTTGGTGGGGCGGGGATGGTTTTGGAAACTTGTACCCGCCATGGGTGGTGGGGCGGGGATGGTTTTGAAATATTGTACCCGCTATGGGGATGGGGCGGGGATGGGTACGAGGTTTTCTTGATGGGTACAGGTACGGGGAGCCTATATCAAGCACCGCCCCGCCCCAATGACATCCCTAAGTGAGAGAATGTTAGATTTTCATATAAAATAATTAAGTAATATTATTAACCATGATATTAATTTCAGTTATGAAAATCCTATAATTGTGGCCCATTATTTTTGGCAGTCAAACCATGAGTTACAACTGCCCTATTTTATTTCCCCCTTCTTTAGTTGACTACCACTCTTCTCTCCCATGTTTTGAGAACTGATTTTTGATGGCAAAATCAGTGTAAATACAATACGCATTCTGATTAATAAGGTCACTAAACCTACTCTCTCTTAAGTTAATTACACCATCTAAATTGTGAGAAAGGAGGGTTCGAAAACCAATATCAGACGACCACAGTGACGGTTATCAGAAGACGGAAACGAGTTTATTTATTCATTTGGGTTTATAAAGCTGATCAGGAATACCAATAAGCAATGGCTGGAGGTTCTTAATTCTCGATCCTTTTATCGCTTCCGCATCGTTAATTGTGTGTTAATTAAACATGCTATAAAGTAATTAAAGTTCTTACATTCTCTCTAAGCAAAATGTACTCCAGTAAATAATAAGTAATCATGAGATTCAAGAATTTGCGAGTCTCCTCCCCAACACCTGTGCGAACATGCTTTTTATGAATGTAACAAAGCAAAAGGCGTACTACTATAGTAGTATCTCCTTATTTAGTAAGCTAGGAGAGCTTATTAGCCTGCTTACC
This sequence comes from Silene conica, assembly GCA_029255685.2. NCBI lineage: Eukaryota > Viridiplantae > Streptophyta > Magnoliopsida > Caryophyllales > Caryophyllaceae > Silene > Silene conica. The sequence goes on from CM055319.2 coordinate 19,783,808, forward strand.
TCTGCTAGTAGACCTAGTAATATACCACATTTCAACTAGAAACCTACATTCGGATTTCCTGATCCGGCCGCTGCAACACCCATGCCACCAACAAGATCAGGCCCAACTTCTGCCTTGTCTTTGTCTAATGACTCGAGAAGAGGCGCTCTATTACCGTTCATCTCCGTCACAAGTGCATCAATTTTTCGAAACTGAAATGGCCATCTTGAGTTGTATAGAAATTGTCGAAGATCAAATCGGTTGTCCTCTGGTGAATAACTCTGCCGAGATCAATTTGTTACATAAGGAACTATAACAAACGAGTTTGCCCTTGTCTGGGGAAAAATGTTTTACCTCAGCATGGTAGGAAGGCGTAAGTACAGTCATCTTATGTCGATTGATAGAGTAGTACTTGAAGAAGTACTTGACCTTTTCTCCAATCTCGGCAGGTGTCATCCTTGATCCCCATCTAAAGCAAAGATTCTGCAGACAAAATATGGCAAAAGCCAGTAGTTAGGATGAAAAACTCAACGTCAACTCGCAAACATTTTCCAGATACTAATAGAATAGTTATTCCAATTCCATGGGTAACAAAGATTCACAATTATTTGGATTTGAGTTTCGATGGAATTTAGCAAACTGGTTTCTGAACTCTATGCTTCTTACATTGTGAAGTACCAGAGTCTCGATACATATAACATCATCATTTTGATTGACAGTTATGGGACTAGAGAAGTCTCTATTGTGATTTTAACAAGGGTAAGATTGCATATAGCCAGGAGCCTTTGAGGTTGAGGCACAGGGTAAGTTGTTTCACTACAATACAAATTGTTGATAGGACTTTTGAATATTTGTTTTACAATAACTGATATTCCAGCAGATTATAGCCTAGACAAATGGTTCTAGATCTTGCTAAAAACTGAAAGCCTGAGACCAATTAAACCATAATCAAAGTCCTTTGGTGGCTTATACATCAATGTGAAAATATTCAACAAAATTAATTGTTAATAATCTTACTATGAAAATCAAAGTTGAGCTTATATTAAGCAATGCTTACCTATTTTCATCTCCTGACAGTTTATAAAGCTAAAATTGTAGACATGGCCTACCTTAAACATGGATACTGGACCACAACGGAAAATTTTACGCAATCTTCCGTAGATTGAGAGCTCCTCATAAGTCATGCCCATGTCCACTTCATCGAGCTGTATAAGTTAAAAGTGAAAAAAATTCAATGTCATCTTATGCAAAGCATAAAAGGCGAGAGGGAGTCCCCAGCCCTTGAGTTGACAAAATTATGTTTCTGAAACCACTGGTAAGCTAAATCTTCACTACTATGCTATCTAGATTATTTTATGCACATAAAAAGGTCCCTGGCTAATGTCGCACAATTCTGGCCACGTGTCCTTTATCACATCAGTAAGTCATGAATGAAAATGTTGAGAATAACCCAAATAATCATTAACATTTGATAAAAGGGTAGTGGACATCTCACTGTGGAACTGTCTCATATAAGGTGTTATTTCATATATGGTACTCCTGATTTTAGTTTCGAGGGATAAAAGTTGATGTTATCTTGTCTGTTTGTCGGAATGTACTTTCAAATTTAGCATCTGAAAAAAGCTTAAGCTATTACCAGGAAGTACAAAAGACAGAAGCAAGACTGATTCAGAAGGTAATGTATGCCTTATAGTGAGCTTCTGAGCATAGACAAGGATTTCTTTATATGAGGTACGCCAACCTCTTGCAGAGAAATTTAAAGTTCTTAACTACGCCTCCTGATGGTCATAAGTAAAGAATCTGTCCACCCCTTCCCCTTAAAAATGATAGTTTGATTCAACTTCGCCTAGTAGCATACTAGCATCTGAAACAGTCAACTTCGCCTAAATGTGTAATCATCTTCTTAAAGAGTCACCTGGGTATAATCAGAGCGTATCGGCTCAAGTTCTGCAGTAGGAGGAGCAGCTTCGATCTCTGCCAAGGAAGAGTAACCTAGGTTATTTGCTTTAGCTGCCCACTTCAAGAATGCTCGGAGATCTGTCTTACTAATGCTTCCAATTGGATTTATGTCTGCTGAGCTACAATCATACTAAGAAACAGTCCGAAGAATTAGTAAAGATATGTATTCACCTTACTAATTTCCAAAATAATACTGTTTAGGCAGATTAGCTAGCTGATAAAGTCATTGAGTGATAGTACTTATGACCTAGGCTGAATCCCATCAACATCAGAACTGCCATTATGGTGTCCTTTACACCTAAAAAAATATGATACAATTTGTGTGATACGTCGTCATTAGCAAGACAGACAACTGAAGTTGTTAAACTATACGTATAAACAGAGTAAAACTCACCGCCAAAGAAGAAAAGCCTGTAAAAAAACTGCCAAAATTTACCTTTGTTAAGTAACCACGCAGTGCCTCATCCACATTGGAACTACCTAAAACGAGATAAAATCCTGATTTACTATGAACCCAAGGCATAAGTGATGCCAACATGAAGGCCACCACCATTCTGACTCGAGCTTGGATGTTCTGCAGCCCCAAGTTTTCAGGATTTGAACCTCCATCTACCTGAATCATAAGCAATATGCATAAAATATTAATGGCAAGAAGAACGCGTTTACAAAGCTACATCGTGTGTCAGCTATCTATATAAGTGAAACGGCTAAATACCACTGCAGGCGGTAAAAATAAGTTAACCACCTGTCATTCTTTGAAGTACTCCGTCTCATTTACATCGTTCTCATTTCACTTAGACGGTTAAATGATGTCAACTATGACCAATAAAATGTTCCAACTTTTAAGGATGATCATATGATCATAAGAAGTAAACTATTTGAGTTGACATCTTTGACTGTGAGAGTCAAATGGAAATGATAAAGTGGGTTCGATGTAGTAGTAATCAAGGTCAAAGTCCCAAAAGTAATGATAGAAAGTATTCAACATTTACATAAGCATGCAGCCAAAGTATTCATCAAATACGAGTGTGGAGAGAAGATGGGGGATTTTATTTTTTACCTTGTAGCGCAGACGTTTGCCTGTTAGGGTGTGAAACAATGTTAGTAGAGCTGAAATGACAGTGTCTATGCTGAGGTTGAGGTGCCATGCTCCAATTTCATCTGCAAGCTTTCTAGCTCGCGATGTTGTTTCTTCAGAACTGCATAAATATTTAAATTTGAGATTTACGGTTCTACATGAGTACCTTACTACCTTTTCGACTACCCAAGTATAGAAATGATAATATTGTTGAATACTATACCGAGAAGCAATTTAATATCAAAACATCCCATAGACCCACTCTAAGAAAAAGATGATTAGATCAATTATCAATATGAGTGCGTAACTATATCTCCAAAGATCAACTCAGGAACACATGCATAGCGCATGAATGCATGATACACAAAGCACATACACGTTTCTGAAGTTGCCTGAAACAACCACTTTTCACAAAGTAAGCATCTTATCACAACATTTATAATTATCAATACGAGTGTATAAATACTAACTGTATCTCCAAAGACCAACTCAGGAACACATACATAGTGCATGATACACAAAGCACATACGCATTTCTGAAGTTGACGGAACAACCACTTTTCACAAAGTAAACATCTTATCACAGCATTTATAAATTGAAACAGCAAGTCTTGTGTCAGCATAATAGCATATGTATGTAAGAACAAGTGTGTACAAAAGTGAAAACAGATGCATCAAAATATTGGGACGAATACCTATTTTCAGTTCCCATGAACACTGTATAAAATATGCGTTTGGCAAACTCCTTGCTGTCAGTTGGGAACATCCCATCAGTATACTGTCCAATTCTTATTGCATCCGCTTTCACCTTCTCATCTCCATCCTTAATTTCTGAAGAAGCATAACCACAAGACACTTAACACACTCGAGTTTCAACTACCAAATCCATGTAGCAACAACCTATCAGTGTATTACCCCCAGCAAGCCATAAAGGAATGCAGCAAACAAGCATAGGCCCTTTTCTCCCTTTTACTCTAAATGACACTATGTTACCATCTCCAATGGATCAAAAAACACGCTACTTTGGTCCTAGATTATGATGAAATTTAGCAAATTGGCTGCACCTATTTCCATTGTCAAGTAACACTAAATGGGCACAATTCTAATTACAGGTCATTATGTGAACCCAATTCTCCGTTACAGAATTATGTCATCCGGAAATAGTCTCCCTGCATTGACACAAGGAGTAAGGATGCATACATCTAAATTCTAACCTTTACTAGCTAGCAATTTGAGGATCCCTCGAGGCACTTACTCGAAACAACATTATTCTCTCTCTACAAAATGTCATTATGCACGAAATCAGAAGAACTAGCTGCAAGTTCTGCAACTTAACATTCAAGCTAACGAGAATCAAGTTTGCTTTCACCTTACCTTTGACAACAAGCTGGCACATCCAGCCAACAATAGCAGCAACTGAGGAGCTATCAGCACCACCTGAAAGGGGAAGCAGAAATCCAGAAGCTCCACTTCTTCTCAAGTAATCCCACAGCCAGCAAGCAGGCCCGTTGGCTATCTCCTCCTCCGGTTCATGATATCTAATCTACAAAGCATCAATGTAACTCATTTAATCTAAATGGGAGGAGCACACATTACATAAGTGAAACGTAAAATATAAGAAAACCTTCTCTTGATAGAAGTTAGCACTAAGAAGTAAGAACCAAAATTATGCCAGCAACACGGTAAGTCGGTAATTGCTCAATACAAAATTAGCTTATCCCAAAAATAGGTTTTACAAAAAGTAACTTGGTTGCTCTAACATTAAAATGTATAGACCTCTCCGCTTACTGTATAGATTGTCAGTCTGATAACTCCTGAATCATAATGGCAGCATATTTCATGCATACTAAATTATAGTAGCAGATTTCTAATGTCGCGTAACCGTTCATTTCCAATATACGAGGAGAATGCAGTCACTTCACAACAATGAATTCATGATAAGATGCATAATTAACGACCATGATTTCATTATTGGAGAAAATGTTTGGGAAGTCATTTGTCATATAACTAGCTATAGGGCTACCTTAAGCGGAGAAGAAAGAGGCTCTTTCAAGTGGAATGATCGGCATAACTCAACAGGCACTGAAACAAATGGTACTTTTGTTTTGCAGCTTGCTTGCTCTTGGAAACTGCTAATGGATCCTCGGAGACTGGCTACCTGGCCAAAGGAAATTGTGAACCAAATTAGGCAAAATGAAATTATGACCACTGTATACTGTAAAAGAAGGAAATCTCAATACCACTTACTATGTCAAGATCAACTTGAGCAACCACAACCTCAACATCTTTTAATGAAAATTGAGAACCTTGGGCAACCACATCTCCATTTACAACAACACAACAGCATCCATCTGCCAACATCAAATCATCAATCATAAAGACTAAAAGTTGGCAGTTAATTATGTCATCAATTTTAATCACAATCAAGCAGTCATCCTAGTTCTCAATAAGCAGATGAAAATATCAAAATCAAAAAACCAACAATAACAATTTACCATAATATAAGCGGCCACCATCACAACCCTGATGATTACTATACATGTAGACTCCTCCACGAGTATGTGTAGCATCTATAAAAGCACGCATGCGAACATCAAGCTTTCTTAGTTGATGATGACTTCCACTGGCATTCATAAACACTTCAACACCGGTTAATGCGAGCTCGGCATGTGGAGGATCAGGAGTGAAGAGTTCTTCACAAACTTCAGCTGCAACCATTCTGGCAGAAATCAACTTCGTAAATATTTATACAAGCGCCAAGAGAAGGAAAAACCATAGAGACAGCCATTTACAAAAGAGGAATATATTACTGATAGATGGCAATGATGTTCCATGGTCGTATAGGAAACAGAACGAAAAGGATGCCATCAGTCCATTACCGATTGATGGAATAGATGTATGGTAGACATTCATTTTATATACTAGACCTCTATAAAAACAATATATAATGTATACCTTACAGTCGCAGGGTTGGCTTAAGAAATATTTGTAATCAGATTATGGAAGAGCAGTAATATGAGACATACGTATCCAAGAATTCCATGAATCCATAACCAAACGGGACATTGGTTTGGGATATGGCCTGGGCAACGTGAGGAGGTAGCTGAAACTGCACTATTTCGTACTTATTTTTCCAAGTGGTGAACCATCGAAGCTCTCTATAATTTCCATCATTAGCAAGCCACATCTTGGGGCGTATCATGATGATTTTTCTATCCATACAAAGAAGTTGGCAATTGTAACGCACAGAGTTACTAAGAATGGGCATTCCAAAGCTGCAAAGTATCCCATCCGTCCAATCCCCCACCAAAAGTTCTTTCAAGCACTCCCATCTACAAATTCATCAACAGTAATCATATTAGTTATTTTGACTATTACTAAGAAATGGGTTAAGAAAATTGCAGGAACGTTATTGGGGGTTTATTCATGAATTTGAATTAGAAGAAAAAGTGAAATAGAAATAGAAATAGAAATAGAAGGGAGGTGAGGCTGAAAAATACGCGTGATTGATAGTATCAAGCTCCAAGAAATGATCTTCGCAGCCATATCCAGTGATTTCAAGCTCAGGGCCGAGACGAATAGTGGCACCAGCAGCTTTAGCCAAAGAAATGGATTCCTTAATGTTATTAAGGTTAGCATCAAAGTCCATAGCCCATTGATTCAAGTTGCAAGTAGCTACCTTCAACAGCCTCATCTTCTCCTTTGATTTTCGTCTTATTTATTTAATTAATTAAGCATTAACTGAAATCGGCAATCAAGTTCAAGTTAAATACACTTAATTCATATCAGAAGCAAATAATGAAAGCACAGTAGCATAGAAAAACATGCAGACAATCTCAGAGTGGCTACACATATTTGATTGATATCAGAAATTCAGAAGCAAATGAATAAAATTATACTTGAAAGATAGATATCAAGGAATATGGTATATTTATCATTAAAGAATAAGAATAAGTAATCAATAATTATGGAACTCAACCTTCAGATGCTGCTTCCGTAGTCTGACACTGCAAATTGTCGAACAACTTCAATCAAATGCGGAGATACGGTATCCGGCTTCGTGTTCACGCTCTTCGTCCCCACGTCCAATCCCTGCTTTCTCCTGTCCAGTCCCTGCTTTATTCCGACTGCATGTCAGGGCAGTGCCTACCATGCACACCCAAATATTCCGACTATAGACGTCGCAAAATCAAGTCGACATGAACCGAATATGACTTCAACTTTTATTCACTCAAAATTGATCTCGTCTAAGGTATTAAGGATATATGATCTTTTTATTCTTTATAATATTCTTGTTATCTTTTTTAATCCTTGTAAGTTTTTATGGTTAACAATCTTAACATTATTACTTAGGAGTTTTTATGGTCGTGCGTTACACGGATATTGAAATAAGTTGTAATTATAGTGTTTTATACTATTTATTTTAGTGGTAAACACTAATTGTGTATTTAGTGTTTGATATATTATTTATTTAGATTTCAGTCAGTTACTAACTTAACGTCACTCCTATATTGAAGAAGTAGACAATTCCTTATTTAGTTGGCAAATGAGAGAAGTAACCCTATCCCAAAGATACTTACCTACTCCCTCGAGACCTATCTACCCCCACCCCTAAAAAAATCGACACGTCCAATATAAAATCAACCCCTACCCCATAAAACAACGACACATCCAATATAAAATCAACCCCTACCTCATAAAACAACGTCCCACTGTAAAGAATAGTTGAAAATATGGGGAGAAAAAAGGGATATGGACTATAATAAACTATAATCAAATACTAATTAAAAAATAATTTTGACTTTTTACGGCTTTATCCATCTTGGAAACACCTTTTATTTGTCATTACTTTGTTGTTTATGAATACTTTCTAATACCCACTTGCATTTCATTTCATCACCACAATTATTCTGCTTAATTCACCTAGCTACATCACTGTGTTCTTTATTATTTATATTTATATTTATACTCCTTAAATCATAATTTGATAACCAACTAACCAACTTGATCATCAGAATTCATTAACTGTATCCATGAACAATCCTGGCCTATTTGCTTGCACTATTCAAATCACACTCTTAAACGTCGGTGTGACATTTCGTGTTTAAAAGCACCTTTATTAGTTTATGACGTTATGTGGTGTCACAGTTGGTGATTGTTACGTGTCACAGTTGGTGTTCGTTACGTGCTTAGTGACCAGCTTGTTGAATGAGATGGTGAACTTCGGGACGAAGTTTATTTTAAGGGGGGAAGACTGTAATACTCCATATTTTATCGTATCTTATTGTATTTTATTTTAATATTAATAATTATGTTGACGTGTTGATAGATATTTTTGAACGTTTGTATTCGATAATTAATTTATCAAATAAGTGTTTTATATATTATATGTGTTTAAGTAAGGGGTCGAGCATTTGAATTAGTAGTAAGACCGTGTTTAAATATGAGTTTGGGCCTCGTTTTGCGTGCCAAGTACTACAGCCCACCTCGACAACCCAAACACAACACCTCACAATTCACTCTGCCACATTTATCAAACACCACCTAGAACCTTATCCCAACCCTATTCGAAACTCAACTACTACACCTCATTCACAGCCGCCACATCCAAGAGTAAGGAGAGGGGTTCACACGATGGTCTAGGGTGGTCCAAGGGTGGTCGTTCACGCAGGAAAGGAGGAACTGAGTTCGAGGTGGAATATTTCTAGCAGCTGTTCGATTGTCATTCTGCAGTTTGAGGTAGGGGAATAGACTATGAATTATATTTATGCCATGAATGAGATTGTTTGTGTATTATGAGATCGGTATATGATGTTTGATATTGTTGTTGAGATGTTATTATTTTGCCTTGAATATTACTATAATGTGTGGAGAGGAGAATTGCGGGGCATGTGATATTGGGGCATGTGATATGGCCATTGGAGGAGTAGGGACTTGTGAATGAGAAGTGGTGGTTGATCATTAAACTTGAAAGATAGATATCAGAAATTCAGAAGCAAATGAATGAAATTAAACTTGAAAGATAGATATCAAGGAATATGGTATATTTATCATTAAAGAATAAGAATATGTAATCAATAATTATGGAACTCAACCTTCAGATGCTGCTTCCGTAGTCTGACACTGCAAATTATCGAACAACTTCAATCAAATGCGGAGATACGGTATCCGGCTTCGTGCTCACGCTCTTCGATCCCACGTCTAATCCCTGCTTTCTCCTATCCAGTCCCGGCCTTACTTCTTTATTCCGACTGCATGTCAAGGCACGTGCCTACCATGCACACCCAAATATTCTGACTATAGACGTCGCAAAATCAAATCGACCGCACCTTTAAAAAAAATGAACCGAATATGACTTCAACTTTTGTTGACTCAAAATTGATCTCGTCTAAGGTATTAAGGATACACTAGTGTAACACCCGTGAAAAATCACGGAGTTGTGTACACTTATTTTTAAAGATGACTATAAATTTTACTTATTATATAACCAATTCTATTTATTTGAACATGTGTACTTTTTAAAAATAAAAAATAAATAATATAATATCATTATATATATATATATATATATATATATATATATATATATATATATTAAAATATATATACGGAAATTATAACATTCACATTTTAGAACTTCAAGTTAGGTAAGTTAATAAGCTAACACATGATAATGTTAAGAGGAGTCACAATTGTAAGACGGGATTAAAGTGAAACAATTAAGACATGGTTAAAAAGGAAATTATAACATACAAATTTAAGTAATTTAAGTTATATAAATTATAAAAAAAATCAAAATTAAGATAATTAAGTTCTATATAATACAGAAAATGATAATTATAGTCAAGATTGTGGTTATATTAGTTGCATCAAATTGTTAGATTTATAAGACGAATAGTTAGGAGAATGAAAGAACAAATAAATTAAAATAAAAGATAAATTAACTTAAAAAATGTTTTAATACAAATTAAAATAGAATATTGTATCAAATAAGGAAAATCTAAGACAAATTTATAGTTTATCGAAAATCTCCTTATAAATAACATTAGATGTTTTATTAGTCATTCTTTTGTCTTCATCTAGAAGGACTTTTAGACCTTCTTACACTTGTAACCCTAGATAAGGCAACATACAAATTGGTTATGCGTGAATATTGGTCTAGGAAGATAAAGTCCAACATGCGATAGAGATTGCCCTTAACTTTTGTTAATATTTCTAAATATTCTCAAGCAATACTTCAAGTAATACAAAATAATAATCGGTCTGTTAAATATATAATCAGTCTGTTATAAATTTTATTTCTAAATATTCTCAAACAATACATCAAGCAATACCAAATAATAATCGGTCTGTTAAATATTTCTCACAATATTTCTTCAAAATTCTGTTAAATATTTCTAACTTTTAATAGTTATTAAAATCTTTACAATATTCCTATGATTATTAAAGTACGTGATTGAAGACTATTAAAGTATTAAAGTAATATTTTTTTTTGGTAAAGGGTAAGTAAATAAAAATCACAAAAATGATAATTACAAGAGTTAACTAGTACAGGGACCTAAGATAATCTTGGTCCTTTGATACTAGTTTGTGCTGCATTCTATTTCTATAGAGGCTATTCAATTCATTCTTTATATTCCTGATTATTAAAGTAATATTGCAGCTATTAAAGTACGTGATTAAAGTATATGACTATTAAAGTATATTTTAGTTAGATCACAATTTAATAGTTTATTTCTAAATATTCCGTGATCGAAGATTCCGTGATTACGTTGATTAAAAAGGAACATTACGTGATTATGTGATGTGTATGGAAGATTTCATAAATATTAAATTAATAAATATTAAAGATTACGTGATTATGTAATGTCATCCTAGGAATATCACAGTTGTTGACATGGCTAGTTTTAATTGGTCGAGAAAAATTGAAATTGTGAGAGTGAATGAGAGGGCTTGAAAAAATGGTTTTCTGAAACCACATTGCGCCACGTCAGCCATTTTACATAATTCTTTGATATATATAATGATGATATAATGATAATGATGATCTTTTTGATTCTTTATAATATTCTTGTTATCTTTTTTAATCCTTATAAATCTTTATGGTTAACATTATTAGAACGGTTTTTTTGAAATGACGCTCAAAAACAAAGTAATTGTCATTTTGGGTTGGATTTCAAAGTAATTGTCAAAATGGTGTCCACGTAGGCTCGGGTTTTCCGAGGCTTAAACACGTCACTACAAATGGTGTGTCTATAATTCATATATGAGGCAAAAACTTCAAAAATATAAACACCCAAACACGCCATTACGTATGGCGGGTCTTCAGCAACAAACACGCCACACCTAATGGCATGTTTAAGTAGAGCATTTTTCCAGCCCAAATCAGTAGCTGATGGAAATTCATGGAAAGGGAAACACGCCATACGTAATGGCGTGTTATTAGGTGTAAACCCGCCATTCGGTTTGGCGTGTCTCTCTGTTTCACTTTTTTTTTACAAAAACACGCAAACCTCCTATTCTCACCTAAACTCTAAACATAACGCCCAAAATCTCTCCTCACAAACATTCTAAATCCATTTCAAATTACTTATTTCTCCTATCTTACCTCTCATTTCCCCTTTCTCAAGCATATTTCCGCCATCTCTCCGGTATTCTATTGGATTTACACATTCTACCTAATTGGCAAGGTAATTTCTTTTCTTTAAACTTGTATATTAACATTGGCAAAAGCAAAAGTAACTAGGAAAAATCTGATTATTGGCATCAATTGACATAGCCGTCAAAATAGTTCCTTTGAACAATTTCCATATATAAGTGAGTTCCATCAATAGTTAAAACCGGCCGACAATGTTGAAAGCCTTCAATACATGGTTTAAATGCCCAAAAAAACACGCTTGAATATGTGGACATTGGGGTTTGTTGTTGGTGTGGTCGAAAATTGGACAATTGTGCCAGGGTTAGATTCCTTTAAACCTTGCATGAAACGAGGTAACATTTCATATGATCTATCCCATTGTCCAAATATGTTCTCAATTACTCTTTGTTTTGCGTTCCAAGCTTTCGTGTATGAAATTGTGTAACCATACTTATCTAAAATATGAGTAACAACAAAGTTCACCTTATTTCCCCAATCTCCCTCAACAAGGTTACGAATCTCATGGCTTATGAAACCTCTTTTCAAATTAAAGTGATCCCGAGGAACCATGTCACAAACACAAGATTCATCATGAGGACCTTTGTATGTGAGAATGGTAAAAGATGAACAATGGAAGTCTTTTTGTGTCACTCGTAACCGCCAATTGCACGGTGTAGGAGTCCGGCCACATTTGAAGGTTATAGTATGTGGCTTTGACTCGGCCACTTTGAAAAAATGATTTGCTTTAACACTATAAGATGTCACTTCATCACTTAATGAAGCTTTATTTGGGAACATTTGCCCAACCGCAAACTACTTCCCTTGTTCATGTTGAACCATATTCTCCCAACTTTTCCAACTATTCAATTCATCCTTATCTAATGGATCTAGCTTATTAAACTCAACATTAGGAGCACTAGCAAATACAAGATCATCATCACCATCCTCTTCATTTTCCAACAAATTATCATCAAGTGTTGCAAAATCCTCATCAATCTCATCCCCTTCTAAGTTACCATTAAATTCTCCTTCATTAATGTCATTACTTTCAAGGGACACAAATTGAGCAACATCATTTAGTCTAATAAGAGTACTTGGTGTTGGATTGATAATTTGGCTATTGAAAACTTCAACAAATAAGTCCATTGAAGGAGAATTTGAATGTCTCACACTAGCCCATAAAGCTTTAAAGGCCCCCTCATTGTTAAGGGGTACAACTTTAAAACACCCGGAACTTGGAAATTTCATCTTCACCCTCAATTGACTACTCAAACTTTGAATATCAATTCCCTTACATATCTCTTCCACCAAATCAAGATATGTCATCTTTGTACTAGCTAAAATAAAACATTGATTTCCTCCCCTATAAGAAACACACCCATTTTGCTCCAAGACTTCTCCATCCCAATAACAAATGATAGGAAAATCATAAATATCCATTTTATACAAGAAAATTAGACAAATTTAGTAAAAATCAAAAATTTCTAAACTAAACATAACCTAATTCTACCCAAAATACATACTAAACATATATTTTAGTGATAGATTAATAAACTAACTATAACCTAATTTTACCCAAAAATTCCTAAACTAACCATAACCTAATCCAATTGAAATTTGGGGTTTTTTTGAGGATGAACATAAATTAACCTATGAGTGATAGATCTAAGCACAAAACAACATAATTAACTATAATTAACTCAATATAAGCTATATCTAATGATTAACTACAAATCAATGTTAATATACAAGTTTAAAGAAAAGAAATTACCTTGCTAATTAGGTAGAAAGTGTAAATCCAATAGAATACTGGAGAGATGGCGGAAAGATGCTTGAGAAAAGTGAAATGAGAGGTAAGATGAGAGAAATAGGTAATTTGAGTCGGATTTAGAGTGTTTGTGAGGAGAGATTTTGGGGTTATGTTTAGAGTTTAGGTGATCATGGGAGGTTTGCGTGTTTTTGTAAAAAAAAAGTGAAACAAAGAGACACGCCAAACCAAATGGCAGGTTTACACCTAATAACACGCCATTACATATGGCGTGTTTCCCTTTCCAAGAATTTCCATCAACTACTGATTTGGGCTGGAAAAATGCTCTACTTAAACATGCCATTAGGTGTGGCGTGTTTGTTGCTGAAGACCCGCCATACGTAATGGCGTGTTTGGGTGTTTATATTTTTGAAGTTTTTGCCTCATATATGAATTATAGACACGCCATTTGTAGTGGCGTGTTTAAGCCTCGGAAAACCTGAGCCTACGTGGACACCATTTTGACAATTACTTTGAAATCCAACCCAAAACGACAATTACTTTGTTTTTGAGCGTCATTTCAAAAAATCATTCACATTATTACTAGTTTGTATGCTCATGTTTGCACCAATATTAAACGAAATTACTTTTTCACATACGAGTTTCTTTTTCACATACATTCTTTAATTAAGTTTCCGTATTATACCCTTTTCAAACCTAATAAAATTGGGAAGTACTTTTTCACATACGGATTTTACTCTTTCACATACATTTTTTTCTTAAAATTTCCAAACTATACCCTTTTTTCTAAACATAAACAACACAAAGCTCTCCTTCCTAACCATAAACAAAACAACTATTATATATTTATATTTGCCCTAATATAATATTGAATCTAATTAATCTAAATTCTTTAACAATGAATTATAATTATCCACTTACTTAGTTATTATTATTACCACTTTTTAAAATAATAATAATATAATAATAATAAAATAACAATACTAATTATAATAATCACTGTCCTACAATTTCGAATAAACTGGAAACTAAATTATCATAATTAATTGCGAAAGAATAAAATAAAATTACTAATTAATAAGAAAAAAATGAAAAACTCAAAAAACCAACAAACAAATTGAGAAAAAATAAAATTATTAATTAATTTTAAAAAAATAAACCAATTAAAAAAAATATAAATTAATTAATTTAAAAAACAATTGAGAAAAGTAAAAAAAGAAACTAGTGGAACAGGGGTGGGGATGCGGGGCAGGGGCGGAGGTGCAGTACAGCCTATAGGGAGAGGGGGGCGGGGAAAGGGGAACGGCGAGGGGGGGAGTGGTGCATGGGGAGGGGGCGCGGGGGAGGGTGAACGACGAAGGGGAATCGACGCAGAGGAAGAGGATGACGGCGGGATGGCGGCGCAGGGGAAGGGGTGCGGGACAGGGGGGACGAAGGTGGGGAAGTCAGAGCAAGGGGAGGAGGTGCGGGAGGTGCGGGGTCGGTGAACGGAGTTGGTGACGGAGGGACGGCGAACGAAATAGTGGGTTATTGTTAATAACTTTGTGTTTAAGGGTTTTGTGTTTAAGGGAATGAGGGGAGAGAGAGAAATCAATTGAGCAAATAATGACAAGGTGTAAAACCCCTCGTCACAGCGGAAAAATAAAACATACAAACATGCCAAAATTTATGCGGAATTTAAACTTTAACATGCAAGATAAACGAGGTGAATTAAAACTAAAACTGTACAACTAATAAAAACCAAAACATAGATAAGTATATGTCCAAGTATTGAAAGTACAAATACAAACAGTCTGGGATGACACATCCCTACAGGCACTCAAGTATGAAAGCAAAACTACAAGGTCTAGCTACACGATATAATTGGTAAGTCATCGATGAACAACGGATCATCGCTCGCTAGCCCTCCATGCAACCCATTAGCCAATCCAACCTGTCATGTACCTACATACATGTAAACATGTACGCCACAATCAGTGGGGAGTGACTAGAGTTCTCCTAGCCACCTTTTGTAACGACACGTAACACATAAACATCCAACATACTCCAGCATTTATAAGATGTGAAGCATATATATATATATATATATATATATATATATATATATATATATATATATATATATATATATATATATATAGGGTTGGGATCCGGTGAGAACCACCTTACAATGAAAACTAGTGAGAACTCTTCCTTACGGAGTTTTTTTTTAAAAATTAATGACATAATTGGATTCGGCATGGAATTTTATGGCCAGTGAACATATTTCTTGGTCTAGAAAATAAATACTAGTGGCGGAAAAATGATAGGTACGAAAAAATAGATAGTATGTGCATGCAAATAAATAAAACGTATCTCACATTGATTTCCGTCACTAGTATTTATTTTCTAGACCAAGAAATATGTTCTCTAGCTAGAAAATGTCATGCCGAATCCAAATATGTTATTAATTTTTTCTAAAAAAATCCGTAAGGTAGAGTTCTCACAAAGTTCTCATTGTAAGGTGGTTCTCACCGGATCTCAAGTCTATATATATATATATATATATATATATATATATATATATATATATATATATATATATATATATATATATATATATAGTTAGGATTAGGGATGGCAATGGGTAGGGTCTGGGTATGTAGGGTCCGGCAAGACCCGACCCGACCCGCAGTAAAAAATCTTAGACCCATACCCGACCCATACCCTAAAGGGTCTGAAATGAATGGACCCATACCCGACCCTAATGGGTCTGGGTCTGGGTAGGGTCTACCCTAGGGTCCAATTTTTCTTAACGAGTTATTCAATAAAATGTACCAAGGTTCGAATTAAATTAGAAAATTTTGATTAAAGTATTACAAAATCTTGGTTATTTGGATCATTACCCGTACCCGACCCTAAATTATATCACTTAGGGTACCCAAACTCATCATTTTCATCAATTTTCTCGTTATTCTTAATGATTATTTGGATATGCGTATAGTATATTAATGATAACTAATAAAATTCATCTGTTTGTGTCTATTATTTGGGTTATTGACGTTCGTATGTGTGTTTTTTGTTTTACTTTTTCTTTTTTTAATAAATATAAGGGTCTAAGGGTCGGGTAGGGTCCCAAGACCAAAACCCGGACCCGACCCGAAGTTTTTATATAAGACCCATACCCGACCCATACCCGAGTGGGTCTCAAAAATTCAGACCCATACCCGACCCATTAGGGTCTGACCCTAAGGGTCTGGGTTGGGTACCCGACCCACTGCCATCCCTAGTTAGGATCTATTGAGTCTAGGGTATTAGGGTGAATCCGTCCTACCATTCCTAGCCATCCGATTATCTTAATCTTATGGCTGAGATTTAATCTCTCTTCTTTCTCATAAAAGCTCACCAGAAACCGATTCAACCTGATCCATTACAACATTACCTCCATCACTAATACCACTATCATTACTCCCCGTCACCCATCAACCCTCCCAACTTTCGAGTAAGCCGAAGCACGCGGACAGTACATTGTAGCAGCTCAGTAGTGGACCGTAGACGGCGGAGGTGGAGAGAATTCTCCGCAATAGTGCGACGAGGGACGGAGATCTCGGATCGGAGGTGGGATAGAATAGAATGCAGAGAAGTGAAGGAGGAACGGACGACGGAGAGTGCGGTGGAGGTGTGACGAAGGGAAGAGAGTTGTGATAAGAGGTCAGGGTGGCGGGTTAGAACTTGGGTACGGAGTTGGGTGTCGAGGAGACGAATACCATGGTGAAGACGCTCGGCGGTGGATGCGGCGGTGCCGGAGGAAAGTGCTTGTGATGAGAATTGAGTTGATGAGAATGTGGGTGAGAGGAATAATGAGAATATTGGGTCACCGGCGAAGGTGGCTAAAGGGTTGTTGTCGTCGGGTGGTGACGATGTGGTGGTTGTTACGGTGGTGGGATCTTTGAAGGTGGGTAGTTTCTGGAGAGGTGATCGAAGAGGGTTATGCGGTTGTTGCATTGTTGCTGACGATGACATTGTCGTTTTGATTTGATTTGATTTGAATTTAAATTGCTTTGGATTGATTTAGAGTTTTGATTGTAGATGATCGGATTTGTTCATCGTCAAGCTCAAGCTCAACAATGGCGAATGGCGATCTTCAACTTGTCACTTGTGAGGGTGATTTTGATTTTCTTCGAGTTGGTCACAACTCACAAGACTCGGATAATGGTTAAACTTTGTTACAATATTGGTTTGCTCATGTTACAGTGATGATTTAACTATGTTACACTAATGATAAAGCTTTGTTACAATGTTATTTGTGTTATGATAATATAAACTTTGTTACAATGTTGGTTTGCTCGTGTTACAGTGACGATTTAACTATGTTACACTAATGATAAAGCTTTGTTACAATGTTATTTGTGTTATGATAATATAAACTTTGTTACAATGTTGGTTTGCTCCTGTTACAGTGACGATTTAACTATGTTACACTAATGATAAAGTTTTGTTACAAGTTGCAGCTTGCTTATGGGTGAATGTTAGACATTTTAGAATAGACCTGATAATGTTTAGAATCTGGTAATCTGGTGTTTAGAATTTGTTGAAACGAGATATGTAGTAAAAAAAAATGATAATCGTTGGTAAGCGTTATAATAACAGCTACTAAGCGCTACAATAACAGCAACGTGGCATCATCCTGTGCGTCCATGATCTAGATCCAACGGTCTGAAATGGTAGGACGGACTCATTTAAAATCCTGGACTCACCGGATCTCTGCTGTATATATATATATATATATATATATATAGACTTGAGATCCGGTGAGAACCACCTTACAATGAGAACTTTGTGAGAACTCTACCTTACGGATTTTTTTAAAAAAAATTAATGACATAATTGGATTCGGCATGGCATTTTATAGCTAGAGAACATATTTCTTGGTCTAGAAAATAAATACCAGTGATGGAAATCAAGGTGAGATACGTTTTATTTATTTGCATGCACCTACTATCTAGTTTTTCGTATCTATCATTTTTCCGCCACTAGTATTTTTTTTTAGACCAAGAAATATGTTCTCTGGCCATAAAATTCCATGCCGATTCCAATTATGTCATTAATTTTTAAAAAAAAACTCCGTAAGGAAGAGTTCTCACCGGTTTTCATTGTAAGGTGGTTCTCACCGGATCCCAACCCTATATATATAATATATATATATATATATATATATATATATATATATATATTCAAGATCCGGTGAGAACCACTACTATAATGAGAACCATGAGAACCTTCACTAAATCTCCACCTAATCTCGTTTTGAAAGTTTTGATGGATCATTTACTATTAGTTGAGTTTATTCACACACATTCTTTAGTATCATTAAACAAAATTTTTGATTTTATTAACAAAATATATACTTAATGTACAAAAACACAATTAGGTATACTAAAACGGCTATAGATGCACTAAAAAACCTACTACGTGCATGAAAATTTTTACATGCATGAAAATGATTACTAGGTGCATGAAATAACATGCTCTAGGTGCATGAAAAAGAGTTATAGGTGCATGAAAAATGTTAGATACATAAAAAAACAGTAATACGTGCATGAAAATTAATAAAATGTATCTCGCCTCGATTTCCGAGACTAGTATATTTTTTCTCAACCAAGAAATATGTTTTCTAGTCATAAAATTCTATGACGAATCCAAATATGTCATTAATTTTATTTGAAAAAGTCACTAAGGTAGAGTTCTCAAGGTTTTCATTATGTTGATGGTTCTCATATGATCCCAATACTATATCTATATATATATATATATATATATATATATATATATATATATATATATATATATATATATATATATATATATATATATATATATATATATATATATATATATATATATATATATATAGGGTTGGGATCCGGTGAGAACCACCTTACAATGAAAACCGGTGAGAACTCTTCCTTACGGAGTTTTTTTTTTAAAAATTAATGACATAATTGGAATCGGCATGGAATTTTATGGCCAGAGAACATATTTCTTGGTCTAGAAAAAAAATACTAGTGGCGGAAAAATGATAGATACGAAAAACTAGATAGTAGGTGCATGCAAATAAATAAAACGTATCTCACCTTGATTTCCATCACTGGTATTTATTTTCTAGACCAAGAAATATGTTCTCTAGCTATAAAATGCCATGCCGAATCCAATTTTGTCATTAATTTTTTTTAAAAAAATCCGTAAGGTAGAGTTCTCACAAAGTTCTCATTGTAAGGTGGTTCTCACCGGATCCCAACCCTATATATATATATATATATATATATATATATATATATATATATATATATATATATATATATATATATATATATATATATATATATATATATATATATATATATATATATATATATATATATATAGGGTTGGGATCCGGTGAGAACCACCTTACAATAAAAACCGGTGAGAACTCTTCCTTACGGAGTTTTTTTTTAAAAATTAATGACATAATTGAATTCGGCATGAAATTTTATGGCCAGAGAACATATTTCTTGATCTAGAAAATAAATACTAGTGGCGGAAAAATGATAGATACGAAAAAATAGATAGTAGGTGCATGCAAATAAATAAAACGTATCTCACCTTGATTTCCGTCACTAATATTTATTTTCTAGACCAAAAAATATGTTCTCTAACTATAAAATGTCATGCTGAATCCAATTATGTCATTAATTTTTTTTAAAAAAGTCCGTAAGGTAGAGTTCTCACAAAGTTCCCATGGTAAGGTGGTTCTCACCGGATCTCAAGTCTATGTATATATATATATATATATATATATATATATATATATATATATATATATATATGTATATACATATATATATATATAGCGGGATCCGGTGAGTCCACCTAAATATTTGAGTCCATGAGTCCATTTAGAGTATAACAAGTTGTATTAAAAAATATCACGTGTTTTTACAATACAAAGTTTACAATGCAATATCACAACCTTTTCAATACAATATCACATGAAACAATATCACGCACTATATAAAACAGTATCACGAAATTTTTTCCCAAACTTTTTTCCCAGAAATTTTTTTTTCAAAATTTTTTTTTCAATTTTTTTTCCGAAATATTTTTTTCTCGATCTTTTTTTCATAATTTTTTTTTTGTGATATTATTTTGAATAACCGGTGATATTGTATTGAGTAACTTGTGTTATTGTAATAAAAAAAAATCGAAAATTTTTTTTGAGAAAAAACGCC
The DNA here is from genome assembly GCA_029255685.2 of Silene conica. Classification (NCBI taxonomy): domain Eukaryota; kingdom Viridiplantae; phylum Streptophyta; class Magnoliopsida; order Caryophyllales; family Caryophyllaceae; genus Silene; species Silene conica. Next base: position 19,804,480 of record CM055319.2, read on the forward strand.
TTTTGTTAAACAATATCACGCACTATATTAAACAATATCACGAAATTTTTTCAAGAACTTTTTTTCCCCGAAATATTTTTTTCAAATTTTTCTCTCGAACTTTTTTTCCGAAATATTTTTTTCTCGAATTTTTTGTTTGTGATATTATTTTGAAGAAGCGGTGATATTGTATTGAGTAACTTGTGATATTGTAATAACAAAAAAATTCGAGAAAAATTTTTATTAAAAAAAAACGTGTTTGTTTTTTAAAAAAAAATGCATATTGAAATTTTTTTTTTTAAAAACAAACACGTTTTTTTTTAATAAAAGGCGTTTTTTCTCGAAGTTTTTCTTTTTCTCGAATTTTTTTTTCATTACAATATCACAACTTACTCAATACAATATCACCGGTTTTTCAAAATAATATCACAAAAAAAAATCGAGAAAAAAAAATTTGGAAAAAAATTCGAGAAAAAGTTTTGAAAAAAAAAAATTTCCGGGAAAAAAATTTCGTGATATTGTTTAATATAGTGTGTGATATTGTTTAACAAAAGGCGTTTTTTCTCGAATTTTTTTTTTTCATTACAATATAACAAGTTACTCAATACAATATCACCGGTTCTTCAAAATAATATCACAAAAAAAAATCTGAAAAAAAATATTGAGAAAAAAAATAATTCGGAAAAAAAATTGAAAAAAAAATTTGAAAAAAAAAATTTGGGAAATAAATTTCTGGAAAAATTTTCGTGATATTGTTTTATATAGTGCGTGATATTGTTTTTTGTGATATTGTATTGAAAAGGTTGTGATATTGTAGACTTTGTAGTGTAAAAAAACGTGACACTTTTTAATACAACTAGTGATTAAAAGCAATATCTAGTCCGTAAAAAAAGTATCACTAGTTGTATTAAAAAGTGTCACGTTTTTTTACACTACAAAGTCTACAATATCACAACCTTTTCAATACAATATCACAGAAAACAATATCACGCACTATATAAAACAATATCACGAAAATTTTTCCAGAAATTTTTTTCCCAAATTTTTTTTTCAAATTTTTTTTTCAATTTTTTTTCCGAATTATTTTTTTCTCAATATTTTTTTTCAGATTTTTTTTTGTGATATTATTTTGAAGAACTGGTGATATTGTATTGAGTAACTTGTTATATTGTAATGAAAAAAAAAAATTCGAGAAAAAACGCCTTTTGTTAAACAATATCACACACTATATTAAACAATATCACGAAATTTTTTTCCCGGAAATTTTTTTTTTTTCAAATTTTTTTCCAAATTTTTTTTTTTCTCCATTTTTTTTTGTGATATTATTTTGAAAAACCGGTGATATTGTATTGAGTAAGTTGTGATATTGTAATGAAAAAAAATTCGAGAAAAAACGCCTTTTATTAAAAAAAAACGTGTTTGTTTTTTAAAAAAAAAAAATTCAATATGCATTTTTTTTAAAAAACAAACACGTTTTTTTTTAATAAAAATTTTTCTCGAATTTTTTTGTTATTACAATATCACAAGTTACTCAATACAAATATCACCGCTTCTTCAAAATAATATCACAAACAAAAAATTCGAGAAAAAAATATTTCGGAAAAAAAGTTCGAGAGAAAAATTTGAAAAAAATATTTCGGGGAAAAAAAGTTCTTGAAAAAATTTCGTGATATTGTTTAATATAGTGCGTGATATTGTTTAACAAAAGGCGTTTTTTCTCAAAAAAAATTTTCGATTTTTTTTTTATTACAATAACACAAGTTACTCAATACAATATCACCGGTTATTCAAAATAATATCACAAAAAAAAAAATTATGAAAAAAAGATCGAGAAAAAAAATATTTCGGAAAAAAAATTGAAAAAAAAATTTCTGGGAAAAAAAGTTTGGGAAAAAATTTCGTGATACTGTTTTATATAGTGCGTGATATTGTTTCATGTGATATTGTATTGAAAAGGTTGTGATATTGCATTGTAAACTTTGTATTGTAAAAACACGTGATATTTTTTAATACAATTTGTGATACTCTAAATGGACTCATGGACTCAAATATTTAGGTGGACTCACCGGATCACGCCATATATATATATATATATATATATATATATATATATATATATATATATATATATATATATATATATATATATATATATATATATATATATATATATATATATATATATATAGATTTAGGATCGGGTGAGAACGATTATACGGTGTATACGGTGAGAACGAGTCACGTCCGTTGGATTAAAACACAATCAACGTTAAGAAATACCTACAACCCACATTCTAGATAGATTTTTTGACGGAGTAGATAATTTTTTTTTTTTTTTTACCTTTTTACACAAACTTAGATACATTTTTTTACGGAGTAAATACTTTTTTTTTTTTTTACCTTTTTACGTAAACCTATATAAATTTTTTTGACGGAGTAGATACATTTTTTTTACTTTTTTACGTAAACCTAGATACATTTTTTGACGGAGTAGATACTTTTTTTTTTACTTTTTTTACATAAACCTAGATACATTTTTCGAAGGAGTAGATACATTTTTTTTTTACTTTTTTTTACATAAACCTAGATACATTTTTTGAAGGAGTAGATACATTTTTTTACTTTTTTTTACATAAACCTAGATACATTTTTTGAAGTAGTGGATACATTTTTTTTTTACTTTTTTTACATAAACCTATATACATTTTTTGAGGGAGTAGATACATTTTTTTTACTTTTGTTTTACATAAACCTAGATACATTTTTTGAAGGTGTAGATACATTTTTTTTTAGTGTTTTACGTAAACCTAGATACATTTTTTGACGGAGTATATACATTTTTTTACTTTTTTTACATAAACCTAGATACATTTTTTGAAGGAGTAGATACATTTTTTTTTACTTTTTTTTACATAAACCTAGATACATTTTTTTACGGACTAGATATTTTTTTTTTTTTTTTTACTTTTTTACATAAACCTAGATACATTTTTTAACGGATTAGATACATTTTTTTACTTAAATCTAAATTCATTTTTTGACGGAATAAATAAATTTTTTTTTACTTTTTTACATAAATCTAGATACAATTTTTGACGAAGTAGATACATTTTTTTTATTAAACCTAGATACTTTTTTCACGGAGTAGATACATTTTTATTACATTTTTACATAAACCTAGATACATTTTTTGACGGAGTAGATACATTTTTTACTTAAACCTAGATACATTTTTTTTTAGTTTTTTACATAAACCTAGTTACATTTTTTTACGGAGTAGATACATTTTTTTTACATAAACTTAGATACATTTTTTGACGCAGTAGATACATTTTTTTTTCTTTTTTACATAAACCTAGATACATTTTTTTTACTGAGTAGATACATTTTTTTTACTTTTTTACATAAACCTAGATACGTTTTTTTACGGAGTAAATACATTTTTTTTACTTAAACTTAGATACATTTTTTGACAGAATAGATACATTTTTTTACTTTTTTTATCTAAACCTAGTTACATTTTTTTACGGAGTAGATACATTTTTTGACGTAGGAGATACATTTTTTTTCTACTTTTTTACATAATATTATTTTGTTATTATACAAGTATGTTATTTTGCGGTCATTTTTAATGATAATACTTAATGAATGTATGGATGAATTTAATTTTACCGTTCTCCATCCATTTGGCAAAAATTATATTATTATCCACCAATCCACCCTATTATGATACTATCCATTACGCTTAAAAGTTTTGAAACTCATTCTGCAAATAGATATAATTCTAAAACGATAGAAAGTGGAGCACATTTTTAACGATTTATAAGAAAATAAAGCTTCTTAAAAGACTTACTTTAATTGTGTTATATAAGAAAACAATGCTATCCCAACTCATAATTATATAAAAATGACTAAATGAGTAATGAGGAGCTATAATTTTCTAAAAGAAAAAAAGGGAATAACGCAAACAACGAAAAACATGAACTAAAAAATAAGTGTTCAAAATTAAAGGAGTTGGGAATCGAACCCGTGCGGACTGATAGTTAACTTGAGAATCTAAGAGTTATGGCAGTAAACCACTAGACTAATTCTATTCGTAACTACAGTACATTTTATTGTTTATTGTATATATACTTAAAAGATACTGACATACTGCAAGTCTGCGGTTGTGTTACCAATTATGTTTAATTTAAAATTTAATCTCAGCTTTTCAATTAACTCTCATCTAATGGAGGAGGGTCGTTCTCACCGTATGCACCGAATGATCGTTCTCACCGGATCTTGCCTCTATATATATATATATATATATATATATATATATATATATATATATATATATATATATATATATATATATATATAGAGAGAGAGAGAGAGAGAGAGAGAGAGAGATATTTAGGATCGGGTGAGAACGATTATACGGTGCATACGGTGAGAACGAGTCACGTCCGTTGGATTAAAACACAATCAACGGTTAAGAAAATACCCACAACCCACATTCTAGATAGATTTTTTGACGGAGTAGATACATTTTTTTTTTACCTTTTTACATAAAATTAGATACATTTTTTTACGTAGTAAATACTTTTTTTTTTACCTTTTTACGTAAACCTATATACATTTTTTTGACGGAGTAGATACATTTTTTTTAAATTTTTTACGGTAAACCTAGATACATTTTTTGACGGAGTAGATACATTTTTTTTTTTTACTTTTTTTACATAAACCTAGGTACATTTTTTGAAGGAGTAGATACATTTTTTTTACTTTTTTACATAAACCTAGATACATTTTTTGAAGTAGCAGATACATTTTTTTTACTTTTTTACGTAAACCTAGACACATTTTTTGACGAAGTAGATACATTTTTTTTTACTTTTTTTACATAAACCTAGATACATTTTTTGAATGAATAGATACATTTTTTTACTTTTTTTACATAAATCTAGATACATTTTTTGAAGGAGTAGATACATTTGTTTTACTTTTTTACGTAAACCTAGATACATTTTTTGACGGAGTAGATACATTTTTTTACTTTTTTTACATAAACCTAGATACATTTTTTTTTTTACTTTTTTTACATAAACCTAGATACATTTTTTGACGGAGTAGATACATTTTTTTTTTTACTTTTTTACGTAAACCTAGATACATTTTTTGACGGAGTAGATATATATTTTTTTTATTTTTTACTTTTTTTACGTAACCTTAGATACATTTTTTGGAGGAGTACTACATACATTTTTTTTAGCTTTTTTTACATAAACTTAGAGACATTTTTTGAAGGAGTAAATACATTTTTTGAAGGAGTAAATTCATTTTTTACTTAAACCTAAATACATTTTTCGACGGGTAGATACATTTTTTTTTTTACTTTTTTACATAAACCTTGATACATTTTTTGACGGAGTAGATACATGTTTTTTAGTTAAACCTAGATACACTTTTTGACGGAGTAATACATTTTTTTAAAAATTTTTAACATAAACCTAGTTACATTTTTTGACGAGTAGATACATTTTTTTACTTAATTAAAACCTGGATACATTTTTTTTAATATTTTTTACATAAACCTAGTTACACTTTTTGACGGAGTAGATACATTTTTTACTTAAATCTGGATACATTTTTTGACGGAATAGATATATTTTTTTTACTTTTTTACATAAATCTAGATACATTTTTTGACGGAGTAGATAAATTTTTTTTTTACTTAAACCTAAATACATTTTTTAACGGTGTAGATACATTTTTTTTTTACTTTTTTACATAAATCTAGATATATTTATTTTTTTTACTTTTTTACATAAACTCATATACATTTTCTGACGGAGTAAATACATTTTAGTAATGGCTGTTCAGACGTGGTGAAACTCATCCATGAGAACTTTATAATGCTTTGTTCCACCTTATAACAAAAAAGACAATATATAAGCATCATAAATTTGTTAATCAAAGGAAGCATCGTCAGTCATCCACCCCATTAAATCAGACGCCAGACTATGTATTCTTTTGACTAATAGGATAAGGTAACAGTGAGCCAAACCGTATCAATGGTTTAGATAGTTTGAGAGAGTAGAAGCGAAGTCACTCACATGAGAAATGCCAGTCGCTATCGTATACTCCGTATTATTGCTGATGAAAGACTTTTAGAATTGGAACTTTGACTTCTGTAGCCACGCTCGTATCATCCTCTGTACAAACACCATTTAAAGTTTAAACAGATTTTTAAAAAGATATTGAACTAATGGCTTATTTTAGTAATTAAATCCCAGCCTATAATTGTACGATGTTCTCACCGAATGCACCGAATAGTCATTCTCACCGTATATATATATATATATATATATATATATATATATATATATATATATATATATATATATATATAAGAGACAAAATCCGGTGAGAACAAACACTCGGTGCAAATGGTGAGAACGAACCTTATCCCTTAGATTAGAGTGAATGAACGGCTATAATAGATCTCTAAATTAGAACACATTAGTTAAAACATTTAAGCATTCACACGGTTACCTCACATTCTTCTTCTCTGTCCACACAAATCACTCTGACCCCTCACCTCCCAAGACATCCACAACTGGCATCGAAACACTATCGACCGCCATACGCCGACCAAACACTGATGTTCGTGTTTCTTCTTTTATCATCCCTTTTTATTTATTTCTTTCTCTTCGTTCTCACCTTGCGTAATGACGGAGACCGGGACTCGCTCCGACGTACTCTCCTCACGGTTGAACTTTGCTTTCGTTTGTTGACCATCCTCATCGCACTTTACGCCGGTATTTGACTTGGCTAATTAAGGTCATAAATTAAACCGAGTTTGGATCAATTACCACTGAAATTTGGGTCAGAGTATGTTGAATTTTGCAGAAGTTTATCATTGGAAATTTGGTATGAATTACATGCAAATTCAATGAGTGACCTTCGTTGTTTTTAGTGTTTTTTGTAAATAACCCCCTTTTATGTACGGTTTTTTGTAAATAACCCCCTTTTATGTTTACTTTTACAAATTACCGCCTTAAATATTACTTAATCTTAAAAATCAAACCCCAATGTCGATTACGTACCCGATTTTTAAAAAACACGAACTACGTACGATATTACGACTTAAATTAATGAAATATACCTAAACTACCCTTACCCACTCATAACACTACCCAACAAAAACAAACTCATTCATTCAAGATTTATTTTCTGCCATTTTCACAATTACAACACTAATCATTCTAACTTTCTTCATCACCATCTTAGCTCTGTTCATAAAGCTATTCTCAGGAAAATCAATCTGAAACCCTGAATACCCACCCGTTGACGGAACCGTATTTCACAAATTACTTTACTTCAACACTTTATACGATGACCAGACCGAAACGGCTCGAAAACATCCTACGTTTCGACTTCTAGCTCCGGATCAAAGCGAAGTTTACACAACAGATGTTCGCAATGTAGAACATATATTGAAGACAAAGTTTGAGAAGTATACGAAAGGGAAGTATAATATTGATATACTTGGGGATTTGTTTGGAGAAGGGATTTTTGCTTTATATCTTCAAACCCCAAAAATAAAATATGAACCCTAAACTAAAAATCCCCAAATCAATTAATAAATTTTCAAGTTATGGGTTTCATCTTCCCCTTTTTATTATTTCACCTAATTCATCTAAATGGGGTAATATTCCTCTCGCATTAGTTCATGCTATGTGTTTAATTGGCTCACAGAAACTCTATTACAGAAACTCTAGGGATGGTTGTTGTACAAAGAGGAGCTACAAGCATTACTGTACCGATATGATTCGCACTGCTCAAAGTGGCTAATTGGCTCACAACCACGAATAGCAACGTCAAACGAGATACGTGAAGGAGTTGCTGCAAAGTGTTTAATGCTATTTATTGCCAATTGTTGGATGTATTTTTCTCTGTATTAGGAAATTAGGTTAGTAAGTTATCAGTAAAATTTGTAGTAGATTAGTTGAGTATTGTAGTTACTTGTTGAGATGCAATGTAATATTTTGTTGTGCACTTTGTAATGACAAACAAGTTTTTTCATGCTCAATGTCTCACTTGAGACGGATATATCCGTCACAATCTACAAAATACTTAGTATCGTAAACTGGTTTATATACATTTGAATTCAACCGGGCAAGGCGAGGGAAAGCAAAATACAAGGAAAGAATGAATCCACTTTTTGAGTCAACCATGGAAAACATATAGCAGCGCATAAGTCTAAAGAAACTAACTACTCTTACAGGCGTCGCCTTTTCTCATCCGTTCAAAGGACATTTGCTAAACTCTTTTCTTTTCTTTACTATTAGCAATTCAGCATCTATGCTTTTTGAATAGCTATTGATTACAACATCAAATCCCGAGTATCGTAACCCGATTTATATACATTTCAATTCAACTATCAGCATCTATGTATGTTTCATTTCTGAAGTGTCAAAATCTGAAGTGTACAAAACCAGTGATTGTTATCACTGGAATTATCGCATAAAAAATCAAATATGAACAGGAATACTTTTTAGCTAGATTAAATACAAAAATACGAAGCTAAAGCTCGGCCTTTTGAGATGCTCTAAATCCAACACAGCATACTCACTGCATTATTCTGCCAGAGACCAGAGCAACTGCAGCATCTTTTTGCAACACAGTAGCATTCCTCAACACAGCTCAGAAACCGCCCCTCAGCCATCAAGCTTCTGATCAGCATTCATGTCGTAACTACAGACCGCTCTTCCCTGAGTCCAATCATGCCCAATTCCTCACTCCTTTGCACCAATCCAATATCCCACAACTGCCAGCCTCAGACGCAGACTGGACAGAATTGCATTCTGCCTCTAACAGCAGCTCTTGACCAGTCTTCATCCGACGATCAGACCCAGAACTGATCAAAGAACAGCCCAGGAGTCCACTGCAATTAGCTAATACTACATAACAAAACTGGCTAATAATCAGAGTGCAGTCAACAATAACCCCTGCAATTAGCTAATAATCAAATCAAAAAAGAAAGTGGCACAAAAGTCTACTTTTATTTAACCACAGTGCAGTCAACAATAACCAACATTAACAAAGTGCAAGAAGAAACTGAATTGGTGAGCAGAATGTCGTGCAAGAAGAAACTCAACTACTGAAACAACCAAATTTCATTGTTAATGCCAAAGTTAATTAACAAACATGTTCAAAGTGACTTTTAAAAGTCACCACCTACCAAGTCTAACAACAAAATAATACATAAAAGTACTGAAATTCAACTTAAAAATTGTACTGTAACACCAAACTAACTAGTCATATTGTATTCATAATTGAGTTCTTGACTCAATAGTTGGTTGGTTGCTACTCATTTGAGTTAAAAATGCTTGGTGTTGAGCCTTGGTTGCCCTCCTCTTTTCTGCCTTGTTCCTTGCAGCCTTGACCCATCCTGAGTTGCTGGGAGGTCTACCACCTAGGGTTCGTGTGATGGGGTCAGGAATAGGATTCTTACATCCCTTAATATTATGTCCTAGTGTACCACACCTACCACACTTGTTGGATTTCTTCACCCTTTTTACTTGTGACCCTTCACCAGGCTCTTTTCTTCTTTTTTTTCTTTGATGGTCTGCCAGGCATTCTTCTCATAAGTGGTGGGAGAGGTTCCTCTTGGTTTGCTTTCTCCCAGTGGGCTACCCCAGGCATAGGTTCTACTGCAGATGCATATGCCAATAAGTACTTATCTCTTGAATACGCTTGGTCAACATAATCTTCGGGGGTATGTCTTTGATCAAGTATGCATGCCATGGCATGAACACATGGGATTCCACTCAACACCCAATGTTTGCAATTACACGCTTGGTTTATCAAGTTTACCGTGAATGAACCACCCTTGTAGTCAACCTCAAAATTAGTAGTTCTATATGAGTAGATTGTACAATACCTTGACTCAGCTATAAGCCTCTTGAAGCATTTATCAATGTAAGGCATAAAGGGCTGTGGGGAATAAAGCATGTATTCGCCCTAAACTTGCAGGATTATAATGAAAATTACAGTTGTGAATATCGTCATAAGATAAATAAAAACATGAAAAAGAATACAACCTTGGGTCCTTGCTTGAATAGGCCTAAGAACAGGAATTAAAGTAAATTCCCTCCTATAACTTGTACCCAAGACTTTGTTTGAGATGATGCCGCGTGAGCTAGAAAATACTCTCCAATTGCCTTGCAATATGGGGAGAGCTATTGAGGTTTTAGATGTGAGATATGAGTTTTGGGAGAAGAATGCTCTCAAAAACCCTAATTGTGAGAATTGTGATTCAACAGTTAACCAAGAGTCCTGACATAAGGAGAAGGACTCTCCTTATGTAGCCCTAGGTCGGCCGAATGGGTATGGGGTAAGAGTGGGCTTTATCCACTCTTACCTTATTCCTTTGCATGATTCGACCCGTTTTGCTAAATATTATTTGCGGGATTTTTATTATAAATCGTATACGTGTCATCAGGTATTAATGCAGTCGATGTATTAATAATGGCCTGATAAAATTACGATATTGTATCATTACCCAAATTAATATAACTGTTTATATTAATACGCGAAATTAATATTTAATTAAGTATAACTGCTTATATTTAATTTACGAATTAAACATGTAATCCGTATTAGCTAAAATTATTTAATCCGTATTAAATAATAATAATCTCAACATCTTATTGACTAATTTAATAGTCAATACCTCTGACTAACTGTTTAGTCGTATCCGGCATAAATGTGACTGTATTTTCATACCTTCACATCTCTCAAACGTGTCCTATAGGTGTGACGTATAGGGACCAGTTGATCACCGCCATCCGTATGACAATAACGTCAAACTTATCTAGCAAGCCAACCGTTATTGATAAACGTGGATCAACTGGTAATAATACTGAAGTATGCCCTTGTGATCCTTAAAGAGATTTAATAAGTCATTGTACTTAATTGTCAAGGACACCAGCCCCAACAATCTCCCACTTGTCCGTACAAGGGTATGTTCAATGACGTTATCACACTACATGTGGAGGACACAAGCTCCAACAAACTCCCACTTGTCCGTACAAGTGTAGGTGCGATAACCGATTCTCATATCCTTTTAAAATTTCTCCCACTCAATGTAAGACAATTTGCAAGTCCGCATTCGCAAAGGTCGTATCTCACAAGCGATCTGTATCAAGAGTGGTTTCCCCGACTAGAGAGTAACTTAACTGATAAAACGAATCTGTATTCGAGCATGGCCATGCATTTCAGTTACTACTCCTCGAGTGGCCCTGAGAAATGATAAAATCCTGATAAGGGTTTGGATATTTCCCTCAACTCGAATCCTGCCGATATCGCGCAGCATGAAATAACCCAGAAAAAATCCTCTTGGCCCCTGTTACGATGACCGTGGGAAAGTAACCAAAGTTACCCAAAATCTGCCTTAATCTCAAGAGACAGTTGAAAGTCAAAAGACTCGACTCTAAGGAACACTATGGAGGTCCTATCCACGACCTGGCACCCAATGTTATAAAACATTTACGACTCCATAACGTTGTCACGGGGTGTCCTACGAGATATCCGTATAACTCGCCTTTGTGATTGGTCAGTCATCCGCGTAACTTATGGCTCGTTGAACCCACCATCAACCAACGTCACAAAATGATTACCTGAGTTATCAGCTCAAGTGGGTAATCAAGGACTAAAACGATGTAATGTAATTCAGTTCACTTTGTGGTGTTCAAAATTGGCGTACAATTCCACATGAAAAACAAAACATTATATATCATAACAATGAGGTTGAATAGAGTACACGAGAAAATGAATTATTACATGAATTCATAAAAGAGTACTGCAACTTAGGAACACAGCTAAATCCCATGGAATGAATGTGCCCTTCATGCTTATCACGTGGTAATGCTTTAGTGAGAGGATCAGCTATGTTGTCATCCGTAGCTATCTTATCAATAAATATCTCCTTTTACACGGCTCAGTTGTAGAATCTGCTGTAACACTCTGTTTAGAACTTTTCCAGCTGACAGCAGCGCTATTAAGAGTAAAAACGAATCCAGACTGAGATTTCGAGTCATCTCGATCCGTTTGGAAGCTAGCATATGCGTAACCCGTGGCGCAGAGCGTTGAGTCGCCTCCATAAGTCAATCCCCAATCTTTAGTCCTCCGTAGGTACTTAAGAATGTTTTTCACGGCCATCCAGTGTTGTCCACCTGGATGAGCTTGGAATCGACTGGTCATACTCAATGCATATGCAACGTCTGGACGTGTGCATATCATGGCTTACATGATCGATCCTATTGCCGAAGCATAAGGAATCCGACTCATGCGCTATTTCTCTTCCAATGTCTTAGCTTCTTGAGACTTGCTCAAGTGAAGCCCACTAGTCATAGGAAGGAACCCTTTCTTGTAGTTCGTCATGCTGAATCTCTCTAGAATCTTATCTATGTAAGACTCCTGATTGAGAGACAACATACGTCGTGATCTATTCCTGTAGATACGGATGCCCAAAATTCTTTGTGCCTCTCCCAGATCTTTCATCTGGAAATGGTTCTTCAACCATGCTTTAACCGAAGATAAGAGAGGTATGTCATTCCCAATCAAGAGTATGTCGTCGACATACAGTACTAGGAATACAATCTTGCTCCCACTCGACTTGATATAGAGACATGGTTCCTCGACTGATCGAATGAAACCATTCTCTTTTATCACTTGGTCGAAGCGATGATTCCAACTCCGCGATGTTTGCTTAAGTCCATAGATGGAACGCTTAAGCTTGCAAACCTTCTTAGGATGTGCTGGATCAATAAAACCCTCGGGTTGTACCATGTACAACTCTTCCTCCAAATAACCGTTTAAGAAGGCGGTTTTAACGTCCATTTGCCATATTTCATAGTCATGAAATGCGGCGATCGCTAAGATAATCCGAATGGAACGTAGCATGACTACGGGTGCAAAGATCTCATCATAGTGCAAGCCTGGCACTTGGGTGAAACCTTTAGCAACTAGTCTTGCCTTGTGGATATCTTGTTTACCTTCCACGGCATGCTTTATCTTGTAAAGCCATTTGCATTGAAGGGGGCGTACCTTTGCAGGTAGGTCCACAAGATCCCACACGTTGTTCTCATACATGGAGTCCATCTCGGATTGCATGGCTTCTAGCCATAACTTTGAGTCAGAACTGGTCATGGCACCTTAATAGGTTGAGGGTTCATTACCCTCTAGAAGTAAGACGTCATCCATATCATGTTCCTCGACCATACCAATGTATCTGTCCGGAGGAATGGAGACTCTTCCCGACCTCCTAGGTTCCTCAGGAATATCTACCGCAGCCTCGGTTGAAGGAACTGTTTCCTCCAATGGTTGCTCGGTAGTTGGTTCTTGTACCTCCGATAAATCGAAGGATCTATTACTCGACTTGTTCTCGAGAAATTCTTTCTCTAAGAACGTCGCACTAGCCGCAACAAAAACACGTTGTTCGGTTGGCGAGTAGAGTAATGACCAAAAGTTCCCTTTTAATAGCCTATAAAGTATATCTTGACCGATCGCGGGCCGAGCTTATCCTCGTGTCTCCACTTGACATAAGCCTCGCAGCCCCAAACCTGAATAAAGGACAAGTTAGGGACCGTTCCCTTCCATAATTCGTATGGAGACTTGTCAACAGCTTTAGACGGACTTCGGTTAAGTATTAGAGCGGCCGACAAAAGAGCATAGCCCCACAATGAATCAGGCACAACGGTGTGACTCATCATGGATCGAACCATATTACATGGCAAAAACCCAAAACGGAGATTCAAGATCTCAAAATTACAAGCAAGACTGTGTTCCATCATTACGGTAACACAATCTACTAAGGCCACACTAAGTTACAACCGTTTGCAAAAATTAAACACGTTATTGAAAGCATTCAAGGCATTCACAAGACGATAAATAAAATGCATCAACTAAATAAAATTCATACATGACATAATACTGTTATTATGATTAATAAATTTTTACCAAACCACCTTACGGGATTAAAATTATGTAATTATACCGAATTAATCACCCAATTTTAATAAATTTATAATCCTATTATCTTAAACCGTTTTAAAATAATATGGTACCATACGAGGGTGAACCGTTTCACAAAATTAATAATATACCATTTCCGTATATAGTATATTACTAAAGGCCATGTGTAAAACCCCTCGCGAAAGCGTAAAAGTAAACATACAAAACATGCCAAAAATGCAGCGGAATTAAAACTTTTGAAGAGATAATTAAACATGCGAGGTGTCTTAACAATATAAAACTTGCGGAAGAAGAAAAACATAAATAAGTATATAAGTGCGATACAAAACAGCCCGGGATAGCTTATCCCTACAGGCACAAAATACTGAAACGTAAGTCTAAGGTCTAGCTAACGAATAGGTAAAAGTCAACGATGAAGGATCATCGCTCGCTAGCCTCAACGTAACCCCCTGCAAAACAGCCTCATGTACCTACACACATACAACATGTGCGCCACAGTCAGTGCGGAGTGACTAGAGTGCTCTTAGCCACCTATTGTCAGTGACACAAAACACATAAACATACAATATACTCCAGCATATATAAAACATGTGAAGCATACAAATTCCATATTCGAATCTCAAGTCAACATGCAAATACTTATGCAAAGGCTCTCAATCAACTTCGGAAACTATTTGGAAGGAGAGCCGGTTTCTCTTCCGGTTGCCCGACCGGGGGTCTTTCAATCCAAACCATTTACGAAACCAATCAAGGAGTCATCCAATGCCTTGGATGAACAACACTTTAATCAAGTAATATACTCATCACTATCAACATACATATCTGACACTGTACCAACTCTAGGCAAGCAGATATAAAACAGCAAGTATATAACATTGTACCCCATCCCAGGCAAGTATATACCATATTCAGCAATATCAAACCATGACCCCAATCCTAGGCATGGAAGGATACAATTACACATTACAAGAGAAAACTCATATGAAGATTCCGTTATACAACCACGGCATAAATACATAGCCTCAGCAATTATAATCCACATGCATAAATACACCTCAGAATACAAAGGCAAACGAAAACCGTGACCTAATCCAAATCACAGATCCCACAACAATACACCTCAAAATACAAGGGCAAGCAGAACTGTGACCTAATCCAAATCACAGACCTACAACAATACACCTCAAAATACAAAGGCAAGCAGAACTGTGACCTAATCCAAATCACAGACCTACAACAATACACCGCAAAATACAAAGGCAAGCAGAACTGTGACCTAATCCAAATCACAGACCTACAACAATACACCTCAAAATACAAAGGCAAGCAGAACTGTGACCTAATCCAAATCACAGACCTACAACAATACACCTCAAAATACAAAGGCAAGCAGAACTGTGACCTAATTCAAATCACAGACCTACAACAATACACATCAAAATACAAAGGCAAGCAGAACTGTGACCTAATCCAAATCACAGACCTACAACAATACACCTCAAAATACAAAGGCAAGCAGAACTGTGACCTAATCCAAATCACAGACCTACAACAATACACCTCAAAATACAAAGGCAAGTGAAAGCTGTGACCTAATCCCAATCACAGCCCCACAACAATACTTCATCCAAAACTATGACCTAAACCAAATCACGGCTTTACAACTTCACTTCTGAAACTTACTCCATTCTTAACCAATCATGCAAACAACGTATATCCAAACCAACACTTAATTGACCCCGGGAATTAAGCCGAGGGAGAGCCGGTTTCCCTTTCGGTTGCCCGACCGGGGGGTCTCTATCCTCACTCTATTCTCGAACCCAATATAGTGCCGCCCGAACCTCGGGGATCTCAAACACACATACAAGTATAAAAGAAAGACTAATTTCGATTAAGTTATTTCTAAACGACTGCCATATATTAAAAAAAATATCTTAGTCCGATAAAAATTATTAACGGTCATCTAAGAACTAACTAATTTTAGACAAGTCACTAACTACTTTATTAAATCTTACTTAGCTCAAAATATATTTTACTAAGTATTTGATTACGTTCTAATTAATCGGTTCAACCGATAAAGGAAATAAACAGGATTTAAATTAAACTTCATATTATATTACCTATATATTTTAAAACGGGAAAAACAACTAACTAATTAAATTATTCCGACAAGCTTCTTAAAATTAAACCGTAACCCATTACTAATTCGTAACGATTTGTAATGTATAATATTTAAACGTAAACAAGCTAGCAAGCACGTACGTAAACTAATTAATTCAAGCAGGCTAGCAAGCACGTACGTAAAATAATAATAAAATAACCAAAATATTAGTATGTAGTAATGTAGTATGATGAACGTAGTAAAAATAATAATTAAATAATAATAATAATAATAATAAAAATAAAAATATTAGTATGCATTAGTAGTATTAGTCCACGAATAAAATAACAAAAATAGTAGTTATAGAAATAATAGTGGTAAGTAGTTTTATGTGAAGTAGCAGCCATTAGTAATACTAATGAGTAGTCTTACTCAGTAGCGCGGGCAGCACTAGACAACAGCAACAATTTGACTAGCTAGAAACCACAGACCAGCGAAACCAGTAGTAAAAACACTAACTTTGCAATAACAATAATAGAACTACCATGGCAAATTGCAACAGATAATAGAGGAGAACACAACTATGGGCAGTAGCAATGTGCAGCGAGACACAACAAGTACTTCCTACATTCTCTTCCCACAATTGAAGTACCCATTTCATTCAGTAGCTACTTAACCCCTGAATATCTGATATAGTGCTAAGTAGCAGCTCAAATAGTTGCAATAGAATAAAAATTGAATGTAGAAGATATCAATTATGCTAATGACAGCAGCAGTATACAAAATAGCATTGAATAACATCAACGATAACAGCAATCAAACAACAACAGGGCAGCGGCCATAACTACGGTACGCAACACCACATAGCAACCCCAGAAGACCGGTACTAGAGCAATGTAGGAGTAAAGCATAAATTACGACCGACTTGTATAGAGACTGTAGCAATGACCAGATATGACAACAATAGCATAGCAGCGATCAGTAGCAACTTGACACCAACAATCGACAGTGATGAACTTAACAGAGTGCAGTGACCTTAAATGGTGACACAGCAGTGATATACAGTACCCAACAACAGTTAAACGTGCATCAGAAATGGAGCAACAGTAGTACAGCGGAACAGTAACAATTATAGCAATAAACAGCACCCAAACCATGATTCCACTTGATAACAATTACCTTATGAACCAAACAACATAGTCTCATCAAGTAATAACTCAAAATCATATTCTACCCATTTCCCATCCTAAATACATGTGAATTTCAAATGTAAACTACCCACAACTCATTAAACACAAAACCCACATTTAATTCACATAATCAACAACAAAATCACATGTCAAATTAATTTAAGACAAAGGCCGAGCTTTTCTCATTATCGTCACCTTTAAGAGTGTTTCTTCACTTCTAGTCTTCCACTATATACGAATCCTTGTCCGGGTCGTCAATGTCGACACCTACAAACAACGAAAACGGGTTATTTGAGGGTAATTTCGAGTAAACCTCAAAACAGCCCAGAAATCAACTTTGACGAAACGGAAAAAGAAAGAGATAGAAAGAACGGAAATGAAGAGAGGAATGCGATGGTGAAAAGCTTGTGTCAAACGGAGTTGAGATGAGTAAATGGATGATGATTTTGTGAAGGAGAAAAAGAGTAAAAATGGAGAAACCAAGTTACTTATTATTGTTGGAGGTGGGTGGTGTGCTTTATATTTGACTTGAGTCGGGTTTGCAAGATGTAAGGAGCGGAAAATCTTAAAACGGAAATTACTAAGTAAACGTGGAAATCTTTAAATTAAACAACTTAAGACGGGACTTAACGGCATTTCTTAAAATAAAACTTACGGATTAAAATTAAAATATTATTAAATTCCGTAAACTACTTTTAAATTATTAAAATTATTTTTATAAAAATACGGGCTGTTACACCATGTGAAAATAAAACATGTTATTTTCGAAAAAAAAAACGAGTCTGTTACAGGGGGGAGGTCGACCGACCTAAACATGTGGTCGACCGACCTCCTGACGAGAAACAGAAACTTTCTGCAAAAGAAAAATCGGTCGACCGACCTATCAACTAGGTCGACCGACCAACAGGCAGTAAAAACGAATTTCAGAAAACGCAAAACGCTGCACCTTTTGAAATCAAAACAAGTTTTTACCTTTTAAACTTTGATTAAAACAAGTAAATCAAAATTAACATCAACAAGGGTTCACATATTGTCAAGAATATCGATTAATTAACAATATGTAAACATGAATCGAAAAACAAGATCGATTACTCACAAAAGAAAAACTTTCGAAACAGAAACCAACACAGGAGGCGGTCGACCGACCGCAACAGGGGGTCGGTCGACCGACTCAGCGGCAAAACACGATTTTTCAGATTTTAAAACTTATGAAAAACACAAAAGTAAAATTTTCATTGCCTGGGCTCTGATACCACTTGTGGGGAATAAAGCATGTATTCGCCCTAAACTTGCAGGATTATAATGAAAATTACAGTTGTGAATATTGTCATAAGATAAATAAAAACATGAAAAAGAATACAACCTTGGGTCCTTGCTTGAATAGGCCTAAGAACAGGAATTAAAGTAAATTCCCTCCTATAACTTGCACCCAAGACTTTGTTTGAGATGATGCCGCGTGAGCTAGAAAATACTCTCCAATTGCCTTGCAATATGGGGAGAGCTATTGAGGTTTTAGATGTGAGATCTGAGTTTTGGGAGAAGAATGCTCTCAAAAACCCTAATTGTGAGAATTGTGATTCAACAGTTAACCAAGAGTCCTGACATAAGGAGAAGGACTCTCCTTATGTAGCCCTAGGTCGGCCGAATGGGTATGGGGTAAGAGTGGGCTTTATCCACTCTTACCTTATTCCTTTGCATGATTCGACCCGTTTTGCTAAATATTATTTGCGGGATTTTTATTATAAATCGTATACGTGTCATCAGGTATTAATGCAGTCGATGTATTAATAATGGCCTGATAAAATTACGATATTGTATAATTACCCAAATTAATATAACTGTTTATATTAATACGCGAAATTAATATTTAATTAAGTATAACTGCTTATATTTAATTTACGAATTAAGCATGTAATCCGTATTAGCTAAAATTATTTAATCCGTATTAAATAATAATAATCTCAACATCTTATTGACTAATTTAATAGTCAATACCTCTGACTAACTGTTTAGTCGTATCCGACATAAATGTGACTGTATTTTCATACCTTCACATCTCTCAAACGTGTCCTATAGGTGTGACGTATAGGGACCAGTTGATCACCGCCATCCGTATGACAATAACGTCAAGCTTATCTAGCAAGCCAACCGTTATTGATAAACGTGGATCAACTGGTAATAATACTGAAGTATGCCCTTGTGATCCTTAAAGAGATTTAATAAGTCATTGTACTTAATTGTCAAGGACACCAGCCCCAACAAGGGCTTCTCATACTTGTCAGCCCCTTCCCTTTTTTCATAATTTTTTTTCATTATATATCTTCTCATCCACTCCGTGTGAGTGAGAATTGGCTTGTCTCTTACATCTTTTAACACAGCATTGGATGATTCACAAAGATTATTGGTAATCATGCTACTCTTACAAGTTGTTTAGAAGGCATGTCTACTCCAATGCTTGGGTGGAATGGCCTTGACATACTGGTAGGCAGGTTGACTAAGAAATTTGATCTCCTCGAGAGCTGCCAAATACTCAACCTCTATCGTGGCCCATGCTGCTTTCCAAAAACTCTCTTTGAATGCTTGGCCACTATATTGTAGCTTGAAATTGGCCCAAATGTGCCTAACACAATATCTAATCTCAGCTTTGGGTAAGACGGCTTTCATTGCATCAATTAGTCCCTATCATTATCATTAGACGGTAATGTATTAGTATTAGTATTTAGTAGGAAGACATAAATTTTAGGACAAGGAAGAATATAATGTTACCTTTTGCCTACCAGACATCATTGTGAGACCATCGCCCTCGCCAAAGTCTATGTCTTTCACCAATAACTCAAGAAACCACTTCCAAGAGTCACATTCTCCACCTCAACAACAGCCCAAGCAACAGGGAAAAGGTTGTTATTCCCATCCATAGACATTGCCACCAAACACATCCCAGGGTACACACCTTTTAAATGACAGCCATCCACCCCAATAAGAGGCCTGCACCCATTTTTAAACCCTTCCTTACAAGCAGCAAGACAAATACACATCCTCTGAAACACTGGTGGTGGTCTGTCAACCCTATCAACCCTATCAACCATCACATATGAGCTTGAACCTGGGTTGTATTTCATAAGGGTTTCAACATAATCCCATACCCTGCTGTACTGCTTATCAGAGTTGCCCCATATGATCATTTTTGCCCTAGCTCTTGCTATCCAACACTTATGATACCCAACATGAACACCTAGGTCTAATCTCACCCTATCTTGAGTAGCTTTCAAGCTCCAATGTGGGTCAGACCTCCAAACATCTAGGTATTTATCAGCCAATAATTCAGCAGTGACCATTCTGTTTCGGGTTGTATAAACACATATGTGCTCCAAGTACATTGACTTAATCTGAAAAGTCATGACATCACCATCCATTTTGGTGGCATGCAACCTGAAGAGACATTTTCTTTTAGATCCACATGTACACTTAGGCAACTTTGACTTCTTAACATTCCAAGGGCAGTCACACCTATGTCTACAATATATAGTCACCCTTGGACTCTCGTTGTGAGCAAAGAAGGGTTCATACCCATTCTCAATGGCATGTTGCCTTATGGCCTTCCTTAACTCGTACACTGATGGAAATTTTAATCCTACCCTAAGCACTATAGGTTTGCCAAAATCTACATCAGGGTTGAATGTGTCATAATGGTCAGCCTCTTCATCTGAACCTGCCACACTATTGTCATCATCAGAAGCTAAATTAGCATCCTCTCCAACCTGAACATTCAAATCATCAACATTAAGAATATTACTTCTAACTCTGGTTCTTGTCTCCCTAGTCTTTGCACATGATTGATTAAGGTTCTTATTTACTCTATCAATGAGTGATTCCTCAATTACATCAGTGAACAACTCTTCATCATCCACAAAATCACCATCAACTTCGTTATTTCCAATATCAGGTTCACTTAGCTGACTATCTTCAGTCCAATAACCCTCGTCAAATCCATTACGACCATCACAATCCTCATCACACTCCTCTTCAAACTCTTCATCAACTCCATCCTCAAACTCAAACGCTGCTTGTTTTCCTTTTCGCATGTCACACACTAACCCAACATCTCCACTACTCCCCTCATTTTGCTTCTCAAATGTTTCACTAAGTTTTCTCCTTGTTGGTAGTTTATGTAACCTTCTAACAGGTTCCAAAATAGGTGATGTTGCAAGTCTCGGTGATCTCCTAAGTGACATAGGACTCACTACCATTTGAACACTAGGCTCATCAGTTACCCTGTCAACTTCATCCTCCAAAGAAAAAGGACTCTTGGTTATATGGGTCACATTAAGTGGTCTAGCTTCTATAAAATAAATATCCAATATATCGTCTTTATCCCTAGATTTAAGCAAGCTTATCATTTGGCTTTCACAATTTAATCTTTGCATCCCCGTCGACAAGCTCTTACCTTTAAGCTTAAAGTAAGCGTCAAAACGCTTCCCACCCATAAGCCTACTCCCAGTATTCATTACATCACTCAAACAGAATCTACTCGATTGGAATCCAAATTGCAAAGTTACTGGTTCATTGACATAAACAATCTTCCCCTTGCTATTAGTTTCAAATATACCATTATGATGGTATCTAATGTCAAATGTGAATGTATCAGACATCCTATAAAAACATTATAGGAGTTGTCAAATTATTTAACATTATAAAAAGTCATATATACTGAAATATATATATATATATATATATATATATATATATATATATATATATATATATATATATATACTTAACCAAACAAGGTTCAACAACATAAGGTAGTCGATTAAAATTGATACCGATTAATTGAAAACTACTAAGCTTTGAAATCGATTACTTATTTAATTGGAAAATAATAAACATACTTACAAAAACAATGATTATTAAAGTTTTCATTATTGGTACCGATTAAAATCGATTTTTGTATAGTATATACCAAAAATCGAATTTTATTGAACAACACAAATGTATTCAGAAAAATTAAACAACACAAGCCCTAAATCAAGAACAGGTAACCTCGTACAACCATACCTGAATTCTGAAAGGACTACGAACTTTAAAGCTTCAACAATGGTGTTCCCACAACTGGAAATGGCAACAATTCATGATTCTAAACTGATTTGGAGGATTTGTGTTGTTTACTTGAAGGTAATTGATTTAGGGGTTTTTAGTTTAGAGTTCCTGATTTATTTGGATGTTTGACTATACGAGATTATGAGTTGAGTGAATCAAATGAGTGGGTAAGGGTAGTTTAGGTATATTTCATTAATTTAAGTCTTTATATCGTACGTAGTTCGTGTTTTTTAAAAATCGGGTACGTAATCGACATTGGGGTTTGATTTTTAAGATTAAGTAATATTTAAGGCGGTAATTTGTAAAAGTAAACATAAAAGGGGTTATTTACAAAAAACCGTACATAAAAGGGGGTTATTTACAAAAAACACTTGTTTTTATTTAATGAAAGTCAATATCTACTCATTACAATTTTGATTAGTGTTACTTCGCTCAACTTGTCGTCTTCGCTACTGAAATTGTTGCTTAAGTGTTGCCTGATCGTTATCGTCTCACAAAATAGTGTACCTACACCATTATCTACTCCGTCAAAAAATATATCTAGGTTTATGTAAAAAAGTAAAAAAAAATGTATCGTATCTAGGTTTAAGTAAAAAAAATATATCTACCCCGTTAAAAAATGTAACTAGGTTTATGTAAAAAAGGAAAAAAAAAAAAGAAATATATCTAGTCTGTCAAAAAATGTATCTAGGTTTATGTAAAAAAAAGTAAAAAAAAAAAATGTATCTAGGTTTATGTAAAAAAAGTAAAAAAATGTATATACTCCGTCAAAAAATGTATCTAGGTTTACGTAAAAAGTAAAAAAAAAATGTATCTACTCCTTAAAAAAATGTATGTAGGTTTATGTAAAAAAAGTAAAAAAAAAATGTATCTACTCCTTCAAAAAATGTATCTAGGTTATGTAAAAAATGTATATACTTCGTCAAAAAATGTATCTAGGTCTACGTAAAAAAGTAAAAAAAAAATGTATCTACTACTTCAAAAAATGTATCTAGGTTTATGTAAAAAAGTAAAAAAAAATGTATCTACTCCTTAAAAAAATGTATCTAGGTTTATGTAAAAAAAGTAAAAAAAAAAATGTATCTACTCCGTCAAAAAATGTATCTAGGTTTACGTAAAAAAGTAAAAAAAATGTATTAAAAAAAAAGTATTTACTCCGTAAAAAAATGTATCTAAGTTTGTGTAAAAAGGTAAAAAAAAAATTATCTACTCCGTCAAAAAATCTATCTAGAATGTGGGTTGTGGGTATTTCTTAACCATTGATTGTGTTTTAATCCAACGGACGTGACTCGTTCTCACCGTATGCACCGTATAATCGTTCTCACCGTATTTAGGATCGGGTGAAAACGATTATTCGGTGCAAACGGTGAGAACGACCTACAACCGTTGGATTAAAACACAATCAAAAGTTGAGAAATACCCACAACCCACCTATGTTTTACTATAAAACATTGTTATGCTCCAATCTCTTTCTTTCTCCTCTCCTTATTTTTGCCTATTGTACGATTAATTTATCCCCAATATACAATTCTCAATTAGTTTTTTCCACAATAAAGAATTCCCCAATTCACTTTCCCAATTCAAATTTTCGTCAAAATTCTAGATACATTTTTGGCGGAGTAGATACATTTTTTTTAACTTTTTTTACATAAACCTAGATACGTTTTTTGATGGAATAGATACATTTTTTTTACGTTTTTATATAAACCTAGATACGTTTTTGGACGGAGTAGATACATTTTTTTTAACTTTTTTTACATAAACCTAGATACGTTTTTTTACGAGGTAGATACATTTTTTTTTACTTTTTTATATAAACCTAGATACGTTTTTTTGACGGAGTAGATACATTTTTTTAACTTTTTTTGCATAAACCTAGATACGTTTTTTGACGGAGTAGATACATTTTTTATTAGATATATAAACCTAGATACATTTTTTGAAGAATTGATACATTTTTTTCTTGTTTGTACGGGTTGTCATTTAAATTGTGTTCCAACTTCCATATATGTATTTGAAAATTTTATGTATGATAACCTTCTGAGTTAGCTTTCCAATGCCTTTGGTTTAATGTTAATAAGAGTTATATTATGAGAGAAATAAATATTTTAGTTGACAGTGGTCAGATTGTTACTGTACAGTTCCGTTTTGACCTATGTTTTTGGAAAAGAAATCATTTAAAACGTGTTTATTTTTTTTATGCATAATTCCAACTCCACTTTTTAGAATTTTCATTCACGTTTTCAAAATGATAAGCCACGTAAAATCTTAACGAGTCGTTATTTAATAGTGATTTTTGCAAGTTGTTTAAATTTCTGTCTAAGTGCTGTAAAGTTTTTGTTCAGACCAATCGAGTTGTAAAATTTGTTATAAATAATTTCCTTAAGCTTTGCAAGTGATTCTTTTTCCTATGATTAGTTAATTCATTATATTTTCTAAAAACTATAATGTCTCACAAAGTGTCTAAGCGGTTATTTAATTATGATTTTTTTGAAGTTGCAGTGTGATGTATGATTGTTGAAATTGTAAGTTATGTAAGTTTTCAATATAAAAGTTTAATCAAATATATATGAATTATGTGATGTAACCATGTGATATCCTGATATGGCATTTGTAGCATGAACAGTAGGCATATGATATGAATATGAACTTTGTTATATGATAATATAACCTTATTTATTTTAGTAAGTTTTATATAAAGTAGTTTCAATTATACAGATGCTATTACATTCCGTTAATGTGACCTTATGATATTCATGAAATGTTTTAATTTGACAATTATGCACTATGAATTAGCTGATTGTCTACATTGGTGTAAATAGTTGAAGTTTGTGTTAAAAGAGATTTCAAGGGTATATAAGTGTTAGTTACCCTGATTTTGTTTTAGTGCGTAACGTGAGATTGCCAACTGTGTTTTGATTGTTTTAAAAGCCGGATGATAATTGCCTAGTATAGGGTAATTAACTTATCTGATGAATTGTGACTGTTGTTTCTGTGGTCTTCTTGAGCATTGGATGCAGAATTTTATAATGGGGTTACAGGGACATAACCATGTTTTAAGGAGGATAAGATTGTAAAATCTTAATGATTTATGATATGGCTAGTTGTTATGACATGGAAAATTGATATGTCGGGATTGTTTGAATGTACTCTATAAACCTGTTCACTTCTATTATGCATTATATTGTGATTCGTGAAGTATACTTTAACTTAGTTATATGTTAAACTTTGGGGACAAAGTTTCTTAAGAGGGATAGAATGTAACACTTCGCATTTTAGAGCTTATATATGTGTACTACTTGTGTTTGTCTTGTGCTGGGAAGTGTTTTGTTATCGTTGCGGGGGGACGAACTTCGGGACGAAGTTTGTTTTAAGGAGGGAAGACTGTAATACCCCGTATTTTAGCCTCGGTCAACGGCAGTCAAACCATGTTTTATACAAGTATTTCAAATGGAATGTTTATAAAGTATTTTACATAAACTGTTATTATTATTTTATAAATCGTACTTCTACGATTATTTCGTATTTCATAATCATTTTTTTTATATATATGACGATTATTTCATAAAATGACATTTCAATCGTATTTCTGTAATTTTGATAATATCTTTATAATTAAATATATTTCCTATTTTATATTTATTTATCATCTATACTTGTTTTATTATTTAAGTCGTAGTTATGTTTAAACCCCAATTTTATATACTCTTAGGTAAGTGTTGATAATTTTATAATTAATTTAATTAATATTTACTACTAAATGACATCATTTAATTAGTATAAATAATTTATACGTACTCGTATATTTTAAGTTACGAGTTGAGAATGTGTCAGAGTGTCTCGAGATGCGTGATGGGTCGAGTAATAAAAGAATTGGGCTCGGAATTAAAGTAGATAAACCGAGTCCAATGATAAAGTGATGCACTCGTTTAATCCAAACACCAACTCACCCTAATTATCTAGGTAACCGCCTCCACTCATACAAATTCTACAATATCAATTACATAATAAAACCTAGCTAAACCTAAAAACCATCATCATCATCATCTTCATTTCGGAGACCCTCAAATTAAGACGCAATTCAGAACGACGGTGGTGTTTATGCGACGGTCTCAAGAACAAAACTCAATCCCGCATTTGACCCTCTTATTTTTCCGCCAATGATGTCGAATTTCCAGGTTTTTCTATTGTCCTTTTCTGGATGTTATTTTAATGCCTTTGAGTTCGAATTTCTGGGTTAGTATATAGTGTCTTTCGGGTGATTGTTTTGGGGTCGATGCGAGGTTAAGGATAAGTTTAAGTTTAGCGGTCTTGTGTAATGACGGTGTCGGGGGTGTTTAGGTGAGTAGTAGCAGCAGGGGCCTGACAACACCAGTGGTACTAGGTTGAGGTCGACTGCTTAGGTACAGTGGTGGTGGCCAATGGTGGCAGCGGTGGTCACCACGGTAAGTTATGATAAGTCGTGAAACAGGGGCAAACAAGGGAGTTGGGTCGTGGGGCTAAAGTGCGTGTTTCGTGTAATGTGGGTCACGAGAGGAGTGGTAGTTGCTGTGGTTAAGCCTTACGGTGGAAGGTGGTTCTGGGTAGGTGGTTAAGAGGGTGGTGACCGGTGTTTGATTGTGACTAGCAAAGGAAAACAGAGAGATAGCGGTTTCGCGCGGGTTCGAATAGCCTGGTTTAGGGCTGTTTTGTTGGCTAGTTAGTAGGAGGGACGGTGAGGTAGAATGTGGGTGGTGACGGGTGCAGTGTGAGGTTGAGGGTGGTGGTGAGTGGGGCGGTGATAGGTGTCGTGTAGGATGGTGTTTCGAGGACTGTTTGGGTGTTGGTCTAAGGGTTGTTCGTACGTAGCATACGGGGTTGGGTTTGGGTTGTTTGTGTGTTGGTACCATTATAATGGTACGTAGTATTACTATTATTATTATTATTATTATTATAATATTATTATTATTATTATTTTTAGTCTTGTTAATCTGTTGTTTGGTCCGTATAGTGTTATTATTATTATTATTATTATTATTATTATTATTATTATTATTATTATTATTATTATTTATTCTTCTTATTATTATTATTACATGTTCTTATTATTATTAATATTGCTACTAGTTGTCATTAGTATTGTTAGTATTGATATTATTACTAAATATTGTTTATGTTATTAATTATTATGATTGTTAAGTGAATTATTATATGTGACGGTTTTCAATAGTTTGATTATATATCATATTTTATGTTAAATTTTTCTATGTTCGTTTGTTAAATTGAAGTTAGTTACAAAACTAATAAAGGCGGGTTGGTCAAGTTAATTGAAGTAGTCATATTTAATACGGTCTCGTTATGCTAATATATAATTTAAATCGTTAATTTGAATAATTGATATATTATATTTGTTTACGTAATTATATTAGTTAGTGATTACGTATATTATATTGTTAGGTGATGATTTTGAGGTGACATTATTCTGTTTACTCGCTGGCTTGCTTTTGGACTATATTGCTGTTCCAGGTAGGATACACCGACCTTATACTCTATGATGTGTTATGAATGGATGTGATATTATGTGTTTTGGATGCCGAAAATGATTTATATGAGAATAATATGGGTTGGATTGATTGTGAATTATTGGTAATGGCATGAGCATTTCATTATTTGATAGCATGATTGAATAATTATATCGTTGCATTCATGAGCATAGCATATGCATTGGTTACTGAGAAAGTTATGGTCAGATATTGTTCTGATATAAAGCCCAGGATGGTTCTGCAGACCAGGCCTGGTGTCTTATCAGCTATTGAGCTGGTGTTCGGTGACGACCGATTATAGTCTGCCGGGAGGTTCGGTATGGCTTGGTGCAAGGGTATGAGATTGAGATTGAGATTGAGATTGAGATTGAGATTGAGCTCGAGCATATCATGGCATTTGCATATCATTTAACTGTTGCATTATAATTATTGTGTTACCTACTCAACCGCGAGGTTGACAGTGTATTCGTGTACACCTACGATGATCCGGAATGGGGAGTAGATTCTACAGGTCAGAGACTGATGAGCTAGGAGCTGGGGCAGGAATGTGAGATGCATACTTTGGACCGACTTAGAATTATATCACATCTAGAGGAGTCATCAGTTGTATTTCTTTTCCGTTATGTAGTAACTGTAATAACCAAGTTTAAATTTTATCAATTTTTATATAAAGTACCGTGGTTTGTTTTACTTTGTTATTCACTACCTCGGACATTCCGAGATGGTAACAGTTCTATTTATTTGAGAATGTCTTGCTAAAGGCTGTTAAATAAATGGGGGTGTTACAATTGGTTGCAAACATTAGATGCTAATTAGCAACTAATTAAAAGTTAGTCGCTAATTAGCAACCCACTTAGCAATGGTTGAATAAATTAGATGCTGATTAGCAACTACTCAAAAGTTAGTCGCTAATTAGCAACCAAATTAGCACTGGTTGCAGAAATTAGATGCTAATTAGTAACCAATTCTCTAGTTCGTTGCTGATTAGCATCCACATTGATATTGGCTGCAAACATTATATGCTAATTAACAACTAATTAGCGACCGACTTGACTATTCTATGATATAAATATCTGATGTTAAATTATATGCGAGTTAGCAACAAGTGTTTTAACTTCCAAAATAATTATAAATATCCTTTGATTTTGTATTATTCTATGATATAAATATCTAATGTTAAATTACATAAGATCTTTCGTACAAAAAGCTATGATTTTATCGTTCCTTATTTCTTCCCCTAAACTTGATTCAAGGTTAATAAGTCCCGATTCGAAAACTTAAAATTTATGGATTATAAACTTGAGTAATGAAAGTTTGATTGTACACAAAGAATTTGGAAACACGGTCTCTCTTTTACTTATTGAAAGACTATTCTTTTTATTTCATCGTTTTATGTAGTATTTGTAGCCAATGTTACGTTATTATATAATTCACACCATTTTCAGTCAATTGACTTTGCAAAGTGTAACATAGTATTTCTGTCTAACTCCCTAGGATATTAACTTCAAAAGCTCTAAACTCGTAACTCTATTGAAGTACACAAGTAATTAAGACGAAAATTCTCGTCTTAAAAGAAACCAGCGAGATAAATTGATAATTTTATAAAACCAACTAACTCAAATATTTGCATTTTTATATTAATAAGTATACTCATATTAAAGGTATATTCGTGAATAATTTTATAGTGTAATTTTTATAATCTTTCAACTAATATATTTTTGTAAAAGTTGAATTTAAAGACTCAAGTCGTAAAATAAAATCGTCAATCATTTCGAAACGGAGGGACTATTTTTTAATTAATGTTACATGTGTTTGTATGGCAGAGTCAGAAATCATTTTAGCGGCAATTCTCCCTCCAAAAATTATCATCTCTCTCCATCCAAAATAAATAAAACTAAAAACTAAGATAAACCCAATTTGATCTCGTTCTTCCAGCTATTCAATTGATTCTTAGCACAATCTCATCCTTCTTCCTTGCTATACATTTGGTTTATCAGGTATAAAAACTACTTAATTGAATTTTCTGGAAGTCTTGCTTAAGACAGGTACTATCCGTCTTAAAGTTAAGACAAGTCAAATACTACCAAATGTTGTTAATAAATATAAAAAATTTGACTTTTTTAGACAATTAGTGGAGTGATTTGGTATATATTTGACCGTCTTAAACTTAAGACGGATGATGACCATCTTAAATGATAATTTGTGTTGAACCTTAATGGTACCCTCAAATTGGTTTGCCTTGTTCTGCTTGTTAAGTTGTTAGTAACTTTTGTATGCTTTTGATAGTTGTATATATGTAAGTAATTGAGCCTTAATTCTATTATACTCTTTGCTGAATTTATATGTTTAGTGTAGAAGATGGTTGATCGGGAGTGGATGTACAATAGAGCAGATGAAGACGGATATCTTAGAAATGAGTTTGTTGTTGGGGTAGATACTTTTATAAATTTTGCTTGTGACCATGAAAATTTTAGACAATACCCTTTTTTAAAATGCCCGTGTTCTAATTGCTGGAATAAGCCATATATGGAAGTCGACTCAGTTAAATTACACTTATACAAGAATGGGTATCGTGATAATTACTCTTGTTGGAGTTGTCATGGTGAAACATACGTAGAAGCTCAGCCAAGTAGTGAAGTACGGAGTCAGTTAAATCCTTATCGGGATATGGTCATTGATTCGTATGTCCCAAGAAGTGAAGTGTCCAGTGACGAGGGTTTAGAAGATGGTGAAGAGCCTCCGAACCAACAAGCAAGACAGTTTTTTGATATGTTAAAGAATGCAGAGAAACCTTTATATGATGGTTGCAAGAAAACTTTGTTGTCAATGGCCTCAAGGATGATAAATTTGAAATGTGAATTCAACATTCCTCATCGTGCAATAGACGGGTTTGCTTCTTTTATGAAAGATATATGCCCAAATGAGAATCTAATGACAGAATCATTTTATGCTACCAGAAAGTTGGTACAGGGTCTTGAACTTCCACATCTTAAGATTGATGTATGTCGCAAAGGGTGTGTCTTGTTTTGGAACGAAAATGCCCATTTGGAGAAATGTGGTTCTTGTGATGCTGAACGATTTAAAAAAACATCGAATGGTAAGCTTATTCCTGAGGAGTTTATGATATATTTCCCAATCACAGCTAGATTACAGAGATTGTACGCAGCTAAAAGCACAGCTTCTAATATGAGTTGGCATAGTGAATATCCACGAAACAATGAAACGATGTCACATCCACGAGACGGTGAGGCGTGGAAACACTTTGATGCCACATATCCCGATTTTGCTGTTGAACCACGTAATGTGAGACTTGGTATGTGCACAGACGGATTCAATCCATTTGGAAAATTTGGAAAAAGTTACTCATGTTGGCCAGTTATTCTTACACCGTATAATCTGCCCCCTTTACTTTGCATGAAAAGGCAGACCTTGTTTCTAAGTATGATTATTCCTGGTCCAAAGAATCCAAAAGGGAAGCTTGATGTATATTTACAACCTTTAGTTGAAGAATTGAAGCACTTGTGGAATGTTGGGGTGATCACTTACGGTGCCTCCAAAAAGAGAAACTTTAACATGAAAGCAGTACTCTTGTGGACTATTAGTGATTTTCCCGCATATGGCATGCTTTCGGGGTGGAGTACGGCAGGAAGGTTGGCATGTCTCTATTGCATGGAAAAATCAAAGTCTTTCTATCTTAAACATAGCCAGAAACAAACTTGGTTCGATTGTCATCGGCCATTTCTACATCCTGATCATGTGTTTCGCAACAATAAAAGTAGTTTTCTGAAAAACAAAGTAGATCACTCCACACCTCCACCAAGGCTAGATGGAGAGGATATTTTGAAACGTGTGTCAAACTTGCCTAAAGCTACTGAGTATAACAGCTCATGCGAGAAAAGTGCTGAGCACAATTGGACAAAACAAAGTATACTTTGGGAACTTCCATATTGGAGCAAACTTCTAATTCGTCATAATTTAGATGTAATGCATATCGAGAAGAACTTTTTTGATCAACTTATTCACACAATAATGGATGTTAAGGGTAAGACCAAAGATACTAAGAAGGCAAGAAAAGATTTGCAAATTCATTGTAAGCGTCGAAAGTTACACCTTCATGACAACTCGAAAGAGACAATGCCTCCTGCTCCTTTTGTGTTGTCTAAGGAGAAAAGGAAAGTTCTTTGCAAATGGGTACTTGACCTTAAGTTTCCTGATGGTTATGCGTCTAATTTGAGTAGGTGTGTGAACCTACGAGAAGGGAAACTTTTTGGCATGAAATCACACGATTGTCATGTATTTATGGAGAGGTTGTTTCCCGTAGCTTTAAAAGAGCTGCTTCCTCTTCAAGTGTGGAAAGCAATAACAGAGATTAGTCAATTCTTTAGAGACATTTGTTCTTCATCTTTAAACATTAAAGATGTGGTTCGATTAGAAGAGAATATTGCCGAAATTATTTGCAAACTTGAGAGAATTTTTCCCCCGGCATTTTTTAATGTCATGGAGCATTTACCTATCCATTTACCGTTCGAGGCAAAACTCGGAGGTCCAGTTCATTATAGATGGATGTATCCTTTCGAAAGGTATGTTTGAGTTATTTCTCATATTTACTCCATATCAATTTTACTATACGTTATATTTAATCTCAATTTTGTGTTACAGATTTCTCAATCATTTAAAAAGAAAAGTAGGCAATTAACAAGGCGAAGGTGGAAGGATCTATTTGCAACACCTATCTCACTGAAGAAATTTCTAACTTTTGTTCCTTTTATTTCGAGTCTGGTGTCGACACAAAGGCTAGAGATGTTGTTCGAAATGCTCCAAGAAATAATCCAGCAGGAGATCCAAATATCCCCCCACTATTTTCTGTTAACGTGGGACATGCTAGCACTAGCGGCGAGATAAAATATTTGGATGATAAGGACTATCAAGTTGCTCATGGTTATGTATTAGCTAATTGTGAGTTGCTGAAAGATTACGAAAGGTAAAAAACATCACAAACCTTTCTTAAGTTTATTTATTTGTGAAAGTCTTATTGATAGTCATTATGTTTAAAAGGGTATTTGAGACGGAGTTGAAAAGATTACATCCACGAGTACGTCCTAATGAGATATGGAACAAGTTTGCTGACCAATTTCCCGAATGGCTGAAAAAATATGTAAGTATATTACCTTACGTTAGAATGTTGCATTTGTACTAGCTTATAATATTTATTTCGGCAATCTTTGAATATTTACTACAACAATTATTGTAGGTTACAAAGTCAGAACATATCAAGACAGATCTCATTAAGACCCTTGCCATCGGTCCTTATAAATCTGTACGAAAATATGATCATTACTACATTAATGGTTATAATTTTCATACTTACTCTTATGGGAAGAACAAGGCCACGACGAATTATGGCGTATGCGTGAAGAGCTTGCAAGGATCAAATTACTATGGGATTTTGCAAGAAGTTTTTGAATTGGTTTATGGTGGAGAAACAAGAAGCTATAAGACAATATTGTTTAAGTGTGACTGGTTTGACTCCGGTAACGGCACAATAGTGCATCCACAGTACAAACTTGTTGAGGTGAATCACACAAAAAGGTATTTCAAGTACGATCCATTTGTTTTGGCTTATCAAGTTCAGCAGGTATACTATATGCCTTACCCAAGCCTTAATAAAGACTAAGATTGTTGGTGGGCTGTGTTCCCAGTGAAACTGAGAACAACAATTGATATTCCTAAAGTCCAAATAGCATTCCAAGAAGAGGTCATCGATAACCCACCTTTGTTGTCGAATCCTAATGATGGTATGGACGGAGTTTGGGAGACAGATGGATTTGAAGAAGCGGTATTGCTTGATGAAAATGACGATGATGATCAAATTGAGGTGGAAACAGATGAGGAGGAGGAATTATTGACTGATGATGAAACAAGTAGTGATGAGGCTGAAAGTGACGATGCTTTTAATGCTTAAGCTATTTTTTATGTCTTGGACACTCATTTATGTTAATTTATGTGCTTTATTTGTTCACATTTCACATTATTAAAGTACCATTGCACTCAGTTATGTTACGTACATCATTTATGTGTTCATTTGTCTAGAGCTGTTTTATACGATTTGAAATCTATACCTGCCTTTTGGAAAGATAGATGGTTGGCCGTATGAATAGGCTGCGAGGTAACATGGATGAACAATCATTTGAGGAGGAAGAGGATGACGAGACTCAAGAACCAACTCAGCCCATCAATGTGGAACAATCTGCCAGTGAGATTTTTGACACTTGTGGAAATCAAGCGTCTACCATAGTTCTTGTGCCTGATGGATTATGGTAATATTCATTGTTTTTAATGTCCTTTAGTTTATTTCTCGTAAATTGTTTATGCTTTAGGTTGTTTGTGGTATTAAATTTGCAGGTTCCATGCAAATTCAGTTGTTCAATTTATAACCGACGGTATTCAATCATATTACGATGCACCTTATACTTGTTGGAAAAATGCATCAGACATTGCTAAAGGTCAATGGTGGAGATTTTTCAGGGTATGATTAATTTGTAACGGTGCTGACATTTACACTTTCCCTTTTGTAACACATCTAATACATGTGCTTGGTGTTCGTTGGTGTTAATTTATTAATGACAGGAAAAATTCAAATGGAGCGAAAATTATTCACATGCAGTGAAGCGTCAGTTCAATAAGAAAGCTGGGAGTCGTCTCAAAGACATGGTGAATAAGGCAGACAAGGTGCCCATTCATAAAACTATTTTTTGGATGTCGACAACAATTAGACAAAAGCTTAAAAAGGTTAAATCCAGTCCGGAGTTTAAGAAGAAATCGAAACAAAATCTACACAATAGGATGGGTGGATCGAAGGGTGGCACAAAGCATTGTCAAGGTTCAATATCATCTATGCAAATAGCTAAGAAAATGGTAAATCGAAATGTCTAAATTTGAATTCATATTTGAAGTAGATTACTTATAAAAGCTTAGTTCTAAAAATTCATTTACATGTCCAGATGAAAGATTCTGGAAAATTTCCGACAGTAGCTGAACTTTTTGTGAGGACACATCAAAGGCCAAAAGACAAGTCTTTTTGTGATCCCCGAGCAACAAAGCTAAATGTGAGGTTCATAGATACTTAATTATATTGATACAATATTTGGCAGTGTTGAGGCTGTTGGCTTTTCTACTTTCCTTGTTCAAATTGTCTTGCATCTTATCCTATTTCATTTGAATTGGTTAACTGCAAGATTGGACTGGGGGCTGTTAAGCTGTTATTGTTTGATCTGCCGCTTTTGTTTTGGTTAAATTAGATCTATTCATTCCATTAAGTTTGGTGTAGTGTTCTCCAGTTTGTCATATACCGGTAGGCTAATTGCTTGTGGAGGACTTCATAAAGTCTTGCCAGCCATGCACAAGATACATATCCCATGGTTAAACTGAATTCCTGTAGGTTTGACTAAGCCTAGGACCATGTCAATCTGAAAAATATTCTTATACGTGTTGACTCTGATTTATTATGTAGGATGATTATGAGGCCGAAGTTGCTACCATAGAAGAAAACGGCGAAATTTCCAACTCAACTAAGAATGACATATTCCTAAAACATTCAGGCGGATTTTCACGTCAAGGAAACCTCTATGGAGCTGGAAACAGTGTGAGTTTATTTTTTGACCGTCCAAGTGGGTCATCCAAGAACTTAAGGCAAGCAACCCCGAGTGTAGTATCAGTACTCGAAGAACAACTTACATCGACAACCAAAGAGTCGGAAGATACTAAGCGACAACTTGCCGAAGAAAAGAAAAAGACAGACGGACATGGAAATGATCTGGCTAGTCAGAAGAAATTGATTGAGGGACTATATGATGCACTAAATGTGATGTCTCAAGAGATGCGTAGGTATGCTCCCAGCGAGTTTGAAAGCCAACAAGCTTAATCACTACTATGTCTAGGTACTCGTATGCTTTAGCTGGTAAATTTAGTATATAGCACTTAATTAGAAAGCCTCTGCAACTTTTTGGTATATATAAGGAGGAAGAATTTAAGCATTCAGCAACTTTTTGGGTATATAAGGAGGAAAAACCTTAAGATTCTTGGATTTTCAGGAAGTCTTAACAGTCGTACGTGCTAGCCGTCACTTTTTGGTGTAAGGAGGAAGAATTTGAAGGCTTCAACTACTTCAGTCTAGTAATAAGTTTAAGATTCGTGCATGTTAGTCATTGCTACATATATGGTATAAGGAAGAATTATTGACTATCTTTTGTAATGTGATACAATAGCTACTATTGTAAATCTTTTCATATATGATATTTATCTCTATTTTGACTACTTTTGGTGTATTTAAGTTTTGATTTATAAATTTGAGTACAATGAATTAACGAGGGAGATCGACTTTTCTCAAATCTCTTGGCATTTTAATTAGCAACCAACCTACTGATATATGGTTGCAAATTTGCGACTAAAAAAAATTGGTTGTTGTTTAGAAACTAATAGAGTTGGATGCTAATTAGCGACTAAAAAACGGTTGGTTGTTGTTTAGAAACTAATAGAGTTGGTTGCTAATTAGCGACTAAAAACTGTTGGTCGTACATTAGCGACCATAACAATATTTAGTTGCTAAATTGCGTCCAATAAAATTGGTCTCTAATTAGCAACTATCATTGTTGTAGACGCTAATTTGCTACCATATAGTTTTAGTTGCTAATTAGAGACTATTTTTGCGACCAAATACAAAGGTTTAGCAACCAACATGGTTGGTTGCTAAATGGCCTTTTTCTTGTAGTGGGTGTTTTTTCATCTAGGTGCATTTTTTTTTACCTTTTTTCATATACTTAAATACATTTTTTTGATGGAGTAAAAACTTAGGATCCGATAAAAACGATCACTCGGTAAAAACGGTGAGAACACTTATATAATCTACCTTTAGCCTAACATTAGACTAGATAATTCTTAGGCTGGGGTGTGTTGTTATTAATAGTTTAATACCCTTAAAGGCCTTAATTAATGGCCTAAAACATAAACCAAAACAATTAAACACCAACAACCTACTTGAACTATTCATTCAAGTAGTTTTACCATTTTGCCGACAATAGTGCTCCATCTCTGCCGACAATCAAGATGATGCAGCAAAATTTGTGCAGGTAATTAGAACAAAATCATCGTCGGTTACGGTGCTACTTTCAGGGTCGTCGGTTAAATAAAAATTAAAGATGATATGTCTACTTGGTGCAAAACTGAGGTCGAGTACGTCAGGAGGAACAATTCCGAGACGGTTAACAAAGTTGTTGTTGCTGGGTGGTTTATGAAAAAGTATGGTGGTGATGAAAACTCCAGCGTCGGCATTATTTGTATGAAAGTACATGGAAAATTAGGGAAAGTTTGTTTAATGGTTGTAGTCCTTGTTTTTATTTGTTTTGTTTGTTGTATCACCGTTAGATTTAGTTTGATCAAATGGTTGTAACTCGTTCTCACCGGATCTTGCCTCATCGCTTAGATTGTATTGCAATGAACGATTGGTAGAGTATTTTTATTAAACTCAATTTTTAATTAAATACACCAAATCATCAATTACTTCACTGTGCTTCCTTGGTTTTATCGAAAACCAAATACACCACTCTCAAATTACGTGAGACGAATAAGTTTATTTGGCAATTTTATTAACCATTGTTGCCGACGAAGTCCGCGATTAACACTATCACCATCTCATCTCCTTTCTTCACTTATCACCAAGCAACAAAATTCCTTTATTCTACACGTAGATACATTTTTATTACTTTTTACTTTTTACATAAACCTAAATACATTTCTTTACGGGGTAGATACATTTTTTTTACTTACACCTAGATACATTTTTTGACGGAGTAGATATATTTTTTTTTTCTTTTTTACTTTTTTACATAAACCTAGATACATTTTTTGACGGACTAGATACATTTTTTTACTTAAGCTTAGATACATTTTTCGACGGAGTAGATACATTATTTTTACTTTATTACATAAACCTAGTTACATTTTTTGCGGAGTAGATACATTTTTTTTTACTAAACCCAGATACATTTTTTGACGGAGTAAATATATTTTTTTTACTTTTTCACATAAACCTAGATATATTTTTTGACGGAGTAAATACATTTTTTTTACTTAAACCTAGATACATTTTTCGACGGAGTAGATAAACTTTTTTTTTTATTTTTTTTACATAAACTTAGATATATTTTTTGACGGAGTAGATACATTTTTTTTACTTAAACCTAGATACATTTTTCGACGGAGTAGATACATTTTTTTTTACTTTTTACATAAATCTAGTTACATTTTTTAACGGAGTAGTTACATTTTTTTACTTAAGCCTAGATACACTTTTTGACGAAATAGATACTTTTTTTTTACTTTATTACATAAACCTAGTTACATTTTTTGACGGAGTAGATACTTTTTTTTTTTACTTAAACCTAGATACGTTTTTTGACGGAGTAAATACATTTTTTTACTTTTTTACATAAACCTAAATAAATTTTTTTGACGAAGTAGATATATTTTTTTTACTTAAACCTAGATACATTTTTCGACGGAGTAGATGCATTTTTTTTTACTTTTTTACTTTTTTACATAAACCTAATTACATTTTTTAACAGAGTAGATACATTTTTTTTACACTATGACAAAAACCATCAAGCAACAAATTTCAGTTATTGAACTACGAAAGATGACGTAACAACAACGATTATCATCGACATGTTAGTCGGAAGCAAATGGTGAAAACGAGAGACTCAACCAATACTAAATACTAATTAACCAACGCGCAAACGGTGAAAACGAGAGATTCAACCAATACTAATTAACTAACGCATTTAATAATCTCTTGGAAAAACATGATCCACTCGTACAAATAATATACTACAATACTCCATAGTCCACTAATTAAGAACTCCATAATTCACTAATAAAAATACTCCCCAGCATTCTCATTCCTGTATACACACATCGGATCTTTTAATCTCCATCAGGGGTCCGTCTACGAAACCGAGGGGGTGATAACTACGTTGAGAACGGTGAGAACGCACCATATACAATCTATATAAAAGTATATAACAACAACCGCTAAACATTAATTGGACACGTGTCGCATCCACGTTAAAAAATTTCCCGCCCAACTTCCTAGGTTGTAAAATCGATTTTGGAAAATATTGTAAAAACTTTTTTAAAATAGAAAATTGAATGATGCATGGGCCGAATCAATCAGATATTAAAACATAGATAAAGCGTGATAACCAAATATTCTATAAAAATATTTGTATATTCTTAAACCAAATATTCGTACTAATATATTTTTAAACCAAAAAGATGCATACAAATATATATTTCAATATTGTCTTTCTAAATTATTACCTTCCTTAAAAAAACTATCATATCATTCTTCAAGAATATATATTTCCCAATATACAAATTTTGTCATAGTCTCCAGTTAGTCATACATCAATTTTTACAATTATTTATTATTATATTTGAGTTTTGATATAAGTTTATTGCATCGCTAAGTTGATTTATACAAATATCATCCATATATCATGTTATATCGTTTTAGAATGGTGTAAAAACTTTCAAGATATTTTCTTTTTTGAAGGGAAAAATCGTTTCATTAATCAAAAGTCTCTGGTAGTTACAACATATGTCAAGAATGACAGGACACAAAACGATTAAAATCAAATAAACCAAATTCTCGATCAACAGAAAATTTCTAAACTTGATGGGTTCATGAGACGCTTATGCACTTCCTCAAACATATCGCCTTCTGCGGCTTTTCATAAGAGGGTCTCCAAATTTTCTAAAGCATTGACAAGAAGCAAGTTCTTTTGACCAAAAAGTTTGTAACGAGCAATCTGACATCAGTTTTATCTCCATAGGATCAACAATGAAGGCGCCGATCTTCCACTTAATTCTTGAACCTCTCAAATAGAGGGAAAAATCTCACCAAAATGTGAGGACAATACTCACCAAAAGGTGAGAACAAAACTCACACAAAGGAGATAACAAGTCTCCAATAAAGGAGAGCCAAGAGGTTATTAACGTAAAAAACTTACAGAAGAACGAAACGGAAAATTTGGGCTTACCTCCACCAAAAAAGGTAGACGGCAGCCCCCAAGAGGTTGAATTAGGGTTTAGGTTTTTTTAGAGAGAGAGAATTGGAGAGAGAAATTTTCAAGATATTTGTTCATTAGAACTTTTATCAACAAATTTAATTAATATTTTTACTTTTATCAATAAATTTCAAGATATAAAAAAAGATATATGTGAATTGTAGGTTTTAAAATGATTTTATCACTCTCTTTCGAAAAAAAAGAACATACAACGATCAGATTTACTACTTCAGACCTAACTTTTAATTTTTAATTTTTAGTTGACCTTATGTGTATTTTTTCTGAGTGTTTTGACGTTTATAAATTATATTTTAAAAAATTTCCGCAAATTTAGCTGAACTTATATGTAATGTTTTTGAAATATATTGTAATTTTTGAGCATAATGTTTAAATAACAAATTTAGATATTTTATAATAAAATTAATAATCTTTAAAACAACACTCGGAAATTTTATTATAAAATTCAGAAATTGTACAACTACAACTTGATGGTAGTAATAAATATACAACCGGATAAAAAAAACCCTAGCATGGAAAAACTCTCTAGCAGTCATCCTAATGATGATGAAAAATCTGCAAGATCAACGAAAAAATGTAAGATGAATCAATCCGACGAAGGAGGCACATCATCTACTTCAATGGATGTGGACTGCTCTTTCGTCCCAAGCACTTTCCCGTTACCTATCCAAGCAGCGGAAGAACAAATCGTTCAAAACGAGGGTTTCGATCCTCTGATGCAACCGGGAAACATGGACACATTCAGTGAGGAGAACCGCGCCATTCAAAGACCGATAGCCTCATATAAGGATTCGCTTAACAAAGGTATGAGACCATCTTTTTCTTTGAATCTGTACCATGAATTCAACGTCGTGGATAATGAGATGTACGATGACACCTCTGACGATGATGTTGAGGATCCGCGTACAGGAAACGACCCACTCTGCCCCACCGTTCTCCTTACGA
The DNA here is from genome assembly GCA_029255685.2 of Silene conica. NCBI lineage: Eukaryota > Viridiplantae > Streptophyta > Magnoliopsida > Caryophyllales > Caryophyllaceae > Silene > Silene conica. The sequence continues at coordinate 19,845,479 of CM055319.2, forward strand.
AACAGGAAAAATTGAAAATCAGAAATAATTGGCGAGATTCGTTAATTATTAAGATGTTCGATAAAAACTTAGGCCATTTCGCTTTGGTTAGACAATTAAAACGGAAATGGGCAACGAAATGAGATGTTACTTTCACGGATGTGGGATGTGGATACTATGTTATTCGCTTCACTAATAAGGCTGATTATGATTTTGTACTCACCGGAGGGCCTTGGATGATAGGAGATCATTATCTCACGATACGTAAGTGGGTCCCCAATTTCATAGGCACGGATGAACCAATTCGGTACCTCACTACGTGGATTCGTATCCCTCGACTGTCTGTGGAATACTACCATGAAGATATCCTTCACAAAATTGGTAGTAAAATAGGGCGCGTGGTTCGTATCGATAGACCAACTATCAATGCTGAAAGAGGCCAGTTCATTCGAATGAGTGTAGAGGTCGATCTTACGAAACCCCTTCTCTCGAAATTCCGACTTAATGGAAAGGTCTGGATTATCCAATACGAAGGATTAAGACAAATATGCTATAAATGCGGGAAACTTGGCCATCTAGATTCCGTATGCCCTTCGTTTCCAGCCCCTAATGCAGCTGCAGACACGACTGTTTTGCAGCCAGTTCAGGAGCAGTGCGCTACAACTGAAACATTTACTAATGTCGTGGAGGAGACATTTGGGGAGTGGATGCACGTCAAGAAACCAAACCGAAAAAAAAGCTCCAAATAGTGAAAAGGATAAAACCTCTGTACGAATTACGAGTAATGCACCAGAGTACTTGCTTGCGAAGAAAAAAGACGGTTCGGGATCACGTTTTTCAGCATTGGGAGACATGGAGAATGAGGTTTTTGGAATGCAAGGTGATTTCAATAGTCTAATTGACATTCCAGTTACTGATGCCAACCCGAATAATGATAGAGTAGAGGCGGATTCGAACAATCCGATAATTGCAAATAACACGAATGGGCCAAATCCGAACACCAGCACGAACCATACTGGAGGCACTGCGTTTGCTCGTAATTTCGCGAAATATTCATCGAAAGCTATTCCGAAGAAACCAGTACACATTGGTAATTTACCTAATGCTAATACTCTGCCTATTTCGAATTCTTTAAGGATTCTACATAAGGAAAGTCCTATTCCTAACATAGGTGGAAAAGATATTGGGAATCAAATTGACAATTCTAATAATAAGGAAAATCTAGACTCCTACCAAAACTCTACATCTATGCCCATAAATAAGCAAACACTATCTCACAGAATCAACACACACAAATCACAATTGAGAATCAATCGGAAAAATCACCTCCCTGCGTCCAGAATTTCCCAAGCCCGAATTCAAAAAAAATCAGCCGTCAAGATTTTCTTGCCGCCTGTCAATGTCGACGATAATTCGCTTCGACCCGCTCCGGATCCCTGTCACCCGCCACTCGACAATACCGCCATCCCAATATCCATGCTTGATATTACCAATGATGGGTCCAGACATGGCAACTGCGATTCCGTTAGTACACACGATGGAGCTCGAAATCAATGTGTTTCTACCACCGATGACGATCTCGCCGGACTTGTTCATGGAGGCCAAGGTATTGCCAATGGTGATGCTAACTCTCACATGACTCTCTGAGGCATATATGTCCTCGTTACCCTCTGTTCCTGTTAACTTAATGGATAGGTACCCGAATAACATTAATACCCGCCCTCCACTCAGCCTTATGACGTGGAATGTACAAGGTGCAGGTAGTCCTGAATTTTTATCGATGTTGAAAGAATTAATTCGAGTTAACCGTCCTCAAGTATTGGCCTTAGTAGAAACTCGTATTAGTGGTGAAGTTGCGCAACGAGTGTGTGACAAGATTAACTTTGGCGGTAAAACAAGAGTTGATGCTGAAGGTTTCAGTGGCGGTATTTGGTTGTTTTGGAGGCCGGAAGAAGTAACAGTCAGTCCTATTTTTCACAGCTCTCAACATATCACTGTGGAGATTTCGCGAACAGGTGAGGGGCCGTGGTTCTACACGGCGATTTACGCCAGCCCTGATTCGCTTCGAAGAGAAGATTTATGGCATGATTTGGAGCACTTCGCTAGGACCAATAATAAGCCTTGGTTGGCGATGGGAGACTTCAATGAGACAAGGTATCTATCGGAGCGGAATGGGCAGAGTGATGGCATGAGGCGACGATGTGCTAAATTCAATGCTTGGATAGAAAGGAATAATTGGGTAGACCTCGACTTTTCAGGACCGAATTACACTTGGTCTCGTGGGCATTCGGTTGACACAAGACAGTGGGCACGACTTGATCGGGCTATTTGTAATGAAGACTGGCGTATTATGTTCGAAGAAGGCTCCCTGAGACACCTACTTCAAAATCAATCGCACCATTGTCCTATTGTGGTCAGCACTAATGGGTTCGCGCCAATACCAAGCATCCTCCGACCATTTCGGGTTCAGGCGTCTTGGCTATCGATCATATGATAAATTTGAAGAATTCGTGGTTGATAACTGGAACAATGAGGAACCTATGATCCCTTTTATATACTCTTTCACGGATGAATTAAAAAAATGGAATCACGAGGTTTATCGAAATATTTTTGATAGGAAGGCCGAATTGGAAAAATGGATTCTAGGAGTGCAAAAATTATTATCGCATTCGAATCAGCAGTACTTGCTGAAATTTGAGACAAAATTAAGAGCTCAACTTGATCATGTATTGCGTGAAGAAGAGCTCTTATGGTTCCAAAAATCGCGAATGGAACGGATTTGTGATGGTGATCGTAATACCCGCCTCTTTCACTTAAGCACCATCATTAGGCGAAAACAGAACCGTATTGAGGCGCTTCAGGATGGACAAGGTGAATGGCTTTGGGATGCAAAAGAGGTAAAAGATTTGGTTATTACGTATTTTAAATCTTTATTCGCGGGTGCTACTGTCGAATGCCGCTTCGAAGGGGTCCTTTCGAATTTTTATCCGTCTCTCTCAACGAATGAAAATCGAATTTTGGCGCGGGATTTCTCGGTTACTGAAATACAGAGTGCCTTAAAACAAATGTCACTGTTCAAAGCCCCAGGACCCGATGGTTTTCAGGCACTTTTTTATCAATCACAATGGAGTACGGTTCGGCCGAGTCTTGAACGAATTGTTTTGGGAGCCCTGAATGATGAAATCATACCGGATAGGATGGGAGAAGCTTTTTTGGCCTTAATACCGAAGGTGGATAATCCGCAGCAAGTTAAACAATTCCGACCTATTGGGCTGTGTAATGTCGTTTACAAATTGATTACTAAGATGATTGTGAACAGGTTAAAACCCGTTCTTCCGATCCTTATCAATCCGGTACAAGCAAGCTTTGTTCCCCAAAGACAAATTACTGACAATATCATCCTAGTTCAAGAAGCCCTTCACTCGATGCGTAAGAAGAAGGGACGAAAAGGATTCATGGTCCTTAAGCTTGATCTTGAAAAGGCATATGATAAATTGGAATGGCCCTTTGTCAATCATTACCTTATTGATATGGGATTACCACTCAAAATGGTACGAGTTATTATGAAGTTAATTCATTCAGTAACGTTAAATGTTCTATGGAATGGAGAAATGACTGAATTCTTCGCTCCCACAAGAGGTATAAGACAAGGTGACCCGCTTTCACCATATCTATTTACGATTTGTATAGAAAAACTGGGTCAAATTATTGCTCACGAGGCGCAAAATGGGAACTGGAAAGGCTTCCCGACGTGTCGAGGGGGACCCATACTTACTCACCTGTTCTTCGCGGATGATATTGTGCTTTTTTCAGAGGCGCGTGTTGAACAAAGTGAGGTAATCAATAATGCTTTGAAGCGATTTTGTGATGCTTCTGGCCTTCGGGTTTCGCGGGAAAAATCGAAAGCTTACTTCTCGCCGAACACCGATGAAGGGCTTCGGGAGTCTATTGTCGAGACTCTGGGTTTTGAAAGTACCGACAATTTGGGCACCTACCTCGGTATGCCACCAATCCATGGGCGGGTCACTAAGGAGACATTCGAATTCGTTATTCAACGAGTTGATAAAAGTTTAACAGGTTGGAAGTTGAGAGGATTATCAATGGCGGGAAGAGCAACGTTAATTCAATCAACTTTAAATGCTTTACCGTCATATGCTATGCAATCGGCATATCTACCTAGAAGTGTGTGTGATGAACTAGACAAAAAGTCTAGGCGGTTTTTGTGGGGTGGTGATAGTGACTCTCGTGGACTTAGCTTGGTTTCCTGGGACATGGTTACTAATGAAAAGGAAAATGGGGGTCTGGGACTAAGATCGATGAGACAAGTCAATAGTGCTTTCATAGCTAAGCTTGGATGGCGAGTTCTCAAAGACCCAAACGCGCTTTGGGCGCGGGTTTTAAGACATAAATATGCAAGGGGAAGATGTGATATAGATATGTTTGAGGCCAGACAGGATTGTTCGAATGTGTGGAGAGGAATCGTAGAAGCGTCGGAGGTGTTGCAAAAAGGGCTCGGGTCAAACATAGGCAATGGTATTTCGACGTTGTTCTGGAAGCATAAATGGGCGACTGATACACCCTTGGAACAACATACAAATTACGAGATTCCGGAACAGTTTCAATCAATGAATGTAGCGGACTTCTGGGATGATGCAATAGGTTGGAAATGGGAATTATTCGCTGACTTACTTCCGACAGAAATCCTCCAAACAATTGCTTCCTTTGAAGTAGTACCGGGAGAAGCCAATACTGACAAATTTTACTGGGCAGAGACCCCTTCGGGTTTCTTTTCGGTGAAGTCAGCGATCAGACTTATTCGACAAATGCCATATCAAGACTCAAGCTCGTACTGGAAGTTACCTTGGACTACATGGGCACCGCAGAGAATGAGACTGTTTTATGGCTTTTAATGCATGACAGAATCATGTCTAATGTCAACCGAGCCCGGAGAGGTTTTACAGAAGACCCCTGCTGTGAGGTGTGTCCGGCTATCGAGGAGACAGCATTACTCATTCTGCGTGACTGCCCAAAAGCTCGTATGGTATGGAATCACTTTCCTTTTGCTCATATGGATTGGTTTACTTCCTCAAATAATATCAAGGATTGGGTTCTGTAATCTAGCCAAGAGGGGCCGAGGAGTCGCGGAGCATTGGGCTACTACTTTTGCAGTAGTCGTGTGGTGGTTGTGGCGCTGGCGGAATTGTAGGATCTTTAATCGACAGGAAACTATACCTACGAATTATTTTACTGCTCTCACAGATCGTATTCGTGAAGTTTTAGAGGCAAAAGATACCAGAGATTTAATTACCCTTGGTAAGACTTCTCGCCGAAAGGAAGTTACTATTAGATGGTATGCACCGTCAGTAGATTGGGTTATGTTGAATGTCGATGGGGCGTCTAAGGGAAATCCAGGTGTAGCAGGCGCATGAGGAATTATAAGAGACAGCACGGGGAAAGAACTCATCTCGTTTGCTGAGAAGTTGGGAATAACTACTGTCACCAGAGCAGAATTAATGGCCCTGCGTAGAGGACTCATGATCGCAATAGAGAAAAAGTACCCTCGGATTTACATCCAAACAGATTCAAAGGTTATTGAGGGCTTCGTGAAAAATTTAGAGAAGGAGTTTCTCCCTACAGCACACTCCCATCTTATTCGTATTTGCAGATCGTTCTTTTATGAAACAGAATGGCAGGCGGAGATAATTCATGTTTACCGCGAGGCAAATTCATGTGCAGATTGGCTAGCTAATCTAGGAGTCGAACAAGAGATGAGTCTCCGTATTTTTGAGCCTGATCAAACACCAAGTCCGCTGCGAAGACTTATAAGCTCGGATGCCAGGGGGGTTGCTTGGCCTCGGCTGGTTTCAGTAGATGGCGCAACGTAATTTGCTAGTAGTTTCGTGCTTGTAGTTAGTTTGTTCTTACGCTTCTTTTGTTTTTTGTTTTCGTCTTTTTCGCACGTTTTGTAGTCTGGGTTGTGTACCCACGTCTTTTCACCAAAAAAAAAAACTTGATGGTAGTACATCAGATGCATAATCTGCTTCTTGCCGAGCTTTTAATAAATTTTGTACTTTGTAATATAACTTCACGTAGTTTACTGTATAATTCTTTTTGATATTCATTGAACTCATTGACTATAATGCAGGCCAATTACGTACCCTACTTTTTTTAAAACTATTACATATTTCTAGCAACTTTTGTGTCTTTCTTTTCAAATATTTTGTATTAAATTGGATCGACAAATGACATTAAACTTTTATTCTTTCGAGTTGCGGGTTAATATTTTCGGGTTTTTTTTACCCTGAAAGATCGGATCAAATCAAGTCAGGTCGAGCCAGGTTTACGGGTCGAGTCATGTTTTGACAGGTCTAAAGCACACATAACCTTTTTTATTGGTCTTCTTAATCCTTCTTTTATTTCGCTGAAACATCAAATTTAATACTTTACATCCTTCAAATATTTTTTTCAATCCTACATATATATATGATATTGGGTTTAATTTGGTTATTGGAACGGGTGTATATACTCGCCAGTTTTTATGAGCGATCCTGAATTCGTTGGTTAAGACTGTTTATGGGTGAGGATTTTATTGATCCATCAATTTATGTTACCCTTCTGTCTCAATTATATGTATACATTTGACTAAAATACAACTCAAAACTTAAAAAAAGTAAATAAATAATTGGAAGAGATTATATATAAATTCTTTTGGTCAATCGATTATGACATTATTGAATCAGTTTATGGTTAACGCAATTAGACAACATTTTAATTTTAATGTAAAGTAGTTCATTTATATAAAATGTTATATACTTTATTATTATAATAATATAAAATTGTAAAATTTCATCTACACATTCCCGTGCAACTTTGCACGGGTTCTAAACTAGTAGAATATATATACTAGGTACACTGTTTTAGAGTATAGATTTTTTCAATCCTAGATACACTTTCTACAAAAAAACTTAACCATTGTTCATCTTCCCATAATTACCCATCACCATTGTACCCGATACAAATCGTTCAAGAGATTGGTGTACTCATGTACGTAACCTAAATCTTCAACTTTGACCACATAATTTATGTATGTACCTGAAAATTTAGTGAAAATCGGTTATTACAAAGCAAATTGTGATATCGTAATCATAAAATCAAACTAAATTGAGTGAATCAATTAAAAATCTAGTTGAAAAATTACGATATTAGCTACTGTGAATTAATTGCACTGTACGGAGGAATGAACTATAAAATCGAATTGGGAATTGATGAACAAACTAGATCAGAGAGTTGAATTGATGAAGATTTGAAGTAATGGACAAACTAGATCATATCAAAAAATGGAGAACAACAATTAGAAGAAAACAAACCTGAGGTACAAGGCAATGAGAGAGAAAGCATTATGAATAAAAAGTGAAAGAGTGAATAATACGCGTGATGGCAGTTAATTTAATCACAAGCGTACAATTTACTTTAATCTTATGGTTGTGAGTCGTTCTCACCGAATGTTCGTTCTCACCCGATCCTATATATATATATATATATATATATATATATATATATATATATATATATATATATATAGGGTCGAGATCCGGTGAGAACCACCCTTATAATGAGAACCATGAGAACCCTCACTAAATCTCCACCAAATCTCGCTTCGAAAGTTTCGATGGATCATTTAGCATTACTTTAACTTATTCAAATACACACTTTAGTATCATTAAACAAAATTTATTGATTTTATTAACAAAATATATACTTAGTGTACGAAAATACAATTAGGTATACTAAAAGGGCTATAAATGCACGAAAACGACCACTACGTGCATGAAATTTTTTACATGCATGAAAATGAGTACTAGGTGCATGAAATAAGATGCTCTACGTGCATTAAAACGAGTTCTAGGTGCATGAAAAATGATAGATACGTAAAAATCGGTAGTAGGTGCATGAAAATTAATAAAACGTATCTCACCTCGATTTCCGTCACTAGAATATATTTTTTGGACCAAGAAATATGTTCTCTAGCCATAAAATTCCATGCCGAATCCAAATATGTCATTAATTTTTTGTTTAAAAGTTCGTAAGGTAGAGTTCTCATGGTTCTCATTATATTGGTGGTTCTCATAGGATCCCAATTATATATATATATATATATATATATATAGACTTGGGATCCGGTGAGAACCACCTTACAATGAGAACCTTGTGACAACTCTACCTTACGGACTTTTTTTTAAAAAATTAGGGTTTTCCTCTTCTATACCCCTGTGTTTTTTCATTTTCTATTTTATACCCCTGCCTTTTTTGAACCCCTCATTAGTACCCCTGAGTTGATTAATTAATATAATCCGTGATCAAAGAAGGGATTAGCCGTTAATACTTCCGTCAAACAGCCTACATGGCTGCTATGTTGGCATTTCCTCCTTTGATCTTCCCTTCATTCCTCTATCCTTTTATTTATCCCCAATTTCTCTTAAACCTAATTAACATCATTTTCAATTGCAAAATCTCCCAAATTTTTTCCTTCAAATTTTTTCATCCTCTCTAATTATGTCAACATCATCTTCAATGTGGAGAAACCACCCAATTGAGGGTCTTAATTTTAAGAATCAAGCTTGCAATAGATGTGGGAAAAATGCTATCATCAAGATATCTGGGTCAATTAATAATCCAAAGAAAGCATATTTTAAATGTTTAGATTGCAATAATTTTCTGATGTGGTTGACTGAAAATCATTTGAGGATAACAAAAAGGTTGAATATAGCATATGAAGATGAAGCTGATGATGCTTCAAGTGGAAATCTGATGAAGGATGAAGTAATAGGTTTGAAGGAAGAGATTTTAGGGTTGTCAAGAAAGATGAAGTTTTATTTCAAGTGTAGCTTATATTTGTTTGTTTTCCTTATAATAGTCGTTGTTATGAAGTAGTGAAAATTTCCAGAAAATTGTAAGAATTGCTATGTATTTTGAGAAGGAACGGTTATGAATTTCAAGGATTAATGAATTGTTTTCCAGAATTTTTCGATATTGTCAATGCTAGAATTTCTCGACATTGTTTTCCATAAGAACGAAAATTTACACAGAGTATGAGAATGAACATTTTAAATTCCAACTATCAGTACCTTGTGATAAACTAATTCTAACAAAACAAACCAAATGCTGCACGTAAAAATGCAACACTTAGCACTTTCAATTCCTGCCCATAACTTCACGCTGTAAGTGGAGACCAAATCCAGCCTGCACTTAACCTATACGCCAAATACTTTAACACTACAAATTCCTTCCCATTTCCTGCACTAATGATGTATCCTAGTGCAAAAATCAGTCCATTTCCTGCCTCTACTTCACGACCCCAACATCAACTTCAGCCTTACAGCTACTAATATGCCTTGAAATCAGACTTGTACACCTTCCTGCAACAGACCTGCTCTAACAGTAGCAGCCTGCCCCTATTAGCAGACCTACAGGCTGCCATTTATTCTGCCCCAAGAGACGAAGCCAGTATGAACACTTCAACTATCAGTACTTGTTCATTACAAAACGAAGCCTTAATGAACCACACTTGGTTTCATTACAAAAATAAGCCTTAAGCCTTAATGAACCACACTTGGTTTCATTACAAAAAGAAACTTGATAAACTACATTTGGACAGTTTAACACTTGAACATTTTAAGGCAAAAAAATGATAAACATGAACAACAACTATTGCTAATTTGTCTTCCTCCTTTTTCCAGTGCTAGTACTTGCAACATTTTCTTCTTGAGTGGTGCTCATAATCACTCCCTCTAACTCATCCAAAGACTTGAATGTGCTAGCAACTGGTGTCATTCTCATGACTTGGCTGCTTCTTTTCTTGGTCACCTTTCCTTCCATTTCTTGCCTTTCTCTAGCAGTGTACCCTCCCTTACATGTCTTCGAGTTGTGGCCAAGACCTTTGCATTTCTTACATCTTATGGTTATGGATCTCTTTCCTTTCTTCTGCTCTCCCGGTTCTCTTCTTCTATTCCTTGAGGGCCTCCCAATTGCTCTTCTAAGGGTAGGGGGTTCCAGAGTTGGCACATCAAGTGCAGGCCACTGCTCAGCATCAGGGATGGGATGTATAGGTAAGCCATATGCTAGTTTGTATGTCTTAACTGAGAACCAGTCACTTACAAAAGCTGCAGGTTGCAGTCCAGCAAACAATATAGCTCTTATTCCATGCTTACAAGGGATTCCACTAATTTGCCATTGTCCACAAGTACATGTTCTTGCTTTCAGATCAACTGGCAGATGAGCACCACCATCAGACACTTCATACTCCCATCTATGTTCTGAAGCATATGCATGACAAAATCTAGATTCTTTTTTCAACTTCCTTAGCTTATGCATAATATTTGGGCAGACTCCATTATCTTTCCACTTTTCAGCAATTTGCTTCCTTGTTGCATGTCTAACCATTGTCATTCTTCTAATACCTTCAAGCATGCTCAAGACTGGGTTCAATCTATGAACACCTATTGTGCTGTTAAAGCTTTCCACAAAGTTCGAGGTGTTTTCATCACTGCAAACCCTAGGGTCAAACATGTGTTTTGCCCAACATTCTTTGCTACCTAGGTCTAGAAACCATCTAGCACAACCCCTACCTGCAGTGTGCACAACAGACTCTAATGCTTTCTTGAATGTGAACTGAGAGGTAGCATTGACAACTCTCCAGAAGAGGTTATACATCAACAGGCCAGGATATTCAATCTTGAAGTTCCTGCTGAGATGCCTAGCACAGAACCTTCTATATGCTTGAGGCCAAACCTCATCTAGTGCAGGTTCAACACCCTGTTGGACAGTTGTTAAAAATAAGGGTTAATTTAACATCATTGAACAATTAATGGAAGATGAAAGTAATAGAGTTATGAACAAACCTTCTGCCTATCTGAGATGATTGTCCACTCTGTTCTTTCATCATCTTGTAGCACATTTCTCAAGTGATGAAAGAAAAAGGACCAGCTGTTCTTATTTTCAGAATCAACAACTGCCACAGCTATAGGAAAGAGCTCATTGTTACCATCCATTGCTATGGCAGACAGCAAAACCCCACCATGATTCCCTTTTAAGTGTGTCCCATCTACCCCAATTAGACTCCTACAGCCGGCTAACACTCCACTGAGCTGGGCTTTGAATGAAACAAAGATGCTTCTAAACTGTAAGGATTTTTCAGGGTTATTCATCTCAGCCCATGTACAGATGGCATAGCTACCAGGATTGGTTTGCTTAACAACCTCAGCATAAGTTGGCAGTATCTTGTAGGACTCATCATGTCCACCATTTATCAATGTTAATGCTAGCTCCTTCATCTTATATATGGTAGATGTCTTCATTTTAAGCCCATATCTAGCCATTAGTAGTTTATTAATGGATGATCCTGAGATAGCATTATTAGCCCTGATATCTTCCATCAATTTATGTGCTACCCACACAAAGTTTGCCATAGGATTATGAGTTTTAACCCCCACACAACCATGGTCTGCTGATCTAATGCTCTTGATGGCCCAGGTTCTCTCATCAGCAAGAACACTTGCATGAATTCTCCAATCACAGTTTAATGTTGCACACTCAGTTGTGTATCTCAGTGCATCAGCTTTTATAACTATCAAATGAAAACCCTCTTGGATACAAAAGTCCCTTAACACATCTTTGAAGTGATCCTTATCCATGAATAACATCCAAGGTCGTAGTCTAATAGCCCCAAACTTGGCATCCTCATATAATTCACCATTCTCCCATAACTTTGCAGAGTACCCATCATCCTCACTACCAGACCAGACATGCTCTTGATAAGGGACATATCCATCATCAATATGTTCAAGTGTTGAACATAAAAGGTTATCCTCTGCCTCTAAGTCACTAACATCCTCCTCATCCTCACAAAGGTCTTCATCCCCAGGTATAAAACTCCCCTCTGAATCAGAATCTTCAATAACACCATAATCAACCTTATTCCCTCTTGTGACCATTCTACTACTTCCTTCACCAACTTCTGGATTCAGTCTAGTTTTAGGGGTATACAAACCTCTTTTCATAGCAGTGGATTTAGGTAAGTTAAGTTGATCATTAATATCAGCTTGACTCAACCTACCTTTCCTCTTTGGGGATATAACATCTTCAACATTTTCAACATTTAACTGTGATATTTTATTTGTAGGTGACAGTGTACTCTGACTCAGCCTCAAACTTCTCCTTGGTGAACAAATGACACCCTCATTAACCCCAATTTCAGTTGATTTAGGTGAAGAGGGTCTAGGTACAACATTGTCACTCACATTCTGACTCAACCTCACACTTCTCCTTGGTGATATGATCACACCCTCATTAGCCATAATTTGAGTTGATTTAGGTGAAGAAGGTATAGGGTCCATATTATCAGTCACATTTTGACTCAACCTCACACTTCTCCTTGGTGATATGCTCACACCCTCGTTAACCATAATCTGGGTTGATTGAGGTGCAGAAGTTATAGGGATAGTAACTGGTGTATTAGAAACAAGAGGATTAACTATTACCTCTTCTTGACAGGGTGCAGGCTTCCTCCTAAACATCAATTTTTCCCTAAACTTTCTAACCACAGTACCATTTCCAACCTCTACATTCTGAATATTACTAGATTTATGAGGGACAACTACATCTTTATTATTGTCATTGTTGGAAGCCCTCAATTTTCTAGCCAATTGTAAAACAGTAGAAGGTTTAAAGTCTGAATCTATCCAAATATCAATCTCTGTTTGTCCCTCAAACCTACTGAACATTTCCATTAACCCATTATCATTCTTCAACTTAACTGTTTTCTTTTTATAACAATAGCTTAAAGACGGATGTAAAGGCAAGGGGAATTCATTTTTCTCTGCCTCATCATAGAGGTCATTGATAACATCCATCAACAAACATTTATCCGTATCATCAACCATAACAAATATATCCCTACCCCTAAAGTACATTTTCAACATTACCTTCTCCATCCTGCAATTGTAATACAACAACAACTATAATTTAAAAGTTAACTAATAATTCAATATTAAGCATAATCCACCTAAAAAAAGATAGTTTTTCAACATATTTACCCTAAAGATTCATTCTTTGTTAGTTTCTGCATATATTTATCACAAAAAACCCCAAAATTGCAATAGAAAATCGATGATCAAGTGGAGAAAATGAAGAAAATAACAAACTAAAACTTCAAATATGAAAATAACAAATGAAAAAATGTACCTGAATCAGGAAAATGAGAGAGACGAAGGATTGTTGATTGCTTTTTTCGATTTTTAGGGTTTGGATAGCAGTGGATTTTAGGGTAATTTGAGAGGAAAGGGGAGTTGTTTTACAAAGGAAGTTAGATGGTTTAAGCGTTGGACTCAATTTCAACAAAAAAAAATTGTTCAATCCATGTCATCATCCATGTCATTGCTTACATGGTGCCAATTCATCAATAATTATCCATGTCATTGCTTACATGGCTGTTTGACGGAAGTATTAACAGCTAATCCCTTCTTTGATCACGGATTATATTAATTAATCAACTCAGGGGTACTAATGAGGGGTTCAAAAAAGGCAGGGGTATAAAATAGAAAATGAAAAAACACAGGGGTATAGAAGAGAAAAACCCAAAAAATTAATAACATAATTGGATTCGGCATGGCATTTTATAGCTAGAGAACATATTTTTTGGTCTAGAAAATAAATACTAGTGACGGAAATCAAGGTGAGATACGTTTTATTTATTTGCATGCACCTACTATCTATTTTTTCGTATCTTTCATTTTTCCGCCACTAGTATTTATTTTCTAAAACAAGAAATATGTTCTCTGGCCATAAAATTCCATGTCGAATCCAATTATGTTGATATATATATATTTATCAATATCTCAGTCTCATAACAATCATGCAAAACTATGCAAAGGCTCTCAACCAACTTGGAAAACTATTTGGAAGGAGAGCCGGTTTCCCTTCCGGTTGCCCGGCCAGGGCCGGGGGGGTCTTTCAATCCAAACCATTTACGAAACTAGCCTAAGAGTCATCCAATGCCTTTGATGAACAGTTCTAAAATATACAACACTCTGGATAACACAAACCATCAGCAACATCTGACACTGTACCCCTACTCAGGCAAGCAGATGCAAATCAATAATGTCTAGGACCTACCCCTGCTCAGGCAAGAACTAGACACAATCAGCAGTACCCAAGTCACACCCCTGCTCAGGTTAGACTTGGTACACAATCAGCAAGCATACACTCGTGACCCCTGCTCAGGCACGAGTGGATACCAATTAGCTGATAATGATCCACCGACCCTGCTCAGTCGTGACCATTACCCTTCGTAATGAAATCGGGATCCCTGCTCAGATCCAAACCCACTACAGTCACACAAACTCACGGTAGAATAGCGGTCCCTGCTCAGACATATCCTACCGCATCAAACATACACGTGTCGGTCTAGAGGTCCCTGCTCAGACGTAGCCGACACGCCCCAAACACTCACATGTCAAGTTAGGGGGTCCCTGCTCAGACCATAACTTGACACGCAAACAAACATCAGCACATATCGTACTCTAGCGGTCCCTGCTCGGACATATTCCAATATGTAGTACAACCAAATCCTTAGTCCTAACTTTACTGACCTTTAAACAACACTTAATTGACCCCGGGAACTAAGTTGAGGGAGAGCTGGTTTCCCTTTCGGTTACCCGATCAGGGGGTCTCTATCCTCTCTCCATTCCCGAACCCAATATAGTGTCGCCCATCCTCCGGGGACTTCAAACACACATACAAAGCATACGGAACAAGTCTCAAGCAAATCGGACAAGCCGATCAAAAGATAAAACGATTTTAGTGAGAATAGTGCTCTCAGCCGGTGCAAGACCGTCTGCCGGTCAGCCGGCTGGGAGTCCTTTCCCAATCATGCAGCCAACTTACGAAAACAAAGGAAAGAGATCCTCAGCCAGTGGACCGATTGCCGGCCACCCGGCTGGGAATCCCCTCCCACCTTATTTCTAATAATTTTACAAAAGAGAACAGATTCTTAACCGGCGAACCGGCCGCCGGCAACCGGCTAGGAATCCAGTCCCAACTTTCTTTAAAACAAAAGTTAACAACCATAAGGGTCTTTGAGTCGGTCGATCGACGGCCGACCATCCGGCTCATAGCCCTTTTTCACAATTTTCCCAAAACTCGCAAATTACCTAAGCCTGCCTCTGAGCCGGCCGACCGGCTGCCGGTCAGCCTGCCAGCTCAGAGTCTCTGTACGCATTTTCGCCATTTTCGACTATTGTTCTAAACTTCATAAATCGATACAATTTTTCTAAACTTGCAACAAGCAAAGATTACCCAGCATATTATACACACATATGATTCAATAGCAAGTGTAGATCTCAACAATAAACACATATGAGCATCAAACTTAGTATTCGTCTTAACTTTGTAAAAACTGAAAATGAACACAAAGGCATATGAAAACATCATGAAACCTCAAATAAATCATGTGAAGATCATATGAAACTAATCCCTAACATGTTACTAAACTTATATAACAATAACAATTCACAAAATCAGAAACCATCACAAGAATCAACACAAAAAGTGCTACTTTAACAAAAAGGCCGAGTTACTCGTAATTGTCACCTTAAAAGCGTTTATGCTCCAAAATCCTCCTCAATGACGTAGCTATCAACTTCAAGATCCTCCAATCTAACCCCTACAACAAAAGAAACGGAATTTATAAGCCTAAAACGGAATTTGGCCAAAACAGTGTCTTTTTCGAGTTTGATAAAACTGAAATTGAAAGAGATAGAAAGCTTGAAAATCTCGCGAGGATTCCGAAAATGTAAGACTTACAAAGGAAAGAGATCCTCAGCCGGTGGACCAGCTGCCAGCCACCCGGCTGGGAATCCCCTCCCACCTTATTTCTACTAATTTTACAAAAGAGAGCAGATTCTTAGCCGGCCGACCGGCCGCCGGCCAACCGGCTAGGAATCCAGTCCCAACTTTCTTTAAAACAAAAGTTAACAACCATAAGGGTCTCTGAGTCGGTCGATCGACGGCCGACCATCCGGCTCATAGCCCTTTTTCACAATTTTCCCAAAACTCGCAAATTACCTAAGCCTGCCTCTGAGCCGGCCGACCGGCTGCCGATCAGCCTGCCAGCTCAGAGTCTCTGTACGCATTTTCGCCATTTTCGACTATTGTTCTAAACTTCATAAATCGATACAATTTTTCTAAACTTGCAACAAGCAAAGATTACCCAGCATATTATACACACATATGATTCAATAGCAAGTGTAGATCTCAACAATAAACACATATGAGCATCAAACTTAGTATTCGTCTTAACTTTGTAAAAAATGAAAATGAACACAAAGGCATATGAAAACATCATGAAACCTCAAATAAATCATGTGAAGATCATATGAAACTAATCCCTAACATGTTACTAAACTTATATAACAATAACAATTCACAAAATCAGAAACCATCACAAGAATCAACACAAAAAGTGCTACTTTAACAAAAAGGCCGAGTTACTCGTAATTGTCACCTTAAAAGCGTTTATGCTCCAAAATCCTCCTCAATGACGTAGCTATCAACTTCAAGATCCTCCAATCCAACTCCTACAACAAAAGAAACGGAATTTATAAGCCTAAAACGGAATTTGGCCAAAACAGTGTCTTTTTCGAGTTTGATAAAACTGAAATTGAAAGAGATAGAAAGCTTGAAAATCTCGCGAGGATTCCGAAAATGTAAGACTTACAAAGGAAAGAGATCCTCAGCCGGTGGACCAGCTGCCAGCCACCCGGCTGGGAATCCCCTCCCACCTTATTTCTACTAATTTTACAAAAGAGAGCAGATTCTTAGCCGGCCGACCGGCCGCCGGCCAACCGGCTAGGAATCGAGTCCCAACTTTCTTTAAAACAAAAGTTAACAACCATAAGGGTCTCTGAGACGGTCGACCGGCGGCCGACCATCCGGCTCAGAGCCCTTTTCACAATTTTCCCAAAACTCGCAAATTACCTAAGTCTGCCTCTGAGCCGGCCGACCGGCTGTCGGTCAGCCTGCCGGCTTAGAGTCTCTGTACGCTATTTTCGCCATTTTCGACTATTGTTCTAAACTTCATAAATCGACACAATTCTTCTAAAATTGCAACAAGCAAAGATTACCCAACATATTATACACACATATGATTCAATAGCAAGTGTAGATCTCAACAATAAACACATATGAGCATCAAACTTAGTATTCGTCTTAACTTTGTAAAAACTGAAAATGAACACAGAGGCATATGAAAACATCATGAAACCTCAAATAAATCATGTGAAGATCGTATGAAACTAATCCCTAACATGTTACTAAACTTATATAACAATAACAATTCACAAAATCAAAAACCATCACAAGAATCAACACAAAAAGTGCTACTTTAACAAAAAGGCCGAGTTACTCGTAATTACCACCTTAAAAGCGTTTATGCTCCAAAATCCTCCTCAATGACGTAGCTATCAACTTCAGGATCCTCCAATCCAACCCCTACAACAAAAGAAACGGAATTTATAAGCCTAAAACGGAATTTGGCCAAAACAGCGTCTTGTTTGAGTTTGATAAAACTGAAATTGAAAGAGATAGAAAGTTTGCAAATCTCGCGAGGATTCCGAAAATGTAAGACTTACCGCGATTCGAGTTCGGGAAGAGGTCGAGATGATGATTTTAAGCTTTGAAAATGAAAAACAATGGAGTTGGGAAATGTTACTGTAAAAATGAATTGTGAGGAGTGAAGTGTCGATGAATAGGGTTTTAGGTGGGGTTTATATTGTCCTTGCACATATTTGAGTTGGGTTACTTGTTTTGTGAATGGATTCAAGTCGGGATTTTAATATGCCAAGTTAACATCTTAAGAACTAAAACATTCTTAAGACGGAGCTTAACTGAAAACCTTAAATTAAATTTGCGATTTAATAATAAAATATTATTATATTCCGTAAAATAATTTAAAATCATTAAAATATTGTTTGCGAAAATACGGGATGTTACATAAGGGCAGTGTGGTAAAAATCGTATATGAAAGAGAAAAATCCATATGTGAAAAAAAACACGTCCTATAAAATTAACTTCTCCCATACTCTTACCAACCATTTTTTCCCTAAAATTAAATCAAATTGATCCAAAAAATTAAACAATGAGCCCTAATTCTTCTATTAGCAAAGTAATTTAGTTATTTTTATTAATTATAAATATGTGAATGAGTTTTACTTAATTTTAGAGAAAATGGTTGATTACAGTCTTTTAAAAATCACTTTTGAAAATTACAGCCTTATAATTTTTTTAAAAAAAATTATAGCCATAATATTACTTTTGATCGTAAATTACAACCAAAACATTAACTCCGGCTAAAAACTAACGCCAAATTGAATTTTTGTGACTTAAGTTCATTTTTTATGACTAAAATACCCTTACCTTCAACCTTATGACTCTTTATGTTCATCCAAAAAACCAAATTTCACAACTATCTTCTCTTTAATTTTTCATTTCTTCAACAATATCACATAATCTAATTCACCATTTTATTCAAATACTAGTCTAATCACTTTAATTGAATTATAATTCTGTTGTTTCCTTTTTCTCTTAAAACTAACTAGTATTATTCATTATATTCAATTTCCCCAAACTGAAAGTAATTAGGGTTCATGATCGATTTTCCCCAAATTAAAAGTTCGTCAAATTGAAAGTAATTAGGGTTCATCATCAATCCCCCAAATTGAAATTATTAGGGTTCATCATCAATTTTTCCCAAACAAATTTTAGACATTAACCCTAAAATTCGATACAATCAATTGAAAAATAACAAATTGTAGCGCATTGTTGTGAAGTAGAGCTCTTCATCGCTAAAAGGCATGTGAAAATGCAATAAAACTATATGTAAAAGAGTGAAATAGAAAAAAGGTGAAAAGGCGAGGAGGATGTTGGAAAACTTGCAGCGAAAATGGACTTGGGCATTAATGCCTTTCACCTTGTCGTGACGATTCGACATTATAAGTTAGTAATAGTGAAGCGAAGAGAACAAGTGAAGAATGGAGAATGGAAAATGGAAAATGGTAATATTGTAAGAATGTTGTGTTGTGAGAGGTAAATAATTTGTAAAATGAAAAAAATCTGGATACCTAGGCTAACAAATCGGCAGGGGTATATCAATCAGTTTTTGGCAAAATTTGCCGGAAAACGTGACATGGTGTAATTTTAAAAGAAAATCGATATTATGGCTGTAATTTTCAAAAAAAAATTTATAAGGCTGTAATTTTCAAAAAGTGTTTTTTATAAGGCTGTAATCAACAATTTTCTCTTAATTTTATTTATTATAGTTTGAAGTTAGGGTTTATGCTTGGTGGTGGTGTCTTGGTGGTTGGGGTGGGGGTTAAAGTAGTGGTTCACAGAAGTTAGAGTGGCGCAAGTACGGTGGGATAGTCGTGGATGCGGGTCATGTGGTGGTGTTGCATGACGGAAGAGAAGAAAGACGCGTTGTCTGACGCTGCGTGCACGGTGGTCTGAGTGGAGATGCGTGCGTGTTTATCAATTAATTATCAATTAAGATTGGTGAAATGGAAAAAAACTTACAGATCTACAATCACCAAGGCAATCAATTGTGCGTGTTCATCAATTAATTATCAAAATCTGCACATTTGCCTCTTTGGAATGTTTTTCCTTTCATTTTGGGGAAAGGGATGCTTGACTACTGCTATATGTTAGCCGGCAAAATACACAGCACTCGTCATATTCTGTGTCGGAGGGCAAGTTGTTAGATATCGGGGGTGGGTTGTTAGAGGTGAAGGGAGGGAGGTGAAGAAAATCAACTGATGGAGATATAAAAAAAATGAGAAGGGTAAACACATAAAAGACGTATGCAAAAGAGTAAAATTCGTATGTGAAAAAGCACGTCCCATATTAAAATAAGTTGTAATTATAGAATATTGTACTATTACGTAATTATTTAGTTGTAAAACATTAATAGTCCATTTAATGTTTGATATGCTATTCTTTTAGATTTCAGTCAGTTACCAACTTAACGACATGACTATATTGCGAACAAGTAGAGAAATTTCTTATTTAATTGTCGAATCAGGTATTGGAGAAATTGTGAAGGAATGAAAGGTTCTAAATAGTACACCTGAACGATATAATAGAGTTAGATGTGTTACAAAAATAACTCGATTAGAAGTCAATGATATAATATTGACATGACATATATTCCCTTCATTCTTATCCAGTGTTCCAACATTTCATTTTTGTACAATTTAATCCAATGTTTTTCGTCCATACTTGGTAAAATATTGTAGTTAATAGGATTTAAATAAAGGACAAAATCAATTTGGTTGTTTATGTGGGGAAAAATCTGTATATATTCCCAATTCTTTATATGCAGGATTATAACAAATTTATAATGTACGATTTATAGTCATAAACGAAGATAAAGATACAAAGATTGGGATTAAGAAATAACATTCTGTCCTTGTAAAGGCATAAGATCAGATATCAAAACAGATATCCTCCTAATCGTAGCACCCAAGATGTCCTGAGAAATACCATTTCTAGATCTAGAAATTGCAAAATTACCCTTAATTGTGTGGAAGATGAAAGCTAGAGAGAGGAGGGAAGTAGTCGTGTAACTCGTGTACTTAATGTGCCGAGTGAATGTGCTATTTATAGCTGCAAATAAGCTTGTTATTAGACATCAACTAGGATTCCCCAAATTAGTATTTGGTTCTACCTATAGCACTTCACAACAACTGAACAACTTAATAATTGCACCAGTTGTGTTGAGCTCTATCAGACCCACACGGCCTACTGGCCGAAATTCTCTTGCTCAGACCGAAATTCTATCTTTATAGAATCGGTTATATCGCTCTCTCTTGTGTAATTTTATCTTATAAATATCTTATATTTATAATCCACTAATTAAATATAACCTTTTACATTTAATTAAATCATTTAATCTTTATTAATTAATTTCATTACACATAATTAAATATAACATTTTATATTTAATTACGAATTAACATTTTAATTCGTCTTAGCTAATATTATTTAATCAGTATTAAATAATTATATCATCATTACTTTGACTAACCGTTTAGTCGTATAGGGTATCAATATGATTACATTTTCATCTAATCATATCTCTCAGATTCCATCCTTTAGGTGTGACTCTTAGGGACCAGTTGATTACCGCCATCTGTATGACAATAACGTCAAACTTTCTAGCAAGCCAACCGTTATTGATAAACGTGAATCAATTGGCTAAAATATAAAGTATACCATGTGTTTCTTTAAGAGATTTATACGTGTTGTCGCACTAACTGTTGAGGACACTAGCTCCAACAGTTTATTATCCAATTTATCACCATATTAGTCGACCCATTATGGTGTGACTTAATGGGTGTTTATGATGCTTCTCTAATTCCTCTTGTAACTCCTCTATGTGAGGTGATAATAAATAAGATAAAATATGTGGTTTGTGTAATCATCATGTTCATCTTATACAACACATAATACACACAAAAATACAATCTCTGGAGGCTAAGTCTACCATCGTTACGAGACTTGGAATTTGGGGGTGGAAATATTTCGGGACTCTAGTAGCCGCCGGGGGTACAATATACGATAGTGGGCATTTATCAAACACAACAATTCGATCGCTTCCGCACAAAGGTATGTCCTTATTTTTCAACAGTGGTATCAGAGCCAAATATGTTTTGCTAGTGTCCCTCTATAATATACGTCTCTTTTGAGTCCTTGATATCATACAATTAGTTTGTATAGATACAATTATAGTAGTCGTGTAAATCTTAGTTTGCAACTTTGCATCAACAAGATGATATTTCTTCACATGTAGTGACAAGTTTCTTCATGAGATTGATTAAAACATACAATCAAAATGTCTGTTTATTTTGTATGACCATCTAAATCTGTGTCGTATTTGTAACCTTTCATTAGTTCCATTTAATGATGGCCGATGTGGTCATCCGCTTAATTCTTTGATCCGTTCTATTGTGGTCTTCAACACCAACGATTTCCACGGGTTTCAGTGGCCTCTGTGTGTTTGCCATGTACTCGTCGAAATAGTGGTGATGTGTCATATTCACGAGCAATTGAAGGTTAGTCGTCGTTACGAACCTCGCTCTCAGGCCTACATCCATGTCTTAGAATTAAGTCGTGCATCGATCCATGTGTTAGAAATAAGTCGTCTATCTTCGTTGGCAAATGTGTGCCACTTGTTGGAAACGAATCCATGTTCTTGAGGTCACTCATCCTTAAGATTAGGCCATCACACACATATGTTGTTGTCTTGAGTCTCTTACCAGAAAATGATAGTCATGTTAATCGCGTGTGTGTCACACCCAAGCAGTTGAAATGGGTGTTGAGGTTGCTAGACGGTCTACAGTAGGCACGTCTCAGAGGTCATGCCTATCGTCAACATACTGGTGTATCAATTGGCTTTGATGATTAGCTCTTGGGCAGATAAGTGTTTGGTCAAATTATTTATAGTTATGAATGTCTTCTTTGTAAAGAAAATGAATGGTTACATGTGGTAAAAAGAGCAGGGAACGATAAGAGGAAGGATGTTTGGTATCATATATCTCTCTAATGCAGAAGCCAATCTCGCTGACTTGGCATCTCACATTTCAAGTACAAGCTAACGTGTCAGTCTATAAATTAAAGCAATTGAAAAACAAAAATGCTTAAAAAAAATATGAAAAAACGCAATAATACACGACATAATATGCCATATAGAAGACTGAATATTCCATTTGATATATGCTGAGATGCTGAGATATCTGGGAAAAAAATTCCAAATATCTGGGAAAAAATCATATCTCATATATTAATAATTACTTTCATCAATCTCCTCAAACTCCTAACACGTGAACAACATTAACAATTGTATATCTGGGAAACAAGTTCCAAATATCTAGGAAAAAATCATATCATATATATCAATAATTAGTTTCACCAATCTCCTCAAAGTCCTCAAACTCCTAAAACGTGAACATTAACAACTGTAACAACTTATGCATCCCAATCTAAGGGTATCTATTCTATCTTTGACCTATCCAATCTTATTTCAACTTATTAACTTCCCGTAAAATTTTGGTTAATCACCTCATACGTATACCTAAACAATCGCACTTCTTAATTATATAAATCCACCTTTAAGAAAATCATCTCTATCCTTCAGTATTCACAAAAAAACGTAAACAACAAAGATTCAACTATGGCTTTAAACTGCACCCCCGTTGCCATACGTCATTTGTGTTGGAGATTGTGTCCTCCACATGTAGTGTGATAACGTCATTGCACATACCCTTGTACGGACAAGTGGGAGATTGTTGGGACTGGTGTCCTTGACAATTAAGTACAATGACTTATTAAATCTCTTTAAGGATCACAAGGGCATACTTTTGTATTATTACCAGTTGATCCACGTTTATCAATAACGGTTGGCTTGCTAGATAAGTTTGACGTTATTGTCATACGGATGGCGGTGATCAACTGGTCCCTATACGTCACACCTATAGGACACGTTTGAGAGATGTGAAGGTATGAAAATACAATCACATTTATGCCGGATATGACTAAACAGTTAGTCAGAGGTATTGACTATTAAATTAGTCAATAAGATGTTGAGATTATTATTTAATACGGATTAAATAATTTTAGCTAATACGGATTACATGATTAATTCGTAAATTAAATATAAACAGTTATATTTAATTAAATATTGTATTTGCAAATTAATATAAACAGTTATATTAATTTAGGTAATTATACAATATCGTATTTTATCAGACCGTTATTAATATATCGACTATATTAATATCTGATAACATGTTACGATTTATAATTAAATCCCGCAAATAATATTTAGCAAAACGGGTCGAATCACGCAAAGGAATAAGGTAAGAGTGGGAAAAGCCCACCCTCACCTCCAGTCCATTCGGCCGACCCAACTGCTACATAAGGAGAGTCTTTCTCCTTATGTCAGTTACTGGTTATCTCATGAATCTCAAGTATTAGGGTTTTGAGAATATTCTTTTCCCAAAACTCAGATCTCACATCTAAAACCTCACAAAAGCTCTCCCCATATTGCAAGACAATTGGAGGGTATTTTCTAGCACACGCGGCATCGTCTCAATCTAAGTCTTGGGTGCAAGTTATAGGAGGGAATTTATCTTAATTCCTGTTCTTAGGCCATAAGCACAAAGGACCAAAGGTTGACTTCTTTTCATGTTTTGTTTTTCTTATGACTATAATCTCAACTGTAATTTTCATTATAATCCTGCAAGTTTAGGGAGAATACATGCTATATTCCCCACAAGTGGTATCAGAGCCAGGCCATGAAAATTTTACTTTTGTGATTTTCGTATGTTTTGAAAACCTGAAAAATCGTTTTCTGTCGCGGTGTCGGTCGACCGACCTCCTGTCACGGTCGGTCGACCACTTTCTGGCGTTGTCGGTCGATCGACCTCCTGTCATGGTCGGTCGACCACCTCCTGTGAATTTTCTGTTTTTTTTTAAAACAGTTTCCTTTGTGAGTTTTCGATCTTGTTTTTCGATTCCTGTTTACATATTGTTAATTAATCGATATTCTTGACAATATGTGAACCCTTGTTGATGTCAATTTTGATTTACTTGTTTTAATCAAAGTTTAAAAGGTAAAAACTCATTTCGATTTCAAAAGTGCAGCGTTTTGCGTTTTCTGAAATTCGTTTTTACTGTGTTCTGGTCGGTCGACCTAATTAATAGGTCGGTCGACCGATTCCTCTGTTGCAGAATTTTTCGTTTTTTTTGGCTGATGGTCGGTCGACCACAAGGACTGGTCGGTCGACCAGCCCCCCTGTAACAGACTCGTTTTTTTTTTATTTTCGAAAATAACTTGCTTCTTATTTTCACATGGCTTAAAATAATATACAATATACAGAAATAGTATATTATTTAGTGAAACGGTTCACCCTCGTTTGATACATATTGTTTTAAAACGGTTTAAAATAATGGATTATATGTTTATTAAAATTGGTGATTAAAACGGTATAGTCACTTAATTTTAATCCTAAAAGGTGGTTTGGTATAAATTTATCATAATAACAGTATTATGTCATGTATAAATTTGTTTTAGTTGATGCATTTTATTTATCGTCTTGTGAATGCCTTGAATGCTTTCAATAACGTATTTATTTTTTTTGCAAACGGTTGTAACTTAGTGTGGCCTTAGAAGATTGTGTCACCGTAATGATGGGACACGATCTTGCTTGTAATTTTGAGATCTTGAATCTCCGTTTTGGGTTTTTGCCATGTAATTACTTTTGTATTTAAATTAGAATGTATCTAGGTTTACTTTTGTAATTTAAATTAGTAATTTTGTGAAGACCAAAGACAAGACGGAGACCGGATGCTCACTCCCGCTGCAAGGACCAAGATGGAACATCAAGACAAGCTTCTAGGGTCCAACAGTGGATTCCAAGTTGTTTTATGTTTATTTTGGTAGGATAGGCCACACTAGGACTTTTATTTACGTTTATTGCATTCATCTTTACGCTTTCATCGATAATAGCTTGCATCATATTCCGCCTAAAAACCAAACCACCTATATCATGCCTGAAAACTGACTCATGTAGAGGTTACGCGTTAGTTTTCTGTGACAATACAGATGTCACATGTCAATTTAAAAGCCATCACTTTATTTAATTCATTCACGCAAATGCTAGTTTTTAGTTCACTTAAATATGGATAAATAAGAGTTGATGGGGTCTTCCTCGTATAACCAAAAAATTGAGATTAGTCTTTATAAATCAGCCTCCCATGAATCCCTTCTTCGTCGGTAGGCATAATATGACCCCTTCTACGTCGGGTAAGTGGGAACAGATGATTTATTTTATCTCAACATCATGGTCACTCGATAATATTCCAGTGACTGAGATGGACTAATAGATAGATATACGGAAATCTATCGACCAAGAGTTCCAACGATTGGAATTAGCCAAACTGTGGGCTTATCAATATACGGAAATTGAGTCTTGGGATCGTTTATATAATTCTTGAGGGAGATCAATTATATAAATGCATGAGTCTACGAGTTTAAATTTCAATTTAATATAGACTTAAATCACAACAATAAGTTGCTTATATGGTTTTGTTTTATCTTCTTTTTCAGTGTAGAACACGTTCATTAAAACTGCTGTAAAACTAAAATGGCTGGTGAAGACCCAATGCCAAGTGCCAAGCTAGCACGTGAATCCTGGCTAAAAGCCTTCATGGACTCCATGAATCAGTCTACTAGACTGAGGAATGATGGGTCAAACTTCTCCGACTGGGAGGCAGCACTACGGAATGCTGCCATTGCTGACGGAAAGCTCAAGTTCTTAACTGAGCCCATTCCGCCACACCCAGGAACTGGAGCTAGAGCCAACGAAATTCGCGCCCATAGCGATTTCGTCAGGGAAGCGGGTGCGATAAAGAACGTACTCATCTATGCAATGGAATCCAATTTGCAAAGACGCTTCATAACCCATGGTGCAAACAAGATTTTCACCACGCTCACTAACGAATTCTCCAAGGCTCCGAGAATCGTTTCTTATGAGCATACCTGTCGCTTCTTTGAGGCGAAACTCCAGAAGGGCCAAGCTGTTAGCCCACATATTCTTCATATGATTGAGAATATCGAGAAACTGGAGGCCCTAAACTACAAGATCAGTGAGAACATCATCGTTGATCGCATGCTTCATTCGCTTCATGATGGGTTCGCCCTCTTTAGGGCCAACTACTACATGAACGACATGAAGAAGACTCCCCATGAGCTCCACTCCCTTCTCGTACAGACTGAGAAGGATCTAAAGTTGAGTGGGAGTCTAAAGCAGGATGTTCTCATGATCTCCAGTAAGGGAAAAGGTAAAGGTAAGGCTAAAGCTCAGGGCGACCTAGCAGTAGGTAAGCCCAGGTTCAAGAAACCAGGATTTGCAAAGAGTGGGCCAGGTGAGTCGAGCAACTCACAGGGCAAGACAAAGAGCAAGGATACAAGCATGGAATGTCACCATTGCCACAAGACTGGGCATTGGAGGCGCTCATGCCCCGTGTATCGCGAGGACATTAAGGCAGGCCGTGTTACTCCTGTTGGTATGTCTTCTTCTTCTTTTATTCACATGATTGAGATTAACCATGCAAGTTGCGGAACTTGGGTACTTGATACTGGTTGCGGTTCTCATCTATGTAATCATGTGCAGGGCCTCCGAAACCAAGAACCCCTAATCAAGGGTGAGGTGGACCTGCGTGTCGGGAATGGAGCACGTGTGGCTGCAGTCTCGAAGGGAACATACGTAATCCAGCTTCCAAGTGGATTCGAGTTATTTTTATATAACTGTTATTATGTTCCTAGTTTATCCAAAAACATTATTTCAGTTTCTGCACTTGACAAACTCGGATTTTCATTTGTAATAGAGAATAATAGCTGTATTTTCTCCTTACACAATATGATTTATGGCAAGGCAGTTTCCATGAATGGAATTTATGTTTTAGATCAAACTACCGAGATATTACATGTGAATAATAAAAGAATAAAGGTAGGTGACAAAGATCAAACTTACCTATGGCATTGTCGTATGGGACACATAAATGAGAAACGCGTAAAACAGCTCATACAGAATGGAGCTATATCGCCCTTTGACTTCGAGTCATATGGCACGTGTGAATCATGTCTCATCGGCAAAATGACTCGTATTTCCTTCAAAGGTGTTGGAATGCGCGCTGCCGACCTATTAGGACTCATACATACAGACGTATGTGGCCCTATGTCGATCAACGCACGAGAAGGCTATAGGTATTTCATCACTTTCACGGATGATTTGAGTAGATATGGCTATGTCTACTTGATGAAGCATAAAAGTGAATCTTTTGACAAGTTCAAAGAATACCAGAATCGGGTACAGAACCAGCTGGGTAGAAAGATTAAAGCACTACGTTCGGATCGTGGTGGTGAGTATCTTTCACACGAGTTTGATCAACACCTAAAAGACTGTGGGATCGTGCTACAGTTGACTCCACCTGGAACACCACAATTAAATGGTGTGTCCGAACGGAGAAATCGAACTTTACTTGATATGGTTCGATCCATGATGAGTCACACCGTTGTGCCTGATCCATTATGGGGCTATGCTCTTTTGTCAGCCGCTCTAATACTTAACCGAAGTCCGTCTAAAGCTGTTGACAAGACTCCATTCGAGCTATGGAAGGGAACGGTCCCTAACTTGTCCTTTATTCGGGTTTGGGGCTGCGAGGCTTATGTCAAGTGGAGACACGAGGATAAGCTCGGCCCGCGATCGGTCAAGACATACTTTATAGGCTACCCAAAGGGAACATTTGGTCATTACTTCTACTCGCCTACCGAACAACGTGTTTTTGTTGCGGCTAGTGCGACGTTCTTGGAGAAAGAATTTCTCGAGAACAAGTCGAGTAATAGAACCTTCGAGTTATCGGAGATTCAAGAACCAACTACCGAGCAACCATTGGAGGAAACAGTACCTCCAACCGAGGCTGCGGTAGATATCCCTGAGGAACCTAGGAGGTCAGGAAGAGTCTCTATTCCACCGGACAGATACATTGGTATGGTCGAGGAACACGATACAGATGACGTCTTACTCCTAGAGGGTAATGAACCCACAACCTATAAAGGTGCCATGACCAGTTCTGACTCAAAGCTATGGCTAGAAGCCATGCAATCCGAGATGGACTCCATGTATGAGAACAACGTGTGGGATCTTGTGGACCTACCTGCAAAGGTACGTCCCCTTCAATGCAAATGGCTTTACAAGATAAAGCATGCCGTGGAAGGACAACAAGATATCCATAAGGCTAGACTAGTTGCTAAAGGTTTCACCCAAGTGCCAGGCTTGCACTACGATGAGATCTTTGCACCCGTAGTCATGCTACGTTCCATTCGGATTATCTTAGCGATCGCTGCATTTCATGACTATGAAATATGGCAAATGGACGTTAAAACCGCCTTCTTAAACGGTTATTTGGAGGAAGAGTTGTACATGGTACAACCCGAGGGTTTTATCGATCCAGCACATCCTAAGAAAGTTTGCAAGCTTAAGCGTTCCATCTATGGACTTAAGCAAGCATCGCGGAGTTGGAATCATCGCTTCGACCAAGTGATAAAAGAGAATGGGTTCATTCGATCAGTCGAGGAACCATGTCTCTATATCAAGTCGAGTGGGAGTAAAATTGTATTCCTAGTACTGTATGTCGACGACATACTCTTGATTGGGAATGACATACCTCTCTTATCTTCGGTTAAAGCATGGCTGAAAAACCATTTCCAGATGAAAGATCTGGGAGAGGCACAAAGAATTTTGGGCATCCGTATCTACAGGGATAGATCACGACGGATGTTGTCTCTCAGTCAGGAATCTTATATAGAGAAGATTCTGGAGAGATTCAGTATGACGAACTCCAAGAAGGGGTTCCTTCTGTTGGAAACTAAGTTCCACATTTTATACTCAAATCTAATATGAGTTTTGTTTCTTTAAGTTTAGTCATAAAAACTTAAATGGATCTTATGCATGCAAGATGATATCATAAGATGAGATTGTCCTTACATTGGTTTTAGAAGGTTTATACTCAATAATCACCTATTACTTGAGTCTTCAATACCGAAATCCTCTTGTAACGATCTAACAAAAATCGTCTCCTAAAGGTGCGTATCAAGGACCCGATCTCAAACTAATACTAATTTTGTTACTAGAAAATTAGTATAAGTATACTAGAAATATTAATAATATTACCCTTAATATTATTTAGTAATGGAAATAATTATTTCCTTAGTAAAAACTATTTTTAACTAAGGAGTTATTAGAATGAGGTTGTAGTATGTAAGTGCTTTGTAGAATGAGAGAGTAAACATGCACACAACACTTAGCCAAAAAAATAGTGTATGTTGTATGAATAAGGTGTGCCTTATATAAGCACATGAGCTTGCTTGAGCAAGCATCATGGCCGGCCAAGGCTCCCAAGGAGAGCCAATGCATGGCCTTCTTACACTTACACAAATGCATAAGATATTCCTTACACCTTCATTTTGCCTTACACTCAACCTTTATACACTTACACACACCAAAAACTCACATGCACACTACATGTTACACGGTCCAAATGAGGTCCAAAAATGGACCCATTTTATCTTTGTCAATTGTGTTATTTGTAACATGTCACATATGTTCCATAACACATGACTCAATTTGTTAATTGTGCAATTTTAACTATTAAAATTCATAATTTACAAATTTATTACATTTAAATAATTATTCCAATATTTCGAAATTATTATTGTACAAAAATGTAATGTCATAATTTAATTACAACTCTTTGTAATTTTATGATCAACCGTGTTCATTCTCAATTTAATCGTTTCTTAAACGAATAAATAAAAACCGAGTAATAAAACAATTTTATTACTTTGACTTATTATTATAATCCCATTATAAAAATATTCGTCATACAAAATTATTTCCAAAATTTCCAGTTATTAATTAATTTGTATCTAATACAATATTAATTAAATATTCCATTGAGACGGAATTCCCTAAAGATATGACCTTAAGGGATCAACTGATCACCACCATCATATGACGATAATGTCAAACTCTAGACAGCCAATCATTATCGATAAATGTTGATCAGTCGACTTTAAAAGAGTAACACTCCCAGTTGTGTTTCATTTAAATAAGTTTTAATTACGTCAACACACTATTGTCGAGGACACTTCCTCCAACAATCTCCCACTTGTCCGAGACAAGTGTGTGTTACCAATTCTCTTGCCCTATTACTATCTCCCACTCAATGCATGGCGTCCTCTCAGGTCGTGCCGGCAATTGATTAAAATCTAGAGTGGTTTATCTCGATCTGGAGTTTATAACTACTGACCGGAATTATCTACCATAGATACCTTCCGAGCGTGGCCACGCATTTCTAGTTATTATTCTCCTCGAGTGGCCTAGAGATATTTCTCAACCCTGACAAGGGGTGGGCAATTCCTAATCGACTTATTCCTTCCGGCTGGCCATAGTCCATCATAACCCAAAATATGTCCTTATAAACCCCAGTTACGAAGGTGTTAGGACATAAATCAAAGTTAATCTGAAAACTATGCCACCTCAGAGAACAGTCATTAGTCCAAGAACTGACTCATGTGAAACACGATAGATGCTCCCGCCACGACCAGGCAGTCTTTTAATAAGAGTACGCCAGAGCTCTATCAGCGGTCATTAGCCCGGCAAATGTATCTTAACATGTCTATGCCTAGGTGATCGATTAGTCATCTCGTATGACTCTATGGCAATTGAACTCGCCATCAATCGCATCACACATCCGGTTGCATTGAGATGTCACCTCACTTAAGCAACTGGGGGCGAGGTCATGATAATTCAATTCACTTTAATGGGGTTCAATATGGTCTTACCATCCCATTTGAATTTTACTTGACCTTTCGTGAGTTATAAATAACTCAAACAATTAGTGGATTACACCATCCAAGTGGTCAACCTTTGAACACCATTTAATTTACAATCAGCTTTAGGGTCTCTCGTTTACATCCCTTAAAATTGTAATTATCTTCATTTTGAGTAAACCAGGTTTACCACGGTTCGTGCGATCGTTCACTTTGCGGATCATATCCATACATTGATCTTTCCTCTGAAAGAGACAAGTCATTCTCATGACTAGCGAATAAGATTATGTGCATTGTGTAACTCCCAGCCACAGTAATGCCTTTACATAATTTATGAACTTACACATTTTGTAGAATCTTGTGATGACCATGTAGTTAAAATACAAGTCATTGAGATGCATAGTCAATGAATGTAAGCCAAAGATTATCTCAAATTTTTGCTTGGTTTCTTGGAACTTGAGTCGTTGCAAACCTTTTACCATACGACTAAGTTATCTTCCAAGATCTTGAATTTGTCTTTTATCTTCATTGGAGAATACTTTGACAATTGATCAAGGTTTAATCATTGATTTAAAACCTGCTCTACGGGTTGTCCTGTAAGCGGTGCGCATCCACTTTACACGATCATACTAATGGCGGAAACATTAGTGATTTAAACGTGCAAACAATAGTACTTAAGGTTCGATAAATTTCCATGATCCCATCATGGTTATACTATCTTCATCTCCATGAACAACCTTAATACTAACATCAAGATGTCTCTTATAATCTCAACTAAACATCCTATGTTCAATTAGATTTAATTCATATCAATATGTCATCTAGAACCAAAAACTCGTGTACCTTTCATGAGTATCAATGCTTCATTCCAAACGAGCAATGAGTTGTTTTAGATAACGTTTACTCCCACTAAACTCTTGTTCTTGCTTGATTCTGAAGATCCTGAAGTCATACCCATGACTCAATAGCTTCAAATCCTGGAGCGAGAACTCCCACTGAACTTTTCATTTAACCGTAAATCATAAAGCTCCCACTCAATTCAATGTTCCTTAACATTCAATGAATTGAAATGGTTGGGACTTCAACCATATGTGCTAATAGTCACATCCTTTTCAAATACCCTTTTGAAAAATGGTTATTGAGTTTACTGAATTCATTCTCAATGAATTGCCTTACTACTTTCAACAAAGTTACCCTTAACTTTGTAGACTGCAGACATCCACATGTCTGCTTCTGCTTCTCTCAACAAATCTCATTTATCAGCACGTAAGTCTTATAAATTTCATGGTTCTTTGCATTGGCATATTTAGATCACCATCTAAATCCAAGAACCCTTTCTTGAGCCTTTGCAAAATCTTTTGAATAATTTTCTTCGAGTGTCCTCCCGTAGTTTCTATAAGAGTCTTTTCTTATGGTATACAATTTCTGTGTGTAGGAACTTTCAGTTCCCCACATTTATCTTATCTTGTACTGTACGAGGACTATATCATGGATCTTATCCATGTATAGAATTTTTCCTTACAAACTTCAAGAATTTATCTTTGAAGTATCCTCCAGGGCCGGGGCCGTTGGTATATAAGGCGTAGATTTTTACCAAACCGTAGATCTTATCCACAACTTTTGGGCTTATCCTCAACTTTTGGGATGATAAGGCGTAGAATCTTATCCACAACCTAATCTACCTTTTACAACCATAAGGTGTAGATTGCTCTTGGGATATAAGGCGTAGATTTTTACCAAACCGTAGATCATATCCACAACTTTTGGGCTTATAAGCCGTAGAATCTTATCTACAGCCTAATCTACCTTTTACAACCTTAAATCGTAGATCCCATCCACAACTTAATCTTCCCTTTTATCTTTTACATAACCAAAACACAATAAATCCTACTATTCACTAATAGATCATATCCATTGTGCTGGTCAATATCATATGCTATTTGTGGCCTTTCAAATTTCTCCCACTCTATCTTTGTAATAATAATCCCATTTTATCACCAAAGATAGCCACTAAGGCCACAAGCAATGACTTTGATGTTGGTTTGTGTATCCTTATGGTTTATTACAGAAATTATTCGATTTAAAGCTTAGATAGTTTTGGATGGTTGATAACTTTTTCTTTTAATTGAGTTCTAAACTTAATTTGATTTTGATTTGATTTGAATTGGGTATCCTATACCAATTCGGTTTCAATGGTCATACATTGAAATGTCATAATCAATTCTATTTTATGTTTAAGATTTGCAAGTGTATGTTAAACTAAACATGAACATAATAATAAAACCGATAGTGACTTGGGTTGAAAACCAAGTCACTATATTATCCAAAGTACAACAATTTGTTCAAGGATCCCCTTTTCCTCGTCCAACAAGGAAATAAACATAGGTTCTAAATTGTTCACACAACACTTGAAATGCTAGCTAAATAAGAGAAAAACAAAGCTCCTTGATCATCCCGAGCGGAGCTACTCTTAGTTCCCTTTGATCCATTAAGCTTGTTTTTCTTTTCCCTTATCTTTGCTTTCATGCCCTAATTCAAGTAAGAAGAGCATTCATATCACAACTTGTATCATAATACATTAGTTGAGATTAACATAAAATCGGGATAGTTATCGTACCAACTGGAAGAATCTTCCCAGCTTTGAGATCGCTGAGATACTTGGAACAGTTCCTCTTCCAATGTCCTTTGCCATTGCAGTAAAAGCATTTGGCCCCTTGATGAGGGCTCTTCTTGGAATTGGAGGTGCTTGCCTCAGAAGACACTTTCTTTGAACCTTTGGAAGGTTGCTTCCCCTTTGCCTTACCCTTCCTTTTGAACTTTCCTTTGCTCTTAACATTAATGTTGAGCACATCCTTAGGGGCACTAACATTTAGGCCCATATCCCTTTCAGCTTGCACGATCATATTGTGCAATTCATCGAGAGAGATGTCTTGGTTTCTCATGTTGAAATTCACCCGGAATTGTACATAAGTTTTCACCTTAGACAAGGAGTGGAGGATCCTGTCAATCACAAGTTCCTTTGGAATGTCCACTTGATTCATCCTTAGGGTTTCTACATGCTCAATTAACTTGAGCACATGTGGGCTAGCCTTTTGCCCCTCCCTAAGGTTGAGATCAAAGAAAGCCGATGCCGCCTCGTATTGGACAATTCTCGAAGCCTTTGAGAACATTGTCACAAGCCTGGAGTAGATCTCATAGGCCGTGCCAATCTTTATGGCACTCCTTTGAAGTTCTGGCTCCATCGAGAAGATCAAAACATTTTTGATTGCCGCAGACTCCTTCTGATAAGTATCATAAGGTCGTCTTGCCGCGGCGGTGGCATTTTCTGCAGGTTCGGGAGGTGATTCTTCAATGAGGAATTCGGTCTTACCGTCTCCCTCTGCCGCCAACAATAGTTGGGCATCCCAATCGGCAAAGTTTGCCCCATTCTTTTCTAGCTTACAACGATCCATGAAGGAACGTAACCATGAAGAGTTTGTAGTAGTGGAAGTAGTCATGATTGATATTGATACGAGGACTACAAAATTTTTAAACATATGAAGAAATTAAATGCTAATCGTTTTAATTTTCATTTTAACTTGTAAACATATTTACTAAGTTGATGCATCTATAAAATGACCTCTATCCAATTTTATAAATGATTCCAAGACCCAAACCCATACTATCGAAATCGTGAACCACTGGAACTCCGACCCAACAATATGGTTTGGTGGGTTAAAATAAACCGGTTCTACCCTAGAACTCTTGGTTGATGACAAATAATTATTTATTCATCTTAGCCCGGAACACATTGACCACTGGTCCTCTACACTTCCGTTGAGTACAAACCAAATTTCAAATGCATCGGGATGCGATCCGCCCACTGGACTGAATCCATCCCATCGCCCCACTTATCCTACGTAATGGGGTTCGTACTGCCCACTGGACTAGCACCACCCCACGAAATAGAAGCTCATGGGTTCTACTATTTGGTAAGGCTAATTCTCAATTGTTTTTGTTTAATATAGAGGTCTTGTCAATTTATTATCCATCTCCTTTAAGCGAATTAAATTGGTGAACTCGATAATTATAATTGACACGGTCGTTTTTAACGATCTAAACTAACATGCATGTTTATGGCGATTTGGCTATGCATGCAAACATATTAAAATGCAAAAGTAAAAGCAATAAAGCAATAAAATCCTAGTATGGCCTTCCTAGTAATAGAAAAACTAATTAACTATTACAAATTCGGAAACCAACTCCTTGGTCCCTTGAACTTCATTGGCACGCCATCCAAGAAAACACCGTCTTGTCGGAACTCCTTTCCGTATGGCACCGTGTTTTGGATCTCCGGAATTACAATAAAATAATACAACTATTCTATTGTAAAACTGAAAATTTAAATTAAATTACAAACCCGTGATACGAGATCACATAAATTACAACCGAATCAATATTCCCTTACATTACGGGTAATATTGATTAAAACTAAGGCCATACTAAGAAAAATTACATAATTCCAAATTATATAAATAACATTCAAAATATGACATTCATATTAAATAAATTGCAATAATAAAATATGTATGCACATGCTCAATTTTTAATGCCAAATCGCCTTATGGGAGCAAATATCTCATATTTGTTTACGGTTTTTACGGATATGCGCGATTTTAACTATTAAAATCATCCAAAATTACATAAATCTCATTTAT
This sequence comes from Silene conica, assembly GCA_029255685.2. Classification (NCBI taxonomy): domain Eukaryota; kingdom Viridiplantae; phylum Streptophyta; class Magnoliopsida; order Caryophyllales; family Caryophyllaceae; genus Silene; species Silene conica. The sequence continues at coordinate 19,881,656 of CM055319.2, forward strand.
GTCCAAGTTAATCATCCTAACTTACTTTAGGAATCAATGTTTAGTCTCTACTAATATTTGATCATGATCTAACTTGATTTTGCATTATTGTTCATAAATTACTTGTATTTTCGGGAAAAAATAAACAAAATATGGCCAAATGAGTCAATAAAATTCGAAATTTAAAATTCAAAAATTTTAAACTTTCTGGAAATTTTCTAAAATTTCAGAAATTATTAAAATGGTCTTTTGCAATTATTTATGGCTTATTTCTTAAATAAATCGTATAAAAGCCGTTTTTATGGTTTAAAATCCGATTTAAATTATAAAAACTTGCAATAAATTGCTATAAATTTTTAGTCATCCTAAAGTACATATTAGAATCTGAAAAAGACCAAAAATTACAGACCATACTCGAAATTTTATTTTTTCCGACTCATAAATTACGATTATTAACTAATTAACTCATTAAAATTAATAATCATAAAAACAGAAACTTTTTGACATCTAACTTTTAGATCTGATGTTCCTATCATATAAGACATCTATGGGTAAAATTTCATGCCATAATATTAAGATTAACTATTTTTAACACAATAAGTCACTATTTGTCCGATTTTAACCATTAAAATCATAAATCATGCATCACTTGAGAATAAATTCCCAAAACTTACATACATACTGTAAATATTGCATGTGACATTGTGTAAAGTTTTTATGGCAAGATTCCAACTATAACTATTAAAGTCGAATTTAAGTCACTATTAATCCGATTTTTACTATAAAAATCATTAATCATGCAAAATAATTCCAATAATTTCGAAAATTCATACAGGAACTTTATATATTGCATGTGACTTCTCATAAAATTTTTAAGATTAAATTCGAAATATAACCATATATACCCATTTTTGCTCATATTATGACTATTTATCTCATAAAATTCATAATCCATGCATATTAACTCCATTTCTTATGAAAAATCATATACAATATATTAAATATGCATGTGAGAACATATCAAAAAATCTCGGCCAGAAACTATTTTTAGCTATTTTTCCCATTAATTGTTGTTTAAAACCGATTTAAACTACAAAATATACAAATAAATATAAAAATGAACAATAAAAATCCATAAAATTATTTTTATGTCCTAAAACCATTTTAGAAACAGAAACTTTAACATGCAAAATTATTTTGTGATTTATCATAATAAATACAATAATTTCGAAATTTTCGAAATGTGTATGTTAAACCGATTTTAACATAAAACATGAATCCGATCATGCATGCAACAACCGTAATGCTCTGATACCAATTGTTGGAAACTAAGTTCCACATTTTATACTCAAATCTAATATGAGTTTTGTTTCTTTAAGTTTAGTCATAAAAACTTAAATGGATCTTATGCATGCAAGATGATATCATAAGATGAGATTGTCCTTACATTGGTTTTAGAAGGTTTATACTCAATAATCACCTATTACTTGAGTCTTCAATACCGAAATCCTCTTGTAACGATCTAACAAAAATCGTCTCCTAAAGGTGCGTATCAAGGACCCGATCTCAAACTAATACTAATTTTGTTACTAGAAAATTAGTATAAGTATACTAGAAATATTAATAATATTACCCTTAATATTATTTAGTAATGGAAATAATTATTTCCTTAGTAAAAACTATTTTTAACTAAGGAGTTATTAGAATGAGGTTGTAGTATGTAAGTGCTTTGTAGAATGAGAGAGTAAACATGCACACAACACTTAGCCAAAAAAATAGTGTATGTTGTATGAATAAGGTGTGCCTTATATAAGCACATGAGCTTGCTTGAGCAAGCATCATGGCCGGCCAAGGCTCCCAAGGAGAGCCAATGCATGGCCTTCTTACACTTACACAAATGCATAAGATATTCCTTACACCTTCATTTTGCCTTACACTCAACCTTTATACACTTACACACACCAAAAACTCACATGCACACTACATGTTACACGGTCCAAATGAGGTCCAAAAATGGACCCATTTTATCTTTGTCAATTGTGTTATTTGTAACATGTCACATATGTTCCATAACACATGACTCAATTTGTTAATTGTGCAATTTTAACTATTAAAATTCATAATTTACAAATTTATTACATTTAAATAATTATTCCAATATTTCGAAATTATTATTGTACAAAAATGTAATGTCATAATTTAATTACAACTCTTTGTAATTTTATGATCAACCGTGTTCATTCTCAATTTAATCGTTTCTTAAACGAATAAATAAAAACCGAGTAATAAAACAATTTTATTACTTTGACTTATTATTATAATCCCATTATAAAAATATTCGTCATACAAAATTATTTCCAAAATTTCCAGTTATTAATTAATTTGTATCTAATACAATATTAATTAAATATTCCATTGAGACGGAATTCCCTAAAGATATGACCTTAAGGGATCAACTGATCACCACCATCATATGACGATAATGTCAAACTCTAGACAGCCAATCATTATCGATAAATGTTGATCAGTCGACTTTAAAAGAGTAACACTCCCAGTTGTGTTTCATTTAAATAAGTTTTAATTACGTCAACACACTATTGTCGAGGACACTTCCTCCAACACCTTCCTATGACTCCCGGGCTTCACTTGAGCAAAACTCAAGAAGCTAAGTCAGTGGAAGAGAAAGAGCGCATGAGTCGGATTCCTTATGCTTCGGCAATAGGATCGATCATGTATGCCATGATATGCACACGTCCTGACGTTGCATATGCATTGAGTATGACAAGTCGATTCCAAGCTCATCCAGGTGAATCACACTGGATGGCCGTGAAAAACATTCTTAAGTACCTACGGAGGACTAAAGATTGGGGATTGACTTTTGGAGGCGACTCGACGCTCTGCGCCACGGGTTACGCAGATGCTAGCTTCCAAACAGACCGAGATGACTCAAAATCTCAGTCTGGATTTGTCTTTACTCTTAATGGCGCTGCTGTCAGCTGGAAAAGTTCTAAACAGAGTGTTACAGCAGATTCTACGACTGAGTCCGAGTACTATGCCGCCTCGGAAGCAGCTAAGGAAGCAATATGGATGCGTCAATTCTTACAAGGACTCTCAGTAGTGCCTAGTTCGAATGACCCAATCACCGTTTATTGTGACAATAGCGGTGCCATCTTCCAAGCTAAGGAGCATAAGTCTAGCAACAAGGCTAGGCATGTACAACGGAAAGCTCATCTAATCAGAGATTACGTGGAGCAAAAGGAGATTTTTATTGAAAAGATCGCTACGGATGACAACATAGCTGATCCTCTCACAAAAGCATTACCACGTGATAAGCATGAAGGGCACATTCATTCCATGGGAATTGGATGTGTTCCTAAGTTGTAGTACTCTTTTATGAATTCATGTAATAATTCATTTTCTCGTGTACTCTATTCAACCTTATTGTTATGATATAAAATGTCTTGTTTCTCATGTGGAATTGTACGCCAATTTTGAACACCACAAAGTGAACTGATTAACATTACATCGTTTTGGTCCTTGATTACCCACTTGAGCTGATAACTCAGGTAATCATTTTGTGACGTTGGTTGATGGTGGGTTCAACGAGCCATAAGTCACGTGGATGACTGACCAATCACAAAGGCGAGTTATACGGATATCTCGTAGGACACCCCGTGACAACGTTATGGAGTCCTAAATGTTTTATAACATTGGGTGCCAGGTCGTGGATAGGACCTCCATAGTGTTCCTTAGAGTCGAGTCTTTTGACTTTCAACTGTTTCTTGAGATTAAGACAGATTTTGGGTAACTTTGGTTTCTTTCCCACGGTCACCGTAACAGGGGCCAAGAGGATTTTTTCTGGGTTATTTCATGCTGGGCGATATCGGCAGGATTCGAGTTGAGGGAAATATCCAAACCCTTATCAGGATTTTATCATTTCTCAGGGCCACTCGAGGAGTAGTAACTGAAATGCATGGCCATGCTCGAATACAGATTCGTTTTATCAGTTAAGTTACTCTCTAGTCGGGGAAACCACTCTTGATACAGATCGCTTGTGAGATACGACCTTTGCGAATGCGGATTTGCAAATTGTCTTACATTGAGTGGGAGAAATTTTAAAAGGATATGAGATTCGGTTATCGCACCTACACTTGTACGGACAAGTGGGAGTTTGTTGGAGATTGTGTCCTCCACATGTAGTGTGATAACGTCATTGCACATACCCTTGTACGGACAAGTGGGAGATTGTTGGGACTGGTGTCCTTGACAATTAAGTACAATGACTTATTAAATCTCTTTAAGGATCACAAGGGCATACTTTTGTATTATTACCAGTTGATCCACGTTTATCAATAACGGTTGGCTTGCTAGATAAGTTTGACGTTATTGTCATACGGATGGCGGTGATCAACTGGTCCCTATACGTCACACCTATAGGACACGTTTGAGAGATGTGAAGGTATGAAAATACAATCACATTTATGCCGGATATGACTAAACAGTTAGTCAGAGGTATTGACTATTAAATTAGTCAATAAGATGTTGAGATTATTATTTAATACGGATTAAATAATTTTAGCTAATACGGATTACATGATTAATTCGTAAATTAAATATAAACAGTTATATTTAATTAAATATTGTATTTGCAAATTAATATAAACAGTTATATTAATTTAGGTAATTATACAATATCGTATTTTATCAGACCGTTATTAATATATCGACTATATTAATATCTGATAACATGTTACGATTTATAATTAAATCCCGCAAATAATATTTAGCAAAACGGGTCGAATCACGCAAAGGAATAAGGTAAGAGTGGGAAAAGCCCACCCTCACCTCCAGTCCATTCGGCCGACCCAACTGCTACATAAGGAGAGTCTTTCTCCTTATGTCAGTTACTGGTTATCTCATGAATCTCAAGTATTAGGGTTTTGAGAATATTCTTTTCCCAAAACTCAGATCTCACATCTAAAACCTCACAAAAGCTCTCCCCATATTGCAAGACAATTGGAGGGTATTTTCTAGCACACGCGGCATCGTCTCAATCTAAGTCTTGGGTGCAAGTTATAGGAGGGAATTTATCTTAATTCCTGTTCTTAGGCCATAAGCACAAAGGACCAAAGGTTGACTTCTTTTCATGTTTTGTTTTTCTTATGACTATAATCTCAACTGTAATTTTCATTATAATCCTGCAAGTTTAGGGAGAATACATGCTATATTCCCCACAATTTGACCTCCGATATGGTGACTGCTGAGAGTGTCGTGCGCTTGGTACACTTATGGGAAAGAAAAAGCTACTACAACAAAGAAGAAACTTTGGCAATAGAGATGCTTTTATTGGATTCAGAGGTACTACATATTTTAACTTCAATTGACACTCTTTTTCACAAGCATGTATAGTTAATTAACATAATTACTACTCCCTCTGAGTCTGAGTGATTGTTCTTGTTTCCTTTTTTATGCGAGTTTAGTGATTGTTCTTGTTTCCTTTTTAGTAACTTTTTTGTGGTCCAAAATTAATTCAGTGGTGGGTAGGGTGTTTTGTGTGGTTTAGAATCATTTTCTTATTTCTTGTGCATAAAGCAAAAGGAACAATCACTCAGACTCGGAGGGAGTATAATTTTCAGAAAATTTTAATTCAAGCCACAATCCGCAAAAGTATCATTAACAAATTCAAGAATAGGATCAACGTGGGACATTTATATAAATTCTCAAGATTCAATGTGGATGCAAATAAAGGGGCTGAAATTGCAACTTTCGGTGAATTACGTATCTACTTTTCATATCCTACAATTGTTAGAGAGGTGCACAATCTACCCATCCCAGCACATGAATTCCAGTTTGTGGAATTTGGCGACATTTAATCCGAAAGAATATCTGATGAACATTTCATATGTAATTTCATGAAACTCATACAAATCAACCACTAATAAAAATATTTACACTAATAAAAATATTTACTTTTTATATAATTTTTAACAACTTATTCACATACTTACTCAGATGTCATTGGAAATTTTTCTAGAGTTGGAGAAGTCAAGTCAACTAAGAACAAAAATAGTTGGATGACAATATACATCGAGAATATTAAGTAACAATTCTACTATTTTTGATATTTGACATTATAACCTAAACACATCGACTTACTATGAGGATTTTAATAACTAATTCATCAACTTATACACAGGAAGGAGAAATTAGCATGCTCAGTTTGAAACGACTACGTTGGTTTAGTTCAGGCTTTTGTTGATGCATGTAAAAATTCCACTGAACCTGCCATCATTGTCATCCGTTATGTTCAGCGATGTAAATGGGAAGGTACACAACTATTTTTGTATATGAAATTTAATTGTAGTTATCATTTACAAATCACATCTATTATTCAATGAACTATCTAGGTGAACCTAGAGTGACAACTATAAGACACGTGACCCCGCTTCTACTTTAACCATGCAATTCCTTAGGTTGAAGCGTTCCTTGGAGAGTAAGCTTACACCACTACTATTGTAAAAGTTCTGAAGGACTTTGAGCTTTGAAGTCAACAAACTACTTTAACTTTTCTAATGCAATAAAGACTGCATTCTGGTGAAGAACCAAGTAACTCAAATGTTATATCCTATATCTCGAGTGAGTTGGAAGATATGTTATCAGGAGATAATTTGAGTACAATCACAGTGTAACAACCCGACCCACCACCGTCGTAACACAAACCCAATACGATGGGTGTGCACTTTTGGACCCGTTAATTGTCCTCACTTAAGCCCAAAAGCACAAGATCTTGTTGCTAAATGGTGGGTGGGAGCTATTATAAACATATCACAAGCCTCATATTCTACCGATGTGGGACAAATTTCTCATGGAGCGTTACAAACTCCCTCACTTTAAGAACACAACGTCCTTGTTGTGCCTTAAACCTGATCGCAACCACGGCCAGGATCCTCCCCCGCTAGGTGTGTGATCCGGGTACTCCCGACCACAGGCTCAGCACACGGTCGCAGGGTCGCTCTGATACCATTTGTAACAACCCGACCAGCCACCGTCGTAACACAAACCCAATACGATGGGTGTGCACTTTTGGGCCCGTTAATTGTCCTCACTTAAGTCCAAAAGCACAAGATCTTGTTACTAAATGGTGGGTGAGAGTTATTATAAACATATCACAAGCCTCATATTCTATCAATGTGGGACAAATCTCCACACACACCCACATTCTACTGATGTGGGACAAATTTCTCATGGAGTGTTACACACAAAGATTAAGAAATGCCAAAAGGTAATATTGTATTTTTTTCATGCTGAACTATCGACTACCATATTTACAATATTTTGAATACATTGTGAATATTATTTAAAATTTATTACGTCGTGCAAATATAAGCTGAAAGATATGTGACAGTTACAGCTATATATGATGTTGATTTAAATGTCAAGTGGTATTATGATAGTTGCAAGCATTGTACAAGTAAAGTGATGAAGAATGATGCAGGTAAGTGGGTTTGCAAGAGGGAAAATGTATTGGCAGTACGAAAGGGTCTGATACTAGCATACCAAGGTATAATAGAGACTCCTAAATGAATATTAAAAAAGTTCTTTATCCATATACCCCAGTACAAGCTGACGTTGACGTATCTCTGATGAGCATGCATTCAGGTATCAGGTGAAGTTTCGTGTCATTGGTATAGAAAATGAACTATCCGAGTTTGTAATCTTCGAGACTCAAATCACAAGCATAATCAACATCTCTACAGCCGATATGCTTTATGCCCTTGAAAAGACGATCCATCTGTGATTGAAGTTTATACAATTTATAATGACATTAATCAATGATATGAATATATGTTGAATATCTATAACTAATTTATCAGCATAACATAATTCATGCAGAATGGACGAAAAGATGATATGCCATATTTCGACATTTTTATGGACAAACAATTTGTATTCAAGGTGGAAGTTCATCCAAAGTACAACTTAGAACAGAAATCAAAATCATATACATTACTTAGTTTGAGTGATGATCAAGATATGGTAGACCGTTGGGTAGCTAAGTTGAAAGCTATTAAGGTGTGCTAAAATATAACTCCATATTTTCATAATACATCATTGACAATAATTCTCTTTATCACAATCTTATTTTACCTAATTTAACATTAACATAGGAATCAGAAGTTGGCATTATGTGCCATGATTTGAAGACCAAAGAGTGTGTTGTATTGGCTGAAAATAAGGTATACTTTGCATTAACTTATTCATATTCATGTGGAATAATTTTCATACTCATTAAATACAATGATAGATAAACTTCATATGCTATTTCACATGTAGGCTTCATATGCTATTTCACATGTAGGCATATCAATCCGAAAGTTTGGCCAGTGACTGCTTGATCACTCCACCTTTAAAACGATCGTTATCAAAAATGTTAGATGCAAGCAGTGATGATGATTGTGAGGTGTGCATCATAGGGGATAAATTTTCAGCCACCAAAAATTACTCCAAGTTAAGATTGAAAAAAATGATCGTGGTGACATCTGACCAGATAATTTATCATATAAGGCTACGGTTTTTAGAACAGAGAATAAATTAGTTTAAGGGTATTAATCCCTAATTAGAATATGTTATTTTAGTCTACTGTTTTTTGAACCATAAATAATTAGGCTACTGAAATTGAATTACCAATCATAAGATATTTGTTAGATTTTGGATGATAATTATTATTAATATTTCTCAAACGTGTTTTTGATTGCACTCACTATAGCTAATCCTTGAACAAACTAAGAAAAAACTATCCTAATTGAATATTTAAAAAACATTGTCAGACTTCAGTACATTCCATAACAAAACATATGCACCTCCAGGTCTACACCACAGATGAAAACAATAACTTTCAATAGGCACAGGGCTATGTAGGTTATCTGGCTCAGTCAAGTTTTTACTAAACAAATACAGAGGACTAATCAAGTTTCTTGATAAAAAGTCGACATTAGAACAAATTCTAGACACATGGCCCCACAAATGACGAAAGGATATCCTCCCTGATTAAGTGCTTGCGGAGTATCCTCCAGTAGTATGGTTAGGGGACCCAGGGGTCAAGAAGGGTTCAGAGGATGAACGATTTTAATAAAGGCCACAATCAATTTGGTTGTTTATTATCCTATTTATCACCATATTAATCTACCCATTATGGTGTGACATAATGGGTGTTTATGGTGTTTCTCTAATTCCTGTTGTAATTCCTCTATGTGAGGTGATTATAAATAAGATAAAAATATGTGGTTTGTGTAATTATCATGTTCACCTTATACAACACATAATACACACAAAAATACAATCTCTAAAGGCTAAGTCTAGCATCGTTACGAGACTTGGAATTTGGGAAGTGGAAATATTCCGGGATTCTAGTAGCCGTCGGAGGTACGATATACGGTAGTGGGCATTTAGCAAACACAACGATTCGATCGCTTCCGCACAAATGTATGTCCTTACTTTTAAGGATACATAATCTTTTTGATTCTTTATAATATTCTTGTTATCTCTTTTAATCCTTATAAATCTTTATGGTTAACATTATTACTAGATTTTATGCCTATGCTTGTACAATATTAAAATAAGTTGTAATTATAGAATATTATATTATTTATTTAGTTGTAAAACATTAATCGTGCATTTAATGTTTGATATGCTATTCTTTTAAATTTCAGTCAGTTACTAACTTAACGGCGTGACTATATTGCGAAGAAGTAGAGAAATTCTTATTTGATTGTCAAATCGGGTATTAGAGAAATTGTGAAGGAATGAAGGGTTCTAAACAGTACACCTGAAATGATATAATAGAGTTAAGTGTGTTACAAAAGTAACTCGATTAGAAGTTAATGATATAATATTGACATGACATATGTTCCCTTCATTCTTATCCAATGTTCTAACATTTCATTTTTGTACAATTTAATCCAATGTTTTCGTCAATAATTGGTAAAGGTTGTGCTTTTTCACATAAGCATTTTACTCTTTCACATATGCATTTGACAATTATACCCTTGTCATTTATTCCTCCTCCCTTTATTAATTTTATTCATCTCACTACCCTTTGCATCCCTCCGACAATCCTACCTGTCCAACCTAACTCCGGTAAACCCGTGCTCCGGCCGACCTCGACTTTCCCTTTCTCCGACTACCCTTGTCCGACATCCCCGTCGAACGAAAGATCAAATTGTAATTATTGCCTGCGCACGAGTAAATAAAAGATGATAAAGTCTATAAATATGAATCTGATAAAGTCTGCGTGGTGGGTCAATTTAATATTTCAGGGAGAACGATCAACTGGTAATTAATGGCTACATGATTTTGCTCAACATTTGCGTTGACACACATGTTGCCATGGGAGTAAACATCCAAATTGGAATAAAATGTGGCAATTGATATTTCCACCCGACTAATCAACCAAACCCATCAAAATCAACATTAACCATATCCATATCACTAAATAATTCAGCCCGACATATGAATATATTTTTCTATCTCCAAAATCACACTCGTAAATGTCAGAGAGTAATCATAGCCGTAGAGTACCCTGCACACCCACTAAACCAACTTAACCATCAAAATCAATTGTAAGATGTATCCTTGGAAACTCTAACCTATCGACATTTACTTGTACTACTCAAATCACACTCTTCAACATCAGAGAGTAATCTTACCCCCAAGACACTTATATGCTCCCTCAAACCTATCCACCCACCCCTTAAAAAAAATAGACGCGTTCAATGTAAAATCAAGTCTCGCCCTATAACAATCAAAATTGAGTATACATACATGTTACTTCAGAGATTTTTAACCTCTTTTCGCAGCTTCTATGTCTCGGTTATTTTCTCAAATAGAACTTTGAAATAAAATTTATCTACCTACTTTCTCAGTTGTTCTAATCGTTGTCTTAGTACATACATATCCTTTTCCATACCATTTAGGTATTCGCTGTACCTTTCTCACCTAACTACCCAACTTGACCAACATAATCAACCGTATCCCTGAACAACCTAACCTATAGACATTTTCTTGTACAATTCAAATCACACTCTTAAACGTCGAAGAGTAACCTTATTCCCCAAGATACTTACCTCATCCCTTGAGACCTATCTATCCCGATTCCTAAAAAAATCGACACATCTAAAATCAACCCCTAACCTATAAGACAATGTCCAGTGTAAAAATATAAGTTGAAAATATGGAGGAAAAAAAATGTACTATAATAAACTATAATCTAATACTAATTAAAAACAACTTTGATCTTTTTACGACTTACTTCATTTATTTCGAAAGTACCTTTTATTTGTCATTACTTTGTGTTTAAGAATACCTTCTAATACCCACTTACATTTCATCTCATCAACATATTTATTACGCTTAACTCACCTACATCATTGTGTTATTTAACTAAGCAACTTGATTATCATAATCATCAATTGTATCCATGAACAACCCGAACTTATTTGTTTGTACTATTCAAATCCCACTTTTAAACGTCCCCTAAAAACACTTATCCCTCCCTCAAAACCTATTTACTTTGATCTCAAAGAATATGACACTCTATAACACAATGTCAAATCACATTGATACGGGAGCGCACGATACAACGAAAGTTGTTCAACTGTGAAAATTCTGAAGGGTAGCGCAACGGCTGGGGTTTAAACGTATAAATACGACAAAGAACGTTTATTAGACAAGAAGGTCGTTGTAGTATAGTGGTAAGTATTCCCGCCTGTCACGCGGGTGACCCGGGTTCGATCCCCGGCAACGGCGCTTTTTTATTTGTTTTGAATAAAATCCTCGAAAGTCGAAAGCACACGCACTATTTGAGTAATTTTCTACTCAAACTCCAAAATCCCGCCCTTGAAATCATCTATTACTTGTACCAAATTTCCCAGTATTTATTGTCCCCCTTCTTCTTCTTCTTCTTCTTCTTCTGAATCGTCCGTAGGCTACTTGAGTCTCACATTTCTCCACTGGGTATTTCTTATCAAAATGGAAGCATGTATTTCAATGCTAGGGTTTTTTACATGCTCATTTGATTACTTTTCTTTCCACTTTGAATAATTTGTCTTGTTTTACTAAATTTTGCAGTTATTTGGCCTTAATGGATAGCGATGATTCCACCCGAGCTGTTCCCTTTCAGCTCCAATTCGACAAACCAGCGCCTTCTCAGGTATTATTCCCTTACCCAGTTACCCTTATTCATTTGTTGCTATACTTACTTTGTGCGAGTGAGACGGTCTCATCTTATTTCCATCATCGGAAATTAGCCCCCTTTATATGTCTAATGTTACTTACTGCCTCATTTTTACAATCTGCCTTGCTTTGAACTTTGAAGATGCTCTCATACTATTTCCATGATCAGAACTTGCTCCCTTTATATGCCACATTTTACTGTCTACCTTGTTACTTTGTAAGAGTGAGATGGTCTGGTAGAATTTCGATGATCCCAAGTTACCTCCTTTATATGTCAATTGTTATTGTCTGCCTTTTTTACAATGTTGGATCAAGTTTTAGGGTTTTTCAAGTTTGGTGTGGTAAAGTGGATTGGTCTAGTACTATATGTTTTGATTTTATTAAGGGGTTGTTGTTTAACTTGAATTACTCATGATTTATGTGGATCTTATGTAATTAGATTAAATTGGCTGAATGGAATCCTGAAAAAGATTTATTGGCAATGGTGACTCACGATTCCAAGATCATACTTCACCGTTTCAATTGGCAGCGATTATGGTCGATATCACCTGGTATTTACTTTTCACCTTTTTTTTTGTCTTCCTTCAGTTTGGTGATCTAAGCTGGGAAATGAATGGCATTCTGATGAGTTAAGGAGTCATTGTGAGTTTGGTTGTCATTATAATTACGAATGTTGTTCAGTAATATTATTTATTAATGAGGGGGTTACACTTTTTTTGTGGTATTGGTTTTGCTTGCTATTGGCGGTTTCAAATGATGATTCATGTCAACCGACCCCAAAGCGTGTTGGAACTAGTTGCAGTTTCATATTTTTGGTCTATTTTGTCCTATAATATTAGTTGTACTTCCATTTTTTTGGTGCATTGGTTTTAGCATTATATGTAACTCCCGTGAAAGTTAAGTACTTTTTGCGCCACATTACATATAGAACGGAGTAGTGTATGAGGCATTCTCATCATATTCTTTTGTGTTCCTCACTTATATATAAGATCGATGGGTTATTCTTACATGTAACACCCTTTACAAATAATTTTTTGTGTAATCAAAGGGTTCATATAGTGAAATTTACATTGCTGTTTATTATATTGTCTTTAGGGAAGCCTGTCTCATCACTATGTTGGCGACCTGATGGTAAAATTATAGCAGTTGGACTCGAAGATGGAACAATTTCATTGCATGACGTTGAAGTAAGTGCATGCCGAATTTTTAGTTTACCTCATTCTGTATTTTTACAATCCTTTATGGCATTGCCGCTTCGGCTGGTATATTGCTTTTTACCAAGATTAATTAGGTTATTGATGTGAATCCATTTATCAGGATTAGTTTCGAGCTTCTATGAACTTTGTTTATAGAACCTTTTCTGAGTTTTCTGTTCCAGTCTGATACAAAGGAACAATGCGTAAAAGTTGGTAAAGAAACATAATTATACTTATTTACCTATCTAAATGTGAATGTTGCTATTAATGCAGAATGGAAAGCTGTTAAGAAGCATTAAATCTCACAATGTATCTGTAGTCTGTCTTAATTGGGAAGACGCTGATGGACGCGGACAGGTAGGCACACCATGTATTGTTTAAATATTAAATGATCTTGTTATTTGTAGGTGCTGCATGTTTGATGATTGATTCAGTTGGGGGACGGATTGCAGTTCATAGAGCGCTACTAGGCTCAATATAAAGCACTATGATTCTATACTCTACCAAACTAGACGAATGTCCTTCCAGTATACGATTTGGTTGAGGATCCATCAACCTATGTTACTCAGACTCGTTTAGAAGTATCCGGCACTGGGTACGTGTCCATGTGTCAGACTCGGCTATTTTATTGAAAAATTTGCATATTTTGGTTTAAAATGAGGTGTCTAAGTGTCATACCCATGTCGGAGTGTCAAGTGTCGGACACGGATACGTGTGGAAATTAGAAGAGTCGGAGTAACATAGCCATCAACTGATCCTCTAATCACACAACTGTGCTTTTCTCTATTATCAAATTATTTGTCGCCCCAGGCCTAAGGTTCTTGCTAAAGGTAGACTTACAAAATGTTTGTGAATGTTGTTGATTTTCATTGTTTCAAATGGAGCCATATTCTTGTTGGTCGTACAGGAAAAAAGCAAATTGGCTCTCTATAGTGCTTGCACGTAGTTTTAGTGTGAAATAGTAGTCCATTTATACAATGATTGATGCAATTTTCATAACGGGGTAATCTGAAATTTGACTTTTGGTCTATGTTGCTTGGACTCAGCTAGAAGTATCTGACGCTGGTATGTGTCCAAGTGTTAGATTAGGCTGCTATATGAATAAAAAATCATGTTTTTGGTCTAAAATGAAGTGTCCAAGTCTCGAGTGTCTGACACAAGTATGCAAAGTAATATTGAAGAGTCCGAGCAACATAGCTTTTGGTTACAACACAAGTAAAGATGCGTACATACAGCTTCCCCCACTCTTTGCAGGAGCCCTCGAGACATTGGGATAATTTTGTTGTATGTGATTGCTATATTGCTGGAATGCTCTATGTAATTCTAGATCGATTGCCTGCTTTCTACACTTGGTTTCTCACTTTTCATTGTGGAAACTTAACTTTATATCCCAAACAGGACGATGAAGATGATTATGTTTATGAAGATCGTACTCCGCGTTTCTTCCCTCCAGCCCCTCGAGTTCCACGAATGCCTGGAGTAGTATCAGGAGATTCCACTCTTATGGATAATAATGAAGAATCCTTCCAAGATTTGTTAAATACTTCACATCAACAGTTCAACATTCTCTGCAGCGCAGATAGTGAGGGTGGAATTTGCTTTAGTATATTTGGTATATTTGCCATTGGAAAAATTGTGAGTGATTTCACGTTCAAATTGCTAGAATATGTCACTGTCTAGAGTTGTCATACTCATTTTCTATATGAGAATCTCATATTCCAAGTCAGAGGATCTAATCATTGGGTAATGACAAGGCCCCCAATGTTTCAAGGTGGGTGTGTAAGGGTTAAAAACAAAAAAAAGCTAGATAAAAAAGGAAATTAGTCTCTTATTAGTTACAGTATAAAATTTAAATTTTTATATTAAACCTTCCTTGGATCTTGAACATAGAGGTTTGATTCTACCTCCTGGGTTATGAAACATGTTACGAGTACATTGCAAAAGGAAGTGATCATTTTTGGATTGGTATTATACAGTTTGCATTGTGTTGACTATTCTGTTTTTTTGTAGATTCATGTTTTTGTACTACTCTGTTTCTAAAATCCGTAACTGTGATTCTATCAGAACATACACAGCTTATCTCTTCCAATCTTTGGCGAGGAAGCAGCTCACCGTGTCCTGCAAGCTTCAATTTATAAGGTCTGCATTCTGTACTCTAATCTAGTATTTCCTTTTACTGAACTTTATAATATTATGGGACAGTAACATCATCTGATTATTTACTGCTCGCATGTTGTTGAGTTTCTTTAGTCTTTTCTTCCGACTATAAAGTAATTTACCTGAATCGCACATAAGCAACATTAATAAATCATCTGGTTGCTTTTGCATACACGTTCTTTGTTAATTTTTTTAGGTGAAGTGTGTGCAAACCTTTAAGCTTTATTCCATGATTCTAACGTGGTGAACATATAATCAGTTCCCTTAGATTCAATGACCTTGTTTATACTTCATACAATACATTATTTTTCATTTTGTTTCTCACTTTTATTAGGAGTATTTCTTTTATTAAATGATGCATTTTTGTGTGACTTTTAAAGTAATACAGTATCTATCAAAGAGGCTGAGATGATGCATATAAGAATGAAAAATGCACCTGATAGAAATTGATTAGGGAAGGAATAGATGAAGGGGACCATGCGAGTGACACAGACAATCACGTCAAATGTTGAGTTCGTTAGCTAGTATTCTCATTGTTCGTGCCTTTCTTAATTTTGGTTGACACTTTTGTTGTTTGATTATTATTTTGACGAGAAAATTGATAATTCTCACCTTTTCTATTTCGAAGCACCCACATTTTCTAAAAGTTTTTTTAAAACGCCCACCTTGTCTTTAGTTTTCTTCCAAAACCTACACCAAAGGTTATACCTGAAAGGTGATAGGGTGCCCAATTCACAAGCCAAAGGGAACTTCATCTTTCCTAAAACCAATTGGCAATAGAAGAAAACCCCTAGGCCTTATATAGTAAGCAAAACACTCTACCTTACTACCAATATGGGACCTCAGACCTCACATGTGGGTTCATACATTCCTACACTGATGAAAAAAGAAGTGATTTCCCGAATTACCTTTAAATGGTCTCACCATCATGTTTAATTTTTCATTTGCTTCCTGTCAGCTTACATTTTAAAAGACACAACTCATGCAACATTTGTTCTTAATTCGCTTAACATATGTTCTTAATTCAATCAACTATGTGAAGGACAAACTACCTCACTTTTCATGCCTGAATCGGATTATTTTCAATTCATTCAGCATTGGTTCTTCACAACAACATTGGAGCCTTAATCCCAAATGATTTGGGTTGCCTGACATAAATCATCCTTAAGAACCATCATTGAGTGTCACACACCTCAAAATACAAAGAGATAAAAAGAGACTTCATGCAATCAAGCTAAATTTGGGGTTTTCTTAATCACAGTTAGGTTAATTTAATGGGCAGCATTGATTTGTATATTCGAAGTTAAGATGTGAACCGCGCCATTGAATGGGTATTGAAGATTGACTCATGAATTAGATATTTTGTACGCATCCCGGTTGTCTGTCACCCGGTTCTCATGTGTACAATTTTGATTCTCGTGGAAGGTATTTTGCAAGTTCTGTGAGGTGTTGCATGACTTGCATCTAACCAATTTGTGGGAGACTTGGTCATGTAGTCAAGATCAAAGGTGTGAGTGGGTAGAGAATGAAAATAATGAAATGAGAGCAACATAGGACAAAGAAATACCCGAAACTGGTGTAAAAGGTGGTGTTTAGGCTTCAAATTATTTAAGAGAGGCCAGGGATATGGGTGTGCTGTAAAAAGGGGAAGGGTAGTATAGAGGTAAAATCTCCATAAAGGAAAATGTCAAATACTTGCCGGAATTGTTATCAAATTTTTAACCGAAAAACATTTTTGGTGCAACTTTTGGAAGATAAGTATATAAAAAGACAGGAGTGTTTTTTTTTTAGAAAAGGTGGTATAGAGAGGGGGGTTCAAGTTTCTCTTAGTCCATTCAACAACTGATTCATATCGGCGTTGTAACATTCAGTGATTGGAGAAGAGGGAAATTTGGGCTGAACAGATTTAGGCTAACGAACTTTAAGAATTTGGAGGAAGAATTAATCAATCAGAAATATCCCATATCACATGGTCTAATCAATCATCTTTCATATTAAAGTTTGAAAAAAGTACACACAAGTATTTCATTGAAATGTCCTACAAATTGTTTTAAATTTCCCTGGCATTATGTTTCAATTGGCCTTCGATCTATGCACATCAATTAGATGGTGAACACTTGCTCTCGTTTTCTGTCATTAGATTGCTTTGTCAAAGGATCTTTGTCGCATGATCGTCATATGCTCTGGAGAACTCACCAAATTCAGTGGCGAATTTGATCACGGAAAGTTGGCTGGACATTTAACCAAGGGTTTGCATTGCTTTGTGTTGGACACATCAATATTCCGGAGGAGGTAATATATGGAAATTGGCAGTCTGATGATTTTTTTATTTGTTAAAATGCCTAAATATTGAACCCTAACTTTACTTTTGAGTGTGGTTTTTATTCATTCACTTCATGCTATCAAGTCATTCAACATGCTTTCACAAGATCCTATTTTAGGATTATGTAGTCCTAAATGTACCTTATGAGTGCTCTGTACCTTTACTGCATTTTTTAAAATCTGTAGTGTGCATCATCTACCTTTGTAATTAATAATTATTACTTAATTAGTAATAATGTGCAATGGAGATTCATTGACAACACCTATAAGGCACATTTGAGACCCAAGAGAGCTTATTTACAATTTCCCATGATGCGCAATTAAGTTTGTCATGTATATTCAGTTCCTTATAGATACCTTATCCATCCAAAGACATACCTAACTGTAACAAAGCCTGGCCACTTGCAAATATTTTGTTGTGCAGGATAGTTTGTCCTCCTGTTCGATTTTTGAATTATTAATAAATTTTCTCATATTAGAGAATCGCACGAGGTGGTTTGGACTGTGAGAAAGAAACCAATTATTGGATGAGTCAAAAGGCTTGAAGAGTGACAAAGTGATGAGATGCTTAGGGTTTCAGGAATAATTTAGAAGACTTGGATTTGGGTTACTGAAAGAGATTTGGCCACTTGGGATCAAAGAAAATATAATGCTGGAAAGTGGTGAGTGAAGGGAGACAATTCATGTGGGTTTGATAATTATTTCTCATTTGACTCTTTCCACTTTTTATTTTAGGTTTATTCTTGGAACTTTTTTCATTGATTTTCAATCTTTCTTTGTTTTTTTTCGATGGTTCACTGTTACTTTTTCTCATAATTTTTATCCACACTTATCTCACCTCGTTGGATCTCCTCTTAACTCCCACTCAAAGGGTGTATTTGGATAGCATTTAACGAGGGAAAGGGAGGAGAAAGGAATTGAAGGAAGGGGAAGAGAGGGAATGGGGTGGAATGAGTAATGGGGCAAGGACAATTTCCCTTCACATATATCCTTTATTGGAGTCATTTTGATTTACCTTGGAGAAGGAAAAATGGATTCCTCCATTATCTTCCTATCAGATTTGCTAGCCAAAGTAGTGCCTATGTTACTCCGACACTTCACTTAACTGCGTGTCGGTGTCCGACACGACACGACACTTCGACACTTCAATTTAAATCACACAATAAGAAAATTCACCCAAATAGCCGTGTCCGACACGCCGACATGTGTCAGACATGACACCGTGTCAGAGTCGGAGTAACACAGCCAAACAAGGGAAATTGTATCCCTCCCTCTTCCTCTCCTCCCTTTCTCTCAAATCTGTCCATCCAAATAAGCCCAAAAGGTTTATCTTTGTGCTTATGAATTGTTCTCCCTTCTGCTCCCTCTTTCTCGTATCTTGCTTTGTTTACTCTTGTTTTCCCCCTTCTTCTAGATTTCTATTTGTTGGAATGTTAGAAGAAATCAAGATGTGAAGTCCCACATTGGTGGTGAGTAGAGAGGTGCTTACTTCATAGGGCCTACGGCTTGTGAGGTGGGCACCTCTCTCATTTCGGATACGGCCAGGCCCATTCCAAATTTAACATGGTATCAGAGCCTGCGGCCGTGTTTGTCTGTGTTCGCATAAATCCAACTGAGCCTCATTGCCACTGCAGCATTTGCTCCCACTCTGGTGCGTCCCCAGTTGTGGGTCTGTTAAGTGGGCTTCACATGTGACTGGTAGTGTTGAAATGTAAGAAGAAACCAACATGTGAAGTCGCACATTGATGATGGAGTAGAGAGTTGCTCACTCTATAAGACCTAGGGGTTCTCCTCCAATTGCCAATTGGTTTTAGAAAGTATGTAGTTCTCTTGAACTTCTGAAGTGGGAACCCTCTCTCCTGTTGGGTATGGCCAGGCCCATTTCAGATTCTAACACTTCAACCACTTCACATTGATGACTCCATAACACTAGCATGTTAAATTGTTAATTGACTCGAAAATATCAAGGCGTTGTTGCAATAATTTTTCTTATCCAAGAAAAAAGTCACTTAAACATTGCCAAGATCATAATTGAGCTGAAGAGTTGATATTTTGATATGCAGGAAAAAAGAGCTTCATCAAGTTGCTCAACAGGCATCAAACGTCGAAGATTTGACAGACGTCATTCGAGCTTCACTTTCAATCATGTATAAGCAATGGTGTGATGCTATGCAGATGTTTCAGGACAAATTTCATTCTCTGTCTACACTAATTATTAGCAATGGTAACTTACTAAAGAAAATATCCGTAACCTTATGTCAGCTTCACAGTCAATTTTTGGCTTTACTAAGATACATTTATTTCCATTTGCACAGGACTTGACTCTTCACCTCAAGAGGAGCTTTTGAGTCTTTTA
Source organism: Silene conica (assembly GCA_029255685.2). NCBI lineage: Eukaryota > Viridiplantae > Streptophyta > Magnoliopsida > Caryophyllales > Caryophyllaceae > Silene > Silene conica. The sequence goes on from CM055319.2 coordinate 19,901,897, forward strand.
GGTGGTGCTCGAACTAGTCCACCGGTTCATCAATTTTTGGTCAATTCTCTAGGTGAATTGGTATGTATGATCAACTTCAAGAGTTACACTTTGTTTGGATAGGAAAATTAGAGGGAAAGGGGGAGACAGAAGGGAAAGAGAGGGGGGCAATGAAGGGAGGGGACTTTCCTCCAAATCTTTCCTTTGATGAAGGAGAAATAAGTTGCCTTAGAGGAGGGATATTGAGGATCCATTTTCCCTCCCCTCTAGATCCCTCCACCTCCAGTTTGCTACCCAAACGAATGAATTCTCTTCCCTCCAAATCATCCAATCCAAACACACCCCTAACCTTAAAATATGTTTAATAGTGATACTATATTTCTGAATAGGGTCTCAAGCGTGTAATGAAGTCTGTATCCAGTGCAGGAAAAGAGCTACAACTCATTCTCCTTGATCATATCCAGGTTCTCCCTTTCTTTCTCTTCTATCACGCACATCCATGTTTTCAAGTATATGAAAGCTAGGCAATGTGTATTTTTTATCCCCTTTCTTCTGGTGGGATATTCAAAATTAATAGGTTTTGATTAAGCAGAAGACTATTGGTTGCAATCGCTGCTTAAATATAGGACAAAGAGTTGTAAGGGAAGGAGGAAAGATATGTAGTGCATGAACACCTTCGACTGACAAGGGCTAAATTATCAAACACCTTCGGAAATTCTTCTTTGAGATATGATAGCTACAAGGATAGAAATCACCCTGATCTCCAATTCCCGAGGGAAATTCTTCTTTGAGATATGATAGCTACACACACTGATGACCAAACATAGCAAGAAGCTTACACATTAACGTGCAAACTGCAAAGGAGGGAGTTTGAAATATGGAATAAAAGGTAAATAGAGGGCATGATGAAAACTCTGACAGCATCGGGTAGAAAAATGTCCAACTAATGCCAATGTATTAATATTTGACTTGTTGTGGTGAAAGACTAATATTTGACTGGCAAACTGTAGCTATGTTCTATTCTAATTATTTACCAGAGAAACACTCGGCTAATCAGTAAGTTGGCAACACAATGTGATACTTTGTTATCTGTTTTTGTATATAAGGATGCTTAATGTTTGCGGATATATCTGGGTGAGGGGAGCACTGGCTCTGTTAAACATCGACTTCACAGCACTTTCAAGTTTGTTAATCTAGCCTAGGGTTTCAAAAGTAGAAGATGATTCTGTTGGCAGGCTTTTAAGTTTTAATGGCTACATTTTTTTTTTATTAAAGTTCCTGAATGGGGGAGGTGATTCTGAAGTCATTGATAAGCTAGCCTTGTACGTCATTAGCACAGCTTTTACAAGAAAAAAAGGATCTGATAAAGGGATAAGTTACTAAGCTCCTCAACAACGTTCCTCCCTCTTCTCTTTGCAGCACTAAGCATTTGTGGTGTTGGTGTTAAATAATGCCATAGATTGTCCAATTTGAATTTTCATGTTCTTATATGTGACATGATAAGATTGGTCTTTCACAAAATGAAAAAGATTTGACACCTGTACTCAAAATCTCAGATATTCGGTTGCCACACTGAGTTTACCAAACAGCTGAACTGCTGAAGAGAATATTGTAGCAAGCATAACTTCATAGCTCATTGATCCAAAAGAAAAGCTGATAACTTATTTCATCTACTTTGACCAGCCAGCTGCAGAAATAATTGGTTTTAGAATGGGAGAACTTAGAGGCCTATCAAGGTGGCGTGCACGGTATGGAGGCATTGGTCTTGATGAGAAACTTATGGACAATGCGACCGAAAAAGTTGGAATGTTTATTATGCAGATTGTGCGTTTCGTCCAGATTCTTTCACCTGTTGTCCAGCAGGTGCACTGGCAGACTTTACTTATCATACAATTTTTTTATGCAATATCCTGTATAGCAATGCCAAATTATTGCATGGTGTAACAGCTCGATTTAGCTAGTCAGTCTTTTGTTGCATACATGAAAATAGACATTTATGTATAGTCCCAAATTGACCGTCATATCTTCAATGAATTATTCTATTATGCCTAATGCTAAATGTTTTCGGCAGTTAAATTCAGTTGACTTCACTGAAATGTGTTAGATTTTGTATTGTACTCTGTTTTTGATGGAGAGCCATGACTGACTGTTTTTTGGCTGTAAAAAATATGACGGCATACGACAATTGACTCATAAAATTGTCTAAGCCTCTTATGCTGTGAAGTAGCAGCTGGTCAATGCTAAACTTGAGGCTATTTTCCTGTCTATCTATAAACCATTAAGAAACTGAGAAGGTAGTGAGGCTGCGTATAACCTAGTACCTAACCTGCCATTTGCGGGGGCTTTTGAGGCATTTTGTGTTATTTGGTGTCGAATTGTGCTTATCTTGTTTCCCAGGTTTTATTCTAGTTGCTCAGTCTCTTCACTGTGCTATGTCTTCTTAACATTTCTTTGTTTTACTTTCCTTTGATTTTAATTTTTCAGTTTTCGAACTTCTTCACCTGGCTGTTGAAATGTATTAAAATTCTTATGTCAGAATCAATTGATCAGCTTCCGACATACAACAGGTATTTATCATTTATGTTTGATTTTAATGGAAATTTGATTGTTCTTATCTCTGGATAGTGGTTAAATATCTTTTTATTATTACTCTGCAGTGAACTCGTTGTAATGTTTTTGAAGTTTCTATACGATCAAGACCCAGTGAAACTGCTTTTGGACCAATCTGTTATTGATCACCACGTTCAAGTTGATCTGTAAGTCATTTACGCACGCACACATAGCCTGTACATGTAGGTGTCTCTTTTTCCCCCCTCACTCCGTTGCGCTCAAATCATATCTTACCGATTAGTCTAGGGGAGATGTCGGAACATGAAAAAGTAATGTTAGTGAGAACTGTACATGAAGCTTGGGGATGCCAACTATAGAACCGTGGTATATAGGTTAAGTGTTCTCCATTTCTAATGCAGTTTGAAGCTCACTATTGGTAGTTTTTAATTATGTTGATAGTGCTTTTTATTACGAAGTACTAATCGTTGATGTGATTCTTCATTTATTTGTCATTACGGGTCCTCTAAAAACAACTTTGCTGTGGTGTCAATAGAAGGATAAGATTGTGTACATGCGACCACCCTAACTCGGCCATTCTCGGGTGCCCTTGTAGTACTTGGATAATGTTGCTGTTATGCAGGAAATATGCTACTTCCTTCGACTCAAAAATACTTTCAGTTTTCACTATTTGCTTGTTTAAAAAATAGTACATAAATACCCCCCCCCCCCCCCCCCCCCCCCCCCCCCCCCACTTATCCGACTAAATCATTATTATTATTACTTTGAAAATAGATTTTATTTTGGATGTTTAGTCATGTCTGAAATCGTATAATTGTGGTATTTGGAAGGTATTTCTGGGACGGAAGGAGTACTTGGCTATATATTGGTTAGACTAACTAATCAGATTCCACGTGAGACACTTATTGCTAACCCGGACGTGGATTGCTATGTTTTTTGTTCGTTTAGTTAATTATCACGCACTTCGGTAACCATTGATTTACCTCTTCTCATGTAATCATGTATTAATGCATAGCTAATTTTTAAGAGGAAAAAATGTGTAGCAAATACATAACCAGAAATAAGAGTCAATTCATTACTAGCTCTGTTATCCGGGACTTCAAAGTGTCTTTTCTTTCCCTTTATCATTTTGGTTTGGCCTTAGAAGTTTGATAGTTGTCTCAAGACTGCCGATGTGGCTATGTTGATCTCTTTTACTTGGCCTATAAATATGTTAGAATTGAATTTAATATAGTTGATGGACTGGTTTATTATCATTATGATTTTATAATGCGATTTACATAATACATCAGGGATACGACTCAAAGAATTGAAGAGCTTGTGAAGCTAGGTGGTTTTGCTGATACAGAGTGCTTGAACCGCACATTAGCTAAAGAATTTCGTGATATGGAATCCAGGTAGGTCTATTTTCTCTCTCTATATGGATTAGGATGTTTAACAAAAAATTTCTTTGCATAGACTTCATGAATTTTATCCGATTCTCTAAAGTTCTAAGGAGCATCATTTTCAAGCTCATGACGTCATGCTTAGTTTATATTACGCCTCTCTGCTGTATCGAATGATGGTTTGATTTTATATGCAGTGCTCTTTGTTCAAGAGTATATTTGTTTCCTCACTTCTGTTTATTTAAAGGCTTCTCTTTGAAAACATGCTTGGGCTTTTAAGATTTATTTTCATGTAATGATCTCGTGTTCCAGTTTCAGAGAGGCTTTTAACATGCCGCATACAACAATTTCAAAGGACATAACATGTCAACAGTTGCTTCCGCTGTTTTCCTTTCCGTATTCACCACCGTCCATCCCCGGCTTTGTTCCATCATCAATATCATTTTATTGGGTATGTCCCCTTGTGCTCTTTAGTAAATATTTCTCTAAACGTTGAAGACTGCTTGTAATATAGATAAGCTTGCAACTGACATGAATCAAAAGGCTCTGTTTTAATTATGATTTTTATCCTGAGGACATCTGCATAGTTTTGTGCAAAGTTTCTTGTCTTGTGGATCTATTATTTTGTGGTGGGACTATTCTGTTGTTTTATTCATATGCCTGCATCTTGATTATAGGTCTTAAACTTTCCTTCCTTTGAAACAGACCGACAATAAGGACATTGGATCTCAGATTTATCTTCCCCTCCTTTTTTCAGGGTGGTGGGTGGGCAAATTGTTGGTATATGCATGTGAAGTTTAAATAGCTGCTTGAACTTATATATATGGAGAATTCTTACCGAGGAAAACTCACAACTATTTATTTTTGTCTTGATTTGTAAGATGTTATCTATGGTTATTGGTTGCGTTCTACCTTTTTTTGTTTCGTTGTGAAAGATCAAAATATAGTAAAAGAATGTATGGGTCTTTCGATGCAGTTCTCGACGCAATTTTCATCTTGGGTCATTCCGACACAACCTTTTTGTGTTGCTAATACAAGAGTAAGGCTGCGTTGGTCCGACCTCCTTTACTCCTCAATTTGCGGAAGTCATTGAGGCACTGAGGGATAATGTTGTTGTTGTTTGTTGTTGTAATGTTTGATTTTTTGTGAAATTTGGATCGTGGTGCAGTTTGAGATAACATATGTTTGTTAGAGTACAGAGGATATGCATGTAAACTTGTCAATTGAATACAAGGAGCCAAGCTCAACTTGTTAACTATTGAAAGATTAGAGACTAGTATTGAGAGAGAGAGATTAGAAGAGAGATATGAGAAAGGAATTGAGAAATGTATATATCATTCAATGAATTGTTTGTTACAGCTTTTCTAGTATTTATAACAAACTCGAACTGTTTGACAACTAACTACCAGCTCATCGACAACTAACAAACTTCTAACTAACTTCAATTGATTTTATAACAAACTCTCTTGTCCTACAACATACTTCCCTCCCTCAAAATTTGTCTTGTCCTCAAGTCAACTATTGAGTCCTTGCATGGCAAAGGCAGGATACTTCTCTTCAATTGTAAGAGCAGATTCCCAAGTAGCTTCATGATCTGCAAAACCTTGCCACTGAATCAAGTACTGCACTTGAGCTTCATTTTGAAATTTAACAGTCCTCCTTCCCAAAATGGCTGCTGGCTGCAAAACAATATCTGTTGATTGTCCTTGAAGCCATGTAGGAATGTGTATAGCAGCTGGCAGTACTCCCACAAATTTCTTCAGTTGTGAGACATGAAAATATCATTTATTTGAGCATTGTCAGGTAACCTTACTTTGTAGGCAACCTTTCCAATTCTGGCTTCTACTTGAAAGGGTCCTGAGTACTTATGGGCCAATTTCTGGTTGGCTTTTTGCTCAACAGACACTTGTCTATATGGTTGAAGTTTGAGCCAAACCCAATCTCCCACTGAGAATTCCCTGTCACTTCTGTGATTATCTGCTAACTGCTTCATTCTAGTTTGTGCTCTCATTAGATGTTGCTTAAGTAATGAGATCATTTGTTCTCTTTTCTGCAATGATCTGTCCACTGCGTCAACTTCTGTATCACCTGGTAGATAGGGTAAATGCAAAGGTGGGGGTTGGTTATGCACAACCTCATATGGAGTATAACCAGTAGCAGTACAATAGTGGGTATTGAACCACCATTCAGCTAGTGGCAACCACAAGCTCCATTCTTTAGGTTTATCTCCACACACACACACATCTTAAGTAGGCCTCTAAACATCTATTCACCACTTTTGTTTGCCCATGAGTTTGAGGATGATAAGCTAAAGAAAGCCTAAACTCAGTGCCTTTTAAGGAAAATAATCCCTGCCGAAAATGACTAAGGAACACTGAATCCCTATCACTCACAATGCTTCTAGGCCAGCCATGTAGCTTAAAAATATTGTCTAAATAAGCCTGAGCCACCTGAACTGCGGGTAAAAGGATGAGCCAATGCTACGAAATGAGCACTCTTGCTTAACCTATCAACAACCACCAATATGACTTCTTTCCCATTAGATTTAGGAAGCCCAGTTATGAAGTCCATAGATATATCCACCCATACTTCTTCTGGTATTGGAAGAGGCTGCAATAAGCCTGGATAAGCTGCACATTCAGCTTTAGCAGCTTGACAAGTTGTACACCTTCTTACAAACCGTGCCACATCCTTTATCATGCCCTTCCAATGGAAAGCTTTAACTCTTCTTAGGGTAATATCTCTCCCAGAATGCCCTGCCTCTCCTGAAGCATGCAACCATTGTAGTAGCTGTTCTTTCAATTGCACCTCATTCCCAACCACAATCTTTCCATTCCTTCTTAAGAAACCATCTTGTAAAGAGTAATGATTCACAGCATTGATGTTCTGGATTAATGTTGAAAGATGCTCATCAGTTGAATAACTATTGATAATGAGTTGCTTTAGGTCAGATGACACCACTGAAATAGCTATTAACAGAATTTCTGACCCTTGAACCCTATCAGCAACCAAATTTTCCTTCCCACTCTTGTACTGTATCTCATAATCAAAACCCATCAGTTTAGACTATGGAGTAGAAATTTTCTGTTGTAAAAACCATTTAAGGCTCCTTTGATCAGTCTTGATAATGAAATGATTGCCAGAGAGATACTGCACCCATTGCTGCACTTCAAATACTATTGCCAGTAACTCTTTTTCATAGACAGACAATTTCTGCCATTTAGAACCCTGCTAATGTAGGATAAGGGATGGTTATCCTGAATGAACACTGCCCCTATTCCATCATTAGAAGCATCTGTTTCCACAATGAATTGTTTGGAGAAATGGAGCAATAGTTAAGGCTACTTTTAACCTTTCAAAAGCTCCATTAGCTTCTGGATTCCAAACAAATGCTCCCTTCTTCAAAAGACTTTAAGAGGTTTACTTATTACAGCATAAAACTTCACAAATTTCCTATAATATCCTGCCAACCCCAAACTCTTTGATTGATGCAAGAACAGGCCACTTTGTAACAGCATCAATCTTCTTTGGGTCAGTTTCAACTCTATTTCCAGATATAAAATGACCCAAATACTCAGCCTTCTTCATTGCAAATGAACACTTTGATGCTTTAGCTGACATGTTATGGTGCTGCATTAATTGGAAAACTTCCTCCAAATGTTTCCAATGCTCTTCTGGTGAACGGCCATACACCAGTATGTCATCAAAAAGACTAACACACACTTCCTCAAGAGTTTTTTAAAAACAGAATTCATCCATCCATGAAAAGAAGCTGGTGCATTTGTTAGACCAAATGGTATTACCAAGAACTCATAATTACCCTCATGAGTCTTAAAAGCTATCTTGTAGACATCTTCTTTATGCATTGTAAGTTGATGGTAACCAGCTCTCAAATCCAACTTACTGAACATGCTTGCCCCTGCCAACTCATCAATCAGCTCATCAATTACAGGAATTGGAAATTTGTCTTTGATATTTCTCTTGTTGAGTGCTCTATAATCAATGCAAAGCCTCCAAGTACCATCCTTCTTCCCAACCAAAACCATTGGTGAAGCAAAGGGACTGCTGCTACTTCAACCAATTTCTCAATGATATCCCTTTGTTTGAGTGGATATCTGATGCTTACTAGACTTGCTCCTGGTTCCAATGGTATTTTGTGATCAAGTACTCCTCTGTATGTAGGAAGACCTTTTGGCTATGTTACTCAGACTCGTTTAGAAGTAACCGACACGGGTACGTGTCCAACTGTGGGACTCGGCTATTTTATTGAAAAATATGCACATTTTGGTCTAAAATGGGGTGTCCATGTGTCATACTCATGTCCGAGTGTCGAGTGTCGGACACGGGTACGCGAGGAAATTAGAAGAGTCGGAGTAACACAGCCTTTTGGCACCTCAAAAACTTTGTTATACTTAGTTAAGAGACACTGACGTTCAGGGTGTGATTGTGGCTCATTATCTGTGGTCATAGACAGGTGGTTAAACTCCATATTCATGTTACCATTAGGAGACACCAACTGCACCAAACACAACTGAAAAGCTTGGGACACTAGTTTTTGTGAAAGTTCTCCCTTGTGAACTTTAAATTGGGTTGCTGGTACCCCTTGCAACTTAACTTTAGCACCCTTCCTCTGAAATTCCATAATCAGCCTTTTGAAATCCCACTGAACAAAACCCAGAGTGCTCAACCATTGTACTCCCAAAACCATGTCACAACTTCCCAATGAAATTAATAACACATCAGTAATGAATTTTTGGCCATGTAAATCCCAATTGAAGTTCCCAGACATGTACTGACATGCTAAGTGGTTTCCATCTCCTACTGCTACAGCTTGAGGTGGTGTCCTCTCCAACACACAACCCAACTTTTTTGCCAACTTTAAGTCCATAAAATTGTGAGTACTGCCTGAATCCACCAAGATATGCAAGGGTTTTCTTGCATATGTACCCACCACCCTCATAGTTTGATAAGTTTGACTACTAGAAAGTGCATTCATAGAAATACATGGTTCGTTCAACATTGTATCATTCACAAGTTGCTCATCCTCATCCTCAACTTGATATTCTGCCAACTCATCCTCTGACCCATCTTCTCCCAGATTTTCGTGAGTTTTCTTGAACTGACAGTTATGGTTTCTATCATATGGTTTATTACAGTAATAACACTCACCCTTGGCCAATTTCTCTTGCTCTAACCGAGGCAGGGATATAGGTTCTTGGATTAAATTTGGAACCCACACTTGTAACAGGTGTTTTGAGAGGAGTTTTTTTAAGAAAGGGAGAAGCAGTATTTGTTTTGGTATAACCTGAGAAAGGGTTCACAGTTGCAGCAAGGTTTCCTCATGTAACCTTGCATATTCAATGGCTTCAACCATGGTTATGGGTTTAAAAGCTTTGACAAAAGGTTTTAAAGATGGTTTTAAGCCTCCAACAAAACAATCCAGCAAATACTCAGCACATAAACATGGATTTCGTTGCATCAATAAACCTTTTAATGCCTCAAATTCATCAATATATGTATCAAGTGATCCTACTTGCTGCAATTTGTTAAATTTCTCAACTATGTTATGAGAAGATTCATCCCTAAATCTTGCTAACAGATCAACAACAAATTCATCCCATACGACCCCTTTATGAACAACAAGATGGCTAGTAACCCATGTTTCAGCTTTACCAATCATGTTCAAAGATGCTAAATCAACTTTTTGTTCATCAAGAATTCGACACAAAGAGAAATATCTAACACATTTCTTAACCCACATAGAAGAATTAGTACCATCAGAAATTGGAAATTCAAGCTTAGGAGTATACCCTAAAGGTCTGGAAGACTGGTTTTCAGAAGCAGGATGTGTTCTTTCTGCAGAATTGATAATGGGCCTATCTTTTAAAGAAACTTGAATCACCTGCATCTAATTTCTCTGTATGTTGTGATTGTGCTGCCAATTGTCCTTGCAAACCCTTGATTTGATCGTCCATGGCGGATTTCTTGGTTCTTGTTTTTGGCGCCAGGATGTCCCCAAACTGATACCAATGTTACGAAGATATGCACTGTAAACTCGTCAATTGAATACAAGCAGCCAAACTCAACTTGTTAACTATTGAAATATTAGAGACTAGTATTGAGAGAGAGATTAGAAGAGAGATATGAGAAAGGAATTGAGAAATGTATATATCATTCAATGAATTGTTTTTTACAGTTTTTCTAGTCGAGTGCTAACAAACTTCTAACTAACTTCAATTGGTTTTATAACAAACTCTCTTGTCCTACAACAATGTCGCAACATTTGCTGCTTGCTTTCATGTGCTGTGAATAGTTGTCGAATTTCAGGGCATGCTAGGGAAAGTGTGGGACTAGATTAGACTTGGTAAAACTGACCTTACCCAAACCCAAAAGAGCTACCTGAAGTAGACCCAAACCCAAATTCCACATTTAGCCAATGTATCCGTAGGTCACTACTGACAAGACCCATATCCATTGACCAGAAAACGACCCAATTAGAACTGTCGTGTATCTGAAATTACCTGATTGTTGCGCACTTGAAACAACCCGAATAATCTGTTTGCTAGATCTAGGAAAGAGGTTCTGTCCATGGTAGCATCTGATATCTGATGTCTATGATTGTCGTTGGGTGCTTCTAATGCATTATCTTATCTAGGATGCAGCTCCCAATGTTCCAACATGCGAGACCCGTCGAGAAAGCCTTGTGGACTACATTGCTTTTCAGATACCTGAATGGTCGTCATCAGGTGTTTCAAGCTGTGTATGCATAATACGAGGAATTATGGATGAAGTGATCAATGTTAGACAGGGATACTGTAAGCTAGAAGCGTTGCTGTTGTCAGTCTCAGATAGTTTCAGCTGTGTGGACTTGTCTCTATATAAAGTATAGTTCAGAAAACACATTGTGCCTTTTCCTTGCTGGATCTACCATGTCTGCTAAATTTTTGAAGTATTTGTGCTTCTCTTTATAAACAGGAACGTCAGATAGTTATGCTTATGAACGAGAGAGCTACTTCAGAAACTGATGGAGATGCTCTTTTGATGATTCTACAAGCAGATGATCTACCATTTATATCTATTCCAAACTCCAATGGTATAAACATTTGGAAACTAGATCAATTGCAGGTGTGTGCTATTCGAAATTATAACTTAAACTTTGCCAAACAATTTCTAAGAAATGGAGCAATTCTCGTTAGTCGCTCGCAGAACCAAAATTGCTCTAGTATGGGGTCATTTTTAGGTTAGGTCATCTATTTCTTTTTTTTCATGAGGTCGTTAGGTATACAAAATTTCTAAACCATCAATTTTAGCAATGTAAAATGTTCATTGTCTAAAAAATTGTGGAAAGATCCCTTGAGTTACATTGTGACTACGACACTGACTTCCATAAAGAAATGGTGAGAACTAAAGCCAGAATAGATAGCCAGTGTAGTACTGCCAATCATTCCTTCCTGGTTAAATGTGGCTTATCATGCGCCTTTTCGGAGGACCTAAATAAGAACCTGTTCAAATTAGTAAATCTAAACAACCCGCTTAAACGGGGGCTCATACATGTGACCTCCTGGCTTTATAGGTTGATTGAATTGTGTTTTTCTTAGCTTCAGCCAACAGGGTCAGCATTAGCACATCAATGCTGTTTAGCTTGTATTTACAATCACCTGATTCCATTGTTTTTTCGTCTTTAATATATTTATTAATCGTAATAGATATAGCAGTTTTTAATAATATGCTTACTGAAATTATATTTGTTTTCTCTTGGTTGGGAACATTGATTATGTGGTTGATGTACACATCCTTTGTATTCCTAATTTTGTGAAATATAGGACTCTGTGTTACCCTTGCAAATGGAAACTGCAAAGGTGCGAAGTATTCCTCACAGTGCGGTCCCACCACTTGCTGTAAGCTGTAAGTAATCTACTTTCAAGCTCCTAATACTTAAAATTAATTCGCATGAGCTTTCTGGTTACAAAGATTGAACTTGTTAATGGCAAAAAAATGCTGAACCTTATTTACCCAGTCCTTTCTCAACCCGCTTTGTGAGACAGAAAGATACGAGAAGAAAATGAGGGAACAAGAGATCCTTTTTTACCGCCTGGTTACCGGTTTTTATAATTGTACCGTTCTTTGTTGTACCGCAGTCGTTTGGCAAAATAATGAACTTATCGAGAAAAAGTCATCTTTCATGACCTATTTTGCGCCTCTGGCATTAGGTCAATTGTTTATTTATGTTTTTGACAGATTGTTACTGTCCTTAATTGTGAACACTAATCACCATAAGTTATACAACACCACCACCCAAGATGAAAATTGCGCCCAGAACTGCATTGAAGGACCGATACGTTACAAAAGAAAGAGCGCAACCAGTTTAGTGAGCCATTTGGCTTTATCCATCGTTATCCAAAACCAAATAGCAATGAGTCTTTGGCTCCATTAGAAATTGAAATAGTCACCACAAGTTGTGTTAAAAATTTACTTGTCATTCTAATTTTCTTATACAGCATCCAGAGGTGTTGGATGCGTTTTCACTGCTAAAAAGCGGGCCCTAGTGTACATTCTTGAGGAAGATGAAGAAGAGGAAGAAGCATCAGACATGGACTGAAATGCTGCAGTTAAATGCTCATGCACTCTAGCGCATCTGCACTTGAGCAGTAATCTTCACGTGGAGGAGACAGCTCCCACAGGCCACAACAATACAATTATGATGGAGCAAGGTGTGACCACTTGTGAACATGAAGGTAGGAGACTCCTATTTGGTAGTGTTTTTTTTATTGTTTTTTTCAAATGAGAAGAAAGGAGGCACACGGTCTATGATTGCAAACAGGGAGTTGAGCTACCGACCTATGGTCGACCAGGGCTCGGTCTCATCCATGCGGCCAAGTCTCAATCACTGGGCCAAGACCTCATCAGCTGAGTCTCTACTAGTTAAGCGCAAGTGTAAATGCAGTTACGATAAGGGATCTTTTAGGAGTTGTAGCATTGGGCATGACCTATCTGTACCCGTCTCTTTCGTTTTACGAATATTGTCTTGGTCCATCCATCACTGGGAAATGGCAATGTCTTGTCAAAAATGTCAAGTGACCCAAGAATATTGTAATTATGTAGTTGGCGGCTTATAGGAATTGTAAGGAATGTTAAAGTTAAGTGTTTTGATGGTGGCCTCTTTTGTTTTGGCAGATTGTAAGCATAGTTTGAGTATGAATGTCATATTGCCGTGTTTTTTTGTGGGAAAACACTTTGTTTTTATGCCTGCCTTGCCACATTCATTACAATTTGAACTTACAAATTTTATTCGTATGCTCGAATCCAATGCAATTTTTTTGAGAACGACGGGTCAATACTCAATACTGTCCTCTTGCAATTAATTTCAAAAGTTGTGAAAACTGTCCTCTTGCAATTAATGCCAAAAGTGTACAAATATCTCTTCTTGCAATTACTTTCATAACCTATCCAAATTGTCTTCTTCTATTTAATTTCAAAACTTATCATTCCTCTATGTACTTCCAATGGTAATGATGAGGTTTTGATATGCCAATATTCAACATGGAATTTTTTTTCCTTTCAATTAAAAAATTAATAACGAATGTTCGCCTGTATTGATCGTAAGCTTGGTGCATCTCCAAGGTTTGGTATGAGAAAATAAGGAATAGATTAGTTGGATGTATGTAGGCTTATTTTGTGTTGCCAATTTAAAAAAAAAAAGAAAGATGATCCAAAATGTGCATTGAAATTTATCATAACCACCAAAATCGGATTGTTTAGCACAATAAATTAATTCAAAACTACAAAATGAATGACTCCTTTATTAATTGGAAATGTGCCCTATAAGTCTGTAATGAGAAAAAGTTCACATATGTACAGGGACATGACGGATTTTGGAGCTAGTCATAAGGGGGACAAGTTCTAAACTATTGACTTTATATATGAATATTCAATTAATTAACAATCATTTAGATAAGGGAGCCCAAATGATAATTTAACATGAAAATATAAAAAATGAGTGGAGGTCGGGTATGCACCCTCATAAGTCCTAACATAACTAAGATTCTCCCGTGCATGTGTATATCCATAAAATAGTCGAAAATAAAACCCTCCCAAATCCTAACGTAGCTAAGATTTTCCGGTGCATGTGTATTGTGTATATCCATGAAGTAGTCGAAAATAAAGCTAAATATATAGGGTGATAATAATTTAGGAGATTTTATGATATGATAATTTGTGGGCCTAAATTGATTTTATTCTGAAACATGATAGATTTGTAAATGTATTTTTGGTAAAAATAGAAAGAGTAGTGATCACAGTAGTATCTTCCTTAGTTTGAAATCCAAAATAGTAAATTGTGTGTATTTAAAAGAAGTAAAGTAGAAGATAAGATTAGTGAGAAAATAGACGAAATAGTGGTACCAAATGTCAGGAATAATCCATCCACCATCCACGTAAGATTGTTGTACTACATTCTCTGTCAACACTCAACTGTCCTGTCATAATCACGCTTAAACTCCGCTGTCTGCTCCTCCTCCTCCTCCTCATCATCATCATCATCATCATACAAATTACTACTGTACTTATCAAAACATCATTCATCAATGAATGAATGAATGAATGTTTCCCTCATACTCCTATATGAGTACCCATAATTTCTGAATTTTGTACTGATATGAATTATCTCATCGGTTTTGACAGGTTTATATTCTTGTCGTGATACGAATGTTACTTAAGCTAGGCTTAAGTTTATATTGCAGGTCGACATACAATTTACGCTCAATCAATTAATATCTATCTATGTTACTCGGACAACGACCATAAGCATTGAAGAATTTGAGTGCTATGCTGGAAAAAGTATCAAATGAGAAAAAAAAACCATGGCATTCAAGTGATGAAGTAGAACTAACTAAGGAGACGAACCAGGAATTCATTCAAAAATATTGCATTAACTTATTATTAATACAAACATCTCACTATGTTAGACCTTAACTCACAACTCATGCTACAGAATACACTCCAATACAATGAACAAATAACTTATGGGGGAATACATGATTTTTAAAAGCAGAAACATCTGCCATTCTTATTTAGTAAAGGGTGTCCCAAAAATCTAGTCTCGCACAAACTGGCTACACACGTACTGCACTCAAACACTCCGTCATCCATCCATCACATCTGCAATGATCTCTACTTCAAGTGCGCACAGACCAGCACTGCTTCTTTTTTCACCATTCTCATATTTCAGCATTTCCTTGCATTCCACCACTTACCAAAGTGGACCTATACAAAAGGTTGCCACTTCCATGTAACTAGACCAGCCAAACAGTCATCTCAAGTTGGGTCATTACAACTCCGCCTCATTTCATCTGCTGTTACCGGGTCATATTTCGAGCACAGGGAGAGTTTCTCCGTTGGTTAGGAGCCGACTCAATTGAGGGGTTTCCGTGTCAGGTCATATTTAGGTTAGGTCAGGGACCAGGGTACTTCGGGTTTGGATCTGCTTCAAGTGGTTTTATTTTGGATTGGGGTTGGGTAATTGAGTGAAGTACTTCTGGTATGGATGGATCATTTTTGCAAGCTTACAATGTAACTAGGCCTTGGGTAAATCTACAACTCTGTCTCATCCAGATCGACAAGTTGAGCACGTTTCTCAGCGGCTTTTTTCCTAATAAAAATTCCCCATCTAAGGGCAGCTTTGAGCTTCAGCCATCCCACAACAGCTTTACCCGAAGAACGGACTCTATCCTCATCAAAATTAAAGTTGATTGCTGGGGAAGGCGCATAAGCCGGTCCTGAATAAGAGTAAGGATCTAGTGTCTGGCCAACAGGATTTTGACCATGACATTGACCTCCCATCCCAAAAACGCGTAGCAAATGTTGCATATCGTCATGTTCAAGCATCTCATTACTCCTCATGCGTATCTCCTCTTCTGATAGCAACTCATCAGTGCCTCTATAGAAGTTTGATGTAGTAGCTGGGTGGAATTCTGGTAAGGATGGTTGAGGACTACAAAGTGTGTCATTGTTTCTTGAGGGCTGGCTTACACCAGGAGCACCCATGTATTCATTTGGGGGTAAATATGAGGCAGAGTTGTATTGCATGGACCCATTAGCGTTCAGTGTATGGGATTGCGTAGAGTACCTCGCGCCAACCACATCATTTAGACCTAATAAAACAGACGAGGGTTTTTAAGATAAAAAATAGCAAAAGCATATATCCGCATTTCTAAAATCACTCAAATGTCCAAAGATGTACGAGCAATGATCCTGTATTCCTGTGTGGGTATGGCGTCCCATATTTCCATCCCCCACCCTGTCCCCATCAATCTGTTCTTATGTTACATACATCATCAAACTGACACATTCATTGCCAATCTTATTTATTTTAAAAGCTTATTTGTTTAAAGAAGAAAGCTGAAACAGATGACAATACAACAAATGGGACACGCGATCCTCTTTTAAAATGAGTTAGAGATGTCGGAATGTGCACAGCCTATTCAAATAAAACAACTTATTAGCAGCCCCTTGAATTTTTTGGAAACAAATTAAAAATCTTGTAGTACCAATTTGTGCAAGAAAATAAACTAATCAGGGCTTTGACAACATAGACTGTTTCTTGTGTTGATAGATTACTCATCATTTTTTAGTGGATCATCAATTTATTTAGCATAGTAAAGGTAGAAAGTGAAACTTGGTAGATGGACAGAATAAATAAGAAGCGGTTGGAAAATGGGATTCAAACCTCCAATCTTGAGACTCGGATGAACAGAAGGCTGGTCTTGTGCAGAAGGAACTGGCAAACTTTGGAAAGACGGTTGATGATTGTAGTAATTGTTGGGCTGTATTGGTGCTTCAAATCTAGCAGTATCTTCATTCTTGTTTTGTTTTAAGCTCAAAAGAGACTTGCTATCATATTCAACAACATGCATCCAATTGTCATATGCTTTCTTTATCAAGGTATCTGCATAAATCTGCCACGCAAGCTCGAAATTCAGTATTTAAATTGACACAAGATATGCATCTAACTTTGCATAAATTGACAAAAGATGTTTGAATCCCCTCAAAAGTTGGTCCTTTTAAAGACCCTTGATGAACACCTTTCTTTAAATCACAAAGAAAAAATGGAAGCAGCTTATGAATGGGAGGAATGCAGTGAAGTGTCCAAGTGTCGGACACAATCAGTCTTAAGTATCCATCTGCCATGCAGTAATCAAACAAATAGTATTGTTTGAAACGGATAAAACACTAACCTTCTGATCATCAGAGAGGGCATCAGTTGAATAGTATTGTCCAGCAGCAACTATGCCACTAAATTCATAGACACTATTGAAGATTACCCCCACACCTTGAGGACCTTCAGAATAGTAAATATACAGCTTCCCACTCAATACACAAGTCTTTGCATGTTCCACAAGGGCATCCCACATTTTATTTGACATTCCACTTCCAAGTATCTACGATAACTCAAGATAAGTTAGATACAAACATTGAGATGAAATAACCATCAGAATGGGAGCATAACATTCTTACATTCCGTAACCTTTGAGGATCTTTGACAACAAACCGCAAGAAATCTTCAACTGAAATTATTCCAGCTTTAGTCAGCCTTTTATGAAACGCCCCGTCTTTTCCAATCTTCTCCAATCTCCAGACTTCATCACTCAAAGCTGGAGGGTAGTGTTTTTTGTACACTATATAGTGACAAACAAAAAGGCTTTTGTCAGAGGGACAGAAAGAGGCATGCAGATACCAAACACAAGGAAATATAGTCAATCCCAGATTACTAAGAATAGGAGTGCTTCGCAATAAAAAGAAGCGTAACAACTTCAGTGTTAGTTTGCTTTCTTCAATCATAATCCAAAACCAAAGAATAGTGAGCCTTCAGCTCCATTAAGACTGCATAATACATAGAAAGAAAATTAAAGGTTTGAATACTCACATTCTCCTCTATGATCCTTGACAGTAAATGCTTCTGTCTTTGCCTCACGAATTCGGATACCTTCACATTGACCTGAAGCAACCTTAAGACCTAATCTGAATTGTCTGCTTCGAATCCAGCTTGAGTTATCAGTAAATGTCAGTTCCCCAAGAGTTCCTACACCGTCTTTCAGCGTGACTTGCACTTCCCCAGTTAAGAGGGGCCTCTTTCCTTCACGCTCTTTCACGAGATGGCTCTCAAAGTCTTCCTTGGTCCAATTTGTATCATCTTCATCATTGAAATCACCTTCAAGCACCACGATATCCAGTTTTGCATATGATTCTGGGCCCGATGTGACAAGTTTCCCGGTGTTGGCATCTATTAAAACAATGTGGATTGCAGCCCCTTGCTCGCCTTCTACTTTTCCACCGGTGAAAAGAGGTAAAGAAAGCCTTGTTCTGAATTGAAGCTGCAAACTCCTACCATCAGGTGCTTCTATCCTCTTTGGAGAGGACCTGGAATATTCAACAAATAATCCTAAGCCTCCAACCAATGCCTTAGATTCAGAAGTCATGTTCAAGTGGATACAAGAGTAAAATATATGTGGGAAATTGTACCTTCCAACAAGTCTAGCAGGCCCTAGTTTCGCCAAAGCACGTTCCACTTCCTCACTTACCTGCTCAACATTTATCAAAATCAGTTGTTTAATCTACTTAAAATGGTTACTATAATATTCTCAATAAAGAAGAATCATAAACAAATTTAATAATCTTACAACTCTTCGAAGAATGGGTTCTAAGGACGAGCAAAGCCTTTGCAGACTATCGACCTTAAGCGCTTCAACAATCACACTGCATAACAACCAAATTACACAATTATTGATGCATATGAGCATATAAGCACAAACAACCTATTCAGTATCATCAAGTTACACAACATGAATACATCACCAAATAGGCACAAATCATATACAATTAAAAAAAAAAAAAACAATTTTGAGTTGTGAAGGGAAAGATGTTACATTATTGATTTGTGGACAATTTATTCATCTGAACATTGCATACTTAATTCACAATGAGACAATAAAAAAAACAAACTTAAAGTATGTCAGTACATCATTAGTAAGTCCCCAGTCCCCACAATATTGAATAAAGACCGAGAATAGCTCAAGTAACCCCAACCTATAATCAGGAGTAAGTGGCCATTACTGATTTTCCACAAGAGAACAAGAGTTAGCACTTAAGACCCTCTTGCCCCAACCATGAAACTGGGAACCAAAAACAATAAAACTGATCTTACACAATAAATTAAAATGGTACTCGTAATACATACCCAACAACATTAAGTTAGTGACCATTTGAATAAATTAATAATGGGTATCACTCCGTCCGTCTCGATCAATAGTTTGGGTTTTTACAAAATTAAAGAAAAGAAGAGGAAGGTAGGAGAAATGAACCTAGCTAAAGCAGGTCGTTTTCGATCAGGTTGAGTATCATCGTCATCAACATCAACATCACCATTATCAGAAGTATAATTTGAATCCAAAGGTCTCTTTTCTCTTCCACTCATACTCTTGTCTGCATTGTTTATCTCACAAATATTCAAACTCTATTATTACAAGAAGATCTACCCAAATCACTCAAACAATTTCACTTACCCAAGAAATACAAAACAAATTGAAACCCAAATATTTGTTGAAGATTCACTGAAAATCTCACTTACCCAATACAAGGAATGCATAAAAAATGAGACCCAGATAAATAAATGAATAAATAAATATATATTGTCACTTAAAATGGTGGAAAGGCACAAAAAAGAGCCACTAAAGTAAATTAAGATGGTACCCACAAACTAAATTTAACAGAATTTGCAAAGTTGAGCGGGAAAAGCAAAGACCTTTGATGTATGTAATGAGACAGAGAGAGAGTAAAATGAGTTATGATTTATATGGTGGGATTTCTATTTTTTTTTCTGTTTTGGAAACCTGAATTTTCACGGAAACGTCTCGGAATTTTCGTTCCAATACTCACTCACTCACTGTTTATTTGTACACTTTTTATTTATGAAAAATGAATGAATAAATGAAGGTAGAAAACGCGGTTTTAATGCTCCCATTTATTTGTTTTTATACTACATAATCAACAAGTACTATTTATTCTATTGTACTCTACTGTTGTGTTCTTCTCAAGGCTTCTTCTGCTCATTTTATTCACTTTTTTTTGCCCTTGTTTTCTACTTAAAAAATACAAATGAATAAAGGTTGTCTTGTTGGATGAGTTGTCAATTGTCAAAATTGCCCTTCGTGTAATTATTGATTCTGAGTAGGGGTGGTCAAACCGACGCGCCATGCTTTGCTAAATGAACCCGAAATTGGCCTGAGATAAGGCACGAGTTGAGACGGGTAAAATCAGCCCTAGACTCAAAACCAACTTGAGGTTGGTTTGAGGACCAGATCAAGGCCGGGATTGGGTCAGGTTGAACAAAGTTGAGTCAATTAGCGAGTGTTACCTAACATGATATTATTACAATATTACCCTTTACTACTAGATAACTTATGTTTCCAACTCCATGCTAAAACCGCTCAATGCATAATGCTAACGAAAGGGTGATTACGAATTAGAGAGACCCTATTCTTTCTGGCTTTTTTCCAGCTCATTTCAGTTCAACTCAGCTCCATTCAGTTCAGTTTAGCACAATTTTATTAGGTTCAACCCACATTATTACTATTATTATTATTATTATTATGATTTGATGACGAGGAGGGTGAATCCCTCCGACCCCGTGCATTCCCGTGCCACCACATGGACCATTTAAGACACTCGTTCGGGGGTCGCAGTGGCCAACTGATCATCATCCCCGTGATACCAACTTGAGACCTCTCAACTCCTGCATTTTGCAAGCTTCAAAGTTTAACTCGGAACCATTGGACTAACAACACTTAGTTTATTACTATTATTATTATTTTTTTTTTATTTCTGTATTTTTTTATTATTAATTATTAATTATTATTATTGTTAGTGTTGTTGTCGTTGTTCCTGTTGTTGCTGCATATTTTTTAACACCTTCCATCTTCTATTTAGTTGACCAAACGTCATTTCAATCATCATTCTCAAAGTTGAATGTCGATAATTGAAATGTTCAAATATTCTGCTAGGAGGTGCATGCTTATATCTAGGCACATTGTTTTTAACCTTTGGATGGCTAATATGAGACATATACTCAGCGTATTCGGATACCTCGAATCCACCAAATAAAATTTACCTACAAATGTTCATATATAAAAATAATAAATGTTTAGACTTAAGATGGTTTGGTATAAAAAAAAAAATGAAATATATGACACGTTTACCTTGAAGTGGATAATGTGGGAAACAAAATTTTGAATTAGTTAAAGAATCACACCACACGACCACTTCCTTCTCAATCCACGTTAATAAATGTAGAAATTCTGTTAAATGAGCAACAAGCTAACATATTCAAAGATTTCTTTTGATGACAACCACGAAATTGTACACCATCCTTCTCGCCAAATACTGCTTCTATATGTGTTCCATCTACGGCGAATAATAATAATAATAAAATAATAAATGGAATATATTATTATTAAAAATTTATCATATTATTATTATTAGTATTATTTTCATAAAAAAAACCCGCAAACTTTTATTAAACAAACAAACCTTTTATTATTATTATTATTATTATTATTATTATTATTATTATTTAGTTAGTTAGTTAGTTAGTTCAATTTAATTAAACTCCATTCACTTCTATTAATTTCAGCTTTATTCAGTTTAGCTCAGTTCAGTTCATTTCGATTAAATTCAGTTCAGCTCGATTCAGCTTAGTTTAATTCAGTTCAACTCAATTTAATTCAATTTAGTTCAGTTCAACTTCATTTAATTTAGTTCAGATCAGCTCTTAAAAGTCAGGAAAAACAGGCTTAAGTGAGTAAGTGAGTAAATGAGGAGTGGATAACCCGCAAAGTTAAGTTTTTAGTGATTGCAATTTGCAACTCCGTATATTGTAAGTGGCTCCTCTAATAGATCCTAGGTTTAGTCAAGCCGTTAATGGGAAATGTGTATAACAAGTAACAACCTTACTAAAATTTCATACCCTCTCTTTTTAAACACAAATTCTTATTTGTGATTATCCGTCGCAAGTTTGCGACGGGTCAAGTAATACTTATAT
Organism: Silene conica; assembly: GCA_029255685.2. Lineage (NCBI taxonomy): Eukaryota > Viridiplantae > Streptophyta > Magnoliopsida > Caryophyllales > Caryophyllaceae > Silene > Silene conica. The sequence continues at coordinate 19,923,920 of CM055319.2, forward strand.
GTGGTGTATAAGACATCAGAATGTCTAGAGAAAAGCAAACTATTTCGCCTTATTCTCCCACATGGGTAGTATTTGCCCCGTCGCAAGCTTGTGACGGATATACCCGTCACAATGGAGAGTTGTTGCTTTTTAAATAATTAACGTTTTTTCATTTTTACGAGATAAACCTTTAAATTTAATTTCTACATAAATATATTTGTTGGAAAATTGTAAAGTTGCACCATAAAATTTTTTAGAAATAGAATTTAACATATGTATACATTTCAATATATTTAGTTATATATTTTGAAATATTAAAGAGAGAGGTAATGAGAATGACAATTAAAAAAGGAGAGGATCATACTATTTAGCACGAATAATGTTTATCAAAATTAAGGAATATATAAGGATAAGATTATTGGTAAGTCTTGAGACAAAACTCACGTGAGTCTTGAGATAAGACTCACTCAAGACACCCAATAATTCACTCAACTCTCGACAAAGTCTTTGGTGAAATCCAACACTCAACAACTTGATTCTACAAAAATCATGAACCCATCTTTTTTAAAACGAAAACCAATAAATGGTTACCATGGGTTAAAATATTACTCACTCCATTCAAATTCACTTTGTATATTTCTGTTTTGTACACTATTAACAAGTGAACATTCAATTTCAATTTTTCCCTAATACGTAAGATAAAATATATTCTTGTGAAATCTTGTTTGATTTATCTTCACGAGTACATTGAAAATATCTAACTTTTATAATCTTGACAAATACGTAGCTAAAGATATTTAGCGCGTAAAACGTGCGTTGACAAACGTGAAAAAGCAAACATACAAAGTAGATTTGAATGGAGGGAGTATTATTTTTCTTTTTATATAAAACTCAAAAGAAAAGTGTGATGAAAAAGTAGAGTCTGAGGTAGTCTGAGAGATAATGTATAAATCTGGGGTGAATTTGAAGTAAGTATGATGAATAGAATAATAATAAAAATTAGTGGAAAACTGATATGTCAAGTCTTGAAACTTTGGTGAGTCTTACTATAATATTACTATAAGGTTAATGATAGATTGAAATAGAAGAATATTCTAGTGGAGTGTAATAAATTTACAAGCAATAGTTCTTCTGTACGACGCTTCTATCCCGTATTTTTTTGGAAAATGTGACCATTTTATGATTAAAAGTGATCATTTTTTGGTAAATAGTGACAACTCTTGGAAAATAGGTTATTTTTTAAACAAAAAAGTTTGTCACTATTAAATCAAAAGTGGTCACTACTTATCAAAATGTGATCATTTTTCTACTGATCGCATATACGACCGGTAGCACCAAAACGGACACGGACACGGGACACGGCATGCCATGAAATTTAGGACACGAGACACGACATTTAAATATAATAAAATATACATTTTATAGTTATAAATTTTTGATTTTATTTTTGTAAAAGTATTTGATATTAATTTTAAATAAGTGAAAGTAAAACTTGCCCTTGATAATAAATTTATTTTCATTCCTCATACGAATCAATATTCTAATTAATCTCTTTCGATAGCGCATTTCTCATCTCAAGCACATCTTTCACCGCAAATGATAATCAAATATCGTGGACACGCGACGGACACGGCTCAAATACCATGGACACGCGTCGGACACGTGCCCAAATAAATATAGAAAGTTAGACACGGCTGTTTAAATGTCGGACACGTTTTGGCGTGGAGTGTCGGTGTCGGACACGGTACAGCTCATTAGGAGAAGTGTCCGTGTTACGTAGTAGGACTTAAGATTTACAAGTAGTTAGTAGGGAGTAGTGACTACTGACTAGTGAGTAGTTGAAATACGAGTAATTGTTACGCCGTAAAAAATAGAGCAGCAAGTAGGATGAATAGAGGGAAAGATGGAAATTGAGAAGTCATGTTCATTCGAATGTTGTTGGGGCTTTTTGTAGGAAAAGCAAGGTGATGAATGACACTACTGATGAGTTGAATCAGACCACTTCAAATACCTCTAATTCTGACATGCCTCTGCGGACTACCAGGATGCATGCACGTGCTTTTATATTCCATTTTGTTCCCATCTCCCGCTATTTCTCCTACACCTATTCTCTCTTTTTTTTTAGTTGAGAAATCAATTAGAGATTATACACTCCGATCTAATGATAATATAGATTTTGAACTTTATAACAAATAATTTAAGTTTGTATATATATTTTACGATCTTTATTGAACAAAATCCGAACGTTTTATAAAAAAATTGGAAATTAAAATATTATATTTGAACTCAAAAGTAATACATATAAAACCCAAAGATTTTAATTTTAACACTAAAAAATTATATTGCAAGAAAAAATTGTTAAAAACTCAAAAAAATTGAATATAAGTTCAATTAAATTTGTATTAGATGTATCATACTCATATACATTTGGATGTGTAGTCCTATTTGTGTTGATAAATACTCTTTTCTCTTTCTAACCTTCTTTTTTACCTTTTAATTTCACAACCAATTAAAAAATAATTTATTTTACTTGATTTACTTATCTTATAACTACACATATATACAAAGGGACTAGGTTGGAGAGAATGTTGAAAGACAAGAAAACAGGGGCACAAGCAAAATTATCTAGAAATTTATGATATACAGTAGATAATGTCATATCATCAGACCGAAAGACGAAATGACAGACCACCACCAAAACGAAACCGAAGTACTAAAAAACAAAAGATCTCCTCACTGTCGAACCATACCCACAACCAGACAACCAGTATCGCCACTCAACTGACAAAAAACAACTAGAAACGACAGCAATACAACAGAAGTGAAAAAGAACGGAGAAGAGGTATAAGTTAAACAACCATGTATGAACCTACCATGGGAGTAGCAAACGATCATGAAAAACAAGAAAAAGAAAATTGAACCTGTAACTACACAAAGATGGCGACATTGATCCAAACATTCTAAAACATTTTAGAAAACAGTAGGTATTCATGCTTAATTAATTTCGGCCATATCTTATATCAAACGAAATTCCAAATTTTATTTTGTTATCTTAATAACTCCGTAAAAACGTAAACGGAAAGCATGCAAACAACCTAGTTGCTCTGATACCAATTGTTGGGTTTTAGTTACTCATAAACTAAAATATTTAGTCATACTAATCAAAATACTTTAATTAACATTTTAATTAACTTATATATGTGATCTTATGCATGCTTAAAATGCGGAAATAAGAGAGATTTAGAACCCTTACACACGGTCCAAATCTAGTGCTAGGATGATCTTCCAAAATGCTCAACAAGAACACCTCCTCTAAGATGCACCAAGACAACCCCTTAATGAACCGAAACCTTGTAGTTGCTAGACTAGAAATCGGTTTCTCCTTAATATTAACTCTAATCTCTTAATTAGAAATATTATTTCAATACTACAAATAGTATATAAATATTATCTTATAATATCAATTTGAGGTTGTTAATTTTCTCCTTACTTGGTGAGATTTTCGGCTAAGGAGAGAGTAGAATGAGGATGATATATCTTATATATATTAAGCATGCATTTTATTAAGAAAACAATTAACTTAAGCATGGGTATGGGGAAGGAGGCTAGCCGGCCTTAGGGAACCACAATGGGGAACATCTTGACTTCTCAAGGCACTAGGGTGGCTCTAGGTTAGTGTTCTCAAGGTGGCTTTAATGATTGTGTTTATTCACTAATAAACACTAATCATGCCCTTAACTAACCTACATAAAACCGGCAACCACACATAACTTATAGTCCATTTTATGATTTTTGTCAACTTCACAATTGTATATTATGTCACATGTATTATGTCACAATATTATAAAATAACAATTGTTTTAATTTAATCATACATATTTAACAAGTAAATATTATTCATAAATTAATAAATCATATTTATAAAGTTGACTAGTAATTCGAAATTACTATAAAATGGTAATTCATAATGATCGTCAATATGATTTACAACTTTTGTAATAATTATAACCCAATTCATTCTAATTACGATATTATAAAATATCGTTTATTGTTTAACAATTGACACGTTTCAATTTTAAACATAAATCTTACATTAAGACTTAACCTCTAATTTCTCGATATACGAGTTTAAGGAATATGATCAAATCGTATCAATATACATTTGATCACTTTATCAATTAAGGGGATTGTCCTAAAGGTGTGACCTAAAGGGATCAACTGACCACCACCGTCATACGACAGTAATGTCAAACTCTAGCTAGCCAATCATTACCGATTAATGTTGGTCAGTTGACTAAAAATAAATCGTATAATCCCTTGCGCATTCTCGTCCTGAGATTTAATTACGTGATCGCACTATTGTTGAGGACACATTTCCCAACAATCTCCCACTTGTCCTCGACAAGTGTGCGTCACCAATTCTCTTGTTCTATTACAATCTCCCACTCAATGCAAGGTGTCTCTCTGAGGTCGTTCTTGCATTTGATCATATCATGAGTGGTTTCCTCGATCTGGAGAATAACTGTTTGACCGGCATTATCTACCATAGATACCTTCCGAGCGTGGCCACGCATTTCCAGTTAACTTCTCCTCGAGTGGCCTTGAGATTTGAACAACCCTGACAAGGGGTGGACAATTTCTATCGCACTACTTCCTTTGACTAGTCACAGTCAGTCACAACCCAAAGCAATCCCATTTGACTCCAGTTACGAAAAGTCGTAGAGAATGGATCAAGGTTATGCCTAAACTGTACCATCTTGGGAGAGTAGTCTTTAGTCTAAGAATTGACTCACAAGAATACTATAGCAGCTCTCTGATGTGCGGTTTTCGTCGTCAATACCGGCATCAAACACATTTGTAAAAACCCAATTAAGTAGTATAAACGGGTTGTCGAACACGAAGACGGTGGGGATAGTTGTGTAATTATGTTCTAGTTTATGCGAGAGTCGGGGGTAATAGGTTTGCGAATGACTAATGACTAAAGATCAACTAAAACGAACAATTAAAGCAACTAAATAAGATCGAATCGATGGATGAGAAAACTAGGGTTTCGGGGGTCACTAAGGTGGCTAGACGAAGATGCTAGAAAGTAAACTAGAAGGTCTCAAACGAATAGTCTCGGGTAGTCTCTTCTCTCGAGTCGACTAACCTAGGTCGGAATACCCTAGCTTTCGCTACAAATATCACAACCAACCATCAAACATGCTAAGACAAACCCCCAACCGTCGCTAAAGGCAAGTCACGCTAAAATCAAAGCCCAACTTTCGTTGAGGCAAATCATCAAACACCTAGCATGCAACAAATGGAAGACTACTTTTTTAAGAACAACTAATCTACTTACTAGCATGGATTCATCATCTAAACAACACCCAAGATCACCCCTTGCCCTAGCAAGGAGACTACTCACTCATGGTAAATGAAAACATATGAATAAGGGATGAACAAAAGCAAAACATCATGAACAAACAAAGGATGAACAATTGATTCAAAGGAAACTTAAATAAAAGTAAAAACTAAGTAAAGATTAGAAGAATTATACCAATAACAATGGAAAAGGAAGTAGCTTGGATGACAAGTTGAAAGACTCTTTCAAATCTCCCAAAATACAACCCAAAATATCCTCTTACAATTGCTTAATAACAAGCCTAAGTAGAATCCTAAAGAGAGATTAACTAATAATGAAAGATTAAGTAAGGATCTAAAGAAGATTAAAATAAATTAGAGTGTTTTTGAGTCTAAGTGTTAAGTAATGGAACAGTAAAAACCCTAAAATAAGCTTAAGAATGCGTAATCAATTGAAAGACTAAGTGCGGGTTTATATAGTGCGCGAATTTCTGAAAAGCGACTCCCAGCCGGTCGACCGGCTGCCGGTCTGTGACCGGCTGAGAGTCCAAATTTGACTTCTGAAACTTTTCTCTTCTTTTCTTCGATTTGGCTTGGATCACCAGCCGACCGGCCGGCTGCCGGTCTGGCACCGGCTGGGAGGCCTATTCTTTCACTCTGATTTTTCTTCATTTTTCTTGAGAGTACAGGTACCCTCAGCCGGTTGACCGGCTGCCGGTTGGCCACCGGCTGGGAGCCCTTTTGCAATAATCTGCCCAACTTTGCATTTTCTTCAATTCACGAAATTTGGCTAAGTGTAGAAAAGCATCCCCAGCCGGCTGACCGGCTGCCGGTTGGTCACCGGCTGGGAGCATGATATGGGACTTCTGACTTTTTTGCACGAAATTGAAGTGAGATGGAACATTAGCCGGCAGGCCGGCTGCCGGTGGTTGACCGGCTGGTAGGCAGAGCTAAAATGGCTATAACATTTCTTCAAATTTTCAAGGAAGTCAAGTCAATGCATCCCAGCCGGCCTACCGGCCGCTGGTTGAGGACCGGCTGGCAGGGCCTGGGAATGTTCCTTGCAAATTCCTTCACAATTCTTCATAAATCGCTCCAAATTCACCTCGATTTCTCTCGTTTCTTCGCCCCCGTCGTAATGCCTACAAAAATTGGACAGAATAGAAATATACTAGGCAACGGACGTAAAAACACCTAAAGACACGCAAATCGAGGTCGAATCGTGACCGAAAACAAAGAAAATGTAAAGGAAATGATGACCAAAATGGAGCTCATCACTCTCGCCACGACCCGGCTATTATAAAATTTCCAGAACTCTATAAGCGGTCACTTTGCCCAACAGAGTGTCTCTTGCAGTCTGCCTATGTGATCGACTAGTCATCACATATGACTCTATGGCACTTGAACTTGCCATCAATCGCCTCACATTCTAGTCGCTTTGATATGTCACCTCATGTAAGCGGCTAGGGGCTATACAAAGTCAATCCGGTTCACTTATGGGGTTCAATATTGTCTCTTACAACCCATTTGGATTTTGACAAAGTATCTTTCATCTTGAGTTAATTATAACTTAAATGACATTGTCGTGCAAAAACAGTCAATATTATTTTATTGCATTTGATGCACGATCATCTATTTGTATTAATGTTTTGCGAATAAACCCTTTTATTCATGATTGCAAAACTTACAAATTTTGGTCTCCTTCCGATTCATATTAATATGATCTTATTTGAGCACATATCTAGAACCCATTCTAGATTTTGAGATTCCTTTCCTGAGGGAAGCTCCCACTGTTATCTTATAACTCGTGACGTATTGATATACTAGAGGGATTAAAGAATCACTCGGAATTATCTAGTCACTTATGTGCTGAAATCTATATTGCAGTTATTAGTGATTTCATCACTCTTACTATTTTCGAACATCTTGGCTATTTTATCAAGGTTATTCATATCTAACCATTTTGATTTCTAATGGGCGACCTTTTATTATCAATATAATAAAACTTCTCGTAAAGCTCCATCATCTCATGATATAAAGTTTTTGTTCATCTAGAATTGAAAACCTCTTATTCTTTACACCTTAAAGAATCACTCATCCTCTCTAAATGGTAGGCTTAATTCTTTTAATGAACATCGCTCCCACTAAAAAAACAATATCACTCAATTTCTTAAATGAACGTTTCATTTCTCGCATGTAAATCTTTATTATCACTTGAATCCTTATCACTATCACTATCCCTATAGTGATCTATTTTCATTCAATCAATCATCACCCTCTTTTCATGTCTTCGTTTCCTCGAGACGAATATGACATGATTATTTCCTTATAACTACATTGAGAGAATTGAGATGATTTCTTCCCTTTTATCTTATAAATATAGAAAAACCATTTATTAAGGAACCGTTTTCCTTCCGATTTCATACGGGGTTTCGTTATGTCCTCTCTTTGAAACAATGAACATAAGGAACATTTCCTCTTGTGTCCTCCCGTAGTTTCTTCAGTGTCCTCTCGTAGTTTATTCAGTTCATTCATTTAGGGCTCTTCTTAAGTCTCCCATGTATGAATCTTCTCTAAGATCCTACATGTATATCATTGGTTTGCGAGCGAAATACTTTCTCCCACTCTATCCTTTTAACAATAACTTTTATTTGTATAAGGATAGCAATTTCGATTTAACCAATGCATATGAATGTTTGAAGTTTTATAGGTGTGATGAATACATTCTCATTTTCACTCAAAATGATCATCGTATAATGAATTAATGATTTCATAATTTGATTGAAGGTATCTCATGGGGTGTAGTTCTCCGTTTTAATCAACACTTTGATTATTTTATATTGATCGTATCAATGTTTATTGCGTGACAAGATCACTATTATTCATGTTTTAACAAGGTATGCAATTTATTTTAGAAATCAAGTCATTGATTAAGAACAAAAGTAGTGACTCGGGTTGAAAACCAAGTCACCAATATCCAAAATTACAACCATTGTTTTAGGATTTTAATCCTTGTCTTACAAGAAAGTAAATTGTTCCATAAGTAAAATGCAAAATATGAAAGAAGACGATATGAAAATTAGAGCCTAGCTCTTCAAGTCTTCGATCAATTGGATGCTACCATAGCCATCCAAGTAAGGAACTTCATGCTTCCTTCTCCTTGCCCTTATCATTAGGGGGTGACCCTTTAAAACAATTAAAAAGGGTAAATATCAACACATTTGTATCACTATACATAAGTTGATAAATGACATGAATTTAAACGATAATTTTTACCTAAGGCGGTTGCCTTTCCATTTTTGAGATCGCTTAAGTATTTGGGGCAATTACGCTTCCAATGACCGATCCTCGTGCAATAATGGCACTTGTCTTCGGATTTCGAAGAAGAGGTGGAAGCGCCTTTCGAAAAGGTCTTTTCTTTGGTCGCTTTGGGCTTGAACGTTTTCTTGCCCTTGCCTTTAAAGACATTCTTCTTGAAGCTCGTTTTCCCTTTCTTTTCGATGTTTAAAACATCCTTGGTGGAACTTTCATGAAGTCCCATGTCCCTTTCGGCTTGGACGAGCATCTTATGCAACTCATCCAACGTGGTCTCTTGGTTTCGCATATTAAAATTCACCCGGAATTGAGCATACGCTTTAACCTTATTGAGTGAGTGAAGAACTCGGTCAATTATGAGAGAGTCGGGAACATCAACGTCTTGCGTTTTTAGAGTCTCCGCGAGCTCAACGAGTTTGAGCACATGAGGGCTTATCTTTTGCCCTTCCTTCAACGTAATGTCGAAGAAGGCGGAAGCCGCCTCATATTGGATCACCCTTGAAGTTTGCGAAAACATGGTCGCAAGCTTGGTGTATATCTCATACGATGTGGTCAACTTGATCATACTCCTTTGGAGATCCGGCTCCATGGAGAAGATGAGCACATTTTTAAGAGCGGAGGACTCTTTCATGTAGGCTTCATAGGCCTCACGAGTTCCGATCGCAGAACTAGCGGTTGGAGAGGGAGGAGCGGTTTCGGATAGGTAACGACTCTTATCGTCACCTTGAGCAGCCAAAAGTAATTGCGCATCCCAATCCTTAAAATTGGAACCATGCTTATCGAGTTTGCAACGATCCATAAAGGATCGAAGCCATGATACGTTAGTGAGAGGTGGAGCGTTGGTTGCCATTGATGATGTTGAAAATTAGACTACAATAAAATGAAGGAAATAAAACAACATCATTTTAAAATTCATAATTTAAACTAAAAACTTAAACAAGTTAATTAGTTATTTAATTAATGATCTCTTACCCAATTAAGTAAACAATCCCGAGACCCAAACCCATACTAATCCGGGCACGGTGTAGCCGATTCAACCCGTATCGGTATAATTTGGTGGATTAACCTTTTAATCGTTTCTACCTTAGAACTCTCGGTCGACAATTTTCTAAAAATCGTCTTTAGCCCGAACTTATCGCAACTACGGTTACGAATACTTTCGTTGATATCGACCAAATTTCAAGGTGTAATCTTTATTACCCCCACTTACCCAACGTGACAATTTTAGTACCCCGGTGTAGCCGAGCCTACGTTTTTGTGAAGAAGGGATTCATGGGTCCGTACTTTTTGGTAAGGCTAAGTCTCAATATTTATATGTAAGAGATCTAGTCAAATTATTATCTATCTCCGTTTAAGTGAACTAAGTCGGTGAATTATCGATAAAATAAATGACTAGGTCGACTAAATCGAGAAATGCATGAGACGATATATGACGATTTGGCTATGCATGCAAACATATAAAAAGCAAAATAAAAGCATAAAAATAAACCCTAGTATGTCCTTTCCTAGAAAAGAAATAATAAAAGTACAAATTCGGAAACCAACTCCTTTGGTCCCTTGAACTTCACGAGGCACGCTTCCCAAGGTAAACACCGTCTTGGTCGGAACTCCTTTCCGAATGGCACCATCTTCAAGGAACTCCGGATTTTACAAAAATTACAACTTTTCTAGTCTACTTTATACATTATAAAATAGAAATAAATTACAATTGGGTGATACGAGATCACAAAATTACAATTGGGTGATACGAGATCACAAAATTACAACCGAATCGGTAACCCCTTACATTACGGGAAATGCCGATTAAAACTAAGGCCATACTAAGTAAGTTACATAATTCCCAAAATTACGTAAATAAAATCATGACATTCATAATTAAAATAAGCAATGCTTATGAATATATGAAATACCATGCAAATCCTAAGCCAAATCGTCCTATTTAAATATCAATAAAATAAATAGTTATCGTATACCTCGGTTTATGGAATTGCGTGTCTTAACGTTTTTCAACACTATGCATAATGTGAATCGGAATTCACTCTTAAGTTAATCATCCCAACTCTTTTAGGTTTCAAAATTTAGTCTTACTCAAACTTTGAACATGACTTAACTTAATATATTTTAATATTGTTCGGTATTAACTCGGTTTTACGGGAAAAATAATATAAAAATCCGAAAGAGTCATAAAAATTTCGAAAATTTCAAAATTCAAATTGTGAAAAATCTGGAATGTTCTTAAAATTTCAGAACCTTAAAAATATATGTATTTATACGGTTTTAACATTATTTCGAAAATAATACGTAAAACGAGCATTTTAAGTCGGAAAATTCAATAATTGACTCCATAAATGCAAATAAAATACTAATAATATTTTTACACTTTCCAAAACATTTTAAGAACACAAAATGGACAGAAAATTAAATTACACACTGCCCAAGTAGCCGAAATTTTTAAATACATGACTCTTTTTATTCAATTTTAAATGCAACATTTAACAATTTAAAATTAAATCAAAACAGAAACTTTTGGCTCCCAAGAATAATTTAGTGATGAACATATCATATATGACTATAATGGGTTAAATTTTTCGGCCATTTTACAACTATTGCAAATTTTAACAATTTACGTCATATATCGTACGATTTTAACCTTTAAAATTATTTCTCAAGCATAAAATAAGATAAAAATCTCAAAATTTTTATACATGCTGGAAATAATATATATGACATCGTGTTAAATGTTTATGGCCAAATTCCAACTTAAACTATTAAAGTCGAAATAATGTCACTAATTACCCGATTTTTACATTAAAAATCTATAATATTGCAATATTTGAGATAAATTTCTGGAAAATTCAACATATATTTTAAATATTGCATGTGACATACTCATAAATTTTTATAGTCAAATTTCAAATATAACTATACAAATCCATTTTTATTCATCTTATTGCCTTCTAACCTTTAAAATTCATATCACATGTTTTATAAGTCCATAGTTTACGAAAATTCATATTCATAACATAGGATATACATGTGAAAACATACTGAAAAATCTCGGCCAAAAGATGATATTAACTATTTTTCCCAAAATAAACGATTTTTAACCATTAAAACTTAATAAAACCGAGATTTAATATACCAATAACCAATATTCATGCAAAATATATTCCAAACATTCTAAAACATTTTAGAAAACAGTAGGTATTCATGCTTAATTAATTTCGGCCATATCTTATATCAAACGAAATTCCTAATTTTATTTTGTTATCTTAATAACTCCGTAAAAACGTAAACGGAAAGCATGCAAACAACCTAGTTGCTCTGATACCAATTGTTGGGTTTTAGTTACTCATAAACTAAAATATTTAGTCATACTAATCAAAATACTTTAATTAACATTTTAATTAACTTATATATGTGATCTTATGCATGCTTAAAATGCGGAAATAAGAGAGATTTAGAACCCTTACACACGGTCCAAATCTAGTGCTAGGATGATCTTCCAAAATGCTCAACAAGAACACCTCCTCTAAGATGCACCAAGACAACCCCTTAATGAACCGAAACCTTGTAGTTGCTAGACTAGAAATCGGTTTCTCCTTAATATTAACTCTAATCTCTTAATTAGAAATATTATTTCAATACTACAAATAGTATATAAATATTATCTTATAATATCAATTTGAGGTTGTTAATTTTCTCCTTACTTGGTGAGATTTTCGGCTAAGGAGAGAGTAGAATGAGGATGATATATCTTATATATATTAAGCATGCATTTTATTAAGAAAACAATTAACTTAAGCATGGGTATGGGGAAGGAGGCTAGCCGGCCTTAGGGAACCACAATGGGGAACATCTTGACTTCTCAAGGCACTAGGGTGGCTCTAGGTTAGTGTTCTCAAGGTGGCTTTAATGATTGTGTTTATTCACTAATAAACACTAATCATGCCCTTAACTAACCTACATAAAACCGGCAACCACACATAACTTATAGTCCATTTTATGATTTTTGTCAACTTCACAATTGTATATTATGTCACATGTATTATGTCACAATATTATAAAATAACAATTGTTTTAATTTAATCATACATATTTAACAAGTAAATATTATTCATAAATTAATAAATCATATTTATAAAGTTGACTAGTAATTCGAAATTACTATAAAATGGTAATTCATAATGATCGTCAATATGATTTACAACTTTTGTAATAATTATAACCCAATTCATTCTAATTACGATATTATAAAATATCGTTTATTGTTTAACAATTGACACGTTTCAATTTTAAACATAAATCTTACATTAAGACTTAACCTCTAATTTCTCGATATACGAGTTTAAGGAATATGATCAAATCGTATCAATATACATTTGATCACTTTATCAATTAAGGGGATTGTCCTAAAGGTGTGACCTAAAGGGATCAACTGACCACCACCGTCATACGACAGTAATGTCAAACTCTAGCTAGCCAATCATTACCGATTAATGTTGGTCAGTTGACTAAAAATAAATCGTATCATCCCTTGCGCATTCTCGTCCTGAGATTTAATTACGTGATCGCACTATTGTTGAGGACACATTTCCCAACACCTTTGACCATCCCAATATTAGAACTCTTTCCCTTGAACCCACATTGGTTTCTTCAACTCATTTTCATTGCTCACCTTGGTCTCTTGCCAACACTATTGAAACCCGTCCTAAAAACACCTATGAACCTCCCGGTTTCTCTTGACACAAAACTAATATAGTTCATCTTTCTACACTACTTCTCTTTTGGCGGATAGTGGTTGGGTTGTCCAAGATCATTTTCAACAGCGATTAAAGGTTAAACTTTCAAGTGTATCGCTTTTACACCTTTCGAGCGCTGGCCTTCTTTTTGGTACAATCGCGTGTTTTTCATGTTGAGCTAATACACATTACTCTTAAGAAATTTAGAATCATAACGAATTAATTTTTAAAATATTTATATTAAGGTAAAACTTAAGGTATTTTTTGGAGTAAATGGGGAATAAGCAACCCCTATTATACGCAAAAGATGTGGCCTACATTTCTAGAGGTCCATATTTTTGCAATTGACTATAGTGTCGAAATCTACATGCGTTTTTCTTATACTTAATCGTGAGAAGGGAAATAGGATAGGGAATTTCATGGTGCGTGATATACGGTATTGAAAATAAGAAGTAGAGTAATTGGCTAATTGTTTATAATTCTATAATATATATTTTAACGAACACCGAACTATATATATGATCTGCCTTCTATCAAATTGAAGTTGATATAATTGACCCTTAAAATGAAGAAATATGTTGGCTTTATTCCCCTTACTCGTCGATGTATGAAATATTGCTACTTCTAATTAAAATCTATGTCTAAAATATTTGGAATTTTATTTTATACTTAACTCTACTGCCTAACATTTCCATTAAAAGATCTTTCACTTTTCTTATATGTCTATCATTTGTGGATAATATAACATATAACCCACGTTCTTCCCTACCTCCACATCTAATGTGGAAGATCATCCTTATAAAATAGGACGGAGTATTACTATTCTAAAAATTTTCAATACCTTATTTTTTTTCTTTCTTTATTCCCCTAATTTTTCGATTTGTGATACATTGGTACTTGTAATTAATATTTAAAAAATAATAAATTTTTAAATTGTTTTATACCCTACTTACTTTCTTTATTCCCCTAACATTTCGTCGTCGGATATTATCTACTTTCATCATCCTTTATAATTTGTGTAATGCTATATATGAAACATCTTATAAATACTTAAGCCCCTTAATTTTTGTTCATTCAATAAACCCCTTAATTTTGTGGACTTACATTCTAATAACTTTTTTAAACTCATTTATGAGTTAGATTACTATAATTTGGTCAGGAGAAATGAACAAAAATTACCGAGAAGGGAAATAGAATAGAGAATTGTATAGTGTATAGTATAGGGAATTGAAAATAAGAAATTGAGTAATTTGCTAATTGTTTATGGTAATTTTGATCCAATTCTAAATTTTGGTAATATTTATTTTGACGAACAACACTATTAGTCATTTGCTTTTGTCAAATAGAAGTTATATAATAGGTCCTTAAACTGAAGCAACATGACTTTATTCCCTTAACTTTTCAATGTGAAATAAATTGTTACTTTTAATTAAAACCTAAAAAAAATTAAATAGGTAGTTTAAAAAAGTTGAAACTTTATTTTATAATTTACTCAACTGTCTAACATTATCTATTCTAAAATTGTTTAATATCTTATTTCTTTTCTTTATTTATCTAATTTTTTAATGTGAGATATATTGATACTTCTAGTTAAAATTTTAAAAATATCAAATTTTTAAATTGTTTTATACCCTATTTTGTTTCTTTTTTTCCCTAACTTTTCGATATGAGATATTATCGACTTAAAAAAATTGTTTTATACCCTATTTTTTCCCCTTAACATTTCCATGTGAGATTGTGACTTCTAACTAAAATATAAATAAATAAATTATTATCTATACACAAAATACCCTTTTATTTGTTTAATCTCTTGGAGGCAACAATTTTTTTCTCCATGGAATAAGCTTGTACAATAATCTTCGATTAAAAGTGATGGTAGAATTTTTATCCAATAATAAATAATTAGATGAAATTATGCATTAATATTTCACAATTCCATTGATGCTTATCATCAGGAGACTAATGATGTGCTCGTTCTACACTATGTTGTTTAATTCGTAAAAATGGAATTGATTGAATAAGATAATTAAAGAGTTAAGTTTGCTCAGAGACGACCTCTTAATAAGTTTATTGAGAGGATATTTAATACTTTTAAGAAAAATTGGTATTAAAGATAATAAAATAGGTAAGAATCATGATTGAAGAAATTATAATGTTACGATCAATAATAAAAGGATCACGAAAAACAAATAAATGGGTACGAAAAAATGCTCTCAATAATTGAAGGAGAGACCATCTCTACAAAGTTTTAGTGTAATTGAAAAGTTAAGAGGCGGTAAGTAGACAAACTAACAACAATTGAATTTCTGCATGTATTTCGTAAAATTTGCGAGTCATGATGAATGAACAGATTCTTATAAAATTAGTTTCTCCATATAACCAAGGATTAGAAAATGAAATTTCAGTGAGACATTGGCCGGAAAATTGAAGAAGGGCTTAATTTCACATTTTGAAAAAATTAAGGTGTCAATTATTCTAATTTCACAATCCACTGAAGTAAAGTGGTCTAATACCACTTTTCCAACCTTATTTTTTTAATTAACTCTACTGCTTAATATTATCTACTTTAAAAAAAATTCGATGTGGATATATTGCTTCTCCTAATTAAAATTTTAAAGCTATTTTATATCCTATTTTTTTCTTTATTCTCCTAATTTTTCGATGTGGGATATATTGTCACTCATACTTATAATTTTAAAAACATTTAAATTCTAAAATTGTTTTATAATCTATTTTTTTTTCTTTATTTCCCTAACTTTTCGATGTGGGATATATATTACTACTTCTAATTAAAAACTACAAAAAAAAGTGTTTTAAAAAAGTAAATCAGTTTTATTTTCTTTGTTTCCCTAATTTTTCGATGTTGGATAAACTCTACTCCTAACTGAAATTTATAATATATTAAAAATGTTAAATAATTAGTTTAAAATAGCTCCTAATATTACACACCACCTTTAAATGGTCCATACGATCAAGTTTTAGTGATTGAAGACGTGGAAAAACCATCAAGTTACCACTGATGTGGGATATATTCCTAGTTTTAATTAAAATCTAAAACTTTACAAAATTTAAATAAGTAGTTTATAATAGCCTTTAATTTTTCGATGTGGAATGTATTACCACTTTTAATTATAATTTAAAAAATTAAAAAATATTCAAATTCTATAATTTTTTAATGTTGGATTTAAAGCCATAAATAGTTTATAATAGCCTTTAATTTTTCGATGTGGGATGTATTACCACTTTTAATTATAATTTAAAAAATTAAAAAATATTCAAAGTCTATAATTTTTTAATGTGGATTTTAAAGCCATTTCGAATTATAATTCAACAATTAATCAAATTCTAAAATTTCTTTATAACCTATTTTTTTTTTCTTTATTCCCCTAACTTTGCGATGTGGGATATATATTACTATAGTAATCCAAATTAAAATCTACAAAAGATAGAACCTTTAATTTTTCCGATGTGGGATGTATTACCACTTTTAATTATAATTTAAAAAATTAAAAATATTCAATTTTTATAATTTTTTAATGTGGGATTTAAAGCCACTTCTAAGTATAATTCAACAATTAATCAAATTCTAAAATTGTTTTATACCCTTTTTTATTTCTTTATTCCCCTACTTTTCGATGTGAGATATATATTACTACTTCTAATTCACTACTATAATTAGGAGTAACAATATATCCCACAAAATAGGTAAAACAATTTTATGAGTATACAACATTATAACTATTTAAATTAGGGGTAGTAGATATATCCGCATGGAAAATCAGGGGAAGAAAAGAAAGAAAATAGAGTAAAAATACAATTTTTATAGGTAATATTAGACGTAAGAGTTGATTATAAATAAAAAAAAAAACTCAAATATAAATTGTGGGATATATTGTTAAGCATAAGTACAATATTTGTACTCATAAAATTAATAATCAACTATACTGTTTAATATTTTAAACTACTCTAATATGTTGTTTATCCTCATTAAATTAAAATATTAATATTTAGATGTGAAATATATTGTTCATCTTAAGTAAAATCAAAAGTTGGAGACTACCACGTCGCTTGAAAAAAAACTCAAATATTTATTTATATACTACTAAAACTTTCTTTCTTTTCCTAATCATTAGACGTGGACATTTTTTGTTTGTCTTTCTAATTTTTAGATGTGAGATATGTTGCCTAATTAAATTAAAATATTGATATTTATATGTGGGATATATTGTCCATCTTAATTAAAATCAAAAGCTTGAGACTACCACGCACGTCGCTTGAAAAAAAACTCAAATATTTATTTATTCTCCTAATTTTTAAATGTGGGACAATATAATCCTAATTAAAATTAATTAATATTTAGATGTGGGATATATTGTCCATCTTAATTAAAATCTTAAAAACTTTCTTTGTTCTATTAATTTTTAGATGTGGGAGATATTGTTAATCTTAATTAAAATAATAGGTACTCATAAAATTAATAATCATTTTTACAGAAAAAAAATCTCAAATATATATTGTGGGATATATTGTTAATCATAAGCACAATATTTCGTACTCATAAAATTAATAATCAACTATACTGTCTAATACTATTAATTATATATTAGATGTGGAATATATTGTCCATTTTTATTAAAATCAAAAGATGGAGAATACTACGTCGCTTAAAAAAAAAACTCAAACATTTGTTTTTTGTTTTTTTTTTTGCAAAAAAGCAAAGGATCTTTATTTCATAAAAAATGGGAGTGGAATACAAGACCCTAAACCAAACTACAAAGGAGACCGGAGTAGCCCCCCTAATAAAAAAACCTTAAAAAAGGAAAAAATAGACCAGGAAAACACCACATATAATATGCAGTGTTGAAAAACTGGTTCAGTGCAAGGTGGAAGTCTACCGGAGTAGTAGCACTCCAAACAAGCACCAATGATTACACCTGACAAATAGCAAAAACTCAATACAAGTTTCCATAAGAATTGTGGAACATTCTCTGATTCACAATATGCTTGACCTGGACCAAGAGTGGTTGAACTGAGCAGCTAGTGTTTTTGAAAATTCGACGGTTTCTCTCTTGCCAAATAAGGTATACCATGCTCATCAGAATGCATCTTCGCCTTTTTTTAACCCAACTTTGACCACAGTTATGAGTAGCAAACCAGCTCAATATAGTTGCTAAATCATCAGTGGTATGAGTACAGAAGGAGTAGCAATTTTGGACCTCTGACCAAAGAGCAGCAGAGAAGGAGCACCGAAAGAATAGATGTGTATGGCACTCAACAACATTCTTACAGAGCATACACCAGTTAACCCACTGGAAGCCTCGTCTGAGATATTGATCAACAGTCGGCGGTTTGTGTTGAATAGCAAGAGAGCCTAGAATACCATGTTTAGGGACAACATCAGTGTCATGTACAGTCTTAGTCCAAGGCACTTTGGGAGATGCTGGCCTAAGGATATCATAGATCAGATTAGGATCAAAAGAACTCCAGAAAGCAGCTGTTGGGCATCAGTTAGACCTCTTAAAGTAAGCAAGTCATCTCTAACCATCAGCAAATTATTCCAGTACCAAGAAGTAGCAGTAGTTTTCTGGACAGACCAGATCTCAACATTCTTCATATTGTATGCTTTAATCCAAGTTGCCCAGATTGATTCAATGCCATGCTGCAATTTCCAAAGCCATTTCACTAGCAAAGTTTTATTCCAACTTAGGATTTCTTTGATATCAAAGCCCCCTTCACTTCGAGGCTTACAAATAGAAGACCAACTCTGAAAAATGAGTCGTCTGCCATCATTATCAGCCTCCAAAGAAAATCTCTGCATAATTTGTTAATTTTTTTGACCACATTCTTAGGAGATAACACTGGCCCGCCAAAAAGTATAACACCAAAGAGCACAGAGTTAATTAGTTGAATACGTCCAGCATAAGTAAGGTGGTAGGCAGTCCAACTATCAATCCTACCCCTACTTTTACTTAGCAGGGGGTCAAACATATGTGTGGTCAGCCTAGAACCAAAGAGAGGCAACCCAAGGTAAGTAAAATGCATGTCCCCTGCAACAAATCCAGTAGTTGTCAAAATAAGGTGCCTGACAGTAGCATGAACCCCTCCAAAATAAATAGAGGACTTCATAGGGTTAGCAATGAGTCCAGAGAACTGAGCAAACTTGTTTAAACAATCAGCAATAACACAAACAGAAGGAAGGTCCCCTCTAACAAAGACCAATAGATCATCAGCAAAAACAAAGTGAGTGAGCTTGATTCTCATACACTTAGGGTGATAATAAAACCCCTCATAAGCAGGAAGCTCCCTTAAGAGTCTAGACAAAACCTCCATACATAGAACAAAGAGGTTGGGAGAAAGGGGATCCCCTTGACTCAGCCCTCTCTTGCCTCTAAGAAACCCTTCCACATAGCCATTTACATTAAGAGAGTACCAGGGAGAAGTAACACAAGCCATGATCCATTTTACAAACATGGGGGATAAGCCATAGTGAGTGAGACAAGAGTGGAGGAAGGTCCAATTGACAGAGTCAAAAGCTTTTGTAATATCAACCTTAATAATACAACGAGGGGTAATATTAGTGATGCGGAACCATCCCTAACTCAAACTCATGAATTATTGTTGAGTAAGGATGTGAGGCATTTAACTCAAAGTTACAAGATAGGATCAACTTTCGTTCTTAGAATTGTGTGGGAAGGCGTCGAACATAAGGAAGCGTGCAGCCATGGCACGATTATCTAGGTCAGTTGTTTTGTTATTTAATAAATTAGTTTTAATAAGTTTGTTACAAGTTTGTTATAGTTAGTTATAATAAGTTTGTTACAAGTTAGTTAAGTTAGTTACTATTTTGTTGTTTGTTGAAGGTTGTTAGGAGTTAGTTACAACAACCTATTTTATTTTATTATTTAGTTAATAAGGATTTATTTTAATCCATTAGGATAGTAGTAGGACTCCTAATTTGGAGAGAACTCGAGCCCTAAGGCCAAGTATTTCGTGTCGTGTGGGTTTTTTGTGTTGTGACGGATGTCCTTACTATAAATAGGCATCTTTAGTCTTTATTTTCGTTATAATAGATTGAATTATTATTTTGAGTTTTAAACTTAAACCACAAAGCATCTGTGTGGGCTTTACAATTATTGATTGAGTATCTAATTAGTGAGCTTGATCTTTAGGTTTAATCTTGGATTAGATTAAAGTGCAGGGTGATCGAAACTTCTTGGATTGGATGGCTAGATTATCAACTATCCATCTACAAAACATACACAATACATACATAACATCGTTCCATAAATCTTACATCAACCATCAACGATCACAACTACCAATCGTGTGTTACACGACCGTCCACCATCAAGCACCACCGTCGTTCACGCCGTTCAAGACCATCATCATCGTCGTTCATCATCATTCATCGTTCATTGTTTACTTTATTTATTTGTTCTAATTCGTGATATATCACATATATTTTAATTCCGCTGCAATTTTTAGTATTCTTGTTGATCGTCTTATTGATTATCTTGAGAATACGCATCAATTAGCCCTAGCATATTTGTGAGCTAACTCATGAGCAAGAAGAGAGTTATCAAAGATATCCCTGCCCTGAACAAAAGCAGCCCGCTCTAGACCAACTACCTCCTCCATGAAAGATTTAAGTCTATTAGCAAGCACTTTAGTGACAGTCTTATAAAAAACAGTGCAACAAGATATCGGTCTAAAGTCAGTGACACTATTAGGGGTCATAGACTTTGGTATAAGAGTAATAAGGGTGCTATTTGCAGCTTTAGGAACCTTGCACCTCTGAAAGAAATTCAAAACAACAACATATAACTCATTACCAACCACATCCCAAGAAGATTTAAAGAGTCCAGAGTTAAACCCATCAATACCTGGACTACTATTGTGATCAATAGAATCAAGGGCAGTCTTAACTTCAACATTGGTAGCAGGAGCTATAAGAATAGCAGCAGCAGAAGAACTAAATTGACCAGAATCAAAATAGTGGGCAGGAAGCTCAGTGACAGTAGTTTCAGTGCCCAGCAAAGTGGAGTAGTAATCAACAAAGGCCTTAGCCACCTCAGGGAACCAAGTACATGTACAACCCTCAACATTCCTGGTAGCACCAATAAAGTTAGTCCTTTTTCCTGACAGTCACCCTAGCATAAAAAAATTAGTATTAGAGTCATCCAACTGTAATTGCTGAACTTTTGCTCTTTGATGCAAAATATCCATTTCTGCTTGTTTCAAAGTTGAGTAATTCTTGAGAAGCCTCTTATGGAGAATGAACAGGTCACTATTAAGAGGGTTAGCCTGGAGTTGCACATAACAGTTAGATAGGGCAGCCTTAGAGGTAGCCACTCTATCTTTGATATCACCATAATATTGCTGATGCAAAGATCTGAATGCTTGCTTCAAATTCTTCAACTTAGCAAAAAACCTACTGATTTTGCCACTAGGAGGCCTATAACCCCACCCAGAAACAAGACAATCTCTATAATTAGGAGCATTAGTCCAACAATTAAGGAATATGAAGGGCTTATTCCTATGATGAGTTCCATGATGGATGTGAAGAGGAGTTGCTGAGTGGTCAGAGATCCCTGCTTCAGAAAAAGAAGCAGTAGGAGAGAGGTTATGAAGCCAATTTGAGTTCATTAAGATCTTATCCAATTTAGCCCACTTAATTGAGTGAACCTGATGGTTGGACCAGGTGAAGTGGCTGCCAGTAGCAGTGTGATCAGAGAGTTGACAATGTTGTGAGCAAAAGCATAATTCAGTTATGACAGAGGAGGGGTAAATGGTGCCACCTAGTCTTTCATCTGGGGATTTCACCACATTAAAATCTCTTAAGCAAGCCCAATAACCAGTAGTAACCCCAGCCAGAGAGGTAAGAGTGTCCCAAAGAGATCGTCTAGCAGAAGCATTGTTGAAGGCATAAACAAAGGTGCAGCAAAATTGAATTTGGGATGGCAGATGAGTTACTTGGCAGTGGATATGCTGAGCACTGGATCCAAGCTTGGTAACAGAAACAACTGCAGGATTCGAAAGAATCCAAATACGTCCATTATAATGAGAGCTGTAATTATTAAAAAGAGAGAATTGATAAAAGTATTTATCAAAATAGAAGCAGCTTTGTGAGCCTTGACATGAGTTTCCAAGATTGCACAACAATCAATTTTCCTACTCAACAAGAAATCTAGCATTTCTTGCTGTTTTAGGGGGTCATTAAGCCCCCTAATGTTCCATGAAGAGATAATCATGAGGAAATGACCCTAACCGGGTCCATCCCATCATCCAACACATAATCAGTACTTGCAGCATCATCAAATAAGCTATCAAGAGATTGGAACCTATTACTTGTTTTTGTACCAGCTATTTTTTCCTTAGAGCGAGATTTTCCATCCAGATGTTGGGAATGGGGGGGGGGGGGGGGGGGGGGGGGGGTTGAGATCTTGCCTACTATACTGTCAGCTCGAAAACTTTATTTATATACTACTAAAACTTTATTTGTTCTCCTAATTTGTAGACGTGGGACAATATAATCCTAATTAAAATATAAAAAAATAATTAATTAGGTAGTTTAGAAAAGTTGGAGATTACCACGTCGCTCGAAAAAAGTCTCAAATATATATTTATATTGATTGATTAAGTGTGTATTTGACCTGATTTTCAAGTGTTTTTACAACCAAAGAAATAGAAGCTGGGCCAAACACTACTTTTTAAAAAACTAAAAACTAATTTTATTAAACAGAAATTGTAAAATTGACCCCTAAAAACAGAAGTAACAAATTGCTACTTTTGTTTCTATTTTCACGTAACTCATGTGTTGTTGAAGCGCCAAAACCCAAAAAAATACCGCCAAGTACCAATTTCCATATTTTTTTACCTCTTTTGTATATCTATATATAATTATATTTTAGCAAAAAAATTTTAAAAAATTGATAAAAACTAGTTAAGTCAAACACGATAAAACTCATAAAATATTTTTTTTTTTAAAAATTGGCCAAACAGAACCAATTTTATCAAGAAATAATTTTATAAAAACTACTTTACAAAAGTAAAAATTCTTTTTCATAAGTAAGGCCAAATATGCTATAAAAATTTATAAAAGGTGTTTTTTTTTTCGTTTGCTTTCTTATATTTAAATACTCAAAATTCACAAAAACCGATTTATAGTTTTTCAATGTTTATTAATTTTTGAATTTTTTATCAATCAATCTTTTTTATATATAAGTTATTCATGTATAAATTATAACTATTATTTATTATTGATGATTGATGGGTTTTTGAAAACAAATTGTTCCAAATTTTCGAGTTTATATTGATGTAATAATGCATCTTTAAATTTTTAATAATTAACAAAATATTAATCTGTTATTATAATTGAAGAGAAATAG
This sequence comes from Silene conica, assembly GCA_029255685.2. Taxonomy (NCBI): domain Eukaryota; kingdom Viridiplantae; phylum Streptophyta; class Magnoliopsida; order Caryophyllales; family Caryophyllaceae; genus Silene; species Silene conica. Next base: position 19,947,687 of record CM055319.2, read on the forward strand.
GAACATACATCGGAGGTACTACCTCACACTTTTCTTAGTTTTTGGGCATATGTATATTTTTTTTAACATTTGAATATTTTTTTGAGCTTATGAATATTTTTTTGAGCATATGAATATATTTTTTTGAGTTTATGAATATTTTTTTGAGCTTATTACCTTAAATTTTATTTTTTTGAGCATATGAGTTTTTTTTGAGCTTATTACGTTAAACTTTATTTGTTTTGGGCATAAATCTATTTTTTCTAAGCTTATAAAAATTTATAAGTTAGATTTTAATTTTTTTTCGTTAAAACTAAAATATAACTAAGTTTATATGTAATGTTTTTGAGTTTTATTGTAAGTTTTTGAGCTTAATGTATTAATAACTTAACTCGAAAACTTTATACCAATACTCATAATTTTTAAAACTATTGAAATTCAAAACGGCCAGAATATTCAAAGAAATATTTTTGTGAATAATTACACATAATTACTGTAATTAAGGTGAAATAATATGTCATTAAATCAGTTTTAATGACAATTATTTCTCTCCTATTCTCCCTGTAACAGCTATTTTGAGCTGCTATAAATAGTGGGTGTATTTTGGGTATACATACACAGCAATATACAGTAACATACAATCACATAAAAGTCACCATTGTTAGAGAGCTTTTGGAACTTGGGGTGTGAACTATTACCGAGACTCTAGTAGTCGTCGGAACCAGGTCTCGAGGACAGAAAGTCGGCACGTCGATCTTCCGTACCTATTCCGCTTACAAGGTACACATATTCTTACAGTGGTATCAGAGCCAATCGTGTTACGGCTACTGTCCCGACACTAAATAACATGATTAAAATCAAATAAATTTGTTTATATATTTATTTATCATGTTATTGTATGCTTTTATTTTCCGTAAACAACTGACCCATAAATTGAATAATTTTTGTTTACATTGTTCGTTGAAAATAAAAGTTACAAGATCCGTTGTTCTTACTGTTTTGTTATTTCTTACCTGTACTCCGTCTTCCGTCTTCATAACTATGGAAAACCTCATTCGTGTGTGTCACGAACCACCAACCGTAGCCGCGACCTACTATTAATTTTCGAGTATAGGAGCGTGTGTGTCACGCGCCGCCGCCGCCTTGACGCGTTGAGCGCGTGAGTCGGCTCAATCGTCTTCCCCGGCGCCGATCTATGTGATTGCATCGCCGTTTGTCGATAAGGTGGTAAACGGCTGATATGTATTAAGTTTCTGTGTGAAATAATATTTATTAATCGTAATTTATCGTTAAAGAAAATAAAGATCCGTTCTTTATTAACAATGGTTAATGGTATTGTGCAGAGGAAGAAGAAGAAAGGATTAGGTCCTTATTTTTTTCTCTCTGTTTTCTTTGTGGTTTCGTAAAAATACAAGAAATGGAAGGTGGGGGATAAAGTGACTGAGGGTAATAATGATGTTGCAGTAAAGTAGTATTGTATGCTTTCCAACTTGCTTTTTTTTTTTTAAAAAAAAAATAAGAAAAGGACATGTAGTATGAGTGCTCAGTAGTACACATATGAACATATTACTGATAAAAGTAGAGATGACAGCTATACGCGCGCATATATATTGCTTATATTTACAATGGGTTTTACTAGTTTGCGTATTATGAATATGTAATTCTAATTTTTTGACTGATAAAAGTAAAGATGACATTCTTTATCAGTAGTTTTTTTTTGTACTACATAAAAGTACGTTTTTTTTTAATATTTACACAGGTTAGTTTTGTGTAAATGTCTATACTACGAATATGTTTCACTAGTTTATATGTTAAAAAAAACTAATGTAAATCTGTTTTACATATTATTATCATAGTGATAAATCCATGCTAATTTATTTAGCTTATATTTTTTTTTACGAGTTTGTTTCGTAATACGGTTATGAAAAAATTAAGTTTATAGAATTTTATTGTTTATATCATTTTGTGATGATTACTAGCATAGCGAAATTTTCGAACATATGATGTGAATAAATAAAATTCTTGGGGTAATTTAATTTTTTCGAACGTGTCTAATATCCATTATGTTAATATATACTTGTAGATGGCTAAAAATATGATTGGTGACTTCTCAACGACTGAAAAGCTAGATGGTACCAATTATGATATCTGGCGTAGGAAGATTCAGTATCTTCTTAATGAACGCGAGGTACTTGAAACTTTAACAACTACTGTGGCTAAGCCTCAAGAACCTAAAAAACCTGAGGAATTGACCAAGTATAATGAAAATTTGAAAGCCAATGATGAGTGGTTCATAAAGGATCGTTCTGCACGCTTCACCATGTTGTTCTGCATGCATAATGATCTAATTGGTGAGTTCGAAATATGTCCTACTGCTAAGGACATGTGGGACAAGCTTAAGATATCGTTTGGTCAAACATCAGCGACAAGGCTCTGTGCCTTGAACCTGAAGTGGATGGATTATTCGATTGATCCTAAACACAATGTGACCGAACATTTGCGTGTCATGAGTGCTATGATACGTGATCTGAAAGCTGCTGGGTGAGACGTGCCCGATGAGGAACAGATAGTGAATGTGCTTCGCTCTCTTCCTTCCGATACTGAAGAGTGGAAGAATTTTAAGCTACTCATGTCTCATAGTGAAAATATCAAGACTTTCACTGAACTTGCTAAACATGTGGAGATGGAGGTGGAGCGTCAAAAGGCGCTCAAACCACCTACTCCAGCGGCTGCACTCGTTGTTCATAATAAGTTTAAGAATAACAAGGGCAAGAGGGGTAAGAAAGGGAGACGCCCAGCTAATACTCCTACTCCTGGACCACAGGGTGGAATCCAAAAGCAACAAAAGGCTAGAGAGCCTAAAGAGGTCAATTTAGCGCGTGTGAAGTGCTATAATTGTGAGAAGAGAGGTCACTTTGCTAATAAGTGCCCAGAACCAAAGAAGGTACTTTTCTCTTCTAATAATCATGATTTGCTTGTATGTTCCCATGCATTAGTTGCTAATTCTCTTCCTAATTGGATTGTAGATTTGGGAGCGAGCAAGCACATAGTTCGTGATCGTGATGGGTTTATGGACTATCATCAATTTCCGGTGGGTTTACAAACCGTCACGCTTGGGAACGGTAGTGAGGAAGATGTCCTTGGAACTGGTACCTATCAAATAAAGCTTCGTGGAGGCAATACGCTGCTTCTACACGATGCCCTCTATGCACCTGGGGTGCGATGTTGCTTAGTTTCAGTAATTAGTTTATTGAAATTAGGATTTAGTTTCAATTTTAAAGACAGTAGTTTGGAAATTTTGTATCATGGCGATGTGTTTGGCTATGGTATTTTAAAGAATGGTTTCTTTGTACTAGACTTGGATGATATTTATAGCAATTCATCTTACGCTTTTGTTTCTCATTTTGATATAAATTCTGAATCAGTTAAATGGCATGCTAGACTTGGTCATATTGGCCAAGAAAGAATGAATAGACTGGCTAAAGATGGTCTTTTAGACCAGCTTACTAGGGTTAAGTTGCCTATATGTGAGTCTTGTCTAGCTGGTAAAGCAACCAAGAATCCTTTTAGTAAGGCTTCAAGAGCTTTATGTCCTTTAGAGCTAATCCATTCTGACATTTGTGGGCCTTTAAATGTAAGGGCTCATCATGGTGCTATATATTTCCTCACTTTTATTGATGACTATACACGTTTTGGTTATTATTTGTTGTCTCGTTGTTATGAAGCACTTGATACGTTCAAGCGTTTTGTAGCGGAAGTTGAGAACCAATTGGATCGAAAAGTAAAGACACTTCGAACTGATCGTGGTCGTGAATACCTTTCTGATATATTCAAAGGGTTTTGTGAAGAAAAGGGTATACGTAGACAACTTACGATTCCCCATACTCCACAACAAAATGGTGTTGCGGAAAGAAGGAATCGTACTTTACTTGACATGGTTAGGTCAATGATGGCTCAAGCCAACCTACCAATTAGTTATTGGGGAGATGCATTGCTTACGGCAACATACATTCTCAACCGCGTGCCAAGTAAAAGTGTACCCCTCACGCCATATGAGTTATGGTATGAGAGAAAGCCCTCTTTGGATCATTACGCCCATGGGGTTCGGCAGGCTATGTGCATAACCCGACCCATAAACATGGCAAGCTTGGTCCGAGAGCCACCAAAATGGTGTTCATTAGATATCCTGAGCATTCTAAGGGATATGTAATGTATGGTGAGCACCCAAATGGTGGCATGACCGAGATTGATTCTCGTAATATCACTTTCCTTGAGGATGAGTTCCCAACTATTGGTGAAATTAACAAAGATCTCGAGTTGTATGAGTTACAACAACCATCTCTAGGTGAAGAGGGGGAATTTAGAACTCTCGAAGTCACCGGAGATGGTGAAAACCCGTCTAGTGTGAATAATAATGGGAATAGTCCCGCAATTCAAGAAGTTGGGAATTTACCTTCTAGTGAAGATCCACTTGAAATTGAGGTAAGTCCTCAACCATCAAGTGTAGAACATGAGATTAGTTCTCAAGTTCAAGATCCCATTTCTTTGGAAGATAGTGGGAGAGATTCTTCACTTAATGGTGTGGAACGTAAGAGTGAACGAGGGAGAGTTCCTCGACGATATTTCAATATCGAAAAAAGAGTAGAAGAAGCTCTCCTTTGTGCTATTACGGAGATCGATGAACCTAGTTCTTTTAGAGAAGCTATGGAATCACCAAATAGTCAATAGTGGATGGATGTTATGAAGGATGAGATGGACTCTATGACAAGGAATGGAGTTTGGGAACTTGTTGACCTTCCTTCTAAACGTAAGTCAATTGGGAACAAATGGGTTTTCAAAGTCAAGCGTAAAGCGGATGGGTCAATTGATAAGTTCAAAGCCCGATTGGTAGAGAAAGGTTTTACCCAAATTGAGGGTATAGACTATGATGAGACATTTTCTCCTTTGGTGAGACTTGCCTCTATTCGCCTCATACTAGCTCTAGTTGCTCATTTGGACTTGGAGTTGTTCCAAATGGACGTAAAGACTGCTTTCCTCAATGGGACACTTGAGGAAGAGATCTATATGGATCAACCTATTGGGTTCGTCTCAAAAGGTGAAGATGACAAAGTGTGTCGTCTTAAAAGATCTATATATGGTCTCAAACAGTCTTCTAGGCGATGGTATTTCAGATTCCATGAGGCTATAACTGAGTTTGGCTTCTATATGGTGGATGAAAATCATTGTGTGTATGTCAACAAAACTGCAAAAGGGATTGTGTTTCTCTCGTTATATGTTGATGATATACTACTAGCTGGTGACAACTTGGAGATGATTAATGCCGCTAAGCAATGGCTATCCTCTGTCTTTGAGATGAAGGATATGGGAGAAGCTAGGTATGTCCTAGGTGTAGAAATTATGAGAGATCGTTCTAAGAAACTCCTTGGTTTGTCTCAAGAGTCATATATTAAAAAAGTGTTGGAACGATTTAATATGCATAATTCCAAACCCATTGACACTCCAGTTGAAAAGGGTAAAACTCTAAGCCTTGATCAATGCCCTAAAACAGATTCAGAAAAGAAGCAAATGAGCAAAGTTCCATATGCCAATGCGATTGGTAGTTTGATGTACGCCATGTTGTGTACACGGCCGGACATTTGCTATGCGGTTGGCTTGGTGAGTCGTTTCCAAAGCAACCCGGGACCCGCGCACTGGCAAGGAGTAAAGAGGATTATGCGTTATCTTCGTGGCACAAGTGATTTAGTCCTCTGTTTTCATGGTGGAGATTTGAGGCTAAAGGGTTATTCGGATGCCGATTGGGGTGGTGATTTAGATGAGTCTAAATCAACCTCAGGATATGCTTTTATCCTTAGTGGAGGTGCAATATCCTGGTGCAGTAAGAAGCAAGATTGTATTGCTTTGTCAACTATGGAAGCAGAGTATGTCGCTGCTAGCCTTGCCATTTAAGAGGCAATGTGGTTGAGGTGTTTTCTTCAGGATCTGAAACTTACTCCTAAAGTTGATGAACCTGTTGAAATGTTTTGTGACAATACTGCTGCTATCCAATTTGCCCAGGATCCGAAATTTCATAGGAAGACCAAACATATTAAGAGGCGTTATCATTTTGTTCGAGACGCCATAAAGAATAAAGAGATAGCCATTAAGTATATATCGACTAATAAGATGATAGCTGATCCGTTAACTAAACCTATTGCGGAGATGTGTTCCGAACCCATGTAAGAAGCTTAGGTTTGCAAAGGTTTTAGTTTTTTAGCTTGTAATCTTATTTAATGTTTTTCTTTGGCATGTATTAGATAATGGATTTATATTAAGCATTATGGAATAAAATTTGTTTTTCTTCTACAAAATGTTTATAAGCATATGTTGCATGTTAAGGCACGTTAGAGATGTCACCAAGCTATATGATGCCTAGTCACACAGGTAATCGCCTTGACACTAGTGGAGTATCAAAATGAGACTGAGTCATATTGACACTTTGTGTGTTGGAAGGAGGGATCTATACTTGTGTAGTATAAGTAGTCCATTGACTCTTTACATAGTCGCCTTAGTAAGTCTAAGATGAGACTCTAAAAGAGTTGAGTATGGAACACATGTCTTTCATACTAAGCTTATGAAACCGAATCTAGAGTGGAGGATTGAGCATTGAGTATGCTAATTAGGCAACTCGGGTTAGATACTTGTGTAGTGTCTAGTTTTAGATTTGCACAACATAGAAGAGTGGCATGCCCACCGTAGTGGGAGCTATGTTGTGACGCATATATCATACTATGTGTGTTTTGTCGACCGTAAGGAGTGACAGATGACTCCCTAATCTGTTACTGTGTGAACCCTATTTTTGGTACGAAGCCCTTTGACTTTGAGCTGTGAGATGAAATTGAGATTTGATGTTGCTACTTTAGCGTGATTTCGGAGAATCATAAGGCGGGTCATGTTAGGAAAGCAGTCAAGTTAAGATGGATTTTCATAGTGTCTTAGGAATGGTCAATTCAACTACACCATGTTAAGCCCGCCCGGCGGTTATATTGTGTATATAACTACATAACATGTTATAGCATAAAGGGACAGTGTATGCTGCGGTGTTGTTTGAATGATCTAGGGAATTGTTATTATGAAAGTGTTATGTTAGTTTGATGGTGGCTTAATATAACACTACTTGTTACATATTGGTCGCACGCCCCATTTTCCTGTATGAGATGTGATTGATAGTTTTGTTATAAGCTTGGCTGTGTGACCAAGTGGGAGGATAGACTCGGTTGTGTGGCCGAGTGGGAGTATTGAAATTCAAAACGGCCAGAATATTCAAAGAAATATTTTGTGAATAATTACACATAATTACTGTAATTAAGGTGAAATAATATGTCATTAAATCAGTTTTAATGACAATTATTTCTCTCCTATTCTCCCTGTAACAGCTCTTTTGAGCTGCTATAAATAGTGGGTGTGTTTTGGGTATACATACACAGCAATATACAGTAACATACAATCACATAAAAGTCATCATTGTTAGAGAGCTTTTGGAACTTGGGGTGTGAACTATTACCGAGACTCTAGTAGTCGTCGGAACCGGGTCTCGAGGACAGAAAGTCGGCACGTCGATCTTCCGTACCTTTTCCGCTTACAAGGTACACATATTCCAAAAGTCAAAAACATTATTATGGATGCTCAAAATGTATAAAATTGATGGTAGTACATCGGATGTATGGTCCTTCTACTGATAATTGAATGATGTGCTCAAAAAGTTGTTGCTTTATTTAGACATTTTGTAAAATTTGAACACCATCTAAAATAAATATTAATTTTAAATAATGTGGTATATAAAAAATTTGTAGGAAAAATATACAATGGGAAAATTTCGAAATGAACAAAAATTTGCGTTCTAGTGTTGTAGAAGAAATTAAAATATTTTCTTTTCCCTTTTTTTAAGAGACCCTATCACTATTGCACACGAACTTTTGATGATGAATAAACGTGGATATTCTAAATTTTTTTTTATTAATCATAAACTAGTTTTAAACCCGTGCAAATTGCACGGGTATATTTTTAGAAAAAATGTGGTGGATAATTAATATTATCAAATAATGTCAATAATACGTAAATATTTTGCATTCAATTTCTATTATATTTCTATTATATTGATAATAGTTGCTGAAATGTTTTGCTCCAAATCAATTATCGGTGATGATTGGCTATCGTACCAGATCTGAGAGAATTTTTACAATTTAAATATTTTCGGAAAATAAAGATAAATTTATATTTCGTAATCATTGTCTTTACTGAAACAATTTCTAATTAAATACTTTTGTTTCTAATAAAATTATTTAATTATATTTAATAACAATTTGCTTGTATATATATTTTATGCATATAATATATACAGCATACTTTTATGCTTTTGTTGATTTTTATGAAGTATATAATTAGTTACATAAAGGAGTTTATAATATTTTTTATATTTGATTTTAAGTATATATATAACCATTCATCAAAAATCAAAATAAGTTTTTAAAATATATATACAAAATTACGCCATTCCTGATTTAAATAAAAATGTTCGTAATGTTTCAGAATCTACGATTTTGGCATTTATTTAGAAAACGTAGTATATTAAGTTGTTATTGTGCAGGAAAATCATCAAATATTATGCGGGATCCACCTGAGTACGGCAACTCATATTAACTCATAATCAGATTATAATTTGCGTGGAGGAGTTTATAATTTTTATTACGCTATTAACTCGTAATCAGATTATTTCCGTGGAGGAGTTTATAATTTTTTTTCCTGATTGTATATTAATATTACGTTATTTTAAATCATGTTTAAACTTTTTTATGTTCGGTTTATTATTGTTGTAAATTGTTATTAATTATAATATTCTAATCATCTAAATAAATTGTGGTCTAATTATCACAATGTCTATTTCTAATTAATTGATTTATATAAAAATGTTCGTAATGTTTCGTAATCTACGATTTTAGGCATTTATTTGGAATACGTAGAAATATTATGCGGTTATTGTGCAAGGAAATCATAAAGTATTGTGCGGGACCCACCAGAGTGAATTAAAAAAAAATACTTGGATGAATGACGTGGCGCAACCACAGCCTGATAAATGTTTCAGAATTTATATAGATAAGAGTCTCATTTGTAACAACATATCTGTCGCAAACTAGCGACGGGTCAAGTATTATCTACTTGAGTAGAAAAAGACAAATTATTTGTTATTTTCTATGGTTTGTCTTATATACGCAAGTAAGATAACTCGACCCATTAGAAATTTGCGACGGATATATCCGTCGTAAAAAGACTTATTGTTTATTAATAGAAGTGTAAATTGATAATCAGTACCAATAAAATGACCATTTTTAATGAATGGTACCAACATAAATACTTATTAGTAAATAGTACCAGTTTAATTACTCCGTTCAATAAGTAGTACCAACTCACCGGAAACTCGCACTTTTCAGGGGGATTTGAATTTCCCGCCTATATTTTGATTTTTTATACCTATTTTACCCTCCCCTAATTTTTAACCATTTACCCCTCACCTCTCCTCTCCCCAGTAGGGATGGGAACGGGCCGGATCTGGATCGGGTCCAGTAGGATCCAGATCCAGATCCTCATTGCATACCCTGGATCCAGATCCGATCCAGATCCAACGGGTCCAAATATGTGAGATCCAGATCCGGATCCAACGGATCCGGGTCGGATCCGGGTCCGTTGCGGGTCCAAGTTTCTAACCCCACATTATAAAAAAAACAAAAAAAAAACTCATGCGTCATAACACTATTGATATCCATTTTTCGAAATACAATAAAAAGGAGAAATAGCTAGTAGCGTATCAATTATTTTCAACCAAATATTACAAGTAATAATTATTATGACAAAATAATCCAAACACAACTCAAGAAATAAAATAATTAAGACGTAAAACTTCATATTTTTACTTTGAAAACGGGTCCAGAAACGGATCTGGATCCTTCAGGGTCTGCGTAGGAGGATCCAGATCCAGATCCGTTTTAAAAGTAGTGGATCCTGATCCGACCCGGATCCAACGGGTCTGAAAAAATAGGATCCAGATCCGGTCCATTAGGGTCGGGTCTTACGGATCTGGACTGGATCCAGGATCCATTGCCATCCCTACTCCCCAGCCACCACCACACACCCTACCACTGCAATGAATTACCGCACCTCCACCACAACTACATCTCTGACCCCCTTGCTTTCCTTCGTTTCTAGCTACAACTCCACCATCAATTTTAATTAACAATGACAATTCTCAATCAAATGGCCAAACTCCATCTAAAACCATCAATATACCCAAATTCTCATCTTATTTCGTTCTCTCCTAAATTCCATAGCCAATTCAAGCTCTCAAATCAACAATTCATGGTTGCCAATTAGACACGATAATATACTAACCATTCACCGTCTCCATCTCCAACACCGAACTCAGAATCAAAACTCGATTCCAGTTCACTATTTCCACCAATCGAAGTCGTGATGAGCTGCTCCTCCACCTCCGTTTCGCACTATCAATCATCATCACCATCGAGCAGTACCGCTTCGTCGCAATACACAACCACCATAAGCGACCCGTCACCATTCAATCTGAAGCGCCATAAAAGTCCAGCATCTATAGCACTGCTCTCCTTCTGATTAGTCTTACAGCTTCTCAATTTCGGTACCAAAACCGATCTCATGCGTAGCTCAATTGAAGCTCTAATTGATAAGAATGAAGAAGGGAAGATGAGAAGTCGGGTCAATGCTAATTCACTGGACTTCAGGAAGGACCTATCTGGGTTGAGCGTGAAGTTGTCCGGGGTAACGTGATTACGTGATCAGTCCGAGTGCATGTTTATATGTATTGTTGCAATTCAGTGCGGCGGGTGTATTGTTGCAATTCAGTGCGGCGTCATGCGTGGGTTTTAATTGTAGGCATTGTCTTTTTGAGTTTTTGTTTAGTGGGTCGTAGCACGTGCTAATGTCACTTGCCATTTATTTTGTTGGGTGGTGTTGGTGGTTGGAAGATAAGGGGGGGTTAAAGTTGGTGGCGGTAGTAAGGGTGGTCTAGGTGGTTATTGGGTTTGTGGGTATTATGGTGCTTGAGTTAATGTGAGACTAGTTAATTAATAAGGGCATTTTAGTCATTTCATGTCAATTTTGGCCGAAAAATGGGACTTGGTACTACTTATTGAACGGAGTAATTAAACTGATACTATTTGCTAATAAGTTTTTATATTGGTACCTTCATTAAAAATGGTCATTTTATTGGTGCTGATTATCAATTTACACTTAATAGAATGAAAATTTGTCAATTATATAAAAGCGAAAAAGTTATATGCATAATTGATTGAAATTTGTTTAAGAAATATATTATGAAAGTTGTAATATTATACTACTCCCTCCATTCATTTCCACTTGGTACATTTGCTTTATGCACGGGTTTTTACGTATTGTTAAAATATTAATAAAAGTACAACAAATAGGTGTAAAGTGTAGTATTGTGTTGAAAAAGTGGGCCTTAATAGTGTTTTTATAGTATTATAGTATTAAAAGTACAACCAAATAAGGAAAGGTGCAAAGTGGATTCGAATGGACCGAAATGGAATAGGTGCAAAGTGGATATGAATGGAGGGAGTACTTTTTATGCTTATATTTTTCGAAAATCGAGTAGCTTAGAATGAAAAGTTGAAGTTCCAAACCTGAAATCATCAAATCGGTGCTTATGAAACGTAACGAATTGATACCAAAGTCAAAGCATATTACCCAGAACTGGGCATTTAGACTCTTGTGTCGGTTTGATCCAATCTCTACATTTGCATTAAATTAAGGTTACGTAACTATACCCATTGACATGCTTTCAATTATTTCTAGTTACATTATTTCAATTTATTTATTTTCAATGGATTTATATTATAATGGCGTACAATAAGCCTTCTTTGCGACGGATATATCCGTCGTAAGCTTGTAAGGGTCAATTCTCTCATTTGTGTACATAAGACAAAATATTGAAAATTTCAAATGGATTGTCTTTTTCTATCAAAGTGGATAATATTTAACCCGTCGTAAATTTGCAACAAATGTGTATCACAAATGAGAATTTATGAGTGGCGTATGAACTCACACTCCTTTAATTTGTGTAAAGATAGTTTTAGATGATTGAAATAAACATATAACGACCCCAATTAGAACACATGACTACAAGGACAAAAGCTACGGCCAAATCATAAATAAATGGGTAAATTTAACAAATAAATAAATGAAAGTCGTATTAATTTAATAACTTGGACAAAGATTATATGATCCATAAGCCATAAACCCATAGGTAAATTCAATGTCTTAATAACCTTTGGCCTTCACTCAGAAAGAGCAAAAATTCTCATTGAAAACGGCCACTATTCGTCACAAGTTGAAAACGAATATATAAAAGAATCATCCAAAATTCTTATATATCCTTCATTTTAATTTTATTAACGTCTTTCCATTGTGCGGTGAACTAAATCGAGAGATGATACTTATATGACCATCATCCATTGTAATGCGTAGTTTTATAAATACAAAACAAAAAGAAATTCAACTTATTATATTATTTGTATACGATAAAATTGGAACATAAAAATGTATGATTGATAATATAGTAGTCTTAGAAGGGATGAGATAATCTATGTTTTTTTCTTAGTTCATTTTAATTCATCTCGTAAATAATAATAGTTATATTTTACTCTCGTAGATATTTTAATTTCACTCCCACTTGTTAAATTATGTGAGGGATAATTTGGAAATTAGGAAGAAAACAGAAATATAACTATATTTAAAGACAGTATTATTTGTTTCCATTTATTTCATCACTAATCCATTTTTTCATGTATTAATTATAGAATCCCCTCATAATTAAATCTCGACTATTAAATAAATAAATAATAATACTTGTATGGCTCTTTGGCTTAAAGATAGGGACAGGAATACGAAATTTTTTCACTCCCGTGCCAGTGAACGGAAAAGTAAAAACACAATTTCGATGATTAAGGATGAAAATGGAGTTGTAAAAACCAGAGATACCGAAATTGCGGGTGTGGCTACTTCTTATTTCCAAGGGCTGTTTACTTCTTCTAACCCTATCCATTTTGATGATGTTCTAATGGGTTTGCAAGGGCGAGTTACTGACAGGATGAATGAGGGCCTGCGCAAAGAGTATACCGAAGCGGAAATAGTGGATGCTCTCCAACAAATGCATCCCCTTAATGCTCCAGGTCCAGACGGTATGAATGCCTTATTCTTTCATACTTACTGGAGTGAGGTGGCGCCTGTTGTGGTTAATTCTGTGCTTCAGATTCTGAGAGGGGATAGGTCGGTCAGGGACTTAAACAAAACCAATATTGTTCTAATCCCGAAAAAGAAAGCTTCGGATAAAATCCAAGATTATCGACCTATTAGCTTGTATAATGTAGCCTATAAAATTGTTTCAAAAGTTCTTGCACATCGACTTAAATGTTTTCTGGGCGAAGTTGTTTCTGTTAACCAGAGTGCTTTTACTCCGGGGCGGTTAATCTCGGATAATGTGTTGATTGCTTTTGAACTTTTTCACTATATGAAGAGTAATCGGTCGGGTGAGGGTTATATGGCTATTAAGTTGGATATGGCTAAAGCGTATGATAGGATTGAATGGGGTTTTTTAGGCCAATGCTTGAGTACTATGGGGTTTGATAGGGCGTGGATTGATAGAGTCATGGACTGTGTTTCAACAGTTGAGTTCTTGGTGTTAATTAATGGGATGCCGACGCGGGAATTCAGGCCGATGAGGGGATTGAGACAAGGGGATCCGCTCTCGCCTTATCTGTTTATTCTGTGTGCGGAGGCTTTGTCCAATCAGCTGCGGAGGGCGGTGGAAGAGGGCTCGCTCCACGGTATTCACATTTCGCCAGAGGCCCCGACCATATCCCATTTATTGTTTGCAGATGATAGTGTCTTCTTCACCAAAGCAAATACAGTTGAAGCGGAAGTGGTTATTTCGATTCTGTCTCGGTATGAAGCTGCTTCAGGCCAATTAGTGAACCTCGATAAGACTACTGTTTCGTTTAGCAAGGGGATTAATCGAGAGAGGCGGAATCTTGTTACTGCGAAACTTGGGATGGTGGAGGTTGAGGAACAAGCTCGATATTTGGGGCTACCTACGGTGATAGGGCGCTCTAAAAAAGTGCTGATGGATATCATTCGCGATAAGATTAGTAAAAGACTTTCGGGTTGGCGCGGAAAGATGTTGTCTAGAGCGGGTAGGGAGGTTCTCATAAAGGCGGTTGCCAATTCACTCCCTACCTATGTGATGAGTGTTTTTAAAATTCCGGCCAATTTCTGTGAAGAGCTTAGAGCTTTGGTGTCTCGTTTCTGGTGGAATCATACGGAGGGGCGAAAGGGCATTTCTTGGGTTGCTTGGAGGAGACTTTGCCAACCGAAAGGAATGAGAGGGATGGGTTTCAGGGATTTACGATTTTTCAACCTTGCACTGTTAGGTAAGCAAGCTTGGCACCTTATTGCCAGCCCGGAAAGCTTATGGATGGAATAGGGACAAGGTGGATGCATTTTTTTTGCCTTTTGAGCGGGATAGAATTCTCAATATTTGGATCAGCGATTCTCGGCCAACTGATGAGTGGTACTGGGAAGCGGATCATGACGGGCTGTATACTGTCAAGTCTGCGTATTCTCTTCTAGCTGGTGTACATGGGAATTTTAATTATGGGGATACGTGAACGTCGGATAGGAATCGAGAGAAATGGATATGGTCTCGCCTTTGGAACGTTCCGGTATGGCCCCGTATCAAGCTATTTTTTGGCAACTGTGTAGCGAGGCTCTTGCAACTGGCGTTAACATTGCAGCGCGGACCCGAGGTGAGTCTCCTGTTTGTCCTTTATGTAATTCTGTTCTTGAATCGAGTCTACATTTATTTCGTGATTGTGGTGTAGCCTGTCGGGTTTGGGAAGGGATGGGGCTGGTGCGAGATGAAGAGGAGGAGGGGGGTGGCGTGAGGGATTGGGTTGATATGAAGTGGCGGTTGCTGGGAGGGGTGGAACAGCGGCTGTTCATGATGGGGTGTTGGGCCATTTGTGAGCACCGTAATAAGGTGTTGTTTGAAGGGCGACAAGTGAATCCAGAAGCCGTTGTTCAGCGGGTTAAAGATGTGGCTCATGAAGGGGAGGGTCTGGCTGGTGACGCGGGAAAGGGGGGCTGTAGCAGGAGGAGGGTTGGGCAGGAACAAGCGCGGTGCGAGGGGCGTTTCGCCAGGTACAGTGGTGGGAATTGGTGTAGTTTGCAGGGGGTCACATGGTAATGCGTTGTGGGGAATTGCGGTTAAGTTGCAGGAGTCGTGGGAGCCAATTGTAGGGGAGGCAGTTGTTGTCTTGGAGGGGACGAAGGAGGCGATTCGGCGCGGACACACTAATGTGATCATTGAAAGCGATTGTTCCAGAGTTATCGATGCTCTAAATAGTTGTTGCAAAGGCAGAAGTGTTTTTCATTTAGTTTTGGATGACATTGTTTGTTTACGTTCTTCTTTTCTAGTATAGCATGGTCGTTTACGTGTAGAGAAAACAATACTGTTGCCCATTCGTTGGCTCATTTGCTTTGTTTGGAACCGAGTAGGGAGAAGTGGATAGATTCTCTACCGTCGTCTGCGAACATGGCTATAATGTATGATTTATCGTTAATGCAGTAAGTTTCGGCTTTCCTTTCAAAAAAATAAAATAATAATACTTGTATTATGCTCTCTTAATTTTTTAATTTTTCTCTCACTTCTTAAATCATTTGAGGGATAATTTGGAAATTAGGAAGAAAACATAGATATAAAAATAGTACTCTCTTCTATTCAAAATAAGTTTTCCTATTTTTTTTTTGTCTATTCCTAATAACTTCTCTATTTCCCTTGCTGGTAAAGTTTTATAATTATTTTAATCAGCTCACCCAATTGAGTTTGTAAACAAGAACTTTTAAATAAAGTTTGTCCCATTGCAGAATAAAGTCATTTAAATGAAAAATCGGGTTTGAGATACAGAACTGAGTTTTTCCAAAATATAAGAAAAATTGACCAATAAACAAAAATTGTAATTAAATGAAAAACATTAAATAATATAGTGTGTGTCACACTGAATAAATTTATTTAAACTTCTCCCATTGTGACAAAATGTTCTTAATTTTTAAGAAAAGTTGACTTGCTCTTATATTTTATTCTTATTTTAATGATTTCATCCAACAACAATACTGTACGGTACCTTCCCTGGCCTTTCTCCAATTACCTAACTCTACAACAACAAAATTTTATATTTATTATAAGAAAATCCTTAAATCTTGTAACTTTCCTCAATAAAAAAAAGTTATCGAAAATAGAAGAGAGTATTATATATTTCCTGTTAGAATAAGTCAATATGTAATATTGTAATTATTTGATTATTATTCTGTTTCCTAGATTAGTGTATATTGTTACCTAGTTTATAGCGATATCTTATGTATCTATATCGATGAGCATAATCAATACAGGTCACCGATTAATCTCCTTTATGGTATCAGGTTTCTAGGTCATCTTCTGCTTCCGCTCCAAATCTCATTGTTCTTCTTCTTCTACTGACCTCACGTCACAAATCCGACCTCACGTCAATATGTCTCCCGATGCAAAATCGAATTTTCATCCGGCCCTTGCCGTGAACAACATCACCAACCACATCCCTGTCAAACTTGGCATGGATAACGACCAATATCCGTTATGGGTCGCGTTGTTCACCAATCACGCAAAATCCAACCGCGTCCTCCATCACATCGTTACGCCTAAAGTCCCAAAAGGCCGACTACCGACGACGAGATAGAGAAGTGGGACACTCTTGACGCCACGGTTCTTCAATGGATTTATTCCACCATCACTACCGATCTCTTGGAAACCATCGTCGAAGCCGACTCCACCGCTATAGAAGCCTGGACTCGTCTCGCCGATATTTTTCAAGATAACAAGAACTCTTGAGCCGTGACACTCGAACAAGAGTTCGCACATATAGAGATGGCGGATTTCTCCTCGGCTTCAGCCTATTGTCAACGGCTAAAGTCTATCGCCGATCAATTAAAAAATGCCGGCTCTCCTGTTTCCGACAGTCGTTTGGTTCTACAGTTAGTGTCCGGTCTTACTCCGGCATACCAAGGCGTTGGGACGATTATTCGTCAGAGCAACCCCCTCCCCGCTTTCTATCGAGCGCGTTCCATGCTCACTCTCGAGGAAGCTGGCTTCGCCAAACAGGCCGCTACCGGTTCGTCTGAGGCTTTGTACACACGTGGTGGTGTCGACGCCGAGAATGGAGGCTCCTCCTCCAAAGGTGCTGCTACAACTGGGAAAGGGGGTCGTGGACAGGGAACAAATGGCAAGAAAAAGGGGAACAAAGGCGGTAAGGGGAACGGAAAGGGATAGAGTACCTCCTCTGCTCCGGCTGCAACTCCCGTCACCACTCCGTCATCCTCTGCTCAACCGCAATGCCCTGGTGGCTATGGACCGTGGCAGTGGCCCTCATCTCCTTGGGGTTACCCACCGTGTCCATACCCATCTACCCCATGGACTCGACCCGCCTACCCCTCTCGGGCTCAACCAGGCATTCTCGGTCCTCGCCCAGCGCACGCTTTTGCTGCTGATGGGTATGTTCCGTCTCAGACAGACATCGAAGCCGCGATGCTTACGCTCGGCATTACCCCACCCGAGCCCTTCTTCATGGACACTGGTGCTACGTCACACATGACGGCGAATCATGGTACGCTCTCGTCTTTTGTTAATTCGAGCTCTCGTAATGGTATTATTGTCGGAAATGGTCAAACTATTCCAATTAAAGGTTACGGACAGGCCACTTTACCTTCCCCGAACCCGCCCCTAGTTCTGAAAAACGTCCTATATGCCCCTCAATTAGTTAAAAACCTTATTTCTGTTCGAAAATTCACTACCGATTAATCTCCTTTATGGTATATTGTAATTATTTGATTATTATTCTGTTTCCTAGATTAGTGTATATTGCTACCTAGTTTATAGCGATATCTTATGTATTTATATCGATGAGCATAATCAATACAAGTCACCAATTAATCTCCTTTATGGTATCAGGTTTCTAGGTCATCTTCTGCTTCCGATCCAAATCTCATTGTTCTTCTTCTTCTACTAATCCATTTTTTCTTGTATTGTTTAACCAACTTATAGTTAAATGTTGAAGTATTTAATAAATACGTATATAATATACTTCCGTTTGGGTTGTTTCTGAGTCTTACAAGAATAGTGGGATTCAAGAAATAGGGAGTATTGTTATTGGTACGAGAAAATTCGGATTTACCTATGCAGAGGCCACTCGATTAATTAGTAGGTTTGATGGTTACTTCACTTACTTGGGATCATTAAATGGGTAGTTAAAACTTAAAATAGTAAGTCTTGCTTACGATGGGTCACCATTTGTGACGGATATTTCGTAAGATAAAATGGATATAAAATGAGTTAGTGGAGAAAGGGGACCACATGAATAGTGTTGGAAAGAGAGAAAAAATGGGTATTTTGTGAGAGAAAACGGTATCCGTCACAAGTTTGCGACGGATAGTGTCGTTGCAAATAAGAATTTGTGAACTTAAAAATAGTAGTCCATAGTTGTAGAGTTGTGGTGGTAATCTAGTTAGCACCAACACGAATACGGACACGGACACGGACAAAATATCCCACGAAATTTAGTACACGTGACACATATTTAAATATAATAAAATATACGTATAATATTATTTTTATCATGTATTTGAAACTAAATTTAAACAAGTAAATGTGCAATTTAACTTTTATTATAACTAATTCTCATTTTTTTCACCCAAACTCATCTTCTAATCGATTTTTTTTAAAATTTTATTTCTCGTCTAAACTATAATATGCTTAGCCATGTGTCCAACGAATGTCGAGTGTCCGTGTGTTAAACACGGTGTCGAATACGGGACAACTAACTAAGAAAAGTGTCCGTGCTAGGTAATAAGTAATAAAGTCAACTGATAGTGATTGGTGAGTTGAGTAGTAATTACATAAGACATTGAAACTCGAAGCCATCCAAAAACTGACAAAGAGCAGGATCAATACACACAGTTTACTACTAGTAGTTTAGTGTAGAGATGCCGAAGCATTAATAGAACCAGCTGCACTTATACTTAGCATATATTGCTCTCATTAAACAATTCTAATCACTAATCAATTAATTAATTAATCATTCATTCATGCATGTGTATTGTTGTACGTAATACCTTTGAATTCAGCTTGGATTTAGGAAATTATGGCATCTAAATACGTACATTATTTCACATTATTTTACGGAATTACTTTTGACATGCGTATTTTAATTTTTTCACGTACATTTGTTGAAAAAGTTTTCATAACATATCCCTCTCATAAACACAATCATCTTCCTTTTTCCGTAACATAATCAAATTATTAACTAGATATATACACATCTTGCCTAAAATCGAATCGAATATATTTGAACAATGAATTATAAATCTCCTATTTATGAAGTAGATTTGCTTTTTAACAATTAAATATGTCTTTTTTAAATTATTATGTTTATGCATAACAATTAATTTTAACTAGGGTTTGACAAAATGTTAGAATTACAATAATTTGATTAGTTAAATTTCAGTTTGTAATTAAACGTGCTATGATCTTAATCCAACAGTTGTCACTAAAATTCAAACTACAACTATATTGACGATCCACAGAGCATGAATACAAATGTAATTTCGGAACATCTGGATCATGGAACGTAATTTTTTGTTTTAATATTAATTAATTAGCATGGGATGTGGCCGTGAACAAAGTCAACCTTTTCTTTCAACTCTAGAGGCATTTTATAAATTATGGTGAAAACGACTCATTCTCTTAATCCTAAGAAACTGGAGACTTTGACGGTTAAGCACATCCAGTGCTTGGTTAGAGGCATGGAATAGCTCGCGTATCTAACCATACTGGTAGTTTGGAGGCATTCTTGGCCTCTTACATCGAGTAGAAATCCCTTTACTGTAAAAGGGATATAATTTCTTGCAATCCTATTGGTCCATAATTTTTAAAGAGAGAAAATGTTTTTATTTTTGTAGGGCCCCATGTTCTTTGTGTGAATTAATTAGTTGCTCCATTCCTTTCCATTTAATTAATTTCTCATAAGTTTAAATTCAAAAATACAAGAGACCTTTATTTTGTAAGATTTATGCTAAGTTGTTAACTACTATTAAAATCAACATCTATAAAAAGTCCTGAAAATTAAATCAATCTCCATTCAAATCACGATTTATCTATTTAAAAAAATCATTGATAAAACCATTATTAAACTAAGAAATTTAAATATAATAATATCATCAATTAACTAAACAAATCTAAAAAAAATTATAAATTCACATCAACTACATGTATACGTTAGAATACAAGTGGAGAGTCTTTATGCGAGAATGATTTGTGTGTTAATGTGACCAGATTCCAAACTTAAGGGGCTAATTACCACTCACACGATAAATAAAAAACAATAATTATTCAATAAAATCAGCATGAAAAATCATTTAAATTTTTATACTAACAAATGATTAATGAGTAAACCCGTGCAATTATGCACAGTATAAAACTAGTATACGGAAAAGAGACATTAAATTAAAGCCCGATCAACCCATATCTCGGAGCGGCTTGCACCGGAGGACGGCCACAACAACATCACTGACGGCTGAATTGATTGGAGCAATTGAACAAAGATGGTGGTGTTGGTGGATAAGGGAAGCAGTAGGTTATTGGGCCTGTACTAGATCGTCTATCATTCGAGTTATATCATTTAGGGTTTTTATTAAGTGACGCGATATTATAAGTAGCTCATCACATATCAATATAAAACAACACAATCAATAACACAATTACTATTCTATTTTCTAATAGGAAGAGAGAACAAAAAAATAACTGAACATGCATAAGAAAGATCACAAGGATAAAATTGAAAAAACATATGTAAAAGAGTAACGTATGTAAAAAAGTAATGTGTGTGAAAAATACTTCCCTTATTTTATTATTAACCCCTGTTTTTTCTACTCTGGTTATTACGTTATATTGTGTGTATTTAGGATCTTTATATATTGTTGCCAAAAAAAGTGATATGTGTATTTAGGAATTAGGAGCTTTCTGAATTCTGTTGGGCCTCACCCATTTCAATCGGCATGATTTATCTACACAGGTCATAGGCACATAGCCCACCCCAACATCTAGTACAATTGATGCTCCAACTTCACATAATTAGCTACTAAAAACGGTAATGCTACTTCCTTTTCATGTTTGCCTCCCTCCCTCCCTACTCACTCTATTCATCTGTAGCATAGGCCGCACGTGAACGCCCTTTATTGACCTACTTTTGTATTTCTTCTTGCTTACAGGAATGCTATGCTCTTTTCGTGCTCCTCAAACACTAAAACGACACGAGCCGAGTGTCCTCCTTCCTTGCTTGCGACGTGACTGTGATCGTGCCATTGCCATTTTCCTCGGCTGTTGTCCCTTCAATCAAGGGCCTTTATTAAAAGTGATAAAAAAAGAAACGACAGGAAATTGATCTGGTTATGAAAAGCAAAGGGCTATCCGTGAACTAGAAGATATGCATATATATCGCAAATGGGCTTCAGCTTTGCTAAAGGGACTTCCATCTTACTTGCACGGTTGCACCCCAACAATGTTAGGGCATTATAGCGAGCCTAGTACAATAATTAAGAGTATCCATGGAGAATTTCATTCAAACTTGTAATCTTAAAAGGTACTTGACCAAGAATCTTACACTTTAACAAAAATGTCATCCCTATTCTCTAGGTTTTTCACACCTTTGACAACCGTTCGAATTTTTCATGTAAAAATGAATTTGAGGGTAATATTTTACAATTTGACTTTGTAATCTCTCACAACCTGTTTTACTTGCTCTTTTATCTTACAGTACAAACTTATGTCAAATTTTCCCCTCACAAAAAATATCCATTTTTTTTCCATTAGTACAATTATGAGAAGATATTAATTAGGAAAAAATTATGTCCGGTTTAATAACCGTATCAAAAAATCTCAAATTGTATAGGACTCGCTAACGTTCTAAGAATTTGGTGAACGAAAAACATGGGTAAGTCATAAGTGGATAACGACTCATTTTGTGAGGATCACTTTTGGCAGCAGAGGTTCAAAAAATTTAGAATAAGAATTGTTTCGGATTTAAGCAATCAAGTCAGCGTTGTCCAAGCTTGAGTTGGGTTACCCGCTTCTTTTGGATGTTGTATGAGATGATTCCTTGCTACCTTGGCCTTTGTCTGTGCACATACAACACACAAGGCTTAGGGGGGAGGGGGTGGGGGTCGATATGGTATCCTCAAAACTATACTCGAGACTCTTGACGTGAGGCTCGATCTCAATATCTCTCTTATAAGCTTTTGCGTGAGGGTCGATCTCAATCTCTCTCTTATAAGCTTTTGGTAGTCTTACTTCTAGAGAGAGAATATTGTCTTACTTTTAGAGAGAGAATGTTATTATTATTATTATTGTTGTTGTTGTTGTTGTTGTTGTTGTCACGAGACGTGTAACACCCTCATAACCCCAGAGCCTTTAGGAAGGACCCTTAGACTATGAAAGTGTCACCATCTCGGTTTTCCGAGGTACAATATCAAAGGAAAGACACGAGTAACTTTTTATAAAGACACGAGTAACTTTTTATAAAGATTATTTAAGTGACGTACAACTGTCTCAAAAAAAAAATGTCTAGTCTGCGGAAGCTAAAGAATAAAAAATAAAGTCTACGACTAAGATTACTAAAATGTGATGTCTAATCCATCACAGCCACAAGCATCAATCTCGTCGTATTACCTGAGAATCTGCTCCCTATAACCATGGATCATCACAGTAAATAAAGAACATATGTCAGTTACTGTCAAGTAAGACGGTCACTACCAAATGCAATAACAAATACACAATAAGCATACTGATATCATCATCAAATCAACCTCACAAGTGGCGACCTCTAGTCCCACAACCAAGCCCACTTGCTTGCGGCAAGGGATACCCAGACCATTAATGTGCAAATCCCTCCGCAGCGGGATCCACGAAGGGTAATTGTAGGATTGAGAGCCATTTTCAATCAATGGTACCAAACATATGTTCCATAAATCAATCTCAAACTCGCAATGATATTAGTCTTACAATATAGTAGAAACCCGTCACAACCATACATAATAATAACCGAGTAGGGAAAATCCCACCTCAAGGCAAATCACAAATAAAAGCAAGGAATCCAAACAAGTTCTACCACCGCTCTTCTATGAATTCTCCTCCTAAGACAACATACATCTGATTACTAATTGATCGTCACACATAACCATAAACTCAATAAATTAACTAGACGATTAAGAATTTACTTGAACAACGACGACACAAGGCTAGGATAATCAATGCGCGACTAAACTCCGGTATGTAATTAGGGATTTAGGGTAGAAGAGTTCGGGAGAATTTACTGTTTGCGGCATAATTAACTTAGTGTACATGATTTTTAACTTCCGAAATCCCCTAATTAACCTATCGCGACATTGACACGGAAAGACGCACTCGGCCGACTACCGAATGTACTCGGCCGAAGTGGACCAGCTCAACCGAGTATCGAGTACTCGACCGAGTTCGCCTAACTCGACCGAGTATGCAGTACTCGGTCGAGTTGAGATGGACATCAACAATCCAACCGTGCATGTTTGTACTCGACCGAGTATAACCTACTCGACCTAGTACACCCACTCGTCTAAGATAGGGGTGTTACAATCTTCTCTCCTTAGAACGAACTTTGTCCTCCAAGTTCCAATTGACCAACCTGAAAAGAAAGACTCACAGTAGCACGACATCCACTTACCACATCCCGAGGATGTGAATGTGGGAAAATATCTGTATATATTCCCAATTCTTTATATGCAGGATTATAACGAATTTATAAGGTAAGATTTATAGTCATAAACAAAGAACAAGATACAAAGATTGGGATTAAGAATTAACCTTGTGTCCTTGCAAAGGCCTAAGATCAGATATCAAAACAAATATCCTCCTAATCGTTGCACCCAAGATGTCCTGAGAAATACCCTTTCCTGAGCTAGAACTACAAAATTACCTCTAATTTTGTGTAAGATGAAAGCTAGAGAGAGAGAGAAGATGGAGGCGGTTATACGTGGGAACTCGTGCCATCCAAGGGTGCCGAGTTTGTCTTATTTATAGGGGAGTGTATCGAGTAGTTTAGTCAGAATACAACTCTTCTGTTTATACTACTAACAACTTCTCTTAATAACCATACGATAGAATTCCGCTCCCAACTAACTGATCCACACGCCCCATAGGGTGCCATATTACCACTGTAGCAACCAGATTTTTACAGATAAAAGTCGGTTGTTACACCCTTTTTGAATGTAATGTTTATCTTTATAAATATCGTATATTTATATTTTAACAATTAATTATAACCGTTTATATTTAACTGAATTATTTAATCTTTATTAAATAATTTCATTACACACTAATTAAATATAACATTTTACATTTAATTACGAATTGATATTTCGTCTTAGCTAATATTATTTAATCAGTATTAAAAAATTATATCATCATTACATTGACTAACCGTTTAGTCGTATAGGGTATCAATATGATTACATTTTCATCTAATCATATCTCTCAGATTTCATCCTTTAGGTGTGACTCTTAAGGACCAGTTGATTACCGCCTTCTGTATGACAATAACGTCAAACTTTCTAGCAAGCCAACCGTTGTTGATAAACGTGAATCAACTGGCTAAAATACAAAGTATACCCTGTGTTCTTTTAGGAGATTTATACGTGTTGTCGCACTAACTGTTGAGGACACTAGCTTCAACAATCTCCCACTTGTCTGTTCAAGTGTATGTGCGATAACCGATTCTCATATCCAATTAAATTTCTCCCACTCAATGTAAAACAATTTACAAATCTGTATTCACAAAGGTCGTATTTTAGAAGCGGTCTGTATCAAGAGTGGCTTTCCCGACTAGAGAGTAACTCAACTGATAACGAATCATAATTCGAGCTTGGCCAAGCATTTCAGTTACTACTCCTCGAGTGGCCTTGAGAAATATTAAAACCTGATAAGGGGTTGATATTTTCTTCAACTCGAATCTTGCAGATGTAAGCGCAATATGAAATGACCAAAAAAAATCTGCTAAGCCCCAGTTACGGTCAGCTAGTGAGAAAGAAATCAAAGTCACCCAAAAATGCCTTTTATCCCAAGAAACAGTCGACAGTCAAAAGAATCGACTCAAGGAACACGATGGACGTCCTATCCACGACCTGACACCGCATGTTTAGTAACATTTAGGACTCGATCCATTGCGTCGTCACGAAAATGTCCTACGAGTTATCGTTATAATCTCGTATCTGTGATCGATTAGTCAACGGTTTGACTTATGGTTTATTGAACCCACCATCAATCGATGTCACAAAATAATTGCCAGAGTTATCAGCTCGTGTAGGCGATTACGGAGTAAAACAAATATAATGTAATTCAGTTCACTTTGTGGTGTTCAATGTTGTATGTACAATCCACATGAAAAACAAAATGTAAAAACAAAATCGATAGTGTTATAAGTAGTATATGAAATATATACAATATCCAATCCACAAAAGTACGAATACAACTCAGGAACACATTTAAGTCCCAGTGAAATAACGTGCCCTTCATGTATATCATGTCTTAATGGTTTAGCGAGAGGATCTGCGATGTTGTCATCTGTCGCAATCTTGTTTATCACTATCTCCTTTTGCTCCACGTAGTATCGAATAAGGTGAGCTTTCCGCAGTACATGTCTAGATTTATTGCTAGACTTAGGCTCCTTAGCCTGGAAGATAACACCTCTATTGTCGCAATAAATGGTGATCGGGTCATTCGAACTAGGAACTACAGTGAGTCCTTGTAAGAACTGACGCATCCATATAGCTTCATTTGCAGCTTCCGAAGCGGCATAGTACTCGGACTCAGTAGTAGAATCTGCAATAACACTCTGCTTGGAGCTTTTCCAACTGACAGCAGTGTCATTAAGAGTAAAAACGAATCCAGACTGAGATTTCGAGTCATCGCGATCCGTTTGGAAGCTAGCATCTGCGTAACCGTTTGTGCAAAGCTCAATGCCTCCACTATAAGTCAATACCCAATCTTTAGTCCTACGTAGGTACTTAAGAATGTTTTTAACAACCATCCAGTGTGGTTCACTTGGAATCCTGGATTGCCTTGGTACCGACTCGTCATACTCAAAGCATATGCCACGTCTGGACGTGTGCATATCATGGCATACATGATCGATCCTATAGCTGACGCATAAGGAATGCACCTCATGCGCACGACCTCTTCTGGTGTCTTAGGTGCCCGAGTCTTACTCAAATGCACCCCCGAGATCATCGGAAATAACCCTTTTTTGGAGTTGGTCATGCTGAATCTGTCAAGAATCTTATCTATATAAGACTCTTGACTCAGTGATAACATCCGTCGTGATCTATCTCTATAGATACGGATCCCCAATATACATTTTGCCTCAACCAGATCTTTCATCTGGAAATGGATCTTTAACCATACTTTAACCAAAGATAAGAGGGATGTCATTTGCGATCAAGAGTATGTTGTCGACATACAACACCAGAAAGACAATCTTACTCCCACTCGACTTGATATATAAGCATGGTTCTTCGACCGATATAAGCATGATTCCAAATCCCAGATGCTTGCTTAAGTTCATAAATGGAACGCTTAAGCTTGCACACTTTCTTAGGATTTTTAGGATTAGTGAAACCTTCGGGTTGTACCATGTACAAGTGCTCCTCCAAATAACCGTTTAAGAAGGCGGTTTTCACATCCATTTGCCATATTTCATAATCATGGAAAGCAACAATCGCTAAGATAATCCGAATGGAACGCAGAATGACTACGGGTGCAAAAATCTCATCATAGTGCAACCCTTACACTTGAGTAAAACCTTTTGCCACTAGTCGTGCCTTGTAGGTGTCTGGTTGTCCCTCGATGGAACACTTTTTCTTATAAAGCCATTTACACTCAAGAGGTCGTACCTTACCAGGCAAATCAACCTACTCCTATACGTTGTTCTCATACATGGAGTCCATTTCGAATTGCATGGCATTAAGCCATAGCTTTGCGTTGGAACAGGTCATATCCTCTTTATAGGTCACGGGTTCGTTACTCTCTTAGAGAAAAACGTCAACCCCGTCAAGGTCCTCGATCATATCGATGTATCTATCTGGAGGAATGAAGTGTCTACCCGACCTTCTGGGTTCCTCAAGAATACTGACTGCAACAGAAGATGAAGGAACAGTTTCCTCTATTGGTTGCCAATAGTTGGTTCTTAAACCTCCGACAGATCGAAGGTTCTATTACTTGTCTTATTCTCGAGAAACTCATTCTCTAAGAACTTCGCACTAGCCGCAACAAAAACGCGGTGTTCGGTAGGCGAATAGAAGTAATGACCAAACATTCCTTTTGGATAACCAATAAAGTATGTCTTGACCGATCGCGGACCGAGCTTATCCTCGTGTCTCCACTTGAAATAAGCCTCGCAGCCCCAAACCCGAATAAAGGATAAGTTAGGGACCGTTCCCTTCCATATCTCATATGGAGTCTTGTCAACAGCTTTAGACGGACTTCGGTTAAGTATAAGAGCAGTTGACAATAGAGCAAAGCCCCATAATGAACGAATCTGGCACAACTGTGTGACTCATCATGGATCGAACCATATCTAATAGTGTTCGATTTCTCCATTCGGACACACCATTTTATTGTGGTGTTCCAGGTGGAGTTAACTGTAGTACTATACCACAGTCTTTAGGTGTTGATCAAACTCATTCGAAAGATACTCACCACGACGATCTGACCGTAATGCTTTAATCTTTCTATCCAGTTGGTTTTCAACCTTCGCCTGTAATTCCTTGAACTTTTCAAAGCATTCACTTTTATGCTTCATTAAGTAGACATCATATTCGTATCTACTTAAATCGTCTGTGAAAGTGATGAAATCATCTATATGTACGGGGCTTAATAGGTCAGCAGCGCGCTTTCCAACACCTTTGAAGGAAATATGAGTCATCTTGCCTATGAGACATGATTCACATGTGCCAAATGATTCATAATCAAATGGAATAATAGCGCCATTCTGTATTAGCTGCTTTACACGTTTCTCATTTATGTGTCCCATACGATAGTGCCATATATATGTTTGATCTTTGTCACCAACCTTTAATTTCTTATTATTCACGTGTAATATTTCAGTCGATTGATCTAAGACATATATACCATTCATGGAAACTACTTTACCATAAACCATTCCATTTAAAGAGAAAATACAATTATTATCCTTTATTAAGAATGAAAATCCGTCTTTATCGAGTACGGAAACTAAAATAATGTTCTTAGATAAACTGGGTACATAATAACAGTTATACAGATATAACTCGAATCCGCTCGGTAGCTGGATCACATATGTTCCCATGGAAGCAGCATCAACTTTTGCTCCATTCCCGACTCGCAGGTCCGTATCACCCTTTGCGAGAGGTGTGATGTTTTTTAGGCCCTGCAAATGATTACATAGATGAGAACCACAACCAGTATCAAGTACCCATGTTTTGAAACTTGCATGGTTAATCTCAATCATATGAATATAAGATGACATACCAACAGGAGCGACGCGGCCTGCTTTTATGCCCTCACGGTACACTGGAGAGTTCCGCCTCCAATGCCCAGTCTTGTGGCAATGGTGGCACTCAATGTTACCGTCTTTTCTTTTTGTTTTAATGAGCTACTTGTCTCACCAGGCCCACTCTCGAATCCGACCCTTTTGAATTTAGGAGGCTTAGCTACAGTTAGCTCTCCTTGAGCTTTTCCCTTTCCCTTTCCCTTGTTAGCAATCATAACATCTTGCTTCATGCTCTCACTCAATTTAAGATCCTTCAAAGTTTGTACGATAAGGGAGTGTAGCTCATGAGGACTTTTCCTCATGTCATTCATGTAATAGTTTGCCCTGGATAAGGAAATACCATCGTGAAGTGAATGAAGCATCCGATCAATGATCACGTTCTCACTGATCTTGCAGTTTAGGGACTCCAATTTCTCGACATTCTCAATCATATTGAGAATGTGTGGGCTAACTGGTTAGCCCCTTTGGAGTTTCGCATCGAAGAAGCGACAAATGTGCTCGTATGAAACGATTCTCGGTGCTTTTGGGAACTCGTTTCTGAGCGTGGTGAAAATATTATTTGCACCATTGTAAATGAAGCGTCTTTGCAAATTGGATTCCATTGCAAAGATAAGTACGTTCTTTATCGCACCCGCTTCCATAACGAAATCACTATAAGCTTGTGATACGTTAGTTCTAGCAGTGGGGCCTGGGTTAGGTGGTAACGGCTCAGTTAAATACTTGAGCTTACCATCAGCTATGGCTGAATTCTGTAATGCAGCCTCTGTTGGAGCCTTGTGTCCTCCACATGTAGTGTGATAACGTCATTCATACCCTTGTACGGACAAGTGGGAGATTGTTGGGGCTGGTGTCCTTGACAATTAAGTACAATGACTTATTAAATCTCTTTAAGGATCACAAGGGCATACTTCAGTATTATTACCAGTTGATCCACGTTTATCAATAACGGTTGGCTTGCTAGATAAGTTTGACGTTATTGTCATACGGATGGCGGTGATCAACTGGTCCCTATACGTCACACCTATAGGACACGTTTGAGAGATGTGAAGGTATGAAAATACAATCACATTTATGCCGGATACGACTAAACAGTTAGTCAGAGGTATTGACTATTAAATTAGTCAATAAGATGTTGGGATTATTATTTAATACGGATTAAATAATTTTAGCTAATACGGATTACATGATTAATTCGTAAATTAAATATAAACGGTTATATTTAATTAAATATTATATTCGCGAATTAATATAAACTGTTATATTAATTTGGGTAATTATACAATATCGTTTTTATCAGACCATTATTAATATGTCGACTGTATTAATATCTGATAACATGTTACGATTTATAAATAAAACCCGCGAATAAATTTTAGCTAAATGGGTCGAATCACGAATCAGAATAAGGTAAGAGTGGAAAGCCCACTTTTACCCTATTCGAGAAATTCGGCCGACCAGGGCTACATAAGGAGAGTCCTTCTCCTTATGTCAGAGACTCTTGGTTGAACTGTTGAATCATAATTCTCACAATTAGGGTTTTGAGAGCATTCTTCTCCCAAAACTCAGATCTCACATCTCAAACCTCAATAACTCTCCCCATATTGCAAGGCAATTGGAGAGTACTTTCTAGCACACGCGGCATCATCTCAAACAAAGTCTTGGGTGCAAGTTATAGGAGGGAATTTACTTTAATTCCTGTTCTTAAGCCTATTCAAGCAAGGACCCAATCAAGGTTGTATTCTTTTTCATGTTTTTATTTATCTTATGACAATAATCACAACTGTAATTTTCATTATAATCCTGCAAGTTTAGGGCGAATACATGCTATATTCCGCACAGCCTCCCAGTCCGCAAAGTTGGACCCATCATTCTTCTGTCGCGTGGACTGATTTATGTGGTCCATAAAAGCCTTTAGCCATGATTCTTTAGCTAGTGTGGTACTAGGCATAGGGGCATCATTATGACCAGCCATAGTAATTGCAATATTATTGTTTTATTTAGATGAATTCTACACTGTAAAGAAGAAATTAAAACATAATAAGCATACCAGCGTTTTGTAAATAGTCTAATGCAAAAACAGTTTAATGCGATGACTTTAACATTTATATAATTGATCTTCCTCAAGAACTATATAAATGATCAAGAGACTCAATTTCATTAAATTGATAAGCCAACATATTGGCTAATTCTACATTTAGAAATCTTGGTCGATTAATTTCTGTAAATTCTATCTTTAGTCCACCACAACCATAGGATCGTACGGGGGTCATGATGTTGAGTTAAAATAAGTCAACAGCTACTACTTACCCAACGTAGAAGGGGTCATATGGAGAGTAAGGTCCTATATGCCTGGCGACGAAGAAGGGATTCATAGTAATTTGACTTATAAAAGACTAATCTCAATTTTAGGTTATAGAGGAAGATCCCATCATCTTTAATTTTAATTCATTTAAGTGAACAAATATCTAGCATGCGAGAATAAATAAACTAAGGTGATGGCTTTATGATAAAAATAAACGTGTGACATCTGTATGTTGACAGTGACTAGCATACATACTATATGAGTCAATTTTCATGCAATCTCAGTTGATTTGGTTTAGGCGGAAAAATGATGCAAAACATGTGAATGAAAAACAAAACGGAAGTAAAAACGAAAGTAAAACAAGTCCTAGCGTGGCCTATCTTTCAAAATGAACAAAAACACAACTTTGGAATCCATTAAGCAATGGACCCTAGAAGCAGCTTGTCTTGTCTTGATGTTCCTTCTTGGTGATGTAGTGGGAGTGAGTAATCCGATCTCCGTCTTGGTCTTCTTTATTACATTTGAAGAATTACATAACAAAATCCTATTATTACATTCTAATTCCCAAAAAACATAAAAAAAATTACACAAGGGAGATTCGAGATCTCATAAATACATTACAAATTATGTTTCCTTCATTACAAAAACATAATTTACTAAGGCCACACTAAGTATTACAAATTACAACTAATTGCAAAAACGTAAATAAATACATTCATTCATTGAATAATAATATATAATATATAAAATACATAATGCATCATACTAATTAAATTAAACTTTCAAGACATAATTCTGTAATTATGTAGAGTAATTTACCCAAACCACCATTTAATGACTTAAATTATGTGATAATTCCATAATTAATTACATAATATCAATCAAACAAATATATTCATATTATCGTATAATATGAATTAATCCAACATTATTTTAAACCGTTTTAAAATAATTAGGTATCAAAACTAGTGAACTTTTTCACCCAAAAAAAATTTCACATTATCTTTATAATGTATAAAGAAAAATTTAAAACAGCCCAAAAATATTAAAAACAGCCGAGAATCAAACAAAACCGCAAAAGCACTGTAAAATTAGAATTAAAACGTTGCAAAGCAGGGCAAAACGCTGCAACATAATAAAAAAAACGCTGGAAACTGATTTCCGGCGCTTAAAAAGCGCTGAAAAGAAAAAAAAACGCAGAGACATGGTGCAAAAACGCCATAAAACTGAGTACCGACGCTTTAAAAGTACTGCAAACTTGAAAGCTGACGCTTGTAAAGAAAAAACTTAAACGCGAGCAACCGCTAATAAAGCGTCAAAAATAGAAAAAACGCTGTAAACAAAGCGCTGGAAACAGCCTTAAACGTAAAGTCTGTTTTTTTTTTCTTTCTTTCTTAAAACTTAATGAACTTGAACAAATAATCTCGGGTTGCTAAATACAAGATCGATGACATTCAATATCTAATCCTTATTAAACATTGATATAAACTTAATAATCAAATTAACCTTTTAATACGAATATCAGATTATCATGTGATTGATTATTTAGCAAATTATATTATTGAAGATCATACAAGACGATTTCCTTTTACGTTTTAATTCAATCCTTATTAAATTAAAATATCTACAAATCTATTATTTTGTTATCTTAACTATTCAAAACAACAACAACAATAAATCAAAAAGAAAACGGAAAAACCCAAAAAAAAATTATCTCTGCATACTTAACATGGCACGACTTTTTTTTTTCTCTCAAAACGTATATGAAAATCATACAAAAATAAAATTCGTAAGCCTTATGCTCTGATACCACTTGTGGGAAAATATCTGTATATATTCCCACTTCTTTATATGCAGGATTATAACAAATTTATAAGGTACGATTTATAGTCATAAACGAAGAACAAGATACAAAGATTGAGATTAAGAATTAACCTTCTGTCCTTGCAAAGGCCTAAGATCATATATCAAAACAGATATCCTCCTAATCGTTGCACCCAAGATGTCCTGAGAAATACCCTTTCCTGAGCTAGAAACTGCAAAATTACCTCTAATTTTGAGTAAGATGAAAGCTAGAGAGAGAGAGAGAGAAGAGGGAGGCGGTTATGCGTGGGAACTCGTGCCATCCAAGGGTGCCGAGTTTGTCTTATTTATAGGGGAGTGTATGTATCGAGTAGTTTAGTCAGAATAGAACTCTTTTGTTTATACTACTAAAAACTTCTCTTAATAAACATAAGATATAATTCCGCTCCCAACTAACTGATCCACACGCCCCATAGGGTACCGTATTAGCACTGTAGCAACCAGATTTTTACAGATAAAAGTCGGTTGTTACACCCTTTTTGAATGTAATGTTTATCTTTATAAATATCGTATATTTATATTTTAACAATTAATTATAACCGTTTATATTTAACTCAATTATTTAATCGTTATTAAATAATTTCATTACACACTAATTAAATATAACATTTTACATTTAATTACGAATTAATATTTTAATTCGTCTTAGCTAATATTATTTAATCAGTATTAAAAAATTATATCATCATTACATTGACTAACCGTCTAGTCGTATAGGGTATCAATATGATTACATTTTCATCTAATCATATATCTCAGATTCCATCATTTAGGAGTGACTCTTAGGGACCAGTTGATTACCGCCATCTGTATGACAATAACGTCAAACTTTCTAGCAAGCCAACCGTTATTGATAAACGTGAATCAACTGGCTAAAATACAAAGTATACCATGTGTTCCTTTAGGAGATTTAAACGTGTTGTCGCACTAACTATTGGGGACACTAGCTCCAACAGTGAAAAATACCAAGACACAACACAGCAAATTTTATAACAACAATTATGCAATTAACTCCCAAAACACTCAAAACCTAACACGCGATCGTCTCATATCCCCCCTAACCTCACGTACCTGATCAAAAAGCTGAGGGTAACACTCTCTCATAGAAAACTCAAACTCCCAAGTAGCCTCCTCAACATTGTGGTTAGTGTTGAGTAATATATTAATATATGTTTTATGTTTTAATGATGACAAGTCTAGTTAATATGTTTTATATACTTGTGCGTGTAATCGTGTGTTAAGTGTACAGTTATCAATAAAGTGAAGATCTCGTTATTAGTCAAGCTTCGAATTAATCAAAGATTGATCACAAGCCCTTCTCAAGTCTTCTTAAAGATTGCTGAGAATAGAAGTCAAGTAACGAAATCGTATATAGTTGGAATGTTATTAACTAAGTGTTATAGCATATTGTTATAATCTTGGTAAGTAACATGTTCAAAGTTATAGCTCGTAGCTATAACTCCATGAAGCAACAAGAAATGCACGAAACAAGAAATGCGTGAACGAAATTGTATATATGTTTATAAGTGTTATTGTTGTTATGTTGTCGAATAGTTAAATTAGTAATCATAAAACGGTTTTATAGAATAAAAATGTTCTATGGTTAAAAAGGATTAAAATAATTATCTTATGAGATAATTATTTATCCTAATATACTAAGAATTTTATTCTAACCGAAATTGTCAATGTTCCGAATACTAGGGAAACATGTAAACGACTTTGATCGTCTAAATGTCACGGTTCTCAAGGTTTATCTTTTGGTCCATTTATATAAATACTATGTGTTTATTTAAAATACCTCAAGGAAACTAGATTCTGGAAAAAGATATAATTTATTATATCTTGACAAGAATTAGGAGTTTGATTTTAATAAGATATTATTATATTTAAATATAAGATTAATTTCCTAAACCTATTTAACTTAGAAAATATCTTATATCATAAAACATAACATCCTATTAAAATCAAGCTCCTAATTCTTGTCAAGATATAATAAATTATATCTTTTTTCAGAATCTAGTTTACTTAAGGTATTTTAAATAAACACATAGTATTATAAATATATTATATGGAGGGATATGTTGGGAGAAATATGGGAGAATAAAATAACTTGTATATATGATTAATGTAAGAGGTTACACTTATATATATATATATACATCGAGAAGGGCATATAGGTCATTTCACTATATATTATAACACTCACCTTGAAATGACAATGCATAAAATAAATACAATATAATTATTTACAATGCACATGAAATGTTGCCTCATTAAAACCTTACTAGGAAAACCCCGTGGGAAAAACCATAGTGAAGGAAAAAAGAGTACAACGTGCAATATCCATCATGAGCTCGTTACTGGAGATCTTTCAACCGTCTTAATCCAAGTTGTGGAACCAACTTCTTAAAAGTTGCGGTATGAAGTGCCTTGGCAAATAAATCAGCTAAATTTTCAGATGAGCGAATTGGTTGAACATCAATATCGCCATTCTTCTGGAGTTCGTGAGTGAAAAAGAATTTTGGTGAGATGTGCTTCGTTCTGTCACCTTTGATATCACTACTACAGAAACCCTTAAGGACATCGGTTAATGGACATCAGATTTTGGAAAAATCTGATGTAATTAATTTGCACATCAGTTGATTACAAAAATCTGATGTGCTTATAAAATAAAGGACATCGGTTTCTATTTCAAACTCATGTCCATAAGTATTGATTTTAATGCACATCAGACTAAATAACAACCCATGTACATTAATTGGTAAAGGACAACAGTTATTTAAGTAAGCCCATATTAATTATTATTGTGAAATAATGCGCGCAAAAAATAAAACTCCCTCACCCATAATAATAAACGACCAATTAATAAAACCCTTGCTTCCATCTCTCTTCCCCATTCACTTGGAAAATAAAAACTTTCAATACCATCACTGAGAAGCTATCGGCAACCGCCAACCCGCCGACCCGACGACCCCACGTCACCCTATGATCGCCGCCAATCACTTGGACCCGCCGCCGCTGGCCGCCGAATCACAATCCCCTTTCTTTGTACTACTTTCTAATTCCTAATTAGATTTAGGTAAGTTTTTTCCTAGTTTTATTTTTGTTTTATGTTTAATTATTATTGTTTATATCTAATTTTGTGTAGTGTTTGATTAGTTATTATCATTTGAATGTAATTTCAGAATGGTTTGGTTAGGGTTAGAATTAGTAGAAATCGGGGGGTTTAATTTGATTGAACGTGTAGACTTGCATAATTCTACGCATATTTATTAATTTTTAAGGGTAACATGGTGTTTTTTTCCCAGTACTTTCTGCCTGAAGTGTCAAAATGCAATTTACATGTAAGTTGTTGCAATTTCAGTATTTCAGTATTTGCAAATTCTTCTCTTTTGTGGATTATTCGTCTTGATAACGTCAAAACTGACCCAAGTCTCCTGGTTCTGAACAACAGATTCATTTTCAGTGGATGGATTCTTGTAGCCGCTTCGTTGATTCTTTGTGGAACCTTCGTGATCTTTAACTCGTAAGTTTAAAGTATCTATTTTCTGTTCCGTCATTTTCTTCAATAATGACAAGAAAACATTGAAAAACTTCATCTTTCTCATGTTGAATTTAAAGAAGTAATCAATTTTGTTAATCAATTTGAAGAAGCCAGTTGAATTTGAGCAACATCTAACGAAGAAGCCAGTTGA
Source organism: Silene conica (assembly GCA_029255685.2). Lineage (NCBI taxonomy): Eukaryota > Viridiplantae > Streptophyta > Magnoliopsida > Caryophyllales > Caryophyllaceae > Silene > Silene conica. The sequence goes on from CM055319.2 coordinate 19,984,301, forward strand.
ATTTGAAGAAGCAATCAATTTTGTTAATAAAATTAAGGTATCCTTTTAATCTCCGAATTCAATACTCCGTATGATTTTATTGTTTTATAGACGTTTAACATAATTGACTACACGCCTCCTGCTGCAGTTGCGATTTCATGGTGATGACCGCGTTTACAAGTCATTTCTTGATATTTTGAATATGTATAGGAAAGAAAACAAGACCATCAGTGAGGTCTACCAGGAGGTATGTTAAATTGGGTTCCTACTACTCATTTAACTTAAGAAAGAAGGGAATGGAGGGGTATTGTGGTCTTGTTGGTTTATCAGATACAACAAATATTTTATACTCTCCGCAGGTAGCTTTACTCTTTCAGGACCATCGGGATCTCCTTGAAGAGTTCACCCATTTTCTTCCAGATACCTCAGCGTCAGTAGCTGCTAGTCAGCATGCTCCGTCAGTTAGGAATGCTATGTTCGGGGACAGGAACTCGGCCATGCCTACAACAAGACCAGTGCATAAAAGTAGAAGCCTTTGTTCTTGGAGGTTTGTACACTATTATATTACTTACAATTTCATTCTCAAAGTCCTATTTGGCTGTTTCCTCCTGGTAGAACTGTGTCAAGACGTCATATATCTGGGGATTGTTGATAGAAGTCTATGCAGAGATATCTGAAGATGGATAAATTTGTTTGAGGCTGTCTTATTTTATTTTAAAAAAAATCTTATAGGTGCAATTGATTACCCAAGCTTTCGTGGGCTGCTAAAGCAACTTGTTGGTCCTTTATGCACACAGCTATCTGATCGTAGATCGAGCATTGTGAAGTAAGTATGTTTCTTGCTTAACTTGTATCTTTCTTTGCAATATATTTTTTCTTTTCCTTTAAATGCGCTCCTCTACATTGTTGACATTATATTTGATACTATGGGAAAATTTCATCGAGTTGTGGGAAAATTTTATAACTTCAGTTTACCTAAGTGGAGATTTTCTTTTTAATTGTTGGGTTATAAGTAACTACTTCCTCCATTCAAATCCAAATTGTATTTATGCTTTATGCACAAATTTTAAGAGTTTATTAAGTATATGATTGAAAGTACAATGGGAAGTGTGTATGTTATTTTTTTATTGTTTGTGGTGGAGTAATGGTGGGTCATTTGATGGCATTTTGGGTAAATAATTGATATTCATAAGGATATTTTAGTAATTTTGTTGGCTTTATTAGGAAAGGTGTAGTTTGGATATGAATTAATTAAAATGGAATAGGTGTAGTTTGGATATGAATGGAGGAAGTATAACCCAAAAAAGTGATGTATTTTTGAAGCTCGATAAAGCACATGGGGGTTGAGGAGTGTCATTTAACCAAAAGGAGAAAGAAAAAATGAAGAAAGAAGAGGCAGTGGAGCGTTATAATGACTTAGAAGCCCTTGGAAGGATTATTTTGGTCCTTCAGTTTATGATTATTTTGACAGTGACTGAAGTAATTGGACATAAGCAGTTGAGAAGCTGACTGCTCAGTGATGTGCCTTTTTGTTTGTCAAGTAGAGATAATGCCAAAAGCTGAAGCAAAATCGATTACTTCAAATCGGAGTCTGTTTTGAATTTTTCACTGCCTGATCACACATTTTTCATTTTTCTTTGTGGAAATGTTGGTAAAAAAAGTCGCCAATTTCACTTCTGATTACTTGTTTCTCGGTTGCAATCTTCAGGCGTGCCATTTGTTGAATTTTTTGTCTAAGGAATTGCTGGGGGACTTTGAGGCTTGTGCAGAGCAGCTTATTCCTGTAATTTTATTTTTTTCATCTCACTATATTATGCAAAATTATACTCTACTGTGTCTCTTACTCTTTTCCCGTTTGCACTTTTTAGGTACTTTTTAAACTTGTTGTGATAACAGTACTTGTAATTGCTGAATCCGCTGATAATTTTATTAAAGCGGTATATACTTGAGTCCTTTTTCCGTTTCTGATTTACCCAGGTTGCATAAAATGTGGTGTTAATGGCTTTACTTTTTGCATGTTAAGATGTTGCGTAACTGCAAAGTTGCTCGTGTACTTCCCCGGATAGCAGACTGTGCTAAAAATGATAAAAATGCAGCGCTGCGTGCAAGGTTTGATTTTTATTTAACTTGGAGGAGATCATGTGAGAACTCAGTCTGAGTTCAATGAATAAAGAGTCAGTTTAAATCCTTTTGGCTTCTGTTGCAGGTGCTGTGATTATGCACTTCTTGTTCTGGAGCATTGGCCTGATGAACCTGAAATTCAGCGATCTGCCATATTCCCAAGAAGAAATCGACGAGGTCAGGGACTTGTGGGCGGACTATTTTCTAAATGCATAGTCTTTCTAGCTAGTAACGTAGTACTTTGATTTTGCAAACTAAGCCGATGTTTGGTTAGTTGTTGAATTTGTGATCTCTAGACTATTTTGGATGTCGTCTAAAATGACACATAACCCTATATGTTTGGTTAGTTGATGAATTTGGATAATGTATATGAAAGACGACCGACCTTTGTCGTGATTTGCTTTGAACTTGTTTAATGAAAGACGAACGACTTTGTCGTGCTTCGCTTTGAATTTGTGTTTGTTTGGTTGATGGTATGACACTCTGGCTGGCATCTGAATAATGTATATTGGTGGTACAAATTACCATCAATACCAGTTTTTTTTTAAAAAAAGGCAACATCAAGGACAGCGGTTTATGCAATAGTATGATGCATATTAATTTGTAATGCACATGGGCTTCGGTCAACAACCGATGTACAAAACATAAATGTACATCAGATTACAGCTAAAGAATGATGTGCATAAATATGAAGGACATCAGACTTATTAAACCTCCGATGTGCAATAACACATGGACATCAGATGTGAGCTAAAGAATGATGTGCATAAGAATGATGGACATCAGACTTATTAAACCTCCGATGTGCAATAACATATGGACATCAGATGTGAGCTAAAGTATGATGTGGATAAGGATGATGGACATCAGACGTATTAAACATCCGATGTGCATTAACAAATGGACATCAGTGAACTCTACATCGGTTGCTAATCCGATGTCCTTGACCATAAAAGTCCGATGTCCTTAAGGGTTTCTGTAGTAGTGTATATCCGTCTTTGAGTTGTGTACAACATGCTGCATTATCTTCATATAAAGTAGTCGGTATCATTTTCTCAGATAATAGGCTACAATCTTCCAGTATATGTTGAATGACCGACCTTAACCACACACATTCACGACTTGCCTCATGAATCGCTAAAATTTCCGAGTGACTAGAAGACGTAGCTGCAATGGTTTGTTTCATAGAACGTCAAGAAATAGCAGTACCTCCATATGTGAAAACATACCCAGTTTGAGACCTACCATAATGAGGATCTGATAAATAACCTGCATCTGCATAACCAATTAATTTTTCTTTGGACTGGTTAGAAAAGAATAAACCCATATCTTTTGTACCTTGTAGATACCTTAACAAATGTTTAATCCCGTTCCAATGCCTTCGGGTTGGACATGAACTGAACCTTGCTAACAAATTAACAGAAAACGATATATCAGGTCTTGTGTGACCAGAAAGATACATCAAAGCTCGTATTGCACTTAAGTATGGTACTTCTGGACCAAGAATCTCTTCATTCTCTTCCCGAGGTCGAAAAGACACTACAACAAATACCTTACATTGTTGACGCTTTATGGCTGACGCTTTTAAAAGCGTCGGTCCATTTTCACCCTAATTTCCATTTTAATAATATAATAATTATTAAGAAAACCGCTGGATCCTAAAAACATTCATACCCCCGCCTACTTTTCATGTTTTCCCAAAAACTGAATAACGCCCTATACTACATCTGACAATTCATCTTCTTCCCCAAAGTTTTTCCCCAGTTTTTTCATTCATCTCCCTCTGAATCCATTTACTCCAGCCAATATCTAATAATCAGGGTTTGAAAAGTTCAAAAGTTGTCGATTGTTAATTGAAGGACTTAAGTTTCGACCTTTGTTCTACTTCGGTACTATTCTGATATCTAGGTTTGATTGCTTCCAAGTTTTATTAGATGAATTCCTATTCTCTTTGATCGCCACAATCGTCAGCTAAATAGGTATGTAATCAATCAATTTATTACTTTCGATCGCCGTCTCACATCATTGTCATCGCAGGTCTTTGTATATGGTTCATCGTTTTTTGCTTTGTGTAATGTTATACCTTGGTTCTATGTTTGATAATTAAGAACGATCAATTTTCCTTCACTACTATAATAAACCTCTTGCGTTCATCCAGGTCTATTCCAGGAGTAAAGATAAAGAGAGAGTATAGAGAATTCATAGAGGCAAACAAGTGAGGTCTGGCACATGCCGTCATGGAGTTCTATTTGTTCCATGTTTACCGATTTCTGTGGTCACCATGTTACAAAGTAGCCATTTTTACCCCCTCCATTTTTTAGTGCAAATTGCATTTTTTGGTAATTGTTAATCAATGGATTTTTTTTAAACTGCAAATTACATCTCTGCCTTCTGAAATGTCGGATTTCCCCCTTTCGCTTTGGGCCTGTAAGATGTTATTCAAACCAAAGTAATATAGACTGAAGAATGATTTGCTGCTCGTATCTTTGTTTTGTTTTTATTTTAAGGCATCGTTGGGTGGCACGGAGTTTCAGTCTATATCACCATCTCACACGTATCATTTAGAACCGTCATATGTTGATGGGAAGCACCCAATGCTGGCGTGTTTGATGCACTCAGCTGCTGGATTACATTCTTGTCAATCCTTATTCTTTCTTATTTTGTGCTATTATCTTTTGGCAATTTATAAATTGATGCATACATTCTGATCCCCTCTTTCTTATTATGGATGCTGGGATCAAATTCTCAAATTTTCTCTTTTGCAATTTATTTATATTATACAATGTGAAAGAATACTCTACTGCATGAGTGCATAATACCTCATTTGTGTTACCCTCTTTCACTCTTATTTATTGTTGCGGAACTGTAACTTACAAAGATGTAATTTGTGTTTTTTTCTCATATCAGACTGAAAGTAACGGTCGGGTTTTTCCTGTCAGTAAGAACTCATCTTCAGTAATTGACAGCCTTATGAATGAGATGAAGTAGCAAAAAGGAGGTATGTTGCCTTTGCCTATCCCACAATGGTTTTTGAATAAATTGTTTGCTTAGTAGTCATATAATGGAACTTTGAGATATGTGTGACATTAAACATTTTCACTTGGAATATGCTGTATAGAAATAATGTGTTGTTACAACGAAATGTATTCTCTTGCTGCACATGTTGTGATTCTTCTATCATTGAATAAACTTCCAAGATTTTTATTTTGTGATTCTTCTATCATTGATTCTTCTATCTCTTGCTGCACACTATTATAACCACAAATGTTTTTTTTTGTGTCTATATTAGAACCACGAATGTCATATTTTAATGAACACTTAACTTTTTTCGAGTTAGAGTGGAATTGAGCCCATTTCATTTCCAAACAATATGGTTTCCTACACATCGGAATTGGCTCGGCTCTAGAATTCAATTCCAGTTCCAAGTTCCCAAACAAGGCATAAGTATAAATAATTTGATTCCATTTGAAAGGGATTAAATGAATATCAACCTATCTCAAAAAGTAGGAAATGTTGGATCCGATTTAATAACTCTTTTCTATTTTAGAGTAAGACTGCTAAACTTGTGTTCCTCACAGATAAGATTACTTTTTCATGGGATGCTATTTTTACCTTTAGAACCTATAGAACATGTTATTAGCTGCCTCTAAGTGTCATTCTATCCATTGCCATTTAGAAATTGTCCTAGTCATATTTTTTACGTTTGAGTACGTACTCTTTCAGTTTGTGTTTTCATGCCCTTAATACCAGAGACAATTCCTCTAATTGTATTGTTGGCCCCCTCAAATGCTCAATGCAGTGTCAATGCAGACTGGAAAGTCTGTGAAGACTGCTTCCACAAATGCTGCCGGGAAGTTTTTTCTCAAAATTGAAAAGCATAATTCTGATTCTATGGTGGTTTATTGGTCCCTAGTTTATATGAGTTTTGGCAGATGGAGAAGGAAATACCAAAAAGGTATGAGTTCGGGAGACCAAATTTATTGTCTAAGATCTTGGAAGGTATAAGTTGTGGAATATCGTTGGCCGAGTTAGCTCAACTTGCAAGATCGACCTTGAATTCACAGGTATTTTTATGTTCTTTAATATAGAATCCTTTTAGGTTGTCCGGGTATATAGACTGTTTTATGTGAAACTGTCATTTTTAGTCAATGCATACGTAGTTAACAAGTAGAGGATATAATCCTGATTCAACCGGAACAAAATTGACCATTATAGGTAAAAGTTGAATAAGAAACACTCAATTCCACTTTAAAGTGGAATGCGTTTTATGTTGGTGATGCGTTTGAAAGGGGCATTTTTGTGAATTTTGTGACATTCGCATTGATATAGATTTAAAATAATCTGTGATGTCTTGTTGATTCCTCTTTATGAAATTTTCTGTGTTTTTGGTATTTTCTCTCATTTAAATTTCTGCATTAATGGGTCTGATTGAATTCATATTCAAATTTAGCTACATGTCTATTCAGAATGATTTAAGGAGTATAAGGTTGACTCAGTCTACCTCACTGCTGCATATTTCATTCTACCTCACTGCATACATATTTGAGTCTATCTCACTACTTTGAAAGTCTGATTGCTAATGTAATATTTAGTTGAAAGCGCAAATCACGGTGCTGCAACAGAAACAGCTGCTGCAACAGACCAGAATCCATTCCCTACCCTTTATAGCTGCTGCAACATAAAGAGCTCCAAATCAGTAAGTGCATTTAATAAAACAAGTACTATACTCTGTTTACTCGTGGTTTTCGAAACTTGAAATTTATGGCCCCTCACTGCTGCTCGTTAAAATGTCAATTCTCCAATAAATTACGGGGCTCTTAACTCTTAAGGATCAACTAGTTTTATAGTGCCTTTGGTTCTGTATGGTCGATTGAGTCGTTTGCATTTTGCAGTGTGCAATGTCCACCTCGAACTTCCAAGTCTAACAGCCCCTCTGTTTCCTCATAAACCTTAACCTCTTTTGTCACAGGTCTCCTAGGTTCGGTTTTGGCTAAAAAAGGACATGTTCCATGTGTTTCTGATCTGCTTTCAAGTGCGTTCAAGGCCCTTATCTTTAACCATATTGCACTGTATTCTTAAGCTTACACCCTGCTATCTTCCTCTTTACTTATTCCTACCTGCTGCTGTGTAATTTGTGCTACTCATTAGGTCCATTTACACTTCATTTACGTTACTAGCTACTCCTCATTATGTGCTATACTGCACATTAGGTCATTAGCTGCTTTGCCCACTTTTACTTGAGAATCTTGTATTATTTAGTTTTCAATGTTCCAACATTAAGTAATCAAGGACGTGGTTTCCTGTATCACAGGTGATTCTCAATCCATTAAAGCAAAATGGTTAAAGATGAAAAATGGGTAACTTGACGTGGTTTCCTGTATCACAGGTTTGTTTACCTTTTTTTTTTAAATAAGACTTAATCACCTATATCAATGATGATCTAATGTACGTTGTCTTTGGATGAAAAATGGGTAACTTGACGGGATGAAGCTCGTTTTGTCTCAGAGATAAAGCAAAATTACATTTTTGGCGGAATATGTGGAGTAGCTGCTCATGCTTCTATCAAGGTCTGAATGGTATTGCTAGTTTCTGAACCCATTTGAAATTGCGCCAACTACATGATTGAAGCTCCTACAACGTCAAAGTGTCTTGGTCTCTAGTTATTTATGTAGCACTATTTACGATTTTTGTTACGATTTTATGTTAGATTTTACTATCATTCGGATCCCTATTGATATTTTTGTTGTACTATGGAGTACTAATTTATACTAGTTAAATTGTCATTACTAGTGTTTGTGATGAAGACAATATATGTATCAGACGTACGAAGATTATTTATAAAGTACATTGGTACTATTTCAATATATTCATGATTTAATTAGTAATAGCTAGGTTTATAGCTACATATAGTTTTATTTAATTTATACGATTTTATTTGGAAATCAAATTTCGAAACAAATACTATTTAGAATGGTTAAACCGTGACTGTAATAATTACATTGACAACAAAACACATCAATAGTGTTAAAGACACTTTTAAGCGTCACCTTTGTTGACAAATAAAAGCATCAATAATCATTGAACACACTTTTAAGCGTCACATTTGTTGACAAATAAAAGCGTCAATAGTCACTCGAGACACTTTTAAGCGTCACATATTTTGACAAATAAAAGCGTTAATAATCACTCAAGACACTTTTAAGTGTCACATTTGTTGACAAATAAAAGCGTCAATAGACAATGAAGACACTTTTAACCGTCACATATAGTGACACAAAAAAGCGTCAAAAAATAGTGACGGCTCATAAACTGACGCTTTTCAAAAGCGTCGATAAACAAAAATGCGACACTTTAAAGCGTCACAAAACGCTTCAAAAAGTGTCACTAATGAATGGGATTTGTTGTAGTGAGGGTCTTTATCCACGTCAAGTGATCTAACGACTATTAGGCTACTCAAAGGATGTGATTTATCCATATAGAACTTTTTTAATACCTTTTCTGTATATGTAGTTTGATGCACAAGGATTCCATTTTTCAAATGTTCTATTTGTAGACCCGAACAAAATTTAGTTTTACCAAGATCTTTCATTTCAAATTCCTGCCTTAAATAATCTACTTTCATTGAAATCTCTTCAGGAGTTCCAATGATATTTAAATCATCAACATACACTGCGATTATTACAAATCCTGATCCAAATTTCTTTATAAAAATGCATGGACTAATTGGATCATTCTTATAGCCTTTCTTTAACAAGTATTCACTAAGGCAGTTGTATCACATACGTCCCGATTGTTTCAATCCATAAACGAATCTATTTAACTTAATTGAAAAATGTTCTCGAGAACACGATTTTGATGATTCTGGTAATTCAAAACCATCTGGAAGTTTCATATAAATATCATTATCCAGTGGCCCATATAAATAAGCCGTGACTACGTCCAACAAACGTAGGTCAAGACCTTATTTTATTGCCAGACTGATTAAAAATCTAAAAGTAGTTGCATCCACCACAGGAGAATATGTCTCCTCATAATCAATTCCAGGTCTTTGCGAAAATCCTTGTGCTACTAATCGAGCTTTATATCTCGAAATCTCACCATTTTCATTTCTTTTTCGCACAAAAACCCATTTGTAACCTACTGGCTTTACACATTCCGGTGTACGGACTACTGGTCCAAATACTTTTCTTTTCTCAAGAGATTTTAATTCAGACGCAATTGCTTCTTTCCATTTTGGCCAATCATCTCTTAGCCTACATTTTTCGATAGACTTAGGTTCATGATCCTCGTCATTTTTTGTAAAATCTAGTGCTACATTGTATGCAAACTTATCATCGACGTCGATTCTATTTCGGTTCCATGTATTTCCAGACATTATATAATTGATTGAGATCTCATCATTCACAGGTACCTTGCTTAGTTTCTGTTGGAATATTATCAATCACTGAAGTCTTTTCAGAAGATCCTTGTGAATTTATTTCAACCTCGATATTACCATCACTATTCTTTGCTCCTTTTTGTTTTCGAGGGTTTTTGTCTTTGGAACCAAGCGGTCTTCCTCGCTTTTGACGTGCGCTAGACTCATTAGCATTTTTAGCTTGTCCTTCTGGGACCTCAATTCTCAAAGAAGCATTTATAGCTGGTATATGTGACTTCGTCACTCTTTTAGGGTCAGAAAATGAATCTGGCAATTGATGCGCTAAATTTTGTAAATGAATTATCCTTTGAACTTCTATTTCACATTGTTTGGTACGAGGATCAAGATTTGATAAGGATAATTCATTCCAACTTATTTCATTTATCAGCTGCTTATTTTCTCCCCCTAAAGATGGGAAAATTGACTCGTTAAAATGGCAATCTGCAAAACAGCCGTAAATAAATCCCCCGTGGTTGGTTCAAGATATTTAATTATAGATTGGGATTCAAAACCAACATATATTCCCAACCTTCTTTGAGGACCCATCTTTGTGCGTTGTGGTGGAGCAATTGGTACATAAATCGCACATCCAAATATTCTAAGATGGGAAATATTTGGTTCCTGACCGAAAACCAATTGTGACGGGGAGAGTTTATGATAACTTGTTGGCCTAATACGAATAAGTGACGCGGCATGTAATATAGCATGTCCCCAAGCAGAGACTGAGAGTTTACATTTCATAAGTAAAGGTCTAGCAATTAATTGGAGTCGTTTAATTAATGATTCAGCTAGACCATTTTGTGTATGAACATGAGCTACAGGATGTTCAACATTTATCCCAATGGACATGCAATAATCATTGAATGTTTGAGAAGTAAATTCACTAGCATTATCAAGACGAATAGACTTGATAGAGTTATCTGGAAAATGTGCTCGTAATTTTATTAATTGAGCAAGCAATCTCGCAAATGCCATGTTACGAGTAGATAATAAACATACATGTGACCATCTAGTCGATGCATCAATTAATACCATATAGTATCTAAATGGTCCACTCGAGGGGTGTATCGGTCCACATATATCCCCTTGTATGCGTTCCAGAAAACTGATAGATTGAAAATTAATCTTAACTGGTGAAGGACGAATTATTAATTTACCTTGTGAACAAGCAGCACAAGGAAATTGACTAGAAATAAGCTGCTTATTTTTTAGTAAATGTCCACAGAAATTTTGTATTATTCTTCGCATCATTGTTGAACCGGGATGGCCTAACCGGTCATGCCAAGTTATAAAGTTATCATGCAACCTCTGGTTAATTATAACATTGGTTTCAAGTATATTAATCTTGGTGTAGTACAAACCTGTCGAAAATGTTGGTAATTTTTCCAAGATATATGTTTAATACCTTGAGTTATATTAATGAGTTGAAGTAGTTCAACATTTTCTTCATTGACAGTCTCAATGTGATATCCATTTCGGCGAATATCTTTAAAGCTTAATAAATTTCTTTGAGACTTTGGAGAGTATAAAGCATCAACTATTTCAATTTTCGTTCCCCAAGGTAATAATATATTTGCTCTTCCGGAGCCTTCGATAATATTTGTACTACCAGATATAGTAGTCACACTAGTTCTTTGCATTACCAATTGAGAAAAATACTTCTTATTCTTAAGTATAGTATGAGTAGTTGCACTGTCAACAAGACATAATTCTTCACCATTTGTTGCCAACTGATCTTTGAAAAAATTCATATTCTTCAAAAAAATAAAATGTGTTATAAAATATTATAATATCCAAAAAAAAATAATAATAATAATAACAAAATACTTATGCATAATAAATCATTCAATATATACTTAAAATCATACCATATATATATAATCTATTTATTTTCACATTATATATACAATCTATCAAGTTCATAACATAAAAACATAAATAGTAAGTAAACTAATAATGCCATATACATTTATAAAGTCATCGAAACATTAATTATTTCCCTTGGGATTTGGAAAGAAATCAGACATTTCAAGGTGAGATGTGTCACCATTATTAAAGTCACCTTCACCATCTTCAATCACCAAATTTGTTTCAACATTCTCCCCTTTCTCTTTTATCGATTGTTGATAGAGGTTGACAAGATATTTTGGAGTGCGACATAAACGGGACCAATGACCTTTTACTCCACAACGATAACAAATAGAGGGCACATTCTCACTCCTACTTCTCGCACTATTTTCATCCTTATGTTCTCACTTCTGGTGAGAATTTGTATTCTTGATAATACCTCCTCGACCTCTACCATATCTACCTCGACCACGACCACAACCACGACCATGACCGCGACCACGACCGCGACCACGACCACGTCCATAACCACTACTGCTGGCATAAAATGTCACATTCGCTTCAGGGAATGGAGTTGCACCAGTGGGGCGTGATTCATGATTTTTCAATAATAGCTCATTATTTTGTTCAGCGACAAGAAGACATTATATAAGTTCAGAATATTTCTTAAAACCTTTCTCTCTATATTGTGTCTGCAGGACAAGATTGTTAGCATGAAAAGTAGAATATGTTTTTTCTAACATATCTTCATCGGTAATGGTTTCTCCACATAATGTCAATTGAGAAGTAATTCTAAACATGGCTGAGTTGTATTCGGTCACCGATTTATAATCTTGCAATCTTAAATGCAACCAATTGTAACGAGCTTTTGGTAATATGACAGTTTTCTGGTGATCATATCTTTCCTTTAGATTGCTCCAAAGGATTTGAGGGTCTTTGACAGTTAGATATTCATTTTTAAGACCTTCATGAAGGTGATGACGAAGGAATATCATAGCGTTGGCCTTATCTTGAGATGTTGCCTTATTCTCAATCTTAATAGTTTCACCAAGTCCCTTAACAATTAGATGAATTTCAGAATCTAATACCCATGATAAATAATTTCCTCCGGTAATGTCGAGGGCTTTATACTCAAGTTTTGCAATATTCGACATGATTCACTATACAAATAATATAATATTTAGTTTAGGTCATATATTCATAACATAAAATAATAATAATTAAATAAGTAAAAATAAATGGGTAATCTATACACAAAGTGTATAGTAGATACCAAGATATGGTAATCTGTATACAAAGTACACAGTAGACCAATAAAATAAGGAATAAAATTTTGGTAATCTATGTAGATATACATAGTAGACCAACAAAATAAATAAATAAAATTTGGTAATCTATGTACAAGTACATAGTAGACCAACAAAATAAATAAATAAAATTTGGTAATCTATGTACAAGTACATAGTAGACCAACAGAATAAATAAATAAAATTTGGTAATCTATGTAGAAGTACATAGTAGACCAACAAAATAAATAAATAAAATTTGGTAATCTATGTCAACCTCGTCTTTGATGATTGAATTAGGGTATAAGGTGTAGGTTAAATGATGTAGAAGAAGCATACATGAACATGGAGGCTGTTAGACGTGATAGGGAGTAGGGTAAACTAGGGTTGTCATAGGTTATGAACATCGACTCTAATTCAAATCCTATTACCCGAGCCCAATTCCTTCTAATCGGTCATATCCGAGCCCACCTGTATCTCACTCGGCCCCTCACGCATCTCGAGACACTTTTATGTTCATCTCCCGTTCTTAACCCGTAACTTAAAATTAACGAGTACGTATATAAAAACAAAAATACTAATTAAATTATGTAATTTAGTATTAGTAGATATTAATTAAAATAATTATAAAAATATAAAATTATTAGCACTTACTAAAAATATATAAAAATTAGAATTTAAATAGGGTTATGAATTAAATAAATGAATAAATAAATAAATAAGTAAATAATGGAATTTAAGTATATATACAAGAAATAATATAAAAGCAAGAAATATATATATTTTTAATTATAAATATATCATAAAGAATTAAGGAATACGAATGAAACGCCATTTTATGAAATAATCATCAAATATCGATGATTATGAAATACGAAATAATCGTAGAAATACGATTAATAAAACAATAACAATTTACGTAAATATTTTATAAATATATCTTTTGAAATACGTGTATAAAACATGGTTTGACTGTCGTTGACCGAGGCTAACATACGGGGTATTACAGTTACTCATAAAACTCAGCAAGAAGCGATCTATATACGTCTTAAGCATCGCCACAAATATACCAAAATCGACGACCACCAGCCCCTGGTCGGTCAAACGACGGTCAACACAAGGTCAAGGCACCCTAGGCTAGGTCACGGTCATAAGGGTTATGGCCAAAGGTCAAGCAACGACGAGAAATTAACATATTGAAACGATGTATAAAACGATTAATAAACGATTATTAAAACGACGTACTTACTTCTTAGGATGTTTCTGCAGAATTGGTACTGAATCTTGGTAATGGGTGAGGAGGAGTTCAAGGAAAAGAGGCGACAAGAGGTTATTAGAAGGTGTATACCGAGGAGTAGGTTGTATATTAGGGTTTAGGAAATAAAGAAAATAAGACAATTAAGTATTTACCTTATTTAAATTTAGTATTAGTAAATACTAATTATTTAGTTACATAAATATAAATATTATTAGTACCGTAGTATTTCGGTCCATATAATATGAACTATAGAAATATTAAAATATTAGTAATTACAAAAGAATATATAAAGAAGATTTAAATACAATTACAACTTAAAATAAAAAATAGAAATTAAGTTTTGATGGGAAGTAAATATAAAATAGGAAATATATTTAACTATAAATACTCCCTCCGATCCAGACAAAAGGTAACAGTTGCTTTATCACACTTGTCGAGACACGTTTTGCAACGTGAATATCTTTAGTTACATATTATTAAAAATTATAAAAATTTGATATTCTTGTAGCATTCAAAATGATAAATCAAACAAGATCACACATGACTATATTTTGTCTTATAGATTAACGGCAATTTCAAAGATTCCCTACGACCATGAATAGTGCCAAAAAGCAACTGTTACCTTTTGTCTGGATCGGAGGGAGTATATTATTAAAATTAAAGAAATACAACTAAAATGTCATTTTACGAAATAATCATCAAATATCAATATTATTATCAAATACGAAATAATCGTAGAAATACGATTTATAAACAATAACAATTTACGTAAAATATTTTATAAACATCTCTTTTGAAAATACGTGTATAAAACATGGTTTGACTGCCGTTGACCGAGTCTAACATACAGGGTATTACACGATCAACCACTTATAGAGAACGATGGCTTCACAACAACTCAATTTATCACGGCCTCCGCGATGAGGTAAGACCGAATTCCAAAGAAAATTAACAAAAAACTTGAGCTTGGGATTAAAAGAACTCGTGAGCAACGGACTCGACTCCGACGCATCGTCATCAAAATACTTCTTTATTTCCATTTTTTCATCACGAGACACAACAGACCATTCCTTAATAGGGTCGAGATTTAAGCCTTCATCTTTAAGCCTAAAAATCCGACAAATATCCGAGATAGAAATCATAACATCATGCCCATTCACCACGGCTGTCATCCCATTTTCAACATGTTTAACCGAAGCATAAAATTGAACTAATTCAACTGGAAACACCAACCCAAAAAAATTATTATTGTAAACCCAATCTTGAAAATTCAAGAATTCCTTAAAGAAGGATAACGATCATGACCCGTCTGCCCACGATGTTGGGTAAAACGACCCGCATGTATGGAATACGGAAGTGATCGTTCAATTAACATACCTTCACTTTTAGTCATCCGAACCCGATAAAGTCCTTCCTTAGTAGCTTCTCACGAAATTTCACGAAACAGAGGTCGAGGAGAGTGCTCAAAATCAGGTGAATCATCCTCCATTACCGATTTTCCCTTGTCTAATTTTCTTCTTTTGCTAGCTTCTGATTTTGGGATGGCCATGGAGACTGGTTTAGGTGACGGTGGTGGTGAAGGTGTGGGTGTAGGTGGAGACGGGGATGAGTTTTTCTTTCGTTGAGAGCGGCGTTCTACACTAGGAGGCATTGTGGTGTATAAGAAAAGGAAAATGAGAGATTATTTGGAGCTTTTTCGAAGGTGTTGGAGTTTTAATGGAGGTTTTTCTTGCTGTTAGTTTAATTGACTTTTGCAGTTATGGTAACTTTGAGGTTGACGGTTATTGAGAGGGGATGGAGTGTTTGAATGGTAAAAGTGGGTAGGACACGTGAGTGGGGTAGGTAGAGGTGAGGGTTAGGATTAATTGTAGAATATTTGATACGGATTAGATTGTTACGTAAATTTGATAAGTAATTTTTGTAGATACGGGTTTAGGTAGTTAATTTCTATTTGGTTACGATTTGAGTATAATTTTGTAATATTTGAATATTATTGGGTTTTGAGAAAATATTTAGTTGTGTACATTCGTACAAAGCATAGCATAACGAAATTGAAGTTTGAGCATTTAATCATAAATAACACACATAGGCATGCAACGGAATATACGGACACAGTCATATAATTCTGTCTTTACATAGTCAGTCATTGGGTTATTTCAGCTTTTAAGATCGATTAGGTGCCACCGATTAAACCAATTTCCAATCGCAAAGTTTCAAATCGTTCCCTAGCCAATGGTTTGGTAAAAATATCCGCCCATTGTTTTTCCGCACTACAAAGTTCCAATTTAATGTTTTTCTTTTCTACATGCATGGTCGCGTAAGAAGTGGTGTCTTATTTCAATGTGTTTAGTTCTTGAGTGCTGAGCTGGGTTTTTAGATATTATTATAGAACTCGTATTATCACATAAGATAGGTACACATTCTACGTCAATACCATAATCAAGCAATTGTTGTTTTAACCATAAGAGTTGAGAACATACTTGTGCGGCTACAATATAATCTGCTTCTGCAGTTGAAAGAGCGACATAATTTTGTTTCTTGGATGCCCATGATATAATGCATGGTCCAACAAAAGTTGCAAGTCCAGAAGTACTTTTCATGTCTAAAGAACATCCTGCATAATCCGCATCTGAATATCCTAATAGGTTAAAATTACAATCTAAGGGATACCATAATATAACTTCGATGTTCCAATTAGATATCGTAGAATTCTCTTAACCGCAATCGTATGCAATTCTTTTGGTGCAGATTGAAGTCGGGCACAGACGCAGACACTAAACATTATATCTGGACGACTTGCAGTAAGATAAAGGAGTGAGCCAATCATACCTCTATAAGTGGTTTCATCTACTGACTTACCGTCTTCGTCTTTGGTAATCTTCTTATCTGTAACCATTGAAGTAGGCATAGGATGAGAGGATTCCATTCCGAATTTCTTTAGTAATTCCTTGACGTATTTTTGTTGATGTACTTTGATACCCTCATTCGTTTGTTGAATTTGAAGTCCAAGGAAGAATTTTAATTCTCCCATCATACTCATCTCGAACTCGGATGTCATCAATTCTGAGAAGTATTTGCACAACTTTTTGTTGGTTGAGCCAAATATGATATCGTCAACATAGATCTGGACTACCAATAAGTCGGAAATTCACTTTTCAGAAATAGTGTTTTGTCCACTGATCCTCTCTTGAATCCTCTTTCTAATAGAAACTTTGATAGTCTGTCGTACCATGCTCGAGGTGCCTATTTCAGGCCATAGAGAGCTTTGTCTTATCTGAATACATGCTCCTTGAGTTTGCTGTCAGGAAATCCAGGAGGTTGTTCAACATAAACTTCCTCCTGAAGATAGCCATTAAGAAAGTTAGTCTTAACGTCCTTCTGAAATAATTTCATTCCTTTATGTGCAGCAAAGGCTATGAGTAGGCGAATTGCTTCAAGACGAGCAACAGGAGCGAAAGTTTCGTCATAATCGATCCCTTCTTGTTGGTTGTATCCTTGAACTGTGGGGAATAAAGCATGTATTCACCCTAAACTTGCAGGATTATAATGAAAAATACAGTTGTGTTTATAGTCATAAGATTAAAAAGGATAAGAAAAAGAATTCAACCTTTGGTCCTTTGTGCTTATGGCCTAAGAACAGGAATTAATGCAAATTCCCTCCTATAACTTGCACCCAAGACTTAGTTTGAGACGTGGCCGCGTGTGCTAGAAATCCTCTCCAATTGCTTTGCAATATAGGGAGAGCCCCTGAGGTTTTAGATGTGAGATCTGAGGTTTTGGGAGAAGAATGCTCTCAAACCCTAATTTTACCTTGAGATTTATTAAACAGTGCAACAAGAGTCTTTGATATAAGGAGAAGGACTCTCCTTATATACTACACTTGGCCGGCCGAAATTGATGTCGGGTAGGAGTGGGCTTTCCACTCTTACCTTATTCCAATGCGTGATTCGACCCAATTAGCTTTAAGTTGTTCGTGGGTTTTATTTATAAATCGTAACATGTTATCAGATATTAATACAGTCGATATATTAATAATGGTCTGACAAAATACGATATTGTATAATTATCCAAATTAATATAACTGTTTATATTAATACGCGAATACAATATTTAATTAAATATAACCGTTTATATTTAATTTACGAATTAATCATGTAATCCGTATTAGCTAAAATTATTTAATCCGTATTAAATAATAATCTCAACATCTTATTGACTAATTTAATAGTCAATACCTCTGACTAACCGTTTAGTCATATCCGGCAAAATGTGACTGTATTTTCATACCTTCACATCTCTCAAACGTGTCCTATAGGTGTGACGTATAGGGACCAGTTGATCACCGCCATCCGTATGACAATAACGTCAAACTTATCTAGCAAGCCAACCGTTATTGATAAACGTGGATCAACTGGTAATAATACAAAAGTATGCCCTTGTGATCCTTAAAGAGATTTAATAAGTCATTGTACTTAATTGTCAAGGACACCAGCCCCAACAATCTCCCACTTGTCCGTACAAGGGTATGTTCAATGACGTTATCACACTACATGTGGAGGACACAATCTCCAACAAACTCCCACTTGTCCGTACAAGTGTAGGTGCGATAACCGAATCTCATATCCTTTTAAAATTTCTCCCACTCAATGTAAGACAATTTGCAAATCCGCATTCGCAAAGGTCGTATCTCACAAGCGATCTGTATCAAGAGCGGTTTCCCCGACTAGAGAGTAACTTAACTGATAAAACGAATCTGTATTCGAGCATGGCCATGCATTTCAGTTACTACTCCTCGAGTGGCCCTGAGAAATGATAAAATCCTGATAAGGGTTTGGATATTTCCCTCAACTCGAATCCTGCCGATATCGCCCAGCATGAAATAACCCAGAAAAAATCCTCTTGGCCCCTGTTACGGTGACCGTGGGAAAGAAACCAAAGTCACCCAAAATCTGTCTTAATCTCAAGAAACAGTTGAAAGTCAAAAGACTCGACTCTAAGGAACACTATGGAGGTCCTATCCACGACCTGGCACCCAATGTTATAAAACATTTAGGACTCCATAACGATGTCACGGGGTGTCCTACGAGATATCCGTATAACTCGCCTTTGTGATTGGTCAGTCATCCACGTGACTTATGGCTCGTTGAACCCACCATCAACCAACGTCACAAAATGATTACCTGAGTTATCAGCTCAAGTGGATAATCAAGGACCAAAACGATGTAATGTTAATCAGTTCACTTTGTGGTGTTCAAAATTGGCGTACAATTCCACATGAAAAACAAAACATTTTATATCATAACAATAAGGTTGAATAGAGTACACGAGAAAATGAATTATTACATGAATTCATAAAAGAGTACTACAACTTAGGAACACATCCAATTCCCATGGAATGAATGTGCCCTTCATGCTTATCACGTGGTAATGCTTTTGTGAGAGGATCAGCTATGTTGTCATCCGTAGCGATCTTATCAATGAAAATCTCCTTTTGCTCCACGTAATCTCTGATTAGATGAGCTTTCCGTTGTACATGCCTAGCCTTGTTGCTAGACTTATGCTCCTTAGCTTGGAAGATGGCACCGCTATTGTCACAATAGACGGTGATTGGGTCATTCGAACTAGGCACTACTGATAGTCCTTGTAAGAATTGACGCATCCATATTGCTTCCTTAGCTGCTTCCGAGGCGGCATAGTACTCGGACTCAGTCGTAGAATCTGCTGTAACACTCTGTTTAGAACTTTTCCAGCTGACAGCAGCGCCATTAAGAGTAAAGACAAAACCAGACTGAGATTTCGAGTCATCTCGATCTGTTTGGAAGCTAGCATCTGCGTAACCCGTGGCGCAGAGCGTTGAGTCGCCTCCATAAGTCAATCCCCAATCTTTAGTCCTCCGTAGGTACTTAAGAATGTTTTTCACGGCCATCCAGTGTTGTTCACCTGGATGAGCTTGGAATCGACTTGTCATACTCAATGCATATGCAACGTCAGGACGTGTGCATATCATGGCATACATGATCGATCCTATTGCCGAAGCATAAGGAATCCGACTCATGCGCTCTTTCTCTTCCACTGACTTAGCTTCTTGAGTCTTGCTCAAGTGAAGCCCAGGAGTCATAGGAAGGAACCCCTTCTTGGAGTTCGTCATGCTGAATCTCTCCAGAATCTTCTCTATATAAGATTCCTGACTGAGAGACAACATCCGTCGTGATCTATCCCTGTAGATACGGATGCCCAAAATTCTTTGTGCCTCTCCCAGATCTTTCATCTGGAAATGGTTTTTCAACCATGCTTTAACCGAAGATAAGAGAGGTATGTCATTCCCAATCAAGAGTATGTCATCGACATACAGTACTAGGAATACAATCTTACTCCCACTCGACTTGATATAGAGACATGGTTCCTCGACTGATCGAATGAACCCATTCTCTTTTATCACTTGGTCGAAGCGATGATTCCAACTCCGCGATGCTTGCTTAAGTCCATAGATGGAACGCTTAAGCTTGCAAACTTTCTTAGGATGTGCTGGATCGATAAAACCCTCGGGTTGTACCATGTACAACTCTTCCTCCAAATAACCGTTTAAGAAGGCGGTTTTAACGTCCATTTGCCATATTTCATAGTCATGAAATGCGGCGATCGCTAAGATAATCCAAATGGAACGTAGCATGACTACGGGTGCAAAGATCTCATCATAGTGCAAGCCTGGCACTTGAGTGAAACCTTTAGCAACTAGTCTAGCCTTGTGGATATCTTGTTGTCCTTCCACGGCATGCTTTATCTTGTAAAGCCATTTGCATTGAAGGGGACGTACCTTTGCAGGTAGGTCCACAAGATCCCACACGTTGTTCTCATACATGGAGTCCATCTCGGATTGCATGGCTTCTAGCCATAGCTTTGAGTCAGAACTAATCATGGCACCTTTATAGGTTTTGGGTTCATTACCCTCTAGGAGTAAGACGTCATCTGTATCGTGTTCCTCGACCATACCAATGTATCTGTCCGGTGGAATAGAGACTCTTCCTGACCTCCTAGGTTCCTCAGGGATATCTACCGCAGCCTCGGTTGAAGGAACTGTTTCCTCCAATGGTTGCTCGGCAGTTGGTTCTTGAACCTCCGATAACTCGAAGGTTCTATTACTCGACTTGTTCTCGAGAAATTCTTTCTCTAAGAACGTCGCACTAGCCGCAACAAAAACACGTTGTTCGGTAGGAGAGTAGAAGTAATGACCAAACGTTTCCTTTGGATAGCCTATAAAGTATGTCTTGACCGATCGCGGGCCGAGCTTATCCTCGTGTCTCCACTTGACATAAGCCTCGCAGCCCCAAACCCGAATAAAGGACAAGTTAGGGACCGTTCCCTTCCATAATTCGTATGGAGTCTTGTCTACAGCTTTAGACGGACTTCGGTTAAGTATTAGAGCGGCCGACAAAAGAGCATAGCCCCACAATGAATCAGGCACGACGGTGTGACTCATCATGGATCGAACCATATCAAGTAAAGTTCGATTTCTCCGTTCGGACACACCATTTAATTGTGGTGTTCCAGGTGGAGTCAACTGTAGCACGATCCCACAGTCTTTTAGGTGTTGATCAAACTCGTGTGAAAGATACTCACCACCACGATCCGAACGTAGTGCTTTAATCTTTCTACCCAGCTGGTTCTGTACCCGATTCTGGTATTCTTTGAACTTGTCAAAGGATTCACTTTTATGTTTCATCAAGTAGACATAGCCATATCTACTCAAATCATCCGTGAAAGTGATGAAATACCTATAGCCTTCTCGTGCGTTGATCGACATAGGCCCACATACGTCCGTATGTATGAGTCCTAATAGGTCGGCAACGCGCATTCCAACACCTTTGAAGGAAATACGAGTCATCTTGCCGATGAGACATGATTCACACGTGCCATATGATTCGAAATCAAAGGGCGATATAGCTCCATTCTGTATGAGCTGTTTTACGCGTTTCTCATTTATGTGTCCCATACGACAATGCCATAGGTAAGTTTGATCTTTGTCACCTACCTTTAATTTCTTGTTATTCACGTGTAATATCTCGGTGGTTTGATCTAAAACATAAATTCCATTCATGGAATCTGCCTTGCCATAAATCATATTGTGTAAGGAGAAAATACAGCTATTATTCTCTATTACAAATGAAAAGCCGAGTTTGTCAAGCGCAGAAACTGAAATAATGTTTTTGGACAAACAAGGAACATAATAACAGTTATATAAAGATAACTCGAATCCACTTGGAAGCTGGATCACGTATGTTCCCCTCGAGATTGCAGCAACACGTGCTCCATTCCCGACACGCAGGTCAACCTCACCCTTGATTAGGGGTTCTTGGTTTCGGAGGCCCTGCACATGATTACATAGATGAGAACCACAACCAGTATCAAGTACCCCAAGTTCCGCAACTTGCGTGGTTAATCTCAATCATGTGAATAAAAGAAGAAGAAGACATACCAACAGGAGTAACGCGGCCTGCCTTAATGTCCTCACGATACACGGGGCATGAGCGCCTCCAATGCCCAGTCTTGTGGCAATGGTGACATTCCATGCTTGTATCCTTGCTCTTTGTCTTGCCTTGTGAGTTACTCGACTCACCTGGCCCACTCTTAGCAAATCCTGGTTTCTTGAACCTGGGCCTACCTACCGCTAGGTCGCCCTGAGCTTTAGCCTTCCCTTTACCTTTTCCCTTGCTTGAGATCATGAGAACATCCTGCTTTAGACTCCCACTCAACTTTAGATCCTTCTCAGTCTGTACGAGAAGGGAGTGGAGCTCATGGGGAGTCTTCTTCATGTCGTTCATGTAGTAGTTGGCCCTAAAGAGGGCGAACCCATCATGAAGCGAATGAAGCATGCGATCAACGATGATGTTCTCACTGATCTTGCAGTTTAGGGACTCCAGTTTCTCGATATTCTCAATCATGTTGAGAATATGTGGGCTAACAGCTTGGCCCTTCTGGAGTTTCGCCTCAAAGAAGCGACAGGTATGCTCATAAGAAACGATTCTCGGAGCCTTGGAGAATTCGTTAGTGAGCGTGGTGAAAATCTTGTTTGCACCATGGGTTATGAAGCGTCTTTGCAAATTGGATTCCATTGCATAGATGAGTACGTTCTTTATCGCACCCGCTTCCATAACGAAATCGCTATGAGCGCGAATTTCGTTGGCTCTAGCTCCAGTTCCTGGGTGTGGCGGAATGGGCTCAGTTAAGAACTTGAGCTTTCCGTCAGCAATGGCAGCATTCCGTAGTGCTGCCTCCCAGTCAGAGAAGTTTGACCCATCATTCCTCAGTCTAGTTGACTGATTCATGGAGTCCATGAAGGCTTTTAGCCAGGATTCACGTGCTAGCTTGGCACTTGGCATTGGGTCTTCACCAGCCATTTTAGTTTTACAGCAGTTTTAATGAACGTGTTCTACACTGAAAAGAAGATAAAACAAAACCATATAAGCAACTTATTGTTGTGATTTAAGTCTATATTAAATTGAATTTAAACTCGTAGACTCATGCATTTATATAATTGATCTCCCTCAAGAATTATATAAACGATCCCAAGACTCAATTTCCGTATATTGATAAGCCCACAGTTTGGCTAATTCCAATCGTTGGAACTCTTGGTCGATAGATTTCCGTATATCTATCTATTAGTCCATCTCAGTCACTGGAATATTATCGAGTGACCATGATGTTGAGATAAAATAAATCATCTGTTCCCACTTACCCGACGTAGAAGGGGTCATATTATGCCTACCGACGAAGAAGGGATTCATGGGAGGCTGATTTATAAAGACTAATCTCAATTTTTGGTTATACGAGGAAGACCCCATCAACTCTTATTTATCCATATTTAAGTGAACTAAAAACTAGCATTTGCGTGAATGAATTAAATAAATTGATGGCTTTTAAATGACATGTGACATCTGTATTGTCACAGAAAACTAACGCGTAACCTCTACATGAGTCAGTTTTCAGGCATGATATAGGTGGTTTGGTTTTTAGGCGGAATATGATGCAAGCTATTATCGAAGAAAGCATAAAGGTAAATGCAATAAACGTAAATAAAAGTCCTAGTGTGGCCTATCCTACCAAAATAAACATAAAACAACTTGGAATCCACTGTTGGACCCTAGAAGCTTGTCTTGATGTTCCATCTTGGTCCTTGCAGCGGGAGTGAGCATCCGGCCTCCGTCTTGTCTTTGGTCTTCACAAAATTACTAATTTAAATTACAAAAGTAATCCTAGATACATTCTAATTTAAATACAAAAGTAATTACATGGCAAAAACCCAAAACGGAGATTCAAGATCTCAAAATTACAAGCAAGATCGTGTCCCTTCATTACGGTGACACAATCTTCTAAGGCCACACTAAGTTACAACCGTTTGCAAAAATTAAATACGTTATTGAAAGCATTCAAGGCATTCACAAGACGATAAATAAAATGCATCAACTAAAAACAATTTATACATGACATAATACTGTTATTATGATTAATAAATTTATACCAAACCACCTTTTAAGATTAAAATTAAGTGACTATACCGTTTTAATCACCAATTTTAACAAACATATAATCCATTATTTTAAACTGTTTTAAAACAATATGTATCAAGCGAGGGTGAACCGTTTCACTAAATAATACACTATTTCCGTATATAGTATATTATTTTAAGCCATGTGAAAATAAAACATGTTATTTTCGTAAAATAAAAAAAACGATTCTGTTACAGGGGTGGTCTACCGACCGGAAAAACAGGTCGACCGACCACCTGACGAAATTTTTTTTTTTTTTTTTTTTTTTTTTTTTTTAAGCAGAATGGTCGACCGACCCGAAAAACAGGTCGACCGACCACAAAACACGAAACCGAGTTTCTGAACACGATTTCTCACAAAGGAAACTGTTTTGAAAAAAAAACAGAAAACTCACACAGGGGCGGTCGACCGACCGCTATAACTGGTCGACCGACCGACACGGCGGCAGAAACGAGATTTTTCAAAAACTTTTAAAAAAACTTATGAAAAACACAAAAGTAAAATTTTCATGGCCTGGCTCTGATACCACTTGTGGGGAATAAAGCATGTATTCACCCTAAACTTGCAGGATTATAATGAAAAATACAGTTGTGTTTATAGTCATAAGATTAAAAAGGATAAGAAAAAGAATTCAACCTTTGGTCCTTTGTGCTTATGGCCTAAGAACAGGAATTAATGCAAATTCCCTCCTATAACTTGCACCCAAGACTTAGTTTGAGACGTGGCCGCGTGTGCTAGAAATCCTCTCCAATTGCTTTGCAATATAGGGAGAGCCCCTGAGGTTTTAGATGTGAGATCTGAGGTTTTGGGAGAAGAATGCTCTCAAACCCTAATTTTACCTTGAGATTTATTAAACAGTGCAACAAGAGTCTTTGATATAAGGAGAAGGACTCTCCTTATATACTACACTTGGCCGGCCGAAATTGATGTCGGGTAGGAGTGGGCTTTCCACTCTTACCTTATTCCAATGCGTGATTCGACCCAATTAGCTTTAAGTTGTTCGTGGGTTTTATTTATAAATCGTAACATGTTATCAGATATTAATACAGTCGATATATTAATAATGGTCTGACAAAATACGATATTGTATAATTATCCAAATTAATATAACTGTTTATATTAATACGCGAATACAATATTTAATTAAATATAACCGTTTATATTTAATTTACGAATTAATCATGTAATCCGTATTAGCTAAAATTATTTAATCCGTATTAAATAATAATCTCAACATCTTATTGACTAATTTAATAGTCAATACCTCTGACTAACCGTTTAGTCATATCCGGCAAAATGTGACTGTATTTTCATACCTTCACATCTCTCAAACGTGTCCTATAGGTGTGACGTATAGGGACCAGTTGATCACCGCCATCCGTATGACAATAACGTCAAACTTATCTAGCAAGCCAACCGTTATTGATAAACGTGGATCAACTGGTAATAATACAAAAGTATGCCCTTGTGATCCTTAAAGAGATTTAATAAGTCATTGTACTTAATTGTCAAGGACACCAGCCCCAACATGAACAACTAATCTGGCCTTGTTTCGCACAATGACTCCAGAGTCATCCAGTTTATTTCTAAATACCCATCTAGTTCCAATCACAGATCGATCTTTAGGTCGAGAACAAGATGCCAAACTTTTTTTCTTTCAAACTGTTGAAGTTCTTCTTGCATGGCAACTATCTAGTCAGGTTCTGCAAGTGCTTCTTTTATATTTGAAGGTTCAATTGTGGAGAGGAATGAGTAGAATGAGCAGAAGTTTTTCAAGTCGAGTTTGAACTCCTTCTGTAAGACTTCCTATGACATTGTCCAAAGGATGAGAGCCTTTATATCTCCAGTTTCTTGATTGATTATTTTCGTTGCCTCTACTTGACTCGGGATTTTGACTTGTTCCCCCTAAATCCAAACCTGGGGTTATAGTAGGGTCAGGTATAACTATGACCTCTTCCCTTTGGTTTTGATTCAAAGTTATAGCTTCATTAGCTATAGCTCTGGGTTCCAAGTTATTGGCTTGAGAATGGTCAACAATATCATCAACTGTAGTTTCAGTTCTCGTACCGTTTTGTCCCAAGTTAAGTTCATCATTGATTCCTTGAATTTCGCCTTCATCATTTTCTGGCTCTGGAGGATCTTCCCTTGACAACCGAAAGTCCGGTTCGTCTAGGTTCTCCTCTTCGTCCTGGAAAGGCTTATCAAATGCATTATCCTCGTCAAAGATAACATGAATACTCTCTTCTATGCATAAGGTACGTTTGTTAAAAACTTTATAGGCTTTATTATGATCAGAATATCCTATGAAGATAGCTTATCACTTCTACGGTCAAATTTGCTTAACCTGTTCTTCCCATTATTATGAACGAAGCATTTACTCCCAAAACATCTTAAATAAGAAATATTAGGTTTACAACCACATAAAAGTTCATAGGGTATCTTTTTAAGGATTGGTCTGATAATGACACGATTATGAATATAGCATGTACTAATAGCCTCAGCCCAAAAGTTTCTAGGTAGGTCACTGCAAAGGAGCATTGTTCTAGCCATGTGTTCTAGGGTTCTGTTCATTCGTTCTACGACTCCATTTTGTTGTGGGGTTCTAGGTGCAGAGAAGTTATGTCCAACACCGTTGGTTTTACAGAACTTAATAAAGGCATGATTGTCAAACTCAGTTCCATGGTCAGTACGAATTGTTACTAAGTTAGATTTGTATTTGTTTTGGACAAGTTTCATGAGACTAACAAATTCATCAAATGTTTCGTCTTTAGAATGAAGAAAGATTGGCCAAACAAATTTAGAATAATCATCAACTAGAACGAAAACATACTGGAACCACCTCTGCTTCTTACCTTCATAGGGCCACAGAGATCCATATGAACCAGTTCCAGAGCTTGGTTAGTACTTACTATTCTTTTTGGTTTGAAGGATGATCTGATTTGTTTGCATCGTACACATGTGTCATACATCTTGTCTTGATCAAACTTGATCTTTGGAAGACCTTCGACCAAGTCCCATCTCTACAGTTTGCTAAGAATAGGAGAACTAATATGACCAAATCTCTTATGCCAAAGGCACGGATCATCTAACGTAACTTTCATACATGAGAGAGAGTTAGTAGGCACAACATTTAAATCAATCATATATACATTTTTCTTCCTATGTCCTTCAAGTATTACCTTACTTGTACCTTCCATAATTATACGACAAATATCTGCATGAAAGACAACTTTGTTTCCTTTGTCGCGTAACTGTGATATACTGATTAAATTATGTTTAAGGTCACTTACCAGATATACGTCGCTAATAGTGAGATGATGAGATGCCTATCTTACCGACTCCTATGACCTTTCCCTTTTGTTGTCTCCGAAGGTGACCTTTCCTCCGTCAAATGGTTTCAGGGTTAGGAATAGGTTGACGTCGCCTGTGATGTGTCGGGAGCATCCACTTTCGAGGTACCATAAGTTATTCTCTTTAGCGACGATCTGTATAAAATAAATCAAAGACAGGTTTTAGGTACCCAAGCATACTTGGGTCCTTTAGAGTTAGTAATCACAAAAACATCTTCTTTCTTAACCCAGACTTGTCTTACGTGCGTTCTCTTATATTTGTAGATGTTAGGTTTTGATGTTTTTGTGTACGTTTTTGGGCTTTGTTTTTTATGTGTCGTGGATTTTGGAATTTGGGTAATTTTATTTTTCTTTTCTACATAGTCGAAAGACATATCATAGAACCATCTGTGATCATTATTTCTTTCCTCAATATTACTTTCATCACTATCAACAATAGAGATGGCATCGTTTGGTATACCTAGAGATTTAACAAATTGGACTCCAGTTTTGAAGTCTATTGCGTGTTTTACGCAATTTTCTCGAAGGTGTCCAGTGTGACCACAGTACGTACATATTAAGTATTTAGGTAAGTCTACGTACTTTCTTTTTCTAAAGTCACGATCTGTGGGTTTTTGTTGACATTTAGAATGGTCTCTTCTGCCATAACACTCATGACCTAGACCCATCTTCATGTTATTATGAGATTGTTCAGTTAAGAAGTTTAGTACGTTAGTACTTCCTTCCCATTTGTCGTGAACTTTTCGTGCATGAAGAAGGAGGTCTTTTAAAGAATCTATTTCCTTTTTACAAGATGTGTGGTCATTGTTGTTAAATTCTTTTAAGTTCTGAACATCTTTATTAAAATTGAACACAATTTGAGCGTGTTCCTTTTTAATTTTGGATAAGTTGAATTCTAGATCCATGATTTTTTGTTCGAGGATTTCAACTTCTTCCTGACGGGTTTCATCTACAACTACTGTCGTAGATTTAGACTCTAGAAGTTTATTGGCCTTTCTTAAATCTGAAGTTATAGCTTCATTAGCTAAAACCTTAGATTCAAGCTCTTTGATGTTGAGTTTTAATTTTGAGGTTATAGCTTCATTAGCTATAACTTTAACCTCAAGAATTTTTTTCTCAGACATTATTGTTTCCAATTTAACATTTGCGTCAATGTTAACTTTGGATTTCAGTTTCTTAGCTTTGGCCTTGAGAAGTTGATTTTCCTCTGCAATATCAAGGATCTGTTCTTTCAACTCGTTTATTTCAAGGCTTTGTTCATGACATTGGTCTAAGGTTTGTTCAAAGTATTTGATTAAAGCAGACTTAGATAAATTTTTAACTTGACGCTTAAGCTGTAAAAATTTACCTCTTGGTCTTCGTCGCTTGAGTCTGATTCTCCATAGAGGCAAAATTGTGATGCTTTATCGTCATTATGATCGTCGGAAATTAGATCTAAACTGATGTTGCTTAGACACAAGTTTGCTACCTCATCTTCTTCCGAGTCCTCGTCGTCCTCAGAATCTAATTCTCCCCAGCAAGATGCGAGCATAACCTTTTTGAATTCAGTTTTGGTCTTTTCTCTTTTGGATTTGTCTTTGATCTTATCCCAACTTGGACAATCCTTGATCATATGGCTTTGATCACCACATTTGAAGCATCCTCTTTTGAAGAAGGTTTGCTTAGAATCATTCTTCTTTTTGTCATAGGTCTTGTTGTTTGGTTTAGTGAACTTTCCTTTGAAGACAGCCTTCTTGAAGCGTCTTGCGAATAGAACTGTTTCATCTTCTAGTTCTGGTTCGCACTCTTCGCTCGTAGAGGCTTGTAAGGCAATGCTTTTGCCTTTGGGATGATCATCATCATCTTTGTTTAACATGATCTCGTGAGCCATTAGAGATCCGATAAGTTCTTGGTAAGTTAAACCATTTTTTGGTAAGGCTTCTAAGGACTTTTCGAACTATGTCCTCAGAGTCATACTTCCTACCAAGGTTCCGTAGTTCATTCAATATGCAAAAAAATCGTGCAGACATGCTATCAATAGATTCATTCTTTTCCATAGTGAAAAATTCATATCTTTGAATCAGCAAGTCTATGCGATGTTTCTTGACTACGGAGGTTCCTTCGTAGGCAAGTTCTAGGCCGTCCCATATTTCTCTGGTCGAATTACAAGAGGATAAACGATCAAATTCAGAAGCGATCGTACCGTTTTGAAGTAGACTCATGGCTTTTGAATTTTTCTCGGCGATATTGTAATCTGCTTCTACATAGTCACTTTCCATTTTTTCGTATGTGGTTCCATTAGCAGCCGCGACCAAGATCTTCTTGGGTCCAGTTTGAATTATCTTCCAGCATTCTCAGTCACATCCCTTAACGTAGTCGGTCATCATATTCTTCCACAAGTTGTAGTTCTTTCCATCGAAGATAGGACACTTAGGGTGTTTGGAGTCCATAGTAGAATCAATTGAAGGATCAATCTCAAGCTGTAAGGCTTATCAAGAGCACGAGGCTCTGATACCAATTGAAGAGTCTATTGATCTAAATATACTCAAGAAGGGGGGGGTTGAATTGAGTATGCCAACTTTTCCGATTCTTCTTCATGTATGACGATTGGCATGATAGTAGCAAGTAAAGAACAAAAACAATAAACAAGAGGAGACACGATATTTTGAAGTGGTTCAGTTTCACAAATCGAAACTTATGTCCACTATTCTCGATTAATAAAATTAGTACCTCTCTCCGGATTACAATTTTATCAACCCACTCGTACAAATTTGATGTTAGTTGTAACTCAATCTAGATACCGTAAAATACCCAGCTATGTCAAGTACCGTGAAATACTTGATTACAATGAGTATCGTAAAATACTCAAACTCTCTTACGTAAATAATATAATTCTTCAACGAACTCTTGTGTTCAACGTTCTTGAACGAATAAAAGCAATCTTCAATTATTTGTGTCTTGTGACGGAATATGACAGTTTTGAACACGAATGATAAAACGTACGTGAGGTAGGTCGTTTCTTTTGATAGCCGTGTCTATATGTTTTTCATAAGTAGTTTAATGTGTCACGAATGTCCTTATTTATAGCAAATTAGATCTAGGTTTATTCCAAACCCTAGATGTCTTAGGAATATTACTTTAACTAGAATTCTTGTTCTACGTAATATTCTAAAAACTAATATTATTTAAATTAGAAAAGAGACCCCAATATTTTAAGGAGCTTTGTCTCTCCCGTCCTCGTTTTACGAACTTTGCTATCGAGGATGGCCTTAGGGGTATCCAAATAAGATCGAGCTTCTCCGAGCTCCACCGACTCCACCGACTCCACCTCTAGTATATGAGATGAATCACTAACATACTCCCTTAACTAGGATACATGAAACACATTATAGAGTCAGGCTAAGGTCGGTGGTAAAGCCAACCGATAAACAACCTCTCCTACTCGATCAAGAATCTCATATGGCACTATGAACTTTTGGCTCAACTTGTCTCTCTTGCCGAATCTCATCACGCCCTTCGTAGGTAAAACCTTAAGCAACTTGGCCGAGTTGGTGTGTTGATACCGCCGTTTAGTACCAAAAATAAATACCTAAGTACTACTAACGGAAGTCAGCGGTAAGTAAGGTCGATCTCCACAGGGAGGCTAAGTTGCTAGTTATCTGTTTAATTCGGTCTGTCTTAGTCACAACTGGGGGTTTATGTTTGATTTAATTAAATACTTGAAACAAGAGAATAAGAAAGCAAGAAAGATTATAAAAATGGGTTTCAACAATTAAGAAGGGAGTATGTCAGGAATCGGGTCGTCGCGGTAGATAATGTTATGCGAAAATACTAGGTCAGTCAAATCATTGATAAGGTGGGAACGATTAATATCCTTTCGGCCTGAAATCACCCTAGACTCCCCTGTCAATATTTCGATCCAGATAGGTTATATAGATTGTCCTAAGCAAGCCTACCTACCAATCTTTCGATCCAGGTAAGGTTTTACTAGATAAACCGGTCTCATGAATGCATTCAATTAACATGTTTTCTGATTATATTGCTTATAAACAAACCTCGTCGCAGAAAATAACTAACATGTGAATCCTACCACATTACTACCGGCAATTTCCGTCATCCTAACATACTAAAAAATTAGCTACACATGGCTTTGGGGACTATACTAATCATTAAGACGATAGTACAAAAAGACATGATATAAACTAATAGGGAGTAATAAAAGAATAAAAGAAACGAGAAATAAAGCAAAAGAAATTAAATTAAAAGAGGGAAGAAAGATTACAACTTAATCCGGAGTTCGAGGCAAGAAAGAAATGAAGAAGAAAAATAAATCTCAGAGTTTTTGTAAGGGGGAAAGGAATAGTAAAAGTGGTAGATGATAAATAAGAGGTGTTTGCTCGATCGAGTGAAAAATCTCCAAAACCCCTCGATCGGGTAAAGCGAGGACTCGATCGAGGTCTTCAAATCTGGCAATCACTCGATCGAACAAAGGGTTCCTGAGAATCCCTCGATCGAATAGAAAGAGTACTCGATCGAGTACTTCTCAGCGCATGTTTCCTACACTGCGCACTGAATTTCAAACGGCTTTCGTTTCTTCTTTACTTGAGAAAATCAAGCGTTTTTGGTGGCGTTGGAAAGCTAAGAGGACAAGATTTCATCTCCAATTAGAATCACTTGATTATACGTTGTAGAACTCGAGATATGGCTCTTCAAAGTAGGCACTAGCAAATTGAAACTCTTCCTTTGCTTGATAGACTTCATTGCTTCTATGCGCATCTCGAATTGGTAATAATAAGCTCCGACTCAACTCTTCTCCTAAATATATGCATAAGGACATGTTTTAGGCTTGATTATGATCTTCTCCGGCTCATATTGTAACACCCCAAGAGTATGAGAAGAGATTTGTCTCACATCGGTAGATTGAGAGGCTTGTGATATGTTTATAATAGCTTCCACCCACCACTTAGTAACAAGGCCTTGTGCTTTTGGGCTTAAGTGAGGACAATTAACGGGCCCAAAATTGCACACCCATCTTATTGGGTTTGTGTTACGATGGTGGCGGGTCGGGTTGTTACAAATGGTATCAGAGCGACCCTGCGACCGTGTGGTGAGCCTGTGGTCGGGAGTACCCGGGTCACACACCTAGCAGGGAGGATTCTGGCCCTGGTTGTGGTCAAGTTTGAGGCACAACGAGGACGTTGTGTTCTTTAAGTGGGGGAGTTTGTAACACCCCAAGAGTATGAGAGGAGATTTGTCCCACATCGGTAGATTGAGAGGCTTGTGATATGTTTATAATAGCTTCCACCCACCACTTAGTAACAAGGCCTTGTGCTTTTGGGCTTAAGTGAGGACTATTAACGGGCCCAAAAGTGCACACCCATCTTATTGGGTTTGTGTTACGATGGTGGCGGGTCGGGTTGTTACACATATATGCAATTAACACAGGACAAACCAAAGTAGACTATTCGGGGGACATTTGTAGTAAAACACTACGAAATAAGTATGAAATGCGTGCTAAAATGTCCTAAAAGGTCTATATAAAATGCACGCATCAAACATCCCCAAACCAAACATTTTCTTGTCCTCAAGCAAACTTATGCAACTAACTAAGACTAAATAGATAGGAATAAAACATGGACAAGCTGAAACATGTTGACTCAAACCATTTAATGCACACGAATCACTACTAATAGCTCAAAATCCAAGCGAACGAATTTATGCATATTTCAAATAAATGTTGAACTTTCGACCTTGCAAAACTTTCAAAATTGGACTCTCCTGGATCACTCTTCTCAACAAAGCAAAGGGTAAGCAAATTATATGTAAGAGAGAAAGAAATAAAAGTCACTCACCTAGACTTCGACCAACATAATCGTGCATGCAATTTAGTATGATAAATAATTCTAGCTACCGTGCACATATATTCCAACCATTCAGGGTCCATCACATGCCGAATACTTGCAAAGTTTGGATAAGTGAGGCTATGGGTAAGAAGAGGCAAAACAATATAGGAATGAAAGGGAAAGTAGCCAAGCTAGCATCCTAATCAAACCGAATAAAACATCCACTTCTAACTCACTGAATTAAACTCAAATGCCTTAACAATTAGGCAATCAACTCACTGATCCAAAATAAAACTTCTCATAAAATATGGATTGCAACATAGGATAAAAATTCCAATTTCTATTTCTTTTCCTTTTCTTTTGCCGTTTTCTTTTGTCATTTTTTTTCTGATTTTTTTTTCTTCTTTCCGGCAATTTTTTTCAATTCTTCCTTTTTTTATTCTTCAATCCACTTCTTCATTCACCAACTTCATACAATAAGAATCGAGCCAAAACTGATACAAAGAAACGAATACCACTAAAACTACTAAACTAGCTCAGCAAAAGGTAGGCTTAGTTTATGGATTGTA
Source organism: Silene conica (assembly GCA_029255685.2). Taxonomy (NCBI): domain Eukaryota; kingdom Viridiplantae; phylum Streptophyta; class Magnoliopsida; order Caryophyllales; family Caryophyllaceae; genus Silene; species Silene conica. The sequence goes on from CM055319.2 coordinate 20,018,495, forward strand.
GCTAAAGGGTCAACTGACAATTTTTGGCTAATGTGAAGCTAATGGGTAAAATGAATAAAAGGGATTTTGCAAGCATTCTCCAAACAAGTGATACCATCCACAAACCCAAATGTATGTAGGCAATAAGCAATCAAATTTCATACTTGTGCAAATTAATGTTACACGACATGCATAGGGAGTAACTACTCACAATCCTAAAAGAACTGGTCATGAATGACACCAGTTAAGAGCTCTAAACCTCAGAAAGATATTGTAGTTTGCCAAAAATTTTAGTCAAGTCTAGTAGTTCAACAAATTTTGAAACGAAATTCGAGAAATTGCTATGGGATTTGCTAAAAGACGTGAAACAGTGCAAGGCTTAGCATAAATACAATTTCAGCAATGAAATACTCCAATCCGACTCTACCTAATATGCAAAAGTAAACGTGATTTTTTTGAATTTTTCATTTTTGGAAATAAAACAACAATGCATGCGAAAATTGAAACGTGCAAACAGATATGCAGTAAAAACGAGATGCAGACACATATATGGATGCAAAACCTCCCCAAACCAAACCGTACAATGTCCCCATTGTACAAAGTAAAGGAAAAGAAATTCAAACTAAAGAGAGTGAGTTAGGAACTTACAAGAGTGCGCGCACTACGGACCTCCCCAAACCGAACGAGAAAGAGAGGTTTTGGAGCAGAAATTCCTTCAGTCAGCAGTGGAAACCTCGATCGAGTGAATCTTCAGCGGGAGCCTACTCGATCGAGTAAAACTCAGTGGCAAAATACTCGATCGAACTCTCTGAGGATTCGATCGAGTGACTGGCAGCAGGTGTCTACTCGATCGAGTTAAATTCTGAGAAAATTCACTCGATCGAACAGATCATGGACTCGATCGAACAAATTCTACTCGATCGACTAGATTACAGTTTAACAGTCTTCAACAGAAACTTAGGAAGCAATTCTACATCAACCACAGTCTTAAAAGAGTAAAGAAACAGAAAAATAGTCCGAAAATTAAAGAACGCAGTAAAAATCCGGGTTGCCTCCCGGTTAGCGCTAGTTTCAGCCGGTCCCAGCTCGACCCTTTCTCGATCAACAACCACCACAAATTAATGGCCCACGACGAGGCTTCTGACTGAGAGCGGTAACTTCAGCTATTGACAATTCGACATCTGACCTCCACATCTTGGTAATGGAAGAATTAGAGCTTCTCACAGCACCCGGATCCCAAACTATCATCTCATCACGTAGCTTCTTCCTCAACGGCATATCATTATCAACACCTCCTCCTGGGTCGTCTATCCAGACAGTTCGAGACTTCAAGCTAAAAGCACCCATCACACCTCCCGGGTCTTTGAACTTATCGAAACCTATGAAAAGAGAAACAAAGAGATGTTCCTCCAATTTGCTCCCAGCATGGGGCGGAGGTGTTACGACAGCAGCGACAATATGTGACTCAAAAGACGATTCAGACGGAATGTGAACGGGCTCTACAGGAGGGATATCGTCGCAAGGTACGATAGGTATGGGTTCCATAGGGTCATCAGACTTAGTAAAAACCAAATCCTCTCCCCCGACCTGAAAGGTAAGTGTCCCAACCCCGACATCAACAATTGCGCCAGCAGTGCACAAAAATGGTCTTCCCAAAATAATGGGAACATTGCGGTCTTCGGGTATGTTTAAGACAATGAAATCAGCGGGAATATATAAATTCCCGATCCTAACAGGTATGTCATGTTAAGCTCCTTTGACCCGTACATAAGAGTAATCGTTCAACTGAATAGTCGTTTTAGCGCGCGTAAACTTAGTCAAACCCAATTTCAAGGCAAGTGACGAAGGTAAAACGTTAACACCAGAATTGAGGTCACATAAAACGTTGTCAAATGAATGGGTCCCTATAGAACATGGAATAGAAAAACGACTTGGGTCAGACATTTTAGGATTTTTCCCGTTCTGAATAAGCGTGCTGCACTCTTTACTCATAGTTATATTCATTACTGACTCATTTGTATCCCTCTTAGACCAATCAATTTGAGAAATAAAATTAGCATAAGTAGGTACATGAGTAATCATCTCATTGTAGTGAGCAGTGACATTGAGATCCCGTATACGGTCTAGAAATTCACGTGTGGCAACAATCGTCGCGGGTAAGGAATTGATCGAAAAATAATACTACTCGGTTGAGTAGTTTCCTCATCATCAACAGTTGGTCGAACATCGGTGAATAGCTGGATGAACGCTTCTTCCTCAAGCGTCCTCGATCGAGTGTTTACATCCTCTCGATCGAGGGTTGCAGCCTCATTTCTGTTCGATCGAGTAGTGCAGTTTACTCGATCGAAGTCATTCTCCTGGCATTTGCTCGATCGAACTGTTTCAGTAGCTCGATCGAGTGGTCTATCCTCCAACCAACTCGATCGAGTACTGTGAGATACTCGATCGAATTGATTACCCAACGAAGCTCCTGTGACAGCGTCTTCTTGCTCAATGCTTTCGCTCAGATTGTTCACTTGGGCCTGCAACTTCTCGATACATATGTTGTAGGAGTTGCTAGATTGCAACAACGTCTCTATCATTTGGACCATTTCAGCGAACTCATTATTTTTTGCGGGTGGAGGGGCTTGTTACGGTGAGAACGGATAATAAGACTGTTGGAAGTCTTGCAGCGGTGGTTGTGGTATAGGAGCAGTGTAGTAATTACCACAACCCCAAGATTTCTTCTTCTCCCCACTAACAGATTTTTCAGTTTTAGCTTCAAACTGAGCGATTAATCGGGATACAGACGTCATCCTGGCAAAGGGATCGAAGGTACTCAAGCCTTCCCTTCGATAGTCTCCCTCAGTAGCCTATCTAATAAACCTGTGGGCTTATCAAAACATCACTAAAGAAAAAGATAAGAACAGCCTCAAGGTACTCAGCCTTCCCTTGAGGCGAAAGACAAACAAAGTTAAACAAATAAAAGCGTCGCCTCCCCGGCAACGGCGTCAAAATTTGATACCGTCGTTTAGTACCAAAAATAAATACCTAAGTACTACTAACCGAAGTCAGCGGTAAGTAGAGTCAATCCCACAGGGAGGCTAAGTTGCTAGTTATCTGTTTAATTCGGTCTGTCTCAGTCACAACTGGGGGTTTATGTTTGATTTAGTTAAATACTTGAAACAAGAGAATAAGAAAGCAAAAAATTTATAAAAATGGGTTTCAACAATTAAGAAGGGAGTATGTCAGGAATCAGATCGTCGCGGTAGATCATGTTATGCGAAAATATTAGGTCAGTCAAATCATTGATAAGGTGGGAACGATTAATATCCTTTCGGTCTGAAATCACCCTAGACTCCCCTATCAATCTTTCGATCCAGATAGGTTATATAGATTGTCCTAAGCAAGCCTACTTACCAATCTTTCGATCTAGGTAAGGTTTTACTAGATAAACCGGTCTCATGCATGCATTCAATTAACAGGTTTTCTGATTATATTGCTTATAAACAAACCTCGTCGCAGAAAATAACTAACATGTGAATCCTACAACATTACTACCGCAATTTCCCTCATCCTAACATATTAAAGAAATTAGCTACACATGGCTTTGGGGACTATACTAATCATTAAGACGTTAGTACAAAAAGACATGATATAAACTAATAGGGAGTAATAAAAGAATAAAAGAAACGAGAAATAAAGCAAAAGAAATTAAATTAAAAGAGGGAAGAAAGATTACAACTTAATCCAGAGTTCGAGGCAAGAAAGAAATGAAGAAGAAAAATAAATCTCAGGGATTTTGTAGGGGGGAAAGGAATAGTAAAAGTGGTAGATGATAAATAAGAGGTGTTTGCTCGATCGAGTCCAATTTCACTCGATCGAGTCCAATTTCACTCGATCGAGTCCAATTTCACTCGATCGAGTAAAAAATCTCAAAGACCCCTCGATCGAGTAAGGCAAGGACTCGATTGAGGTCTTCAAATCTGGCAATCATTCGATCGAACAAAGGGTTCCTGAGAATCCCTAGATCGAGTAGAAAGAGTACTCGATCAAGTACTTCTCAGCGCATGTTTCCTGCACTGCGCACTGAATTTCAAACGGCTACCATTTCTTCTTTGCTTGAGCAAATCAAGCGTTTTTGGTGGCGTTGGAAAGCTAAGAGGACAAGCTTTCATCTACAATTAGAATCACATGATTATACGTTGTAGAACTCGAGATATGGCTTTTCAAAGTAGGCACTAGCAAATTGAAACTCTTCCTTTGCTTGATAGACTTCATTGCTTCTATGCGCATCTCGAATTGGTAATAATAAGCTCCGACTCAACTCTCCTCCTAAATGTATGCATAAGGACATTTTTTAGGCTTGATTATGATCTTCTCCGGCTCATATCAGCAATTAACACAAGACAAACCAAAGTAGACTATCGGGGGACATTTGTAGTAAAACACTATGAAATAAGCATGAAATGCGTGCTAAAATGGCCTAAAAGGTCTATATAAAATGCACGCATCATGTATCTCGGCCAAGCTGGTCCAACTCGGACGAGTGCCTTCGATACTCGGTTGAGTGCGTTTTTCTGTATCAGCGTCGCGGTAACTTTATAAAAGAATTTCAGAAGTTACAATTTTAGTTCACCCTAAACAGCTACCGCTTTATCGCTTTTCTTTTAAAACCTCTCACCCTAAATCCTTGGAAGTATTCACCGGAGTCTAGTCGCGTCGATCATCATAGCCTAGCGTCGTCGTCGTCAAGTAAGTGTTGTTCTCGTTAGTTAACATGTTTTGAGATAAGTTATGATTGTGATGATTGTTAGTAATACATTATATGTTATCTTAGGAGGAGTTTTCATTGAAGAGCGGTGGTAGAACATAATGAAATTGTAGCCTTACGTGAATTGATTCGAGGTAGGGTTTCTCTATTCAATTATTGTTCATTGTGGTTGTGATGATCTCCTGCTATTTGTATAACCGATTTCACTGTGTTGTTGAACATTTGATTGGGAACATATGTTTGGGACCATTGATGGGAAATGTCTCTCAACCCTATTGTCGCCATTCGTGGTTCCCGCCATGGAGGGGTGTGCACATTAATGGTCTTGGTACCCCTTGTCGCGAGCAAGTGGGGGTTGGATGTGGGAATAGAGGTCGCCGCTTGTGAGATGATGTGATATGTGTTTGGTTTTTGCGTTTTTGGTATTTTTTTATTTCTTTTGGTAGTGACCGTCTTATTTGACAGTAATTGACGCTTGCGTGTATTACTGTGATGATCCATGGTTATGGTCAGCAGATTCGCAGGTAACACGTCGCGATGATTGATGTGATGACTGGGAGGATTGGGTAATCACGTTCTTTTGTAGCTTAGCCACAACTTACTTTTATACTTAGCTTCCACAAACTTTTGTTATTTTATATTCTTTTGACACGGTTGTATTTCACTTTATTTACGTTCATAATAAGTTACTTGGGCCTTTACTTTGATATTGTATCTCGTGAATCCAAGTTGATGACACTTTCATGTTGGAGGTAGTGTCCCCGACAATAATGCGTTCACATATTTAAAACTCATGGAATGAAACACAATTGGGAAAGTTACCCTTTTAAAGTCGACTGATCAACATTTATCGATAATGATTGACTGTCTAGATTTGACATTATCGTAATATGATGGTGCTGATCAGTTGATCCCTTAAGGTCATATCTTTAGGGAATTTCGTCTCAATAGAATATTTAATTGATCGTATATGGATACGGATTAATTAATAACTAGAAATTTGGAAATGATTTTACATGACTTGTATTATTATAATGAGATTATAATAATAATTGTCAAAGTAATAAAATTTGTTTTATTACTCGGTTTTGATTAATTGTTTAAGAAACAATTATATCGGGAATGAACATGGTCAATCATAAAATTACAAATAGTTGTAATAAAATTATGATTATACATTTTTATAAGATAATAATTAAGAATTACTAGAGGAATTATTTAAATGTTATGAATTTTTAAAATATGAATTTTAAAGAGTTAAAATTGCATAATTAACAAATTGGTTCATGTGTTATGAGACATGTGTGACATGCTACAATTTAACACAATTGACAAAGATAAAATGGAGTCCATTTTATCCTCATTTGAACCGTGTATATGTATGTATGTAAGGAGATTGTGTGTTGTTTTTGAACACAATTATGACAAAGCTTACAAGCCTAGTCATTGTGTAAGAAATAGGTGTAAGGCATATGGTATGCTTTAACATAAAATAGAGACCATGCATTTGGTCCATGGGGGCACTATGGCCGGCCATATGCATGAGTAAGGGAGCTCATTTTGCTCCATATATTCTACACTCAACACACTTGCAAAGTTAGTTGATACTTTCTCATTTTTCATACAACATTCATTCAACCATCTTATTCTCTCTAGAAAAATAGTTTTTCTAAAGAAATAAAATCATTTCATAACTAATAAAATTATTGTAATATTATTAATTATTTCTAGTATACTAATTTCAATTTTCTAGTAACAAAATTGATCTTGGTTTTGAGATCGGGTCCTTGATAAGAGCTTTTGGAGACGGTTTCATTATAGACCGTTGGTAGGAGTAGACGGTTCATGCAAGACTCGATTAATAGGTGATTAATTGAGTATAAATCTTCTAAAGCATTGTAAGGACATTTCTTTAATCTTATGTAATCATCATGCATGCATAAGATCTAGTTAAGTTTTAAGACTAAACTTAAACAAATTAAACTCATATGAGATATGAGTTAATAATCTGAAATTTGATTTCTAACATTTCATAGTCTGATGGTCCTTCTTAAAGCCTTGGACTATAAGGGTGTCACACAAACTCCGCAACAATCTCCATATCATAATCCCCAATCAACTTCATCCATCTCCTATGTGTCATATCCAGCTCCCTCTGGGTTAAGATGTACTTCAGACTTTTATGGTGTGAGAACACCGTGAAAGTCGCTCCATAAAGATAGTGCCTCTAGATCTTCATTGTAACACCCCAAGAGTATGAGAGGAAAGTTGTCCCACATTGGTAGAATGTGAGGCTTGTGATATGTTTATAATAGCTTCCACCCACCACTTAGTAACAAGGCCTTGTGCTTTTGGGCTTAAGTGAGGACAAATAATGGGCCCAAAAGTATGCATCCATCTTATTGGGGTGTGTGTTACGACCGTGGTGGGTCAGGTTGTTAAATTCATTCAAGGCAAACACCATACCACCCAACTCTAAGTCATGAGTAGGGTAGTTCTCCTCATAGGGCTTAAGCTGGCTCGACGCACATGCGATCACCTTCCCATTCTGCTTCAACACATACCCAAACCATTCTTCGAGACATCAGTATACAGCTCAAAGTTCTTCTCATAAGGCTTAAGCTGCCTCGACACATAAGCGATCACCTTCCCATTCTGCATCAACACACACCCCAAACCATTCTTCGAGGCATCAGTATACATCTCAAAGTTATCACTACCCTCTCGCAAGGCGCCTTGCTAAGATAAGGGTTGTAGTCAAACATTCCTTAACGATTTGGAACGCCTTTTCACAACCTTCATCCCAGCGGAATCTCATATCCTTCCTCATAAGAGTAGTCATCGGCCTAACAATCTTAGAAAAGTCCTTCACGAACCGCCTATAATATCCCGCTAAACCCAAAAAGCTACTTACCTCGGCAACATTATTAGGGGCCTCCTAGTTCGACATTGCCTTAATCATACTGGGATCCACAACTACTCCCTCCTTAGGGGCCTCGTAGTTCGAATGAGATGGTAACACCTCAATTATCTTGGTCGGATAATCGGGGTGTTACAGTAACCTAAAAAGTTTATGTGTTTAGTTCACCCAATATAGGTATGACCTATGACTTATGAGGTATTGAGATTGAATGAACTAAACCATACTATGGTATTAAATAAGAAATAATAAAAAGTGAGATAAACAATTATGTCATATTGTATTAAAATACTTTAGATATTTATTTGATTAAATTTTATCTACACGATTTAATTGTATTAAAATTTATTACTAAAAATAGTGTATTCTGAAAATTTATTACTAGCTTTGATTAATTTCTAGTATGATACAACCCACAATCGAAACAAACCTAAGATTTGAGATATTAAGTTCCAATTATTCTAAATTCATAGCCAATATGAAACAAACTCCTCCAAAGACAATCAGAGAAATACTAGTATCTATCTAGTTGTAATTAAAGTATTGCATTTTGTGAGGGAGACCTAATACGTTTTCAGCTTGTGACGGATAGTATACGTCTTGAATGAGAATTTGTGATTAGTTTAAGATGTTTCGACGAAAGGAATTGATTGAATAATTGATGAAGTATTTTTGAAGAGACGTGAATAGGGATGACAATGGGTGGGATATGGATGGAATTGAGTCATATCCATATCCATATGCATTAAATTTACGGTCATTCATATCTCACCCTTATCCATTTATTATTTTTTCATTCGTCCATATCCATATCCACCGGGTGAAGGGGGCACCCGTTGGATATTTTCACGCTTTCAAAATTCAAAGGCAATATTTCGTCAAAAAAAAATTAGACCGTTAAATTAAAAGGCTTATCAAATCAACCATCTTAAATATTGGAGTGCAATTATAACAATTTCAAATCAAATACAAATGTCAAAAAATTGAGATGTGAATGAGATTCCGAAAAACGAATGAATAATTTGGAATAAAAATTATAATTTAAAATTGTTATATCAATAATTAGTAAGTAGTGGCGTGGAATAGAGGTTTTAGACTCTTAAAAGGTTAGGAATTACTCGGACAAGAAAAACTAAATAGAGTGTACAATTTTTTTTTGGGTTATTTAATGTCAATACTCTGAACTATTAGGGTCCTTCTCAAAATACTCCGAACTATGTTTTAACTGAAATTACTATGCACTAATACACCCCCTATCCTAGAACAGAATTAGCAAATTTTTAACCTGTTGGAGCAGGTGACTATTATAAAATGACGAACTTACCCTTTCCCACCCCCTTCCCTTCTTTGTTTTCAGTCAGAACGACTACCTCCTCCATTTAATTCCTTCTTCATTTCCTCCATTAAATTTTCTCCACTAAAATCCTTCATCATCTTCTACAATATATTTCATCAATAAAGTGCTCATCATCTTCTTCCATGGAGTCTGCTTCAAAGCCCTCTACTATGGTATTTTGCAAACACAATTATGAAGCGGTTTTGAAGACCATTGGTAAAGGAAGACAAGTTGGGAAAAAAATTTATGGTTGTCCTCTTTAGCCTGTAAGTCCCTTTATTTTATTGTTTACTTTTTCAATTAATTGATTTAAAAAATGGGTTTCATTATAATTAATTTGGGTTTGAATAAAATTTAGGGTTTCGTAATTAATCTGGGTTTGAATAAAATCTGGGTTTAAATGTTGGTTACCTTTCTTTTTCATTTTGCAGAATGGTTGTGGTTTTTTCGTGTTGGAGGAAGAGTTGTAGAACAGAAGTGTGAGCTGCCAACAGACTAATGAATATGATGAGAAGTTGAAGAAATTAGAATTGAAGAAGGAGAAGTTTAGGAAGGAAATTGTGTATTTGAAGAATGAATTAACTAGCCACTTAAAAAGAGAAAAAAATGCTTTTGGATGAATTAACAATTTAACATCATTCATCGTGCAATCAATTTGGGGCAAATCTTATTAAACTTCGTCTTCAATTGGGTAATCAATCACTGTATATAAATGAACTTGATTAAGAGAAGAGGTTAATTGAAGAGCAGCAATGGAGGTTGATTGAAGTAACAATGGCAAAATATTGTTGGCAGTGAAAAGGGAGAAGAGATGATGAAAAATTGAAGTACAATTGAAATTAGGGTAAATTGTAAAGGTTAAGTCAAAGGAAACCGGTGGAACAGGTTACCCTTCCACCTGTTTCATTACGCGATAAATGATACAATAGTGCAGAGTAATTTGAGTTAAAACATAGTTCAGAGTATTTTGAGAAGGACCCTGATAGTTCAGAGTATTGACATTAAATAAACCTTTTTTTTTATAAGAAAACTTTAAGTTATTATTTTTTAATTAAAAAAATTTATCATAAATATTAATTTAGAATATCTACCGGGTGTTAAGCGGGTGGTAGACTAAAATCCATGTCCACCTATATCCATATCCCATCCTAAATTCAGAAAATAATTGTACACAAATTCTTATTTGTAACGGCACTATCCGTCGCAAGCTTGTGACGGATACTGTTTTCTCTCACAAAATATCCACTTTTTCTCTCTCTCCAACACTATTCATGTGGTTCCCTTTCTCCACTAACTCATTTTATATCCATTTTGTTTCACAAATATCAGTCACAAATGGTGACCCGTTGCAAGCAAGACTTACTGATAATTGTAATTCATATCCATATCCATATCCATATCCATATCCATATCCATATCCACAAACGTGTAAAGTCAAATAATATGAGGTGGACCAGAAGGCCTCCGTCACCAAATTAAATTTTTCCACCTAACTTGGACAAAGAAACAAACAAACTAAACTATAAACTATCTCTCCCATTCCCCCACCTCCTTCCTCTCTTCCTCACTTCCTCTACCTCCTCAAATCCAGCCATTAACTTTCCCCTGCGTACTTCACAACCATGAATCAACCACAATTGGATAATCCCAACATAATACTCTCGGATGACGTCACCACTAACGGAACCCTTACGCCGTTAATCTTCTTCTCCGATGGAACTCTCCGCTGGTCCGACGCCGCAGGGGATAAGCGGTTGATATTAGAGAAGGAGCTTTTAGGTGTTTCAATCGAAGCTTCTACAATTACACTTAGATGTGTAGTTGAACATGGCGGGAATGGCGGAATCCTCTGTTGCGCCACTACCTCATCTATGCTCAGGAGGACCTTCGTCTTTCACTTTCCTCAAGATTCCGTTCACATTTGGTTTACTAAACTTCGAGACTTTCTTGATTCTCTAGGTAATTACTCAAATCATTGTTTTTTTTTTAAAAAAAATGATTCATAGCTACTTCTACATAGATCATATGAATCAATTGGATGAAGGTGAGATCTTCTAAAGCCTCGTCGTTTTGTCCTAATTTCCTGTCATTATTTTTGTGGTCAACTGTTTCCCTTTTCAACAGTGATCGGCTGGCTATTCTCTGGCTCTTATTTCTCGTTTTTGGTGTTGTTTCGTGTGATCATCACTATGGTCACCTGTCTTCATAATTCTTTGGTTCGGAACTATGATGGATTGAAGTAAAATGACTTGCTAAATTGCTAAATTGCTGCCGCTTGGTACTATTATGAAGTGGTCGTCATTCAATATATTTTTCATTTTGGCTGCGTCTAAACAAAGTCCAAACGCTTTCTCTTATACTCCAAAATCTATATGTAATTAATGCCAATATATGTTTGTTTTCCATGGTTAACTAATGCTGAATTTCATTATGATATCGGTTGATCAATCTGTAGGACAAGATTGTCTAGTGTTTTGATCACTGATATATAAAGAAATAAATGAGTATGATTTTATTGATGTACAAACAGTAGGAATACAAGGCATATATATACTGGTTACAATGGAATAACAATCATTTTAAAACAGTAACAAATAAAACATACTCCTAGAATCATGGAGTGATTAATGTAAAAGATTATATTCTGTGTAAATGTTTTCTATATTTGAAGATTCTGAGAGATTGTCGTTGACTGAGATCTTGTATTATTGACACTCCCGCGCAAGATGGACGGTCGTAGACGAAGACCAATCTTGGATGTTAGATCGAAAAATCTGGACTTTTGCAGTGGTTTGGTTAATGTGTCTGCAAGTTGGTCATCTCCGTTAATGTGTTGAACACGAATGTTTCCTTGGCGAACTTGCTCTTTAACGAAATGAAAGGATAGGGCGAGGTGTTTCATTCGTGAGTGAAAAACTGGATTTGTTGAGTAGTGAGTGGCTGAGAGGTTATCGCAATAAATAGCTGGAGTCGACGAATGATTATATCCGAGTTCGGTCAGTAAGGATACTAACCAAAGGACCTCTGAAGTTGTGTCCGCAACGGCTCTGAACTCGGCCTCGGTGGTTGATCGGGATAGGGCTTTTTGCTTTTTCGAAGACCACGAAATGGGGTTGCGGCCAAGGTAAACTAGGTAACCGGTGGTTGAGATATAATCTGCAGTGTCACGGCCAAAATCGGCATCACAGTAAGCGTGTAAGGTGAGGGGCGTGTCTTTATGAAGGTGAAGACCAAGATGAAGCGTGCCGTTTAAATAGCGTAGTAGCCTTTTTAGCGCAGTCCAGTGATTGGCGGTGGGGTGGCTGAGAAATTGTGCAAGTTTGTTGACGGGATATGCAATATCGGGTCGTGTGAGGGATAAATATTGGAGACTTCCGACTATTGCACGGTATGTGGTGATGTCTTCGGTTGGTTGGTTTGGTTCCTTAAGGAGAGGTGGATAGGCGTTCATGGGTGTGGTAGCGGGTGAGCTATCTTGCATTTGGAATTTGTGAAGTAGGTCGGATAAATATTTCGTTTGGTTTAGACGAAGGCCTGTTTTCGTGGGAGTAACCTCGACACCAAGGAAAAATGACAGTGGGCCGAGATCTTTTAGAGAGAATTTTTGAGATAATTGTTTAATAAATTGGTGAATGTGTGTTGTGTCGGGTCCGGTGACGATAATATCGTCGACGTAAACTAGTACAAAAAGAGTCACGGTTGAAGAGTTTAAAATAAACAAAGAAGGGTCAGAAATTGAATTTCGAAAACCAACAGTAAGGAGATAGGATTTGAGTTCTGTGTACCATGCTCGGGGGGCTTGTTTTAAGCCGTAGATTGCTTTGCGTAGTTGGCAGACATACTCGGGTTTCTCGGTGTCTACAAAACCAGGTGGTTGGTCCATGAAAACGTTTTCAGTGAGCGTACCTTGTAAGAATGCGTTGTTAACGTCAAGTTGATGTAGGTGCCATCGTTTGGATACTGCAATTGTAAGAACAAGACGGATGGTGGCGGGTTTGATGACAGGACTAAACGTTTCCGAGTAGTCGACACCGGCTCGTTGGTTAAAGCCTTTGGCGACGAGTCGGGCTTTGTATTGTTTTATAGTACCATCAGGATTATATTTCACGCGATACACCCACTTGCAACCGACAACGTTTTGGGCTTGTGAACGGGGAACGAGGGACCATGTATCATTCCGAAGGAGGGCCTGATGTTCATCAAGCATGGCTGTCCTCCATCGAGGGTCGATAAGGGCCTGTTTGGTGGTGGTCGGAGTAGCGTGGGGTGAGGGTGTGGTGGCTGTTTTTGCGTAACGGGGATTGGGTTTAATAATATTGTTGGATAATCGAGTGGTTACACGAGGAGGAGGAGGCGGTGGTGTTGGGACTGTTGTTGGAGTGGCGGAAGAAGATGAGGTGGGGGAGGCTGGTTGTGGGGACGAGGTAGGCGTGGTGTTGAGAAGAGGGGTGGTAGTGGGCTGGTCGGTAGGAGTGGAAGGGAGAGTCTGGTTGAGAGAGAGGCTGGAGGAGATATCAGAGGATGGCTGGGAACAAGTATTTGGTGTAGGTGGTAGGTCGTTAGTGGATTGAAGTGGGGTTGGGGTTACTTCAGTAATGGGTAAGGTGGGGTTAAGGATTGGGATAGTTAATTCACACCATTTGTCAGAGGAGATAAGGGAGGTGGGTTTGATATTAGCTAGTGTGGAAAAAGGATATTCTGTTTCAATAAACTTAACATGACGAGATGTGTATACACGGTTAGTGACGGGTTCATAACAAAGATATGCACTTTGAGTGTTGGAGTAGCCGACAAAAACACAAGGTTGAGACTTTGGTTCTAATTTGTGTTTATTGTATGGTCGGAGCCATGGATAGCAAAGGCATCCAAAAGGTCGAAGTTTATGATAATTTGGATCTGTGTTAAATAGGAGTTGATACGGTGTTTTATTGTTAAGGGTGGTTGTGGGCAATCTATTGATAAGATATGCGGCTGTGGTAAATGCGTATGTCCAGAATTTGAGTGGCATACGGGATTGACTGAGTAGGGCAAGACCGGTCTCGACAATGTGGCGATGGCGTCTTTCGGCAAACCCATTGTGCTCTGGAGTGTGGGGAGGAGAGGTGAGGTGGTGAATGCCGTTATTGAGTAAGTCGGGTCGTAATTTAACATATTCACCCCCGTTATCCGAGTAAAATTGTTTAATTGGTTTTTGAAAATATTTTTCGATGAGTGCACGAAATTGATTAAACGTAGTAGTGGTGTCGGATTTGTTTTTAATTGGGTAGAGCCAAAAGTAGTGGGTATAGTGGTCAACAAAGATAATGTAATATTTGTATGAGTCGTGTGATAAAACAGGTGAGGTCCATACATCTGAGTAAATTAAGTCGAGTGGTGCTGTAGATTTGAGTGTGGACACTTTGAATGGTAACTTATGACTCTTGTTTATTAAGCATGCATTACAATGTGTAAAATTAGAGATACGGAAATTAAAAGCAGAATTTAAAACTTTGAGGGTTGAAACGGAGGGGTGGCCAAGACGGGTGTGCCATAGAGTACTGGTTTGCACGGCTTTGGTGGTGAAGGCTTGAGGACGTGGTGATGGTGGGTGCCATAGATAGACGCCATCTTGAAAAATCCCTTGAATGAGAATTTCATCCGTCGAGCGATCCTTAAAACAGAATGAATTGGGTAAGAAAATTGCAATAGCATTATTATCAGTGCAAAACTGAGACACTGATAAAAGATTATTAGCAATAGAAGGGACAACAAGAACATCATTAAAGAAAAGAGAACGAGTAGGAGAAGGTAAAGAAAAGGAACCGTGGTGCGTAATCGGTAGAGCGGATCCGTCACCGATGATTAGATCATCGGGACCATCATAGGGACCATGAAGAGAAAGAGTCTCAAGGTCTTTGGTAATATGGTGAGTCGCGCCGCTGTCGACAAGGTAGGTGTTGTTGGATGCGGAAGTGGTGGTGGCAGTGTGGGCCTGTGGACGGTTGGATGATGGCGGTGGTGGGAAGGAGACATTGGGGTAGTCACGGCGAAAGGTAGGACATTCGCTAATCACATGCCCCGTTTCCCGACAATATTGACAGCGACCTTTAAATGGACGAGGAGTATGGTTGCGATAATTGGTGTTAGTGGTCTGATTGTTGCGGTTTTGGTACTGGTTGGTGGAAGTACGATTTGTGTGGTGGTGGTTGGAACGAGTGGCAGCATGTGCGTTGGGGGTGTAGTTAGTGACAGGGGTTGCTCGTTTAACGATTAACTCGTGTTGAATTAAACGTTCGTGAAAATCATCGAAGGTTATAGGAGTATCACGGGCTTTGACAACATTGATAACAGGTGCATAAGTGTCAGTAGGAAGGCCTTGTATTATATTCTGTGTAAATGTTTTCTATATTTGAAGATTCTGAGAGATTGTCGTTGACTGAGATCTTGTATTATTGACATGATATACATATTTTAGTTTTTAGTGATCTCATATTTTTGCTTTACTAGTACTACATTCATGACTCTTGATAGAAGTACAAAAGCTCAATCTCAACCTGAAAAGGGAATTCTCTGAACAGGATTATCTGTCTATAATTGATAGCGAATCGGGGTTGCTGACTGTTGAACTTAGTTCATTACCTAGAAATGGCAGATCTTGAAATTTTCGTTTGCGGTGCTCTTGATGAAAATATTAATGTTCTATTATAAATGTTGTGGATTCAAACAAAATTTAGCACAAAAATTTAGACAAAATACGCAAAACTTCGTTTCCCATAGCCCGTCAGGTTGAGAATTGATCCACTAATGTCTCAAACATATATTAACATGAGCTGAGACTTAAGAACTTGTTTGACTGGTTTGATTTAGATGAAGTGTTAATGTTGCTTACCTGGATGTAGGTCGACCAAAAAGGCTCCTTGTTTTGGTAAATCCGTATGGTGGGCAGAAAACTGCGCTGAATATATTCGTTGATATCGTAAAGCCATTGCTTAAGGATGCTGACATTGAAATTACACTCCAAGGTTCACACACTTTGTACTCCATGTATGTAAGTATATGCCCTGCTGCCTAGAGAGTTATTCGGACTTACAGTTTTTCCTGGTTCTTGCAATGTTATAGAAACTAAATATCAGCTGCACGCTAAGGAGATTGCTTTTGAACTGGATCTTACTATGTATGACGGAGTTGTTTGTGTCAGTGGTGACGGCATCTTAGTTGAGGTATCGTTTTGTTTGTTAATTCATGATAGTATTGTACTACTAGATGTACTGTATCTTTCTCAAGTTCATACGCATGCAATACTTCTTCAATTCATATGGAGTCACTACATTTGCTTTTTTTGGATCTTTCAATTTAGTTACTACATTTACTTTAGGCAAAAAATAACCCATAAAAGTACTCTTGTGTGTAAGTATGGGCCGCATTATTCTCTCACATATTTTCCATCTCCTAGAACTTTGTTCCAGAAGCAAATGTAGAGTGAATGGAGGGAGTATCTATTAAGGTGGGTTTTAGGGCTTGGATGGTAGTGCGGATCATGTGTTGTGTCTGTCATTTTGTTGGTATGCTGGTAACTTGTACCCTAAGGGCACGTGAATAACTATCTAGTTGCTTATATATTGATATTCCTTGTCACCAAAAAAAATTATATATTAAGTTGATATTCCTAGTCTGTACTAGTTTGAATCAAATTTTAGCCCAATACATGTTTCATGTACTATATGGAGTTCCATTTTTATCACAGGAAAGATTTACACTCTTTCATGATGATTCTCGACGTTCTTGAAGTTTTCTGTAAAGGTTTTTGCAAGCCTAAATAAAAGATAAATGCATTTACACATACACATGACTTTGATGCTATGATTTAACCAATTGCATCTTCATCTTTCATTAAAAAGTTCAGCTTAAGCAACGAATTGCACTATAACGTGTTGACTATTGAGAGCATTTGCTGACCTCAAATTAATTTTCCTAGTCTCTTTACTGGAGAGGAAAAATAGCTATGTTTTTCGTGGCAATTACACTACCCCAGACTCAATTTCTTAATCACTTAACCAAGATTCTGTTTCGCATATATTTGTTAGAACGTCTCTGGTGCGCTTGTAGCTGGAGAAGCACATCTTGTGAATGGCACAAGTTCGATGAGCTGTGAATCAGCCAATCTTATGGACTCAAAACCTATGTTGTTTAGACTTGCGTACTGGGTTAAGACACGGGTATATGTCAAGTATTGGACAGTTCATGACTCAAATTTTGAGACACAGGGACTCTATCCTAAAACAAGTATACAAGGATCAGGAACCATTCTTAAGCAGAAATTTTAGAGGTTTGAAATATATAGAGTTTGTAATGTGAAATAG
Source organism: Silene conica (assembly GCA_029255685.2). Taxonomy (NCBI): domain Eukaryota; kingdom Viridiplantae; phylum Streptophyta; class Magnoliopsida; order Caryophyllales; family Caryophyllaceae; genus Silene; species Silene conica. The sequence continues at coordinate 20,035,822 of CM055319.2, forward strand.
AGAGATTTATGTGACATAAAGCTTAGAATTGTTTAATTTTATCCTATATGATGCATATACACATCTCTTCCTCTACTTCCATCGTGTAATATTATCTTTGCATAGAAGTGTTGGATTGGTAAGTATCCGATAAGGATTCCATGCCATTATCCTTTTGCGTTGGACAAGAGTGGGGACCCAAAATTGAATAATCGAAGTAATGTAGCTCATAAACACACGCCTGTTTCTTTAACTCCAAAAAAAATCAACCATTAAGAACTCTGATTCAGACTGCCACATCCAATTAATTAGTATTGTATTTTTTAGTAGGTGATAAATGGCTTGCTGCAAAGGGATGACTGGGAAACTGCGATCAAGATGCCTCTTGGAGTGATCCCTGCAGGTATTTCACTGCCAATTTTTATGAATGTGTACTAAATCAAGAAGAATTAGAGTTTTGTATTATGTTGCTCAAATTTGTGCATGAATTCTAGAGGTGATTTTGTATTTTCTAACCTCTGAGTGGAAGGTTTCTTTCTTTTTTTATCTGTAGGGATTTGTAGGACATTCTGGATGGTACCATAATACATTTTTGTGTTCTTGACGTAAGATAGTTTCACAACTTTTGGTCTAAATTACCCCTGTATAGTTTAATTCTGAACTTTGTTTTTCTTTGTTTTCTTGACGTTTAATATTTTAATATTGACGATTCTGATAAGTTTGTCGTATGAGGAGGCGGTTAATATCTCATTGTTGGTTATAGAGCAAGAAGGCTAACAAATTACATGACGATAGTAATTAGTAGTTTAAATGATCTTATTTCATTAGACTTCAAACTCGAGGGTTTCAGGTGTTTTTTGTAAGAGAAAATAATAGAATAGCTGTTCTGAAACATAGTCATATCCATATGTGTAATGTGTTTGTTATTTCCTCATGTACTTTTTGAGAAGTATCTTTAATTTCTTTCAATTGCGTTTTGAAAACTTCTTTTGATGCAAATGAACATCCAAGTAAGATTAGGAGAGAGGAAAAGAAACGGGCATTATTATTGTACCTCAAGACCTTTTGGGTTGAGTTTCTTAGATCTTGTGCCACCTTTTATTTGGAAAGAACCATAGACAGTAGATTCTAACCAGTCAATGCGAATTTGTCACTTGGATATGTACAACACATTTGCATGCATTCGGCTTAACCCTGACATAATTGTATCCTTTACTTTTTGAACCATTGTTATATATAGGTACTGGAAATGGGGTGGCTAAATCTCTCTTGGATTTGGTTGGCGAACCTTGTTCAGCGTCTTATGCTACACTCGCCATTCTTCGAGGTTAAGCATAGCCCTGCTTGGAGCAGCTTGCATTTGAATTAACTTCTTATTCTTCGTTTAAGAAACTGAATTTTATTATATGACAGGGCACAAACGGTCACTTGATGTTACTACGGTATCACAAGGGAAGACTAGGTTTTTTAGCGTCTTGATGCTTGCGTGGGGTATGCTTCTTGTTACCACACTAATCTGAATCCGATTCATCCTGTTATGAAAATTTCTCCTTATCTGTGAAGTTTTTTCTTTCACTTTCTTGATCGTTCTGTTGTCTAGGTCTTGTGGCTGACATAGACATTGAATCAGAGAAATGGAGGTGGATGGGCAGTGCTCGTTTGGACCTGTATGTAAGTTAACTTTATTTCCTTTATCTCTTATTGCTTTATTTTTATTTTCATTTTTTTTCATTTGCAACTCCTCTTTGACATTTGCATACTATCATGTTTGAAGTGATACAGTCCTATACTCCTATAGTAAGAGATTACTGGTCAATCCTAAAACTTGAATCGTCATCTTGTCTTCTTGTAGGTTTATCATCTTTTAAGTTTTTATCTTTTGACAAGTCTATCAGTAAAGGACTACTTAGTGCCTACAACTTCTGTTTGACAAGCATTTTTATGGCCTCATTCCTTGTATTTTTTTCTTTGTGTTATCATACAACAACAACAACAACATCAGAGCCTTAGTCCCAAAATGTTTTGGGGTCGGCTGACATGAATCATCCCTTGGAACCGTCATGAGTGAACTCTCATCTCAACAAGAGAAAAAAGAAGGAAAAGAAAAAAAACGGAAGTGGAGTGAAACAAAAAATGGAAGGCAAAGGGGTTTTATAAATTTTAAATCGAACTTATCACATGTATAAAACCCAAAAAAATAAATCAAGAATAAAGTTTAAAGTGATTTTGAGAAAACGAAGTAAAAATTAAAATAAGAGTTTTGGTGGAAAAAGTGTAACAAATCCAAATTTTTTTTTCTTTTTTTTAGAAAACTTAATAAAAACATCAAAGGCTAGAAGTCCACATGTATCATATCCCTCCATAGTGCCTTCTCCATCACCATCCCCTCCTGAAGCCCGAGAAATCTCATATCGTGCTCAATCACTCTTCTCCAAGTTTGTTTAGGTCTCCCTCTACCCCTAGCAACCGTTTCGGCACCCCAGGTCTCCAACCTCCTAACCGGTGCGTCCATAGGTCTCCTTCTCACATGGCCAAACCATCTTAGTCGGTTTTCCATCATCTTGTCCTCTATTGGGGCCACTTTTACCTTCTCTCTAATCACCTCATTCCTTAACCGGTCTTTCCTTGTATGGCCGCACATCCACCTCAACATACGCATCTCTGCCACACTCATCTTATGAATGTGACACTGCTTCACGGCCCAACACTCCGAGCCGTAAAGTAAGGCCGGTCTAATTGTCGTACGATAAAATTTTGAGAAAATAAAAATAAGGTCACTGCAGTTATGTTTGGTAAGATGCTATCACAACTATGCTGTTTGAATCTCATTTGTGGAGGTAGGATGGAATCGAGGAGGATAAAGGGGAGTGATAAGTGTGGAAAAATTGCTCAAATTTAAACTCCACGCATTAATGTATTCAATTCAACTTCTTTCCCTTGGGTGTGTGTGCTTCCCTTCTGCCTGTTGTTTTCTACCTTATCTTTTCAAATGAGATTCGTTATGGTGCAATTTTTTATAAGTTTGCTGAGTAAAGCCTTCTTTTTTTTATCAAGTTACCTTGGCATGCAAGAAAATTGGTGTTGGCTTTTTGTCTTTTCTTTTAGAGTTATCCTATGCCTTTTTCATCCTATAGTCCTGCTGTTATTGATGCGAATTTTAATCTTTGATTAATTTGTTCCCCTGCTAACAAGGGCACAGGGCTACGTTAAAGAAAATATATATAAATTGTGATGAAGTTTTTGTATACATATTGTATCATTTACGTGATTAATGTATTATTTCCACAGGCGATCAAAAGAATTCTTCATCTGAGAAAATATAATGGACGCATTCATTTTGTCCCTGCATCTGAATCTGAAGATTATGCAAGACAAATAAGTCAAGAAGCTGTATCAGTTGAAGAATTGCCATTCTGCAGTTCAAGTAATATGCAGGCTGGTTCTCAGGAAAACGGCTATGTTGGGCCTAATCTAAACTTGGAGAAGTTGAATTGGAGGACCATTGAGGGCCCATTTATTTCAGTTTGGATCCATAATGTTCCCTGGGGTAGTGATGATGCAATGCCAGCTCCCAATGCCAAGGTAAGGATCTATGGGCATAGAATCTAAGTTAGAGTCCTGTGTTGTCTTCTTGCCTCGTTGTTAAGCTCTTTATGGAACATGAATTGTTACTGTTCGTCTGTGAAATAACTCATTTTAATACATCTGAGGGTCACGGTAAGGATCCATGTTTAGATTTGCCTTTAGATATATTGGAGATGGATGTATAGTCTATGTGAGTCATGTCTCTTATTTGAACTCAAACACCCATCCTCTCAAATACAGTGTAACAAAAAGTCACGAAGGAAGGGCTACCGCTTTTAGTAGTTTTTAGCAATGTTGATTGACACAAATTTCAACAACCGAAGTAAATTGTAATTAATTTTGTGGCTGAAACTCTGAAAGAGATTTTCTTCACCGCTTTGTAAATTTCAACAGCAGTTTCTTAACATTTGTAGTTGCCAATTGTTCAGAAGGTGCTTCATGTGTAGTTTTCAGATGGGTATGTAGATGTAGTGATCTTCAAAGATGGCTCAAAATTGGGTTTGCTATCATTGATGACGGAACTGGGAAATGGAAACCATGTCAAGTCACCTCATGTCTTGTACTTCAAGGTGCGCTCATTTTGCTTTATGCGTACATCGTGTGCACTATACTTATTTATTTCATGTTTGATTCTTCTCTCTCGGGTGTTAACAAAAATACCACTTAGGTAACGGATAAGTAAAAATTTCCTCCTCGTCCCACACCCAAACCAGGCTTTATGACGTGCTTATTGCCATGTTTGCAGCGCATTGATGTTGTCGACCAAAGTACAAATGACAGGTCATAAAAAAAGAATTACGAAAGTAGTTTTGCTTGACTACTTGGTCATATTTTATGAAGTGTCGATAGTTTTGTTATCCATTTTGATGCATTCCAGCTTTTCCTTGCCAAAAAAATAACGAATCTCTGTTTCTATTGGAAATTAAACTTAATATTCTAAACTTTATAAATGCAGAGGTTGGTTGTCTCCTGAATCCTGATTGCCCATATTATGAAATTGCATCCTAAAAAGTCTGTTGTCGGGTAGTTCATAATTTATGAAGCATAAATAGTTAACTTAGCCGTTATGATTTAAGCCGTTGTATTTCAGATCCATAAAAATGTGGATCTTTTGCTCCACTGCAAATCAATAGAAAGAAACATAATATTCTAAGATGCCTAGACTTGTCCAATGCCGAACTGAATCCAAATACCCTTTTGACATTCATCAAAGACCTTGTCTTTATGCAAGGAACTAATAAACTCTGCAGCACTTGCTGTAACACCTACTCAATCTGTTTAGCTACCAATTTGCAGGTCAAGGCTTTCATTTTGGAGCCAGGCAAGCGCACTACTGACTCGACAAAGGGAGGAATCATAGATTGCGATGGGGAGGTGCTGGCGAGAGGTAGTGGTGCATACAAGTGCCATGAAGACTCATTAATGTCATATGACAAGATGCAACTGACAGTTGATCAAGGAATAGCTACCCTTTTTTCACCTCCAACATAATCAAATCGGCTTCTTTTCTTGTGATTTTTATTCTATTTTGACCTTTGCCTAGGAGTCTATGACATTTTTGCTATTGTTAGGGAGTGCAAGGTTATGTGCATATATTATATCACAGTAGCTCCACAGGAAAGCATTTGAGTTATGGTATGGTACATATCTCCACTTATGTCTCCAGATATGATTCATTTCGATCATGTAATTTGTGTCCATAACACAGTTGTGAACTTGTAACAATGAATAATCAGTACAGTTGCTCAATTCATTATTACAGGTTGTTCTGGTGTCACAAACTGTGCATTCTAATGGTGGCAATTTGACATATTTATGATTGGCATTAACAATGTTGTTTGATAATCGTGTGCCATGGGTATGATTGAGCTGAGGATGGGGAATTGTAGTTGTGGTGGTGGACATGTTGGATGAAGGTGATGCAGAGGCAGGGTTGGTGGTTGCAGAGGTGGGGCTGGTAGTTTCTGTAGTGGGCGTGAGCCTGTGAGGTGGGGTTGGCTGGGAGAGGAAGGGGTCACGGGTTCAGGGGTTTCATGTGCAGGGGGGAGCGGAATGAGAGTGGTAGTCCAGTCACAGCTGAAGGGAGAGGTAGTAGAATGTAAATGGCGTGGTTGCAGTCAACTTCGTGTAGGGAAATTGGGACTCAACGGGTTCAAGAAAGTAGTATGCACCTTGAGTTGGTGAATAACCAACAAAAACTCAATGAGTCGAACGTGGTTCAAGTTTGTGATGGGTGCATGTGGATAACCTTTTTTTTACAGCCGTAAAGATAATAGTTTATACACTATATATCCGACTTTGAGAGTCGGATTTTATTATTACATCATTTTAAATAGAAATTAAACTAAGAATGGGAGCAATATTCAAATTAGGCTTCTTGTGGAGACGATCGAAGGTAGTCAACGGGACATTCATTTCTTTCCTCTTCTTCATCAACAGAACCTCAGAAAAGTACCTACAACAAGACACATTTACGCCACGAGGACGTAAGAATTTATAGGTGGGAGATCTACTCGTAGAGAAAGTAGATAAATTGTGTCTTGTATATTCTTGCTCATGACTATAATTTTTCTGTAGAGTAATTATTCTTCTTCTCTGTTTCTCGTGGTGTTTTAAAGGATACCTGCAAAGTAAAGACGAACTAGGGGCACATGATAATTTATCAACCGCAGAAGCACACATCTTACCCTCCTTTGGATAAGCAGAAAATAAGAAATGCGGGTGAACATCAAAATCATATTGAGCTTTAATGCAAATTGGAGTGGCAATATGATTCGCAGAAGAATCATGTAGACTTGAATCTTGAGAAATGGTAGGTAAATGAAGGATTTGGGTCCTAGAAAAAGTGAAATTGTCACATATGGAGGACATGCTAGAACTTGCTTCTGAGACAAAAGGCGTGCCATTTTTTTATATTTAAAGTAGTTTTGTCCTCGTCCAAGACATTCGTCACCTTAGACGTCCTTCGTCTAGAACGTTTCCTCCTTTTCTTCTTACACTTTTCTATTGAGTGTCTTTATCCTTTGTCATAACGTTAAGAATCAGAATTGTTTTAAATGACAAATCTTTTTTTCGATAAAAACTCACATTTTTACCTTAAAAAAGCTTTTGATAAAAATGTCCGGAAATCCTAAGTCGGGAATTTCCTCCAGCCTTTTTGGAGAACTCAAGTATTATTGACTTATTTGACACACTTTCGTTCTTCATTAAACTAGTGCCCAAATCCTTATCGCAATTACTTATAGCTTCTAGCACCTCCAAATAAATTCACTCTCCTGATATCCTTGATTCTCATATTAGATTCCAAGCCGCAGTTTGTGTAATCATCTGTCACCTCCCTAGTCAGACTCTCCTTGGTTTCAATACTTATAAAATTATCAGAAACCTGGACATGCTTCTTCTTGTTCTTATCCATGTCAATCGCAAAAGAATAATAATGGGAGACATGAATGACAATTAAATAGTAGCTTAAATAAAGGAATGGTGTAAAATATAAGCTTAGGATTAACCTCCAAATCTCGTTTACCATTATCCTTCATGAGAAGGTGGCCTTTTAACACAGTTAATTCCCTTAAAACATCTTTACTTATAGGCTCCACCTTCAAAGCTTCGGTAAGATCCGATTTAGCTTCTAAAAATCTCATCAATTTAATAAAAGCTAATGCCCGACGAAATAGAGCTTTAATATTACGAGAAAAAGTGTCCAAAATCATAGAGCACAAATCCACAGTAGATTAATATTCTCCAAGTTTAAAGGCACATGCAGCAAGGTTGGAATTGAGAGATATACCAAGGTTAGATAAATATTGAACATCTTCACCTCTAATAGCTCCAAGACTAAAACCAAGAAGCTTAGAAGCTACGTGGTAACAAGTTGCTTCCCTGCCAAATTGATTTTGCCTGAAAAGATCATTTCCCCTATCTCTGAGCTCCTTCACCACAAACAATGGCGACCCCTCAAGATTCATCAAATAGCCTAACAGTCTCTCCCCATTATCTTCCATAAACCCATCACTAACATGGGTACAAGAAAAAACTTCAAGAAATTTATGAAAAGCACTTGTGGAAGACATAATACCAAAATCGAAAAACTAAGAAGAAAAAAAAACCCACCTTAAACCCAACCTACGAAACCAAACAAAGCGAATATAAAACAACGACGGCTTAATCTCCACAACCCGATCAAAAACCCCCAACAATCAGACATCAATAATTGATATAATTATACCCCGCAAAATCAATGAAACGAAAAATGCCAAAGCTTTACATGCAATCAATCAAAGGCACAAAGAACAACAAACTTGTTGTTCGGAGAAGATGAAGATGACAAACAACCAGATCTGTTAAGAATATAGAAAGGAGAGAATTGCATAAGGTTGAAATATTATTGATGGGTGGTTTTACATTGATATGTGACGATGTATTTATAATACATCGTCAAACCCTAAATGATAAACCCTAGATGATATTGGGCCTAGCCCAATATCCTAATACCCTCCCGCAATCGTAAAGGCAGTGCGTAGTACGAACTTTACGATTGGAGAAATATAAAAGAAAAAAACCATAATTAATATAAAAAAGGAAATAAAATATCTTCATCTTCGTCGATCTTCATAAATTTCTTCGTCGATCTTCATAAATTTCTTCGTCTTGAAAGGTAGGTAAGAAACGAGTATTAAGACTCGTTAAGAATTTCTCGAACAAGAATGTTAAGTTTTTCGAACTTGTCGACTATCAAATAATTTGTTAGGAACTCTAATCGAACCTAAACAAATTTCAACAAAACGGAAAATTATCCGTCAATTCAAGATCTGGAGAACCTTAATTTTTTCGGACTCCAAAAAGAAGACAAGTACCACCTTAAAAGACGTTGAATAATTTTAATCAAATTTCGAAAAGAAGAGATTTTTTTATGAAAAAAATGAGAATTGCAAACGTGGCAACTCATTATATTGATGCAATTGAACAATTTTTTTTTTGGTTTTTTTTTTTTTTTTGAAGAAATCCCACCGGTGGGTGTAAATTTCTGGCCACCCACCGGTAAGAACGCGGTAGTGATTTTTTAAGAGTCCTCAAGAAAGAGGCTCTGATACCATGTTAAGAATATAGAAAGGAGAGAATTGCATAAGGTTGAAATATTATTGATGGATGGTTTTACATTGATATGTGACGATGTATTTACATTGATATACATCGTCAAACCCTAAATGATAAACCCTAAATGATATTGGGCCTAGCCCAATATCCTAATAAGATCTAAACCAACAACAAAGAGAAAATTGTTTTAGTACCAAGACGATAACATGAAAAGAAGAGTAAACCTGATTGCAAATAGGGGTGATTTGGTCGAAATCGGGAAAATAAGAGGTTATCGATGACGAGCTAGTAAAAACTGGGTTGCTGAGACCTCGCCAGCGACGAAAATAGGTAATCGGAGAAGTCGCCGATGAGGAGAGTTGTTAACGGTGTTGGGTTTATTACTAGTCTTTTAAGATTTTCTCTCTCTTATGTACGTGCATAATCATGGTAACAAAGACATTCAAAGTTGCATAGTTTCGTGTAATGGTGATGTATAGTTTTAGGTCATTAACTTTTAATTGAGTTATATTTTTTATGATGAAAATGATTGTAAGTTTGTAACACACTTAACCTTACATTTCTTCACCATGTCTCTCATACCTCACTTGTCAACTAAATAAGGAAATTTCTACTTCTTTCCAATATAAACATGTCATTAAGTTAGTAACTGACTGAAATCTAAAAGAATAATATATCAAACATTAAATGCACGATTTGTGTTTGACAACTAAATATAAATAATACAATACACTATAATTACAACTTATTTCAATATCCGTGCAACGCACAGGCATAAAAACTAGTATGATAATATAATAAAAGAAACGTTTATAATTAAATTAAAATTCTTTTTTTTTTTTCCATTTAAAATATAATGATATAAATATATATAAAAATATAAAAAAATATAACAATATATAAATAAAATATAGATATATATAAATATAAAAATATACGTTTATAATTAATTACAAGTATTAATTAATTAAAACACATTTTCCATTTAAAGTACTGTTTACTATTTGACGGTCCCAAAAATACGGAGTACTACAAATAATATGTGATCTTCAGGTCCAAGTCACAAAGCTATTATCACTTGTTGTGCGGAAGCGTGAATAGTTCGTATTGGGCATCTGCTGCGCCGGTGTCCAGGTGTCCACCATCCATAATAGTACGATATTGTCCGCTTTAGGCCAAACCTTCACGGATTTACTCTTGGGCTCCTTATCAAAAGGTCTCCTATTATATTTTCAGGACACTTATAAATGTGATATTTCACATTTACACTACTGATGTGGGACATGGATTTGTACCCTAACACAAAACTATCAAAGTGCTGGAGAATATACCATCTGTCCTTGGTTCTTCCGTAAGCATGTATAGTAGGTCATTATCAGCAATCTGCATTCATCAAGGGCACAATTTGTTGAGTCCAAGTGAAAGAAAGCGAATTGAAAATGGCTGCAAAGACATAAAGGTCACTCACTGCAAAGTATTAAAAAGTTACTTCGTTCACTAATATAAGGACTTACGCAGACGGAGTGTTAAAAAAGTCATTCCGACTTCTGACTTCTGAGGGAATAATTCATTCATGAACATTGGACTACATATTCCAAATTAAAAGTACAAAATTCATAGATATGACATGAACATAAGAAATATTTGAAGAGAGTAGTATTCAGAATTTTCATAAATACAATTAAAGATCATGAAACAAAATATAAATAAGCAAAGGCAAAAGATTGAATTAATAAAATAACAAAATTGATTATGTTTGTTAACAAACAATGGAATGAATGTTCTACAATCAGTGTACATTACAATTATAAGCATTACAATTATAAGCAATGAACTACAAATGGCCCATTTACATAAGCAACACGAGGAACTCCATACGGATACAGACAAGGCCAATTAGGATACGAGAATACTTGAATTGAACCGGAATTGGTCTCGTATCCTCCTCCACTCTTCAATAGTAGAAACAATTGAGAAGCCTTGCTACAACGATGAACTTATGAAGATTGACCTGCGTTGACCTCCATATAAACTCAATAATAATGTCAATATCCTTTAAAACGTACTCTTTACTGTATCCACCAATCTCTAGCAACTCATGCGTATTCATCGGCTTTCTTTTAGCAATATCCAAGATCATCTTATTTGGCAGAATATACCCACAACTCTCATCCTCCTCCATACTGACTTTATCCCTCCATTGATGCAACACCGCCACGAGTCCCAATTATTCCTCGTCGAGGCACGCGTTCGACAGCCCGTACAAGGACAAGTAAGATGCCTCCCTAGCAAATACGTCCATACAATATACTCTCTTACAAACATCGTAGCTTCTCTTATAAGCCTCTATCAACGAGTCGGACCCAATCGAACCTAGTTCTTTAGTCATCGAACCATATATGAATAAGAGATAATAAGTATCTTCTCTAGCATATTTTAGCATGTCGACGGGGAGGGGTCGGATACACCAATATGAGGCTTGATACTCCTTATTGGACTCAATACCACAGTAGTATTTAAGTGAATTTCTTTCCAATTGTAAAACTTGTGACGCCCTTATCGTATCAAATAAGTTGAGTACATAAATACCGAAACCACGTTGTAATCAGAAAATATCGTTATCGGACCCATGCATCACCTTCTCCATAGTTGGGTCCATAAATATGCTCCGCAAGTATTCACCCACATATTCCCGCAGTTTTAGAGGTCAAATCGTCAGACCGGGTCGAAATTTGCATTAGACAAGTCATACCTTGGTAAGAACAGTTGAAATATATAAATGTTGAACCATATATTCAAATACTTATATAGTATATATGTTTATGTTTTGATAATGACAAGTCTAGCTATTTATATATTATATACTCGTACGTATAATCGTGTGCTAAGTGTACAGAATATTAGTAACAAGATCTAATCAATCAAGTATAAAAGATTCAAACATATTAGTCAATGAATTGGCTAAGTCGAAGATTGATAGAAGATCACAAGCGCGCATAATAAGCTAAAGTTATATTCATCAACTATAGCTTTAGTACAAGATTGGTTCTAGTTATAGCCCGTAGCTATAACTCTATATCATGAAGAAATGATCGGAATATATATGTGTTTAAGTTGAAACGTTTGTTTCCAAATCTGTGTCGTGTAGAATTAGTGTTTAATTGGTATTCTATCTTAATAAATAGAATTGTTAATCTTAATAGGATTATATAAAATATCTTTAAGTTAAATAAGGAATAAATAATTGTCTTATGAGATAATTATTTATTACTAAAATAAACTAAGGATTTTTTTTATATAATCTTTATTGTCAAATATATATAATCTAGATAAAGTTTGTTTCGATTTTTGGAAACGTTTGATATGCCACATTACCATAAGTCGTGTAAGGATTACTTAAATAAATATTATGTATTTATTTAATATCCTAAAACAAACTAAGATTATATTATGGTAATATATTTTATTATCTTTGACATGGTTTAGGAAGTTGATTTAATAAGGATACTAATTGTTTATTATATAAAGATCTTTCCTAAATATGAATTAGGAAATTAATTCCTTATATAATACTTAAAGTATATTATTAAATCTTTCCTAAATATATTAAGATTAGATTTAAGGTAGTATTACTAAAAGACTAGTATTCTAGTTTTAGTAATATTCCTAAATCATCTAGGGTTTGTATTACCTAGATACATATTCTATATAAATAGACTACCATGATACATTAAATCACACGAAAAACACAACACATATACACGCATATCAAGAGAGAAAAACCGCCGTTCATATTCTTCAAGTTCGAGCTTTTCATTGTCATATCCAATTCAAGATTCAAGTGCTCAAGCATTGATCTTATTTATTCAAGATTGTGACACCAAGAAAACATTGAAGACTTTATCTTATTAACGTAAGATAGAACGAGTATTTAGCGGTACTCATTGTAAGACAAATATTTAACAGTATTTGTCGTAGCTAGATATTTAACGGTATCTAGATTGAGTTGTGACTAACATCAAAGTCGCACGAGTAGGGTTGATAAAATTGTAATCCAGAGTTGGTATTAATTTTATTAATCGAGAATAGTGGACGTAGGTCTCAGAGTGTGAGACTGAACCACTTCAAAAATATTGTGTCTCTCCTTATTATTTGCTCTACTCAAAGATCATCATACAACCATACACGCATCGAAGAAGATTTAAAAAGAAGGCATACTCAATTCAACCCCCCCTTCTTGAGTATATTATATCAATAGACTCTTCAATTGGTATCAGAGCCTCGTGCTCTTGATCGCCTAGCCGCGTGAGTTTTGATCCTTCTATTGATTCTATATTATATACTCTTTCTTCAATGGACTCCAAGCATCTCAAGTGCCCTATCTTCGATGGCAAAAACTATAGTTTATGGAAAAATATGATGACTCATTACATCAAGGGTTGTGATTGGGAATGTTGGAAGATCATCCAAACTGGACCAAAGAAGATCTTGGTCGCCGCCGCCAATGGAACAACCTATGAAAAGATGGAAAGCGATTATGTGGAAAGTGACTACAAAATTGCAGAGGAAAACTCTAAGGCCATGAGCCTCCTACAGAACGGTATGATAACCTCAGAATTCGATAGATTCTCATCCTGTAGTTCCGCTAAGGAAATATGGGATAGTCTCGAACTTGCTTATGAAGGAACATCCGCAGTCAGGAAACATCGTATAGACTTGCTCGTTCAAAGATATGAACTTTTCAATATGGAAAAGAATGAATCTATTGATAGCATGTCTGCACGATTTTCTTGTATTATTAATGAACTGCGGAACCTTGGCAAAAAGATCGATTCTGAGGATATCATTCGTAAGATTCTTAGGAGTCTCACTAAAAAGTGGTAACCAAAAGTCACGGCCATAGAGGAAGCACGTGACTTATCTAAAATCACTTACCAAGAATTGATTGGATCCTTAATGGCACATGAGATCATACTAAATAAAAATGATGATGATCCCAAAGGAAAGGGAGTCGCGTTACAAGCCTCCACAAGCGAAGTAAGCGAAGAAGAACTTGAGGATGAAACAGTTCTATTCGCTAGACGATTTAAGAAAGCAGTTTTCAAAGGTAGATACAAAAACCCTAACAACAAAACGTTCGACAAAAAGAAAACTGACTCCAAACAAACATTCTTCAAAAGAGGATGTTTCAAGTGTGGACAACAAGACCACATGATCAAAGATTGTCCAAGTTGGGACAAAATCAAAGACAAATCAAAAAGAGAAAAGACCAAAACAGAGTTTAAGAAAGTAATGCTTGCGTCATGCTGGGGAGAATTAGAATCTGAAGATGACGAGGACTCTGAAGAAGAAGAGGTAGCAAACCTATGCCTAAGCAACGTCAGCCTAGATCTAATTTCAAACGACAATGATGAAGATGACGCATCTAATATGTGTCTCCTTGGAGAATCAGACTCAGACAACGACGACGAAGAGGTAAATTTTCTTCAACTCAAAAGTCAAGTTAAAAACTTATCTAAGGTTATGCTAATTAAATATTTTGAGAAAACCCTAGACCAATGTCATGAACAAAGTCTTGAGTTAGATGACTTGAAAGAGCAGATCCTCGATATTGCTGAGGAAAATCAACTTCTAAAGGCCAAAGCTAAGAAACTGAAATCCAAAATAAGCATTGAAGCAAATGCTAAGTTGGAGACAGTTATGTCTGAGAAAAAGGTTCTTGAGTCTAAAGTTATAGCTAATGAAGCTATAACCTCAAAACTAAAACTCAACATTAAAGAGCTTCAATCTAAAGTTATAGCTAATGAAGCTATAACTTCAGATTTAAGAAAAGCTAATGAGCGCCTTAAGTCAGAATCTTCGATTATGGTCGAAGATGAGACTCATCTGGAAGAAGTTGAGATTCTCGAAAGCAAAATTATGGATCTAGAATTCAATCTATCTAAAATCAAGAAGGAACATGCCAAAATTGTGTCCGACTTTCATAAAGACATTCAAAACCTAAAAGAGTCTAACAACACTGACCACAGTGAATGTAAGAAAGAAATAGACTCCCTAAAAGACCTCCTTCTTCATGCTCGGAAGGTTCACGACAAATGGGAAGGAAGCACTAACGTTCTAAACTTCCTAACTGAACAATCCGACAACAACATGAAGATGGGATTAGGTCACGAATGTTATGGAAGAAGGGATCACTCAAAGTGTAAACAAAGTCCAACAGATAGAGACTTTAGAAGAAGGAAATATGCCGACCTTCCTGAGTATTTAATATGCACTTATTGTGGCCATACTGGACACCTCCGAGAAAACTGTGTGAAACACGCACAAGATTTTAAAACCGGAGTTAAGTTTTTTAAATCCTTAGGAATTCCAAACGACACTATTTCTGTCTCTGATGTTGATGATAACAAAACTGAGGAAAGAAATATTGACCACAGATGGTTCTATGACATGACATTTGATTACGAAGAAAAGAAAAATAGAACCAAACAAACTCCTCAACAAGCTACACACAAAAATTGGTCACCTAGAGTCCAAACTAAGACTTACACAAGAACATCAAAACCCAACTACTACCGATATAGAAAGACCTATGTAAGACAAGTCTGGGTTAAAAAGGAAGATGTATTTGTGATTACTAACAACAAAGGACCCAAGTATGCTTGGGTACCTAAATCTTGTCTTTGAAATTATTCGTGCAGTTTGTCGCCAAGGAAAATAACCTATGGTATCTCGACAGTGGATGCTCAAGACATATGACAGGCGACGTAAATCTATTCCAAACCCTTAAACCCTTTGATGGAGGTAAAGTCACATTTGGTGATAACAAAAAGGGAAAGATCATCGGAATTGGTAAGATAGGTATTTCATCCTCTCATGCTATAAATGATGTATACCTTGTGAGTGGTCTCAAACACAATCTTATCAGTATATCTCAATTATGTGACAAAGGAAATAAAGTGGTTTTTCATTCAGATATATGTCGTATAATTTTAGAAGGCACAAGTAAAGTAATACTTGAAGGTCACAGAATGAAAAATGTTTATATGATTGATTTAAATGCTGTACCTACTGATTCTCTATCATGCATGAAAGTTACGTTAAATGATCCATGTCTATGGCACAAGAGATTTGGTCATATTAAGCTCACCTATTCTAAGTAAGCTGAAAAGATGGGACTTGGTCGAAGGTCTTCCAAAGATCAAATTTGATCAAGAAAAGATGTGTGACACATGTGCACGATGTAAACACGTCAGATCATCCTTTAAGCCAAAAAGAGTGGTAAGCACAGAACAAGCTCTTGAACTTGTACACATGGATCTATGTGGCCCTATGAAGGTAAGAAGCAGAGGTGGTTCCAGGTACGTTTTCGTTCTAGTTGATGATTACTCTAGATTTGTTTGGCCAATCTTTCTTCATTCTAAAAGACGAAACATTCGATGAATTCGTTAGTCTCATGAAACTTGTCCAAAACAAATATAAATCAAACCTAGTAACAATCCGTACTGACCATGGAACTGAGTTCGACAATCATGCTTTTATTGAGTTCTGTAAAACCAATGGTGTTGGACATAACTTCTCGGCCCCTAGAACCCCACAACAAAATGGAGTCGTAGAACGAATGAACAGAACCCTAGAAGACATGGCTCGAACAATGCTTCTTTGTAGTGGCATACCTAGAAACTTTTGGGCTGAGGCTATAAGTACAGCTTGCTATATTCATAACCGTGCTATGATTAGACCTATCCTTAAAAAGACACCTTATGAACTTCTTCGAGGTCGTAAACCAAACATATCTCACTTAAGATGTTTTGGCAGTAAATGCTTTGTTCACAACAATGGTAAAAACAAATTAAGCAAATTCGACCCTAGAAGTGATGAAGCAATCTTTATAGGATATTCAGATCATAGTAAAGTCTACAAAGTTTTTAACAAACGTATTTTATGCATAGAGGAAAGTATTAATGTTATCTTTGATGAGAATAATGTCTTCGATAAGCCATTACAGGATATAGAGGAAAACCTAGACGAACCTGATTTCAGGTTATCAAGGGAAGATCCTCCTGAAATGGAAATTGAAGAAGGAGAACCTCAAGAAATTCATGATGAACTCAACTTGGGAGAAAATGGTGCGAGAGATGAAACTACAGTTGATGATACTGTAGATAACTCTCAAACCAATGACTTGGAACCCAGAGTTACAGCTAATGAAGCTGTAACTTTGAATCAAAACCAAAGGGAAGAGGCCAGAGTTATACCTGACCCTACTATAAACCCAGGTTTGGATTCAGGGGGAACAAGTCAAGATCCCGAGTCAAGTTCAGGGAATGCAAATGATCAATCAAGGAACTGGAGATATAAAGGCTCTCATCCTTTGGACAATGTCATAGGAAGCCTGACAGATGGAGTTCAGACTCGAAGGAGCTTAAATAACTTTTGTTCATTCTACTCCTTTCTCTCCACCATTGAACCTTCAAATATCAAGGAAGCTCTCGCAGAACCAGACTGGATAGTTGCCATGCAAGAAGAACTCCAGCAATTTGAAAGAAATAAAGTTTGGCATCTTGTTCCTCGACCTAAGGATAGAACTGTCATTGGAACTAGATGGGTATTCAGAAACAAATTGGATGACACTGGAGTCATAGTGCGAAATAAGGCCAGACTAGTAGTTCAAGGATACAACCAACAGGAAGGGATCGATTATGACGAAACCTTTGCTCCTGTTGCTCGTCTTGAGGCAATAAGACTACTCATTGCATTTGCAGGACACAAGGGAATGAAGCTTTTTCAGATGGACGTTAAGACTGCCTTTCTTAATGGCTATCTTCAAGAGGAAGTATTTGTTGAACAACCTCCTGGATTTCCTGACAGCAAACTCAAGGATCATGTATTCAAATTGGACAAAGCTCTCTATGGCCTGAAACAAGCACCTAGGGCATGGTACGACAGATTATCAAAGTTCCTATTGGAAAGTGGATTCAAGAGAGGGTCTGTGGATAAAACCTTATTTCTTAAAAGCGAAAACTCAGATCTACTAGTCGTTCAGATCTATGTTGACGATATTATTTTTGGCTCAACTAATAAAAAGTTGTGCAAGTACTTCTCTGAGTTGATGACTTCTGAGTTCGAGATGAGTATGATGGGAGAACTAAAGTTCTTCCTTGGACTTCAAATACAACAAACTGAAGAAGGAATCAAGGTTCATCAACAAAAATACGTCAAGGAGTTACTAAAGAAATTTGGAATGGAAACCTCTCATGCAATGCCTACTCCAATGGTCACCGATAAGAAGTTAACCAAAGACGAAGATGGTAAGTCTGTAGATGAAACAACTTACAGAGGTATGATTGGCTCACTTCTTTATCTTACAGCAAGTCGTCCAGATATAATGTTCAGTGTCTGTGTTTGTGCGAGATTTCAATCTGCACCAAAAGAATCACACATGATTGCAGTTAAGAGAATTTTAAGATACCTAATCGGAACCTCAAAACTATATCTATGGTATCCTATGGACTGTAACTTTAACCTAGTAGGATATTCAGATGCGGATTATGCAGGATGTTCTTTAGACAGAAAAAGTACCTCCGGACTTGCTACCTTTGTAGGTCCTTGTATTATATTTTGGGGATCCAAGAAACAAAATTCTGTCGCCCTATCAACTGCTGAAGCAGAATATATTGCAGCCGCACTGGTATGTTCTCAACTTTTATGGTTAAAGCAACAGTTACATGATTATGGTGTTGATGTTGGATGTGTGCCTATATTATGTGATAATACGAGTGCTATAATTATATCTAAAAACCCAGCCCAGCACTCGAGGACCAAACATATTGAAATTAGACACCACTTTCTAAGAGACCATGTTGAAAAGAAAAATATAAAATTGGAACTTTGTAGTACGGAAAAACAATGGGCAGATATCTTCACTAAACCATTGGCTAGAGAACGTTTTGAGACTTTGCGATTGGAAATTGGTTTAATCGGTGGCACCTAATCAAATCTTAAAAGCAAAAATAACCCAATGATTGACTACGGTTAAGACGAGATTATATGACTGTGTCCGTATACTCCGCTGCATGTCTATGTGTGTATTCAATGATAAAATATGTGAACACAATTTTGTTATGTAATTCATATATGTGTGTGTGCACAACCGAATCTCACAGTAATAATACGACACATATTATAATTTACCCTACAATATTTACCTATACATATTAATATTTACATATTATTAAAAAAAAAAGGGAAAAAGAAAAACACTCTCACCTCACTCAAACCGTGTCCCAAGCTACCCCA
The DNA here is from genome assembly GCA_029255685.2 of Silene conica. NCBI lineage: Eukaryota > Viridiplantae > Streptophyta > Magnoliopsida > Caryophyllales > Caryophyllaceae > Silene > Silene conica. The sequence goes on from CM055319.2 coordinate 20,054,782, forward strand.
CACCCCCTGCCACGTGTCATCTCACCAACAAACTCAAATCCCCAAATAATTACCTCACCCTCACAAAACCTCCAAAATAAAATCACCAAACTCCATTAAAATCCGATCAAAACTTAAACCCAACCTTTCCAACCACCATGCTGCCATCACGCCCCACTCGCTCACACCATCACCTCCACCGTCCCCAACACCCATCTCCGTGTCCATTCCGACGACCGACACCGGAAACGTCGCAAACTTAACCAAGACTCACCTATAGTTCCTGAATATTCACCGGAGTTCACTTGGTTGGTCGGGACAAACTCTCTTGTTGTGAAGTTGTGGTGTTGTACAATTGATTGGAAGGGACGAAGGTAAATTTAGCTTCGCTGATTTGTTTCAAGATTTGTCATATCTCTAATGTGTTGGTTAAAGAAAAGGTGTGCACGACAATTGTGGGTGTCGAAGATTCTGTTTTAAGAAAGGTGTTATTGACGAAGAGAGTTATAAGGTTATGCCAAGAGATCGGATGTGAAATAAATTGCTTAAGCTCATGGGTATTTCTTTTGACGAAGTTGATTTATCCTTTGGTAAAAGTGTAGGTGTGGAACCGAAACCGTGTGCATCTCCTTTGTTTGAAGGTTTAGATGCCAAGATAGATAAAAATCTTGGTTTATAAAGTTAAAAAGGAGAAGAAAAGCATGGGTGGTAGCGGTAGATGTGGCAATCGAAGTTGTGAAGCCGAGTTAAGAGCGTGGATGAAAAAAAAAATATAATAATAAAAAAAAAAAAAAAATTATTTGATAAGAGAGTTGAGAAGGTTGGTGTTCGCGCCCAGATTACGTCAATATGCCAAGAAGCCATGAATCTTGCTCTCGTCTGTGATCAGCATTGCAGTGCTCATACTCTGTTCTTGTTTTAGTTTCGTTTTCGGTATTTTTGGATGTTGTGGTTGAGTCCGGAATGGACTTCCTCAAATTATTACTCTTATCCTAGCCCAACTCTGAAACTATCTTTGGCCCAACAAAATCCGAGGCCCACTAGTCCTTATGTTGCCAATCTTAACCTTTCCTAATTGTTTCCAAAAGGCCCATCTAAAAATTATCCAAGCCGGCCCAATTTTCTCATATTTGACCCATATTCGGCCCAGTGGCATAGTATTTCGGTTTAGTTGTGTATATTTCTCACACTCATACTTGCAATTGTATGATATTATGTGTGTTTGTATATTACGTCTTTGATGCATGCTTATTCATGTTTCGTCGTATATTATTCTAGTCGTTTTATGTCTTTGTTCTCATCTTTTCGATGATGTCAAGAGGGGGAAATATGCGACTTAGATTAGAATTTGCCTAAGCTTGCTCCTTGTCGTAATTCATTGTCTCTTAGGGTTCTTAAAGGATATGGGATAGATAGAAGATAGAAACCCTAAGTGACTCTTTGCTATGAATGACCATTATTGAGGGGGAACATACACTTAGACACAAAATCTAAGAAAGACTTGCCATCATCAAAAAGGGGGAATTTGTTGAACCATATATTCAAATACTTATATAGTATATATGTTTATGTTTTGATAATGACAAGTATAGCTATTTATATATTATATACTCGTACGTATAATCGTGTGCTAAGTGTACAGAATATTAGTAACAAGATCTAATCAATCAAGTATAAAAGATTCAAACATATTAGTCAATGAATTGGCTAAGTCGAAGATTGATAGAAGATCACAAGCGCGCATAATAAGCTAAAGTTATATTCATCAACTATAGCTTTAGTACAAGATTGGTTCTAGTTATAGCCCGTAGCTATAACTCTATATCATGAAGAAATGATCGGAATATATATGTGTTTAAGTTGAAACGTTTGTTTCCAAATCTGTGTCGTGTAGAATTAGTGTTTAATTGGTATTCTATCTTAATAAATAGAATTGTTAATCTTAATAGGATTATATAAAATATCTTTAAGTTAAATAAGGAATAAATAATTGTCTTATGAGATAATTATTTATTACTAAAATAAACTAAGGATTTTTTTTATATAATCTTTATTGTCAAATATATATAATCTAGATAAAGTTTGTTTCGATTTTTGGAAACGTGTGATATGCCACATTACCATAAGTCGTGTAAGGATTACTTAAATAAATATTATGTATTTATTTAATATCCTAAAACAAACTAAGATTATATTATGGTAATATATTTTATTATCTTTGACATGGTTTAGGAAGTTGATTTAATAAGGATACTAATTGTTTATTATATAAAGATCTTTCCTAAATATGAATTAGGAAATTAATTCCTTATATAATACTTAAAGTATATTATTAAATCTTTCCTAAATATATTAAGATTAGATTTAAGGTAGTATTACTAAAAGACTAGTATTCTAGTTTTAGTAATATTCCTAAATCATCTAGGGTTTGTATTACCTAGATACATATTCTATATAAATAGATTACCATGATACATTAAATCACACGAAAAACACAACACATATACACGCATATCAAGAGAGAAAAACCGCCGTTCATATTCTTCAAGTTCGAGCTTTTCATTGTCATATCCAATTCAAGATTCAAGTGCTCAAGCATTGATCTTATTTATTCAAGATTGTGACACCAAGAAAACATTGAAGACTTTATCTTATTAACGTAAGATAGAACGAGTATTTAGCGGTACTCATTGTAAGACAAATATTTAACAGTATTTGTCGTAGCTAGATATTTAACGGTATCTAGATTGAGTTGTGACTAACATCAAAGTCGCACGAGTAGGGTTGATAAAATTGTAATCCAGAGTTGGTATTAATTTTATTAATCGAGAATAGTGGACGTAGGTCTCAGAGTGTGAGACTGAACCACTTCAAAAATATTGTGTCTCTCCTTATTATTTGCTCTACTCAAAGATCATCATACAACCATACACGCATCGAAGAAGATTTAAAAAGAAGGCATACTCAATTCAACCCCCCCTTCTTGAGTATATTATATCAATAGACTCTTCAATAAACCCACATGTAAGGTTGTCCCACGTTGTTGGAGAAAGAGAGAGATTGGACCTCCCTTGTGTTATCAAGCGATCTTTGTTTTTGGGTGTGGTCCAACTCGTTTGCATGTTCTAACATGTTATCAGAGCCTAGGATTTCGTTCTGGGTTTCAAATTTAAACTGGGCTTAGATGACACTGGTGGAGGGCATTCGGTAATTTCCACATCGATGCGCTTCCATTTACTCAACTTGGACGCCAAGAAAAATCAAAAGGGTCGAAAATTTCGACGGAATGGATAGGTCTTGACCCGTTAGGAGAAACGGCTAGGAGAGTGTGAGAAAAAAAGGTTAAGATTATGATGCAGTTGCAGGACAGGAATTGTGTTGCATTACTACTGAGCTTGGCACACTAATGCTTAATGCAAGCCAGACTACTGGTCCCATTACTAAGAAAGGGCGATATGGGAAAGACACATAGAATGCCAGCTCGGCTAATACCAATCATCAACCCACCAAATTATGAGGAATATTAGCCGTTATGTCAGCACATGAGAATCCAGGAAAAGGACAAGCATGAGTCAGCAATAGTACAAGCTAGCATGTGGCATCAATATCAGGAAATTATCTCAATAAAATTAGCTAGAGCTTATCCCTTAATTAACGTAGCACCCAAGGCAATCTACCTATATAAGGGTATGATGTAGGCCATTTAGAGATACTCATGATAATTATATTTCCCTGCTTCCTTCTCTGACAGTTCTATTTTCAGCTAAGAAACCAAGTGGCTTTCTAATTTTCCCACTGCATTTCTGAGCTTATTTTAGGCCTATCAATTTATTGTAAATTGAACAGCCTTTATATTAATATCAAATCTGCACTTCCTTTATTTGCACAAGTCCTTTTCATACCATTTCCTTTAAATAACACATCAGTTGGTCATCAGAGCCATAACATCCTCTCGACCTGTTCATTATTATTTTTCAAAATTAGAGAAAATCTCAGAAAAAACCCCAAGAAAAACTCAATAATATTTAATTCTTCCTTTATTTGTTTTACTCAAAACAGAAAAATCTCAAAAAAGAGCATCAAAAAAATCTACAGTATGGTTAATCCAGAAGGTGAAGTGGACGTCCATCAACTTAAGGCTCAAGTGGAGACTCTTATCCAGACAATTGCTAATCTATCCATACAGCCAGGAAGGCTTGGAACTATCCAAAATAATATGGTAAGGTCCCCTACTATCAAGTTTCCTGCTTTTGATGGTAATAACATAGAAGACTGGGTGTTTAAGTGTGAGCAATTTTTCTCTGTAACTGACGTTGATGATGCTATGAAAGTAACCTATATTGCAATTCATCTCGAGGCTAAAGCCTTGGCATGGCACCAAGCTTATGTGAAAAATAGGAACTTGGATACCCCATTAAGATGGAAGGAATATGAGTCTGCTGTTAAGGCTAGGTTTGGAAATATGTTTGAGGATCCAATGTCTGAGTTACTTGAGCTTAAACAAAAGGGATCTGTTCAATCTTATCATGATGAATTTGATGTATTGATTAGCAAACTGAACCTACAACCTGAATATGCATTAAGCTGCTTCTTAACTGGGCTAGATGATAAAATTGGTATTATGGTAAGAATGCTAAAACCTAAAACTATCTCTGATGCTTATGGCTTGGCAAAATTACAAGAGACTGCCCTCTCTATACAGCCAAAAGACAACTACAAAAACTCCTCACCATCAACTTCTTACTCATCTAAGCCACCACTACTACCCAATCCAACACCTTACACAAAAACCCAACCACAAAAAACACCATTTACACCCTACAAAAAACCACCCACCTTCCAAACTCCACAAAACCAAAAACAGACTCCAAAGTTCAGGCCATTTAATGCTGAGATAGAGGAAAAAAAGGCAAAGGGGCTGTGTTTTTATTGCGATGAAAGGTTCACTCCTCAACATGTTTGCAAAAATAAGAGGCAGTTGTTTGTGATGGAAAATGAAGCTGAGGCGGAGGAATTGGTAGAAGAACCGGAGGAGATTGAGGAGGAAGAGCCCACTGGACATGTGGCTCAAATCTCTATCAATGCTCTGGCTGGAAAATCCATGTGCCAAACCATGAGAATTCCTGGATTGATAGGGAAAAGGACCTTGAGTATATTGGTGGACACTGGTAGTTCACACAATTTCATGGATGCTGGGGTAGCTAAGAGGTTGAGCCTAACACTGGAACCCATAGCTAGTTTCAACATCTCTGTAGCCAATGGGGGAAGGTTAATGTGCTCTCATATTATACCTAAACTCAAGTGGAAAATCAGAAATACTGAATTCACGGCAGACTTTTATGCCATTCCCTTGGGCAGTTGTGATGCGGTTTTAGGAATTCAGTGGTTAGAAACTCTTGGACCCATCACTTGGGATTTCAAGGAGTTAACCATGCAGTTCTGTTTTGAAGGGAGAAAACAATTGCTGAAAGGTACTCAACCTTCCAACCCTCAAAATGCAGAAACAATTGGGGAAGTCAGTAGAGAATGGGGGCAGTTAACAATAGTACAGCAGCAGGCCTCACCCGAGGCAGCAGAGTTCTTTGCCCTGCAACTATCATTAGAGGAAGGAAATCAGAAGGATATTCACAAGCTAATAGCACATTACTCCAGTGTTTTTGAGGAGCCTAAGGAATTACCACCCATGAGAGAGGGCCACAATCATCAAATTCCCTTAAAGCCTGGAGCGGAACCTGTCAATATGAGACCTTATAGATATCCTATGATTCAAAAAGACATTATTGAGTCAATGACTCAGGAGTTACTAGAAGGAGGAGTCATTAGGCACAATACTAGTCCTTATGCTTCTCCCGTGGTGTTGGTTAAAAAGAAAGATGGCACATGGAGGATGTGTGTGGACTATAGATCCCTAAACAAGCAAACAGTTAAAGACAAATTTCCAATCCCATTAATTGAGGAATTATTGGATGAATTGCATGGCTCTAAATTCTTCACTAAACTTGATTTAAGATCAGGTTTTCATCAAATCAGAATGGCTCCAGGGGATATCTATAAAACAGCCTTTAAAACCCATCATGGTCATTTTGAATACCTTGTTATGCCCTTTGGGTTAACAAATGCTCCTTCCACCTTTCAAAGCTTGATGAATAGGGTATTCCAACCTTACTTGAGGAAATTTGTGCTTGTATTTTTTGATGACATATTGGTATATAGTCAAGGGTGGGATGAACACTTGAAACACTTGGACACAGTACTGCAGACTATGCTGTCCAACCAGCTTTTTGCTAAGCCTAGCAAATGCTATTTTGGAGCAAGTAAATTGGAATACTTGGGGCACATTATCTCCCAAGAAGGAGTGGCAACTGAACCAACAAAGGTAGTGGCTGTCACAAACTGGCCTACTCCTAAGAACCTAAAACAGTTGAGAGGGTTTCTTGGGTTGACAGGCTACTATAGAAGGTTCATCAAGGGATATGGAGCTATTAGCAAACCCCTAACCAACTTATTAAGGAAGGATTCATTCTTGTGGGGTCCAGAAGCACAGAAGGCATTTGAGGAATTGAAGATACTCATGACAACAGCCCCGGTGCTGGCATTGCCTAATTACAACAAAAATTTCGTCATTGAGACAGATGCATCTGGGGATGGGATTGGTGCTGTGTTAATGCAGGAGAAGCACCCCATTGCTTATATTAGCAAGGCTCTCTCACCAAGAAACCAGGCATTATCCATATATGAGAAGGAGCTACTAGCAATCATTCATGCTGTCACAAAATGGAGTCAATATCTTATGGACATGCAATTTGTAATCAGAACCGACCATCAAAGCTTGAAACACCTCATGGAGCAGAGAATTTCCAGCCCCTTACAACACAAATGGCTGGCTAAGTTGATGGGCTATGATTATGTCATAGAATATAAGAAGGGCAAGGAGAACATAGCTGCCGATGCACTCTCAAGAGTGCATAGTTCAGAGCTGTACAAGTTGTACATTAACTCTATAAGTACAGATTTATACTCCAAATTGCAGAAGGCTTGGCAGGAGGATAAGCTACTGGTTGCCCTCATTAAGGATCTACAACAAGACCCAAACTCCCATAAAGATTATGTGTGGAAGGGAGATCAACTCAAGAGAAAGGGAAGACTAGTGGTGGGGAACTCTTTTGAACTGCAAAAACAATTAATCTCCCTTATGCATGACACCTTACAAGCAGGTCATTCTGGAATTGAGGCTACCTATCAGAGAATTAAGCAAAAATTTTATTGGAAGGGTATGAGGGACCATGTTAAGGACTACATCAAGAAATGCACCACCTGTCAACAGTGCAAATATGATGGGTCTGCATATCCTGGAAAATTACAACCCCTACCTATTGCCAACTCTATATGGACTGAAATAAGCATGGACTTCATTGATGGCCTACCTACATCAATGAGGAACGATTCTATACTAGTGGTAGTCGATAGGCTAAGCAAAACAGCTCACTTTATTCCCTTGAAACATCCCTATACTGCCACTGAAGTTGCACAAGTATATATACTTTGATAACATTTATAAGTTACATGGTATGCCCGAGCAAATTGTCTCTGACAGGGACCCCATTTTTATAAGCAAATTTTGGCAAGAGTTGTTTTCAGTTCAGGGAGTATCACTCAACCTAAGCTCTGCCTATCATCCCCAATCTGACGGGCAAACTGAGGTGCTCAATAGGTGTTTAGAAACCTACTTGAGGTGTTTCTGCCATGAGACTCCTAATGATTGGTGTAAATGGCTACCAGTAGCTGAATATTGGTACAACACTTCCTACCACAATTCCCTTAAATGTTCTCCCTATGAGGTGTTATATGGGCAACCTCCACCCATTCATCTTCCTTACCTACCTGGGGAAAGCAAGGTGGAAGCAGTAGAGAGAACTCTCTTAGATAGGGAAGAAGCGCTGCAAAGTATAAGGCTTAATTTAGCAAGAGCTCAGAACCGAATGAAGCAGCAAGCAGATAAGAAACGAAGTGAAAGGCACTTTGATGAAGGAGACTATGTGTATCTCAAGTTACAGCCATATAGGCAGTCTACTGTAGCTGGGAGGAGTAACCAAAAGCTCTCAAGGAGGTACTACGGACCCTATAAAGTCTTAATGAAAATTGGTCCAGTAGCCTACAAACTTGCATTACCACCTGCTGCAAGAATTCACCACACTTTCCATGTTTCAATGCTTAAAAAATGTCATGGAGCACCACCAGTTGTTACTGAAATTCCTGAACCTAACCCCCCAACAGAAGAGCCTGAATTAATAATGGCTAGAAAGGCAGTAAAGAGGGGAAGGATTTCAGCTACCAAGGTTTTGGTCAAATGGAAGCATTCAGCCATAGAGGACGCAACCTGGGAGTTCCTATATGACCTACAAAAGGCACACCCAAATTTTGATCCTTGGGGACAAGGATCAATTCGAGGGGAAGGAAATGATGCAGTTGCAGGACAGGAATTGTGTTGCATTACTACTGAGCTTGGCACACTAATGCTTAATGCAAGCCAGACTACTGGTCCCATTACTAAGAAAGGGCGATATGGGAAAGACACATAGAATGCCAGCTCGGCTAATACCAATCATCAACCCACCAAATTATGAGGAATATTAGCCGTTATGTCAGCACATGAGAATCCAGGAAAAGGACAAGCATGAGTCAGCAGTAGTACAAGCTAGCATGTGGCATCAATATCAGGAAATTATCTCAATAAAATTAGCTAGAGCTTATCCCTTAATTAACGTAGCACCCAAGGCAATCTACCTATATAAGGGTATGATGTAGGCCATTTAGAGATACTCATGATACTTATATTTCCCTGCTTCCTTCTCTGACAGTTCTATTTTCAGCTAAGAAACCAAGTGGCTTTCTAATTTTCCCACTGCATTTCTGAGCTTATTTTAGGCCTATCAATTTATTGTAAATTGAACAGCCTTTATATTAATATCAAATATGCACTTCCTTTATTTGCACAAGTCCTTTTCATACCATTTCCTTTAAATAACACATCAGTTTATCAATATGGAAATTGGGAAAATGGAAGGGAATAGTTGAATGGTAAATTTCAACTGTAAAGTAACAAACAACTTTAGTTTATGAGTAATTAATTGGGATTACTTTTATTTTTATTTTGTATCAACAGAGAAGCAGTAAAAATTTCAGATGATCGGAAATATGTTGAGATACATTGGGATTATATAGTGATTAAAGAGTGAGCTAATGTCGAGTACTTTCCATAATCGCGCGCGGTATACTGCTGTAATGTGTATATGTTCATTTTGGAAAGTTTAGCAGCTTAATCTTACCGCTATTTCAACTTCACAAATTCTTATTTGCAACGGCACTATCCATCGCAAGCTTGTGACGGATATCGTTTCCTCTCACAAAATACCCACATTTTCTCTCTCTCCAACACTATTCATGTGGCCCCCCCTTCTCCACTAACTCATTTTCTACCCATTTTATCTCACAAAATATCCGTCACAAATAACGACCCGTCGCAAGCAAGACTTACTATTTCAACTTATATATGGTCTGGAGTAGGTATTATTGGTGTGGTAACTACACTTTTCGATTATTTATTTCATCTTTCATTAAAATACTTTTACAAAAAAATATAAAAAACAAATAAATAATTAAGATAAAATGACTAATTAAAATTCATTTTTTTTAGATAAGTTTGTCAAACCTTTTATATAATATTGTAGTGTGATTTATAATATTTTTTTTTTCAAATTTACCTTTTTTTATGTATTTAATAAAAGAAATGTAGAAATGGTTTTGAGATAAATTTATGATCGACTTATTATTTTGTATTTATACTATTTTTAATAAAGTATGATTGAACAAAAGATATGATAAAGAAAAATGTTTGACTAATTGTATTTCTCAATACAAATGTTAGAAGGCCTTGTATTTGTTAACAATGATCCAGGCCCAACTCAATCCAAGGAATCAAAACAGATCTCTCAAGCAACATAATATCACGTCAAATAATATCTTTAGTATTTTAGTAAACAAATAATGTAATTAGGCAAAGAATTAATTTCATTCCTTCTTTTACTCATGTACTCAAAACTATATATATGTACTTATTCCTTCCAGTGAATACACAATTCATTTCATCAGAATTATAAAGTCTTATATGGTATCAACGAGTCTCAACCGATCCAACCCATTACGCCCTAAACGCAACTACTTCAAACGCACAAAAAAACCCTACACTCTTCCGCAAGCCACCATGAACAACAACAACCAAAACGACGCTCAATCCACAACCCCCACGACGCCAACACCCCCCTGACCACACCCAACCTTACCAACGTCATCAAGCTCACCCCCTTCAACTACACAACTTGGAGATTTCAACTCTCCAACATCCTTTTTGGCCTAAGCCTTCTAGGCTTTGTTGATGGCACAAACCCCCCACCGGCTGCCACCATACTCAATGCCGACAACAACACCGAAACCGCAAACCCAGCCTACCTATCCTGGTTAAAACAGGATGGGTTAATCCTTGGCGCACTCGTCGGAACAATCACCGCCGCCCTTCAAACATTAATTGTTAGGGTGAAATCGGCAAGAGAGGCATGGGATATTTTATCCCACACCTATGCTAACCCGTCTCGGATTCATATCCAACAATTGAAAACCCGTTTTGATGCAATTACGAAAACCACAAGCCAAACCATAACCGAGTACATCCACTCGATTAAGGCTTGCGTAGACCAACTCGCCCTTATGGGCAAAAATCTAGACCATGAGGATGTCATATCTCGAGTGCTAAATGGCCTCGATTATGAACTATACAAACCCGTGATCGACCGAGTACGTGCTCGAGACACACCGATAACGTTCGAAGCACTTCATGAACGTTTACTACACCAAGAATTAATGCTACAACAAAACCAACCAACCAATGTCTACGTACCATCTGCCAATGCTTCTTTCAAGCAAAACTCATATAACCGCTACAACACAAACCGCAATAACAACAACTATACAACTCAAAACCACGTCCCTGCCACCACCCACAACCAAGCAACCCCTCGCCCGTTCAAAGGAAGGTGCCAATGGTGCCGTGAAACGGGCCATGTAATTGCCAACTGCCCGCTCTTTCGAAAGCTGTTTCCTAATATAGCTTTCCCCGCGCCGCCGCAAAACCGCTACCACCAGCAACAACCCCAGGCCCATGCTGCAGCCGTCGCACCCGACAACCCCAATCCTAACTCAAACTACCTCCTGGACAGTGGTGCAAGCCACCACGTCACCCATGATCTCGACAGTCTGGCCTTTCATTCACCATACGATGGCCTAGACGAACTATTGATTGGTGATGGTTCCGGCCTCTCTATTGCAAACACAGGTAATACTCATATTTCTGGTATTAATTTAAGAAATGTACTTCACGTTCCGAAAATCTCGCGAAATATTATTTCAATATCTAAGTTATGTCAGGATAACAAAGCCTGTGTTATTTTTTCTAACAATTCTTTCTGTGTTAAGGAGATGGCAACGGACAAAATACTGATCCAAACTGATCCAAGGCCGGGTTAAAGACGGCATCTACGAGTGGAGTCCACCACCTCTTATGCGCGCAAACACCGTCGAAAAAGGGCTCAACTCGTTATCTCTACATCATAGATTAGGGCATCCGTCTTATGATGTAATGAAATTTATTAATAAAACTTCAGATTTTAAAACCTCTGATTACTTGCACTGTGAATCGTGCAACCTCACAAAGAGCAAAAAGTTACCATTTTCCTTATCGTCATTTCGAACAACCGACTCGCTCCAACTATTATTTTCCGACCTATGAACAAGTCCAGTACCATCATTCGACAATTTTAAGTACTATATTATTTTTGTTGACCACTTCAGTAAATATACTTGGTTATATCCACTAAAACGTAAATCCGACACAACTCAAATTTTTAATAAATTTAAAGCAATTGTCGAAAAATATTTTAATAAAACCATCAAGCAATTTTTTTCGGACAATGGAGGAGAATACGTGAAACTCAATTCGACATTACTTGATAATGGAATTTTGCACTCCACCTCACCTCCTCACACACCCGAACACAATGGGTATGCCGAACGCAGACACCGTCACATCGTTGAAACAGGCCTAGCCCTACTAAAACATGCGCATCTACCAACCAAGTATTGGCCCTTTGCTTTTAGCACCGCCACTTATCTAATAAATCGAATGCCGACACGCTCTTTAAACGGCACAACGCCTTACTCAATCATACACGAAAAACAACCTAATTACTCAAGTCTACGAAACTTCAGATGTCTATGCTACCCATGGCTAAGACCTTATACCAAACACAAACTCGAAGACCGCTCCATTTCATGCGTGTTTGTTGGATACTCCACCACCCAAAGCGCGTATCACTGTCTCGACCCCAAAACAAACCGCATATATACATCGAGACATGTCATATTCTATAATGATATCTACCCTTTCAAAAACCAACAATTTAGTCCACTGCCAACACCGCCTGTTGATGAATGGGCAACCCTATCACTTCATATTCTACCACCTGCAGCCACTACCTCAGCACCCGCACAACCACCACCACCACCACCACCACCACCACCACCAATAAATCATGTCTACACACGACGACCTACCTCTGCACCAACTTCCAGACCATCGAATAGCCCCCCCACTCCCTGACACCGACCCAAACAAAACCCCTGCCCACATACACCCTAATTACCCCACTCTAACCCCTCCATCGATGACACGTCAACCACCACCCTCCCACAAGACCACTTCCCACATGTTCCCCGGACTAATTAAATGTTAAAACTATACTAGTTTGAATGTCTTTGTTACCATGATTATGCACGTACTTTAACCAGGATAGGTAGGCTGGGTTTGCGGTTTCGGTGTTGTTGTCGGCATTGAGTATGGTGGCAGCCGGTGGGGGGTTTGTGCCATCAACAAAGCCTAGAAGGCTTAGGCCAAAAAGGATGTTGGAGAGTTGAAATCTCCAAGTTGTGTAGTTGAAGGGGGTGAGCTTGATGACGTTGGTAAGGTTGGGTGTGGTCAGGGGGGTGTTGGCGTCGTGGGGGTTGTGGATTAGAGCGTCGTTTTGGTTGTTGTTGTTCATGGTGGCTTGCGGAAGAGTGTAGGGTTTTTTTGTGCGTTTGAAGTAGTTGCGTTTAGGGCGTAATGGGTTGGATCGGTTGAGACTCGTTGATACCATATAAGACTTTATAATTCTGATGAAATGAATTGTGTATTCACTGGAAGGAATAAGTACATATATATAGTTTTGAGTACATGAGTAAAAGAAGGAATGAAATTAATTCTTTGCCTAATTACATTATTTGTTTACTAAAATACTAAAGATATTATTTGACGTGATATTATGTTGCTTGAGAGATCTGTTTTGATTCCTTGGATTGAGTTGGGCTTGGATCATTGTTAACCAATACAAGGCCTTCTAACATTTGTATTGAGAAATACAATTAGTCAAACATTTTTCTTTATCATATCTTTTGTTCAATCATACTTTATTAAAAATAGTATAAATACAAAATAATAAGTCGATCATAAATTTATCTCAAAACCATTTCTACATTTCTTTTATTAAATACATAAAAAAAGGTAAATTCGAAAAAAAAATAATATAAATCACACTACAATATTATATAAAAGGTTTGACAAACTTATCTAAAAAAAATGAATTTTAATTAGTCATTTTATCTTAATTATTTATTTGTTTTTTATATTTTTTTGTAAAAGTATTTTAATGAAAGATGAAATAAATAATCGAAAAGTGTAGTTACCACGCCAATAATACCTACTCCAGACCATATATAAGTTGAAATAGTAAGTCTTACTTGCGACGGGTCGTTATTTGTGACGGATATTTTGTGAGATAAAATGGGTAGAAAATGAGTTAGTGGAGAAGGGGGGCCACATGAATAGTGTTGGAGAGAGAGAAAATGTGGGTATTTTGTGAGAGGAAACGATATCCGTCACAAGCTTGCGACGGATAGTGCCGTTGCAAATAAGAATTTGTGAAGTTGAAATAGCGGTAAGATTAAGCTGCTAAACTTTCCAAAATGAACATATACACATTACAGCAGTATACCGCGCGCGATTATGGAAAGTACTCGACATTAGCTCACTCTTTAATCACTATATAATCCCAATGTATCTCAACATATTTCCGATCATCTGAAATTGTTACTGCTTCTCTGTTGATACAAAATAAAAATAAAAGTAATCCCAATTAATTACTCATAAACTAAAGTTGTTTGTTACTTTACAGTTGAAATTTACCATTCAACTATTCCCTTCCATTTTCCCAATTTCCATATTGATAGACTGATGTGTTATTTAAAGGAAATGGTATGAAAAGGACTTGTGCAAATAAAGGAAGTGCAGATTTGATATTAATATAAAAGCTGTTCAATTTACAATAAATTGATAGGCCTAAAATAAGCTCAGAAATGCAGTGGGAAAATTAGAAAGCCACTTGGTTTCTTAGCTGAAAATAGAACTGTCAGAGAAGGAAGCAGGGAAATATAATTATCATGAGTATCTCTAAATGGCCTATATCATACCCTTATATAGGTAGATTGCCTTGGGTGCTACGTTAATTAAGGGATAAGCTCTAGCTAATTTTATTGAGATAATTTCCTGATATTGATGCCACATGCTAGCTTGTACTATTGCTGACTCATGCTTGTCCTTTTCCTGGATTCTCATGTGCTGACATAACGGCTAATAATCCTCATAATTTGGTGGGTTGATTATTGGTATTAGCCGAGCTGGCATTCTATGTGTCTTTCCCATATCGCCCTTTCTTAGTAATGGGACCAGTAGTCTGGCTTGCATTAAGCATTAGTGTGCCAAGCTCAGTAGTAATGCAACACAATTCCTGTCCTGCAACTGCATCATTTCCTTCCCCTTGAATTGATCCTTGTCCCCAAGGATCAAAATTTGGGTGTGCCTTTTGTAGGTCATATAGGAACTCCCAGGTTGCGTCCTCTATGGCTGAATGCTTCCATTTGACCAAAACCTTGGTAGCTGAAATCCTTCCCCTCTTTACTGCCTTTCTAGCCATTATTAATTCAGGCTCTTCTGTTGGGGGGTTAGGTTCAGGAATTTCAGTAACAACTGGTGGTGCTCCATGACATTTTTTAAGCATTGGAACATGGAAAGTGTGGTGAATTCTTGCAGCAGGTGGTAATGCAAGTTTGTAGGCTACTGGACCAATTTTCATTAAGACTTTATAGGGTCCGTAGTACCTCCTTGAGAGCTTTTGGTTACTCCTCCCAGCTACAGTAGACTGCCTATATGGCTGTAACTTGAGATACACATAGTCTCCTTCATCAAAGTGCCTTTCACTTCGTTTCTTATCTGCTTGCTGCTTCATTCGGTTCTGAGCTCTTGCTAAATTAAGCCTTATACTTTGCAGCGCTTCTTCTCTATCTAAGAGAGTTCTCTTTACTGCTTCCACCTTGCTTTCCCCAGGTAGGTAAGGAAGATGAATGGGTGGAGGTTGCCCATATAACACCTCATAGGGAGAACATTTAAGAGAATTGTGGTAGGAAGTGTTGTACCAATATTCAGCTACTGGTAGCCATTTACACCAATCATTAGGAGTCTCATGGCAGAAACACCTCAAGTAGGTTTCTAAACACCTATTGAGCACCTCAGTTTGCCCGTCAGATTGGGGATGATAGGCAGAGCTTAGGTTGAGTGATACTCCCTGAACTGAAAACAACTCTTGCCAAAATTTGCTTATAAAAATGGGGTCCCTGTCAGAGACAATTTGCTCGGGCATACCATGTAACTTATAAATGTTATCAAAGTATATATACTTGTGCAACTTCAGTGGCAGTATAGGGATGTTTCAAGGGAATAAAGTGAGCTGTTTTGCTTAGCCTATCGACTACCACTAGTATAGAATCGTTCCTCATTGATGTAGGTAGGCCATCAATGAAGTCCATGCTTATTTCAGTCCATATAGAGTTGGCAATAGGTAGGGGTTGTAATTTTCCAGGATATGCAGACCCATCATATTTGCACTGTTGACAGGTGGTGCATTTCTTGATGTAGTCCTTAACATGGTCCCTCATACCCTTCCAATAAAATTTTTGCTTAATTCTCTGATAGGTAGCCTCAATTCCAGAATGACCTGCTTGTAAGGTGTCATGCATAAGGGAGATTAATTGTTTTTGCAGTTCAAAAGAGTTCCCCACCACTAGTCTTCCCTTTCTCTTGAGTTGATCTCCCTTCCACACATAATCTTTATGGGAGTTTGGGTCTTGTTGTAGATCCTTAATGAGGGCAACCAGTAGCTTATCCTCCTGCCAAGCCTTCTGCAATTTGGAGTATAAATCTGTACTTATAGAGTTAATGTACAACTTGTACAGCTCTGAACTATGCACTCTTGAGAGTGCATCGGCAGCTATGTTCTCCTTGCCCTTCTTATATTCTATGACATAATCATAGCCCATCAACTTAGCCAGCCATTTGTGTTGTAAGGGGCTGGAAATTCTCTGCTCCATGAGGTGTTTCAAGCTTTAATGATCGGTTCTGATTACAAATTGCATGTCCATAAGATATTGACTCCATTTTGTGACAGCATGAATGATTGCTAGTAGCTCCTTCTCATATATGGATAATGCCTGGTTTCTTGGTGAGAGAGCCTTGCTAATATAAGCAATGGGGTGCTTCTCCTGCATTAACACAGCACCAAACCCATCCCCAGATGCATCTGTCTCAATGACGAAATTTTTGTTGTAATTAGGCAATGCCAGCACTGGGGCTGTTGTCATGAGTATCTTCAATTCCTCAAATGCCTTCTGTGCTTCTGGACCCCACAAGAATGAATCCTTCCTTAATAAGTTGGTTAGGAGTTTGCTAATAGCTCCATATCCCTTGATGAACCTTCTATAGTAGCCTGTCAACCCAAGAAACCCTCTCAACTGTTTTAGGTTCTTAGGAGTAGGCCAGTTTGTGACAGCCACTACCTTTGTTGGTTCAGTTGCCACTCCTTCTTGGGAGATAATGTGCCCCAAGTATTCCAATTTACTTGCTCCAAAATAGCATTTGCTAGGCTTAGCAAAAAGCTGGTTGGACAGCATAGTCTGCAGTACTGTGTCCAAGTGTTTCAAGTGTTTCAAGTGTTCATCCCACCCTTGACTATATACCAATATGTCATCAAAAAATACAAGCACAAATTTCCTCAAGTAAGGTTGGAATACCCTATTCATCAAGCTTTGAAAGGTGGAAGGAGCATTTGTTAACCCAAAGGGCATAACAAGGTATTCAAAATGACCATGATGGGTTTTAAAGGCTGTTTTATAGATATCCCCTGGAGCCATTCTGATTTGATGAAAACCTGATCTTAAATCAAGTTTAGTGAAGAATTTAGAGCCATGCAATTCATCCAATAATTCCTCAATTAATGGGATTGGAAATTTGTCTTTAACTGTTTGCTTGTTTAGGGATCTATAGTCCACACACATCCTCCATGTGCCATCTTTCTTTTTAACCAACACCACGGGAGAAGCATAAGGACTAGTATTGTGCCTAATGACTCCTCCTTCTAGTAACTCCTGAGTCATTGACTCAATAATGTCTTTTTGAATCATAGGATATCTATAAGGTCTCATATTGACAGGTTCCGCTCCAGGCTTTAAGGGAATTTGATGATTGTGGCCCTCTCTCATGGGTGGTAATTCCTTAGGCTCCTCAAAAACACTGGAGTTGTAACACCCCCATTTATTTAAGGGCCTGTACTAGGACTGCTCAGATAAATAAAGGTGTTACCATCTCGGTTTCCCGAGGCTGTAGATACAAAGAAAAGATAAACAGTACTTTAATTAAGATTAAACTCATAACATGTTCTTACAACTGTATCCGAAAGTCTTAACAAAATAAAGAAGTACAACTCATGCTAAACTGACTAAGGTGATCTAGACTCTAGTCTGGTCCGGATCCAAGCTCTTTCTCCCATAGCTCCCCCCTTAGTCTCAGCCACCTGTCAATCTGCTCCCCAATAAATTGGTTCATCACAGGTGATCACGAATACACAGGGTCAACCACGAGGTTGAGTAGAGGAAAAATAAATAAACCAACAATATAACATACTCCGCACCGATCCAACGCCAAATAAACTCCGCACCGATCCAACACCAAATAAACTCCGCACCGATCCAACACCATATAAACTCCGCACCGATCCAACGCCATATATACTCCGCACCGATCCAACACCATATAAACTCCGCACCGATCCAACGCCATATATATACTCCGCACCGTATCACAAGACCCAATATTTTCACATCGTATTATATCACAGAAATATATAAGGCAATTAAACACAATATAATACCAATTATCCAATGAGATATATAAATAATTAACATAATAATCACAGATCACTCGTCATCATGTATACAGTATCCCCCTACCTCATCACTGTGGAAGATAACGGAAAGCGCGCAACTGCTACTAAAAGTGTTCCACGCGGAAACCTCCACCTATTTCCTTGAGTAATCGAGCAACCTTAGAACCCGTAAACAACCGTGTAAACCTCTCCTCTCAACCCTGGGTATGGCGGCAGGAGGCGTGTGTGTGTAGCTTGGTTTCGAAATAGATTAGGTTTAGGGTTTGGAGAGTGTTTATGACGGCAGGAAGAAAGTGTTTATCACGCTGTGTGGGTTTGTATGTTGATGTCGAGATAGGTTTGTATGTTGATGTCGAGATAGGTTGTTTTGGGTTGGCACGCCGATCGAGGCCCAAACGTCTTTTAAAACACGATATATCAACTAACACTCAAACCCGACACTACACTAGTATCATACAAAATATAAAAACACGTATCCGATAAACATATAAAATATAAAACACGTATTCGATAAATGAAATCGAATATAAACTAATCATCAAAATAATTATTAATCATTTAAGATAAAATAGTAAAATACGGAGTATTACAGGAGTAATGTGCTATTAGCTTGTGAATATCCTTCTGATTTCCTTCCTCTAATGATAGTTGCAGGGCAAAGAACTCTGCTGCCTCGGGTGAGGCCTGCTGCTGTACTATTGTTAACTGCCCCCCATTCTCTACTGACTTCCCCAATTGTTTCTGCATTTTGAGGGTGGAAGGTTGAGTACCTTTCAGCAATTGTTTTCTCCCTTCAAAACAGAACTGCATGGTTAACTCCTTGAAATCCCAAGTGATGGGTCCAAGAGTTTCTAACCGCTGAATTCCTAAAACCGCATCACAACTGCCCAAGGGAATGGCATAAAAGTCTGCCGTGAATTCAGTATTTCTTATTTTCCACTTGAGTTTAGGTATAATATGAGAGCACATTAACCTTCCCCCATTGGCTACAGAGATGTTGAAACTAGCTATGGGTTCCAGTGTTAGGCTCAACCTCTTAGCTACCCCAGCATCCATGAAATTGTGTGAACTACCAGTGTCCACCAATATACTCAAGGTCCTTTTCCCTATCAATCCAGGAATTCTCATGGTTGGGCACATGGATTTTCCAGCCAGAGCATTGATAGAGATTTGAGCCACCTGTCCAGTGGGCTCTACCTCCTCAATCTCCTCCGGTTCTTCTACCAATTCCTCCGCCTCAGCTTCATTTTCCATCACAAACAACTGCCTCTTATTTTTGCAAACATGTTGAGGAGTGAACCTTTCATCGCAATAAAAACACAGCCCCTTTGCCTTTTTTTCCTCTATCTCAGCATTAAATGGCCTGAACTTTGGAGTCTGTTTTTGGTTTTGTGGAGTTTGGAAGGTGGGTGGTTTTTTGTAGGGTGTAAATGGTGTTTTTTGTGGTTGGGTTTTTGTGTAAGGTGTTGGATTGGGTAGTAGTGGTGGCTTAGATGAGTAAGAAGTTGATGGTGAGGAGTTTTTGTAGTTGGTTTTTGGCTGTATAGAGAGGGCAGTCTCTTGTAATTTTGCCAAGCCATAAGCATCAGAGATAGTTTTAGGTTTTAGCATTCTTACCATAATACCAATTTTATCATCTAGCCCAGTTAAGAAGCAGCTTAATGCATATTCAGGTTGTAGGTTCAGTTTGCTAATCAATACATCAAATTCATCATGATAAGATTGAACAGATCCCTTTTGTTTAAGCTCAAGTAACTCAGACATTGGATCCTCAAACATATTTCCAAACCTAGCCTTAACAGCAGACTAATATTCCTTCCATCTTAATGGGGTATCCAAGTTCCTATTTTTCACATAAGCTTATTGCCATGCCAAGGCTTTAGCCTCGAGATGCATTGCAACATAGGTTACTTTCATAGCATCATCAACGTCAGTTACAGAGAAAAATTGCTCACACTTAAACACCCAGTCTTCTATGTTATTACCATCAAAAGCAGGAAACTTGATAGTAGGGGACCTTACCATATTATTTTGGATAGTTCCAAGCCTTCCTGGCTGTATGGATAGATTAGCAATTGTCTGGATAAGAGTCTCCACTTGAGCCTTAAGTTGATGGACGTCCACTTCACCTTCTGGATTAACCATACTGTAGATTTTTTTGATGCTCTTTTTTGAGATTTTTCTGTTTTGAGTAAAACAAATAAAGGAAGAATTAAATATTTTTGAGTTTTTCTTGGGGTTTTTTCTGAGATTTTCTCTAATTTTGAAAAATAATAATGAACAGGTCGAGAGGATGTTATGGCTCTGATGACCAACTGATGTGTTATTTAAAGGAAATGGTATGAAAAGGACTTGTGCAAATAAAGGAAGTGCAGATTTGATATTAATATAAAGGCTGTTCAATTTACAATAAATTGATAGGCCTAAAATAAGCTCAGAAATGCAGTGGGAAAATTAGAAAGCCACTTGGTTTCTTAGCTGAAAATAGAACTGTCAGAGAAGGAAGCAGGGAAATATAATTATCATGAGTATCTCTAAATGGCCTACATCATACCCTTATATAGGTAGATTGCCTTGGGTGCTACGTTAATTAAGGGATAAGCTCTAGCTAATTTTATTGAGATAATTTCCTGATATTGATGCCACATGCTAGCTTGTACTATTGCTGACTCATGCTTGTCCTTTTCCTGGATTCTCATGTGCTGACATAACGGCTAATATTCCTCATAATTTGGTGGGTTGATGATTGGTATTAGCCGAGCTGGCATTCTATGTGTCTTTCCCATATCGCCCTTTCTTAGTAATGGGACCAGTAGTCTGGCTTGCATTAAGCATTAGTGTGCCAAGCTCAGTAGTAATGCAACACAATTCCTGTCCTGCAACTGCATCATAATCTTAACCTTTTTTTCTCACACTCTCCTAGCCGTTTCTCCTAACGGGTCAAGACCTATCCATTCCGTCGAAATTTTCGACCCTCTTGATTTTTCTTGGCGTCCAAGTTGAGTAGATGGAAGCGCATCGATGTGGAAATTACCGAATGCCCTCCACCAGTGTCATCTAAGCCCAGTTTAAATTTGAAACCCAGAACGAAATCCTAGGCTCTGATAACATGTTAGAACATGCAAACGAGTTGGACCACACCCAAAAACAAAGATCGCTTGATAACACAAGGGAGGTCCAATCTCTCTCTTTCTCCAACAACGTGGGACAACCTTACATGTGGGTTTATATATTTCAACTGTTCTTACCAAGGTATGACTTGTCTAATGCAAATTTCGACCCGGTCTGACGATTTGACCTCTAAAACTGCGGGAATATGTGGGTGAATACTTGCGGAGCATATTTATGGACCCAACTATGGAGAAGGTGATGCATGGGTCCGATAACGATATTTTCTGATTACAATGTGGTTTCGGTATTTATGTACTCAACTTATTTGATACGATAAGGGCGTCACAAGTTTTACAATTGGAAAGAAATTCACTTAAATACTACTGTGGTATTGAGTCCAATAAGGAGTATCAAGCCTCATATTGGTGTATCCGACCCCTCCCCGTCGACATGCTAAAATATGCTAGAGAAGATACTTATTATCTCTTATTCATATATGGTTCGATGACTAAAGAACTAGGTTCGATTGGGCCCGACTCGTTGATAGAGGCTTATAAGAGAAGCTACGATGTTTGTAAGAGAGTATATTGTATGGACGTATTTGCTAGGGAGGCATCTTACTTGTCCTTGTACGGGCTGTCGAACGCGTGCCTCGACGAAGAATAATTGGGACTCGTGGCGGTGTTGCATCAATGGAGGGATAAAGTCAGTATGGAGGAGGATGAGAGTTGTGGGTATATTCTGCCAAATAAGATGATCTTGGATATTGCTAAAAGAAAGCCGATGAATACGCATGAGTTGCTAGAGATTGGTGGATACAGTAAAGAGTACGTTTTAAAGGATATTGACATTATTATTGAGTTTATATGGAGGTCAACGCAGGTCAATCTTCATAAGTTCATCGTTGTAGCAAGGCTTCTCAATTGTTTCTACTATTGAAGAGTGGAGGAGGATACGAGACCAATTCCGGTTCAATTCAAGTATTCTCGTATCCTAGTTGTCCTTGTCTGTATCCGTATGGAGTTCCTCGTGTTGCTTATGTAAATGGGTCATTTGTAGTTCATTGCTTATAATTGTAATGCTTATAATTGTAATGTACACTGATTGTAGTACATTCAATCCATTGTTTGTTAACAAACATAATCAATTTTGTTATTTTATTAATTCAATCTTTTGCCTTTGCTTATTTATATTTTGTTTCATGATCTTTAATTGTATTTATGAAAATTCTGAATACTACTCTCTTCAAATATTTCTTATGTTCATGTCATATCTATGAATTTTGTACTTTTAATTTGGAATATGTAGTCCAATGTTCATGAATGAATTATTCCCTCAGAAGTCAGAAGTCAGAATGACTTTTTTAACACTCCGTCTGCGTAAGTCCTTATATTAGTGAACGAAGTAACTTTTTAATACTTTGCAGTGAGTGACCTTTATGTCTTTGCAGCCATTTTCAATTCGCTTTCTTTCACTTGGACTCTACAAATTGTGCCCTTGATGAATGCAGATTGCTGATAATGACCTACTATACATGCTTACGGAAGAACCAAGGACAGATGGTATATTCTCCAGCACTTTGATAGTTTTGTGTTAGGGTACAAATCCATGTCCCACATCAGTAGTGTAAATGTGAAATATCACATTTATAAGTGTCCTGAAAATATAATAGGAGACCTTTTGATAAGGAGCCCAAGAGTAAATCCGTGAAGGTTTGGCCTAAAGCGGACAATATCGTACTATTATGGATGGTGGACACCTGGACACCGGCGCAGCAGATGCCCAATACGAACTATTCACGCTTCCGCACAACAAGTGATAATAGCTTTGTGACTTGGACCTGAAGATCACATATTATTTGTAGTACTCCGTATTTTTGGGACCGTCAAATAGTAAACAGTACTTTAAATGGAAAATGTGTTTTAATTAATTAATACTTGTAATTAATTATAAACGTATATTTTTATATTTATATATATCTATATTTTATTTATATATTGTTATATTTTTTTATATTTTTATATATATTTATATCATTATATTTTAAATGGAAAAAAAAAAGAATTTTAATTTAATTATAAACGTTTCTTTTATTATATTATCATACTAGTTTTTATGCCTGTGCGTTGCACGGATATTGAAATAAGTTGTAATTATAGTGTATTGTATTACTTATATTTAGTTGTCAAACACAAATCGTGCATTTAATGTTTGATATATTATTCTTTTAGATTTCAGTCAGTTACTAACTTAATGACATGTTTATATTGGAAAGAAGTAGAAATTTCCTTATTTAGTTGACAAGTGAGGTATGAGAGACATGGTGAAGAAATGTAAGGTTAAGTGTGTTACAAACTTACAATCATTTTCATCATAAAAAATATAACTCAATTAAAAGTTAATGACCTAAAATTGACATGGCATATACTCTCTTCATTCTTATCCAATGTTCTAACATTCCATTTTTGTACAATTTAGTTCTATGTTTTTCTCTCATAAAATAATTGACATAAATATCTTCTTCTATTTCTTCTATCTACAATGATACAATTACAATTCTGCATTACAACATTTTTTTATACACACCCCTAAATATTTCCAAGAATATTGACACAAAAAACACTATAAAAATTTTTTTTGAAAGATAAAAAAAAAAAAAAAAAAAAAAAAAAAAAAACTATAAAATTATTTCACATTAAAAAAAAAAAAAAGAATATTGACACAAAAAACACTACAAAAAACACTATAAAATCATTTCACATTAAAACTTATTCCCATACTCAAGAGAGCATTCGATTGGATTGAAGGGAGTATAAAATTTGATTTTTTTTATTTTTGTGTCTAACAATGAAATAAAATTGAGTTTATACACATGATGTTTTAAACGTTTTTAGTCTATATTTATACTATTTTTCATTCTTATTTTCATATTTTACACTTTTTAAAATAATTTTTTTTTAGGGTCAAATAAAATTTATTCGTTTACCTTCACCAATCAATATCTCACGTTACCCACCTTTTTCCATATTCAACTCTTTCCACCCGACTAACCTACCAAATCCATCAGAATCAACTTTAATCATATCCATATCCCTAAACAACACATCCCCATATATGAATATATTTTTCTATTTCTTAAATCACACTCGTAAACGTGAAAGAGTAATCATACCCGTCGAGTATCATTCTCACCCACCTAACCAACTTAACCATCAAAATCAAGTGTAAAATGTATCCTTGAAATCCCCAGCCTACCGACATGCCGACATTTACTTCTATTACTAAACTTACACTCTTCAGAGAGTAACCCTACCCCCAAGACACTTACCTCCTTCCTCAGGACCTATCTACCCGTACCCATAAAAAATAGACACATCCAATGTAAATGCAACCCTCACCCTATAACAATCAAAATTGAGTATATATACATGTTACTTCAATTAGTAGATTATATCACCAGATGTATACAATTAACTATACACGTTTTCAGCTTTTTAATAGAAATTTCGAGCTTTAATGGAAAGAATATAAGCTATATCGTAAAGTTTATGAACTCCTTTACAAAATTTTGAGTTTAGAAAATTATTATACAACTAAAATACAATACATATAAGTTCAATTATATTTGTTATTTTAATGTAAAAAATTAAAGGGTTTTTTTCCATTGATACCCCTGAGGTTTTCAGTTTTCCCACTTGTACCCCTGCGTATAGCACTTTACTAGCCGTATCCCTAAACTTAATTAGTTAATCCCATCTGTAGCCAAACATATTTTTGCCGTCTATTTAGACGTTAAGTGCCATGTTGGCACTCTATTTGCCAAATAAGCACCTGACTTGGCAAATAATTTTCCCATTGATGCCCTTGTAGTTTTCATTTTTCCTCATTTGTGCCCCTGCGTAAAAAATAATATAAAGGAATGAAAAAGTTGTTGGAATTGAAATTGCATGATATCTTTTTTGTCGGATATCCGATTTAAAGTTCAAATTTTCCGATGTTTAATCCAAGACATTACAAATATATATCTGATTGTTGATAACCAAAGATTTACCGAAACATTCAATTGTTAAATTTACTTAAATAGTAAAAGTGTCAGAAATATTTTGATTAAAAAATTAAAAATTTACCCGAACTCAAATTAGCTATAAAAGACTATAAATACAAAATTTATCGAAACCGAAAAAATATGGGAAAAATTTATGATAGATCAAAAGAAAGGGGGTTGAGAATCTAAAATTTAGTTGGTGCTACAATGATGAAATAGGTATGTAAGTGACGCCGTAGGATTAATATGAGCATTGACAGGTAATGACACTCGTCTTGTTTGTCGACTTGGTCCACTTAATATAAAACAAGTTGTGAATGTTAGATAATATTTCTTTTTGAATAAAATAAAAGGTAATATATAATGGTATTATCTCATGCGATATAAAAAGAGATATAATAAACGATATATTACAACTTTTTATTAATTTAAAAGGGTATAGTAAGCAATGCGGTTTTAAAGATATCAGGCTCAGCATCGAAACCGAAAATGCAAAAATGCAGGGATACAAGTGGGAAAAGAAAAAATCACAGGGGTATCAATGGGAAAAAACCATTTGCCAAGTCAGATGCTTATTTGGCAAATAGAGTGCCAACATGGCACTTAACTTCTAAAACAGACGGCATAAACATGTTTGGCTACGGATGGGATTAACTAATTAAGTTTAGGGGTACAGCTAGTAAAGTGTTATACGCAGGGGTACCAGTGGGAAAAGTGAAAACCACAGGGGTATCAATCGGAAAAACCCAAAATTAAAATATAACTCAAAATAGTTTAAAACCTCAAAAAATATAGGATTAATTGATAAGAATACTCTGAAGTCTGAACTATGGGTGTCCTGCACAAAATACTTCAAACTTTATTTTAACTACCAATATAACCAACTAATGCCCTCATTTGCTTTTAATAGAAATTGTTGTTTTGTTAAGTTGTAGTAGCATGTTTTAATGTTGTGATTAGGTAAATAGCTTAACATAGAAGTAAAAAGAGAAAGACAGGTTAAAAAAGGGTTATAAATTCTTTCACTTAATTAGCATGTAACAAGTCTTATATTATAATAAAAGTGAATGAGAGCATTAATTGGTTATATTGGTAGTTAAAATAGAGTTTGGGGTATTTTGAGCAGGACATCCATAGTTCAGAGTATTGTTATCAATTAATCCAAAAATACATACATAAGCTCAATTAAATGCATCATAGTTGTACGATACTCTTATACATCTTGTTGTATAATCCTTTTTGTGATGTTACTTCAAAGACTTTTAACCTATTTTCACAGCATTTATGTCTGTTATTTTCACAAAATAAAACTTTAAAATAAAATTTATCTATCTACTTTCTGAGTTGTTCTAATTATTGCCTTAGTACATACATATTCTTTTTCCATACCATTTAGGTATTCGTCGTACTCTTCTCAACTAACTACCCGACTTGACTAACGGAATCAACCGTATCTCTTTAACATGTAGACATTTTCTTGTACAATTCAAATCACACTCTTAAACGTCGGATAGTAACCTTATCCCCAAAGATACTTACCCTTGAGACCTATTTATCCCATCCCTAAAAAACTCGACACATCAAATGTAAAATCAACCTCTATCCTATAAAACAATGTCTCACTGTAAAGAATATATAAGTTGAAAATATAGAGGAAAAAAAGGAATATGAGCAATAAGAAACTATAATCTAATGCTAATTAAAAAATAATTTTGATCTTTTTACGACTTACTTTATCCGTCTCGGAAACACCTTTTATTTGTCATTACTTTGTTGGGTTATGAATGCCTTCTAATACCAGCTTACATTTCATCTCATCACCATAATTATTCTACGGATTTTAGTTGTTTCCGACGGATATTTCCCGTTAGTAAACAGCGTTTAGGTACGGTTTGCGCAGGAATTTATTTGTATGTGTAGTGATTATATAGTTTTTGTATGTGTAGTGACTACACATACATACAAATTCATGCGCAAACCGTACCTAATAGTTCCATTCGCAAAATCTTAATTGGTTGTATTTTGTAATATCCATCTTAAGAGCATGTACATTGAAGAGAAGGTTAAGATTCTCTTATTTTTTTTCCTTTCCTATATCTTTCTGACACATCATTTACTCTTTCATCCAACTCATTTCCCACTATCTTCATCCTCCTACTTCTCTTCTTCTATTTTTTTTCCTACATCGAAGAGGATCCTCTCTACATTCTCTTTCATATTTTAATTATGTTTTTTGTTAAAAATAAAATAAAATAAAGTGTACATGTAATATTTTCATAGGTAAGTGGACACAATGGCCTATGTTATACTTCTTCTAAAAATAGAGGAAATCTTCATGTTCCTCCTTCAAAGAGGATGTTCTATGTTAGTTCCACATTGAAGAGGACATCCTCTTACCACCCTCTCTCATCTAAGAGGATGAGCAATCTTCTTCAATGTGGATGCTCTAATGCTAGTGAGTTTCTATTTAAAATACTTTGATGTCTTTACCTTTGCTATTCATTAGCTCGGGTAACTGAGATAGTAACAATCTTATTTATTTGAAAATGTTTTATTAAAGACTTTTGGATAAATGCGGGTATGCTATTTTTAAGTCGGAGCATATATTTTTCGTATCGAGTGAAAACAAAACACTATTTGGTTACATGTACAACGCACGAGCATAAAATCTAGTAGCTGATAAAGTATAATACTAATAAGGTTTAACCACCGATGTATTGGACATTTCGTGATTTATGTAAACATTTTAATATTTTATTCTAAAAAAAGCAAGTGTATCTGATACCATCTATCCGATTTCATATTTTTGCAACTCATCTACTACGGTTTTTAAAAAACCGTATCGAATATCCAGATATTCTTATCGAATATCAATATATAAATTTGTATATCATATCGAATACGTATCAAAATGATACGTTAACATTCTGACTAGGGCTGTAAATGATCTGAGCCGGCTCGTAGAGCCCTCGGAATCAGCTCGGTCAAAGCTCGGCTCGAAATCGGTCAAAACTAATTCCGAGCCGATTTCGAGTCGGGGTGGACCAAATCCGAGCCGATTCCGAGCTTACTAGAGCTCGAAATCGGAAGTTCGGTTAGACTCGTTTTATCTATTATTTATATTTATTTTGTCATTTTGTAATTTTTATTGTTCCTAATAAAATGTCATTTTAACATTTATAATCATATATTTCTTATATATGATAAGTATTTTATATTTGCATGTGTATTAAAATATATTTATTTTTATTTTGACTTACAAGTTCAAGAAAGTAAAGAAAAAATTTATTTAACCGAGCTCGAATAGAGCTCGAGTTGAGCTCGAGCCTACTCTGAGCTGATTTAGAGCTTTGATTTTTTAAGCTCGGATAATTCCGAGCTGATTCCGAGCTCAAGCTCAAACTTCTGAGCCGATTCCAAGCTCACCCATGCTCGAACTCAAATCGGTTCGGTTACACCCCTAATTCTGACAATGCAATGCTTCGACTTGAGCCTTTTGGTTGGATGGGAATTTGGAGGGAAAGAGAGAATGATTAGACACATATGGTGACGGAATTTGGAGGGATCATTCTCAGTTATAGATTTAACAGTCGGTTGTAATTATCAGTGGGTCTTGCTTCAGACCACAATTTTGGTCTGAAATAATAAGACGGGATTTTGTAACCATTTTACAGCTAAATGTAACCATTATTCACAAAAAACTTATCATAAGCTGTAACACTAACCATACTATCGTGGTTACATTTGGCTGTAAAATGGTTACAAAATCCCGTCTTATTATTTCAGACCAAAAATGATGGTTTGAAACAAGAATTTGTGTGTAATTATAACAGACTGTCTTCCTTTAACTTCTAAAAATTACTCCATTAATTTGAATCATTTATTTCCAGAACAAAAAAAAAGACAAATACGTAGATGATTGGGATGATAGGACGAAGGGAGTACAAAGCTTAATTAGAACACAAATTCTTATTTGCAACGGCACTATCCGTCGCAAGCTTGCGACGGATACCGTTTTCTCTCACAAAATACCCACTTTTTCTCTCTATCCAACACTATTTATGTGCTCCCCTTTCTCCACTAACTCATTTAGTATTCATTTTATCTCACAAAATACCCATCATAAATGGTGACCCGTCGCAAGCAAGACTTACTATATTTAGAATACTAACGAGTTTATTTACAGAGTTACTCAGCTAGCTTTGATCCCAAGTAAATTTGGGTTGCTAACTTTGAACTGAGCAACTTTGTAAATGATTTCAGCAACATCCATTGGGTTGTAAACTTGTAATTACATTCGGTTGAAGGTCTTTATTTCCAATCCTGGTACATGACGAATTATATCCGCTACAAATAATTAAAAAAAAAAATTATAGGGAAGACTCTCTCCCTCCACTACCTTCTCCTCTAGCCTCCTCATTTCCATTTACCATCATCATCCTTGTTTCCAAACGAGATCGGTCTTTTTCCCAACAAGGTCAAGTTACAACACCAGTAATAACCTCCACATAAATATCCCTTAACACCCGCATATCGAGAGTACCCCGGTACTCCAGTAACCGGAGAAATTGTACGACTATAACAAGCATCACAAATCACAATCCGTGTGAGCTAAAAGGCTGACTCACTTGGAAGCCAAACAAGGTTTTCTTCCAAGATATGGAAGAGACCAAACGCCATATACGGGTACAAGAGGCCGTACAAGGGTAATGTTATACAATAAATAAAGATACGATGTTTATGCAATTGTGCGGGAGAGTAAATAACACGCTGTTCCAATTGTGTCGTAACTACATAAACAAGTCGGTGCTTCGTTGAAGCCTGAAGGAGAGGTAGGCCTAGCAGTTTTCCACTGCTAAGGGAGTAACGATCAGATCTAACAGCTTTTTAGTAATAGGATAGCCCACTAAAAATGCATTATCACATACTATAAACGAGTAATACCCACAACCAAGAAGAGCACCAAGGAGCACCAAGGTTAAGAAGCATGAAATGCAAGCTCACCCTAAAAGAATCAATTCCCAGCATGGGGCAAAGCTGCCATAAAAGAGTTATACCAAGACTCCAATTCAAAGTGAAGCTGCCGTGCTCGCTGCTCACTCAATTCATCGGAAGCTCCCATCTTGGATAACCGCCCAATCCAATCTTTCATCTTCGTCTTCCCCTCAAAATCGGGAGGCAATATACTTAGCCTGTTCAACGACGACCACAGGTCCGACAACAAGGGAAAAACTTGATCAACAGCAACCATACTCAATTTCAACGAATCCATAGCCGTGATAAACTTCTAAACACACTCCGCCACCACAGCCGCCGATGCAGAGCTAGTTAAGGAGGCTGCAGCCCTATGTTGTACAGTAGCAGGCACCCTGGATATAACCAATCTATTAATCGAAGCAGGGCAGTCCATCTTATATACATGGGCAAATCTTTCGATACTAGGGACAGTGTCCTTCAAAGTTGATTATATCCCTAATGTAAGTCTTCTCTAGCTTCTCAGTGGCCTCGATTATGGCATATAACTCTGCAAAATTCTCGTACATTTCCCTTTCACGCTTGTCATTCCACAATTTTGCTTCCATCTTCTTTTACTCCTATCCTATGTAGTTTGTAGTTTACGTGGGTTATTTTAGGGTTTCTAGGGTTAGGGTTCATTTTTTTTAAAATAAAAAATTGAGGGTAAAAATTGGAGAAGGGATGGGACACGCGCAGCTGATGAATACAACCAATCAAACAGGAAAAATAAATGGTGAGACTAATATTATTATGAAAACCCAAGAATGATTAAGAAAAATGAATGCAATTACACAACATATTCACAAAAAAATGAAGATGAAAGCATAAAAAAGAGATTTAATTGGGGAAAAAAGAAAAGAAGGGGTAAGTTGATAAAGAAAAGTAAACCAAAAATAAGATGATAAAAGCATAAAATGAGGAGCCAAATCATAGTAAAAGTAAAAAGAGGGAGGTAATGAAAGAGAAGAGGAGAAAAATGAGAAGTGAAATAGTAGAGAGAGTGAAACAGATAGACTTACAAAAGGGAGGGAAGAGAAGAAAGAGAGGAGAGGGTATTCAGGTATTAAGGTATTGTATTGTACTCCGTATTTGTATTAAGAAAAGGGGAGAAGTTGTTAAGTTGATTAAACAACAGCAGCAGCAGCAGGTGAAATAGAGAAGATGGGTTGAGTACAGAGAGGTTGCGTATGGTATTCAACCAAATTTATATACACCAAGTACCTCCTACTTTCATAGTCCCATGTCTCGAGATATTTCGTCTCTTTCCCTCAATTTCAAATCTTCTACTCTCTTCTTTTGTTTGAGTTCCATAAGACCATCTCAAAGCAGAAGGTCGCTTTAATCGGGTCACCAATATATTAACCCTCAATTTTACCTTATTTACCTTGACTCATTTATACCCTTCCAAGTAGAAGGTCACGGCCTGTCACCAAACCAATCAATTTTCCACTTTCCAACCTTCCCAATTATTTTCTACACTAGTTTTTTTGCCCGTGCGATGCACGGATACTAAAGTATTTGTATATTTATAAAACTTGTCATTGTGTAATTTCATGGGAATAATCCAACTTATGTCCCACTTTCTCATATTAATCCATACTAACGATTAAATAAGAAAAATACAACCTATAACCCCATTTATCTTTCACTGAACTTTAACTATTTTTAAACTCATTATTATCGGTAGGTTAGCACGCCACATTCACTTACTTTTTGTCTAGGAAGAAGGAAAAACAAAAAAGTAAGTCAAGGTGACGTGCTTGCTTATCGAAAATAAGAGTTCAAAAATAGACAAAGTTCAATGAAAGATAATTGAGGTCATACGTTGGATTTGTCTCAGTTAATCGTTAGTAGAGATTAATATGAGAAAATAAAGTATAGGTTAGATTATTCCTATTAATCATAATACTTTTTTTCTTGCTATAAAAACAATATTTGTTTGTTTTATAAATGTGATATTTTGGTAATAAATTAGCTCGTTTACGTTCATTTATGTCATTAATGCTATCATCATCTATACACATATCATACGTTCATCGTATTAAATCACAGATACATCTAACCACCCAACTCGCCGCAATCATCTTCAATACCACACGAAAGAACTCTTTAAACAACTAATCTTACCCTTCGAACAACACATGAAACAGTCCACAATCCAAAGTCACGCCTACTAACCTATCATGAAATTAACCACCAAATGCGATGGAGTCATCTTTATTCTTACCTCAAACAACCATCCAATTCATCATCGACACCCATCTTCTAGTTTCCAATACACACCTAAAATATTCAAGTCATCCCTCGTTCACAAAACACCCAGACTTATCCCTCAAAGTTAGCTCTCCCTTTGAAAAGTTCATCCATCTAACAGAAACTTAACTTTTACCTTCAAAATCGACCTTGTTTGAATGAAAAGTGCTTGACGGGAAAACACAAAGACATGCAATTTTGTGTTTAGTTAACAAATAAGGTAGGAGAGAAGTGACAAGGAATGAATGGAGGATGCAACACCCGAGATGTTATATTGGAGTTTGGTGTAAAATTTAAATCATGACATTTTTTTTAATCGATCACCAAGACAAAAAAATAGCCTAGTTAAAAATTAATAATATTTTATTGGCATCACATTTATTAACATTTGATTATGTATTTTTATGTTTCACAAAGAAAAACAAAATTGAGTTTACAAACATAATGTTTTAGGGATTTTTAACCTATTTTTATCAGAATCGACCATATGCGTCACTAAACAACCTCATCGTACATGTATTTATAATTACTTGTACTACTCAAATCACACTCTTAAATGTCGGAAAGTCACTCTATCCTAAAAACACTTACCTCGCCCTCAACACCTATATAACTCTACCTCTGAAAAATAGACACATCCATTGTAAAGTCAACTCTCATCATATAAGAGAATCAAAATTGAGAATATTTACATGATATATATTTAAGAGATTTTTGACTTATTTTTTATGATATGTGCCTTTGTCTTTTCCGCATTATATAATCCTGTATGAAATTCTTATAATTATTTTCTCAATTTTTCTAATCATTATCTTACTACCGTTTTTCCACACCATTTAGGCATTTGTCATATCTTCTGACCCAACTAACCAACTTAAATCAACTAACTGTATGCCTGGATAATACTAACTTTTCGGCATTTGAGTCCACTACTCAAATACACTATTAAAAATCAGAGAGTAACCCTACCTCTAAAACATTTCTACCCTCAATAATATATTGTTTCTAATTATAACATGAAGGTGGTAAAATAACTTTTTTTTTAATAATCAACTATATTCTAGTTCTAATAGAAAAATAGTAAATACTTTATTATTTTCTTATTTCCTAATTTAATAGCACAACAGACATTATAAAGTCATTCAACATTAAAATTTATGCTCCGACCGAAGAGTGCATTCGATTAGATGAGTATAACATTTGATTGTTTAGTTTTATTTTTAACAAAGAAACAAAATTGAGTTTATACACATGATATTTTAAAGTTTTTAGCCAATATTTATATTATTTATCAGTTCTTATTTTTATATAATACACTTTTCAAATTAAATTTATCTATTTACCTTGTCCAATCAATATCTCACGTTACATTTTCCATATCCAACCATTTCCACCTGACTAACCAACTAAACCCATCAGAATCAACCATAACCATGTCCTTATCCTTGAACAACCTCAACCCCACATATGAATATATTTTTCTATCTCTTAAATCATACTCGTAAACGTCGGAGAACAATCATACCCGTCGAGTACCCTTCTCCCCCACCTAACCGACTTAACCATCAAAATCAGTTATAAAATATATCCTTGGAAACCTCAGCCTACCGACATTTACTTTTACTACTCAAATCACATTATTAAACGTCGGAGAGTAACCCTACCCCATAAGACACATATCTCCTCCCTCGAGACCTATCTACCCCCACCCCTAAAAAAAACATAGACACATCTAATGTAAAATAAGCCCTCACCATATAACAATCAAAATTGAGTGTATATATATACATGTTAACTTCAGATATTTCTAACCTATTTTTACAGTATTTATGCCTCTGTTATTTGAACAAAATAGAACTTCGAAATAAAATTTATCTACTTAATTTTTCAGTTGTTCTAATCATAACCTTAGTACACACGTACGTACCATTTTCCCATACCATTCAAGTATTCTTCGTACCCTTCTCACCCCTAACTAACCAACTTGACTAACAGAATCAACTGTATCCCTGAACAACCATAACCTATAGACATTTTTTTGTACAACTCAAATCATACTTAAACGTCGGAGAGTAACCCTACCCCCAAGACACTTACTTCATCCCTTGAGACCTATCTACTCCCATTCCTAAAAACAAAAATCGACAGATCTAATGTAAAATCAACCACTACCCTATAAGACAATATCTTATTGTAAAAAATAAGTTGAAAATTTGGAGGAACAAAAGGAATACGGACTATAATAAACAATAATCTAATATTTTGATAAAATATAATTTTGATTGTTTTACTGCTTAATCTATCCGTCTCGGAAACACCTTTTATTTCTCAGTACTTTGTTGTATGAAATACCTTATAATACACAATTAAATTTCATCTCACCAACACAGTTATTCCGCGTGACTCACGTACGTCGTTGTAACCTTTGTTATTTATATTTATAGTTATATATTTATGCTCATTAAATCGAAACTTCACAATCCAACTAACCAACTTGATCATCAAAATCATCAACTGTATCCCTGAATTACCCCAGCCTATCGAGATTATGTTGTAATACTCAAATTACACTATTAAACGTTGGAGCCTAACCCTACCCCTTAAGACACTTACCTCCTCCCTCAAAAGCTATCTACCCCCACCCTCGTAAAAAATACGTCACTGTATAAAACAATGTCTTATCTATAAAGAATAAAGTGAAAATATGTAGGAAAAAATATTTTGTTGTTTATAAAATACCTTTCAATACTCATTTAAAATAAATGTCATCCACACAATTATTCCAGTTGATCTATCTAAATCATCATTGTGGTCTTTAATATTTATATTTATACTCCTAAAGTATAGTATATTTGACATTTGTCTTATTTCTGTTGTTACTTAATTAAAGAAGTTATCTCATTTCTTTCGTATTCTTAAGTACGAAAGTGTATAATGTGAAATAATTAATTAAGTACTTACATTTTATTAGTTCCACAAATCTTTAATTAAAACGGGTATTCATTTTAAATTTAAGAAGAGTAAAGTAATATGAAAAAGATAAAAATATAATGCATAAGACAAAGTAACAAATTTGTCTAATATCTCCAAATGAGACTATTTTTGACCCATTTTCATGTTAAGACGAAGACAAACTGGGTTAAAGGTTGAATAAAGTTAATAACCTTAAATAGTAAGTATGTAAATGTTAAAAAAATAATGTTCGTAGTCTAATAGCAAATTTGTAAATAAGCAATTATGTTCTAACTCATTTCCCATTTTCATATTTAATTTAAAATATTGAATAAAGTTAATAACCATATATAATTAGCATACAAATCTTAAATAATAATATTATTC
Source organism: Silene conica (assembly GCA_029255685.2). Taxonomy (NCBI): domain Eukaryota; kingdom Viridiplantae; phylum Streptophyta; class Magnoliopsida; order Caryophyllales; family Caryophyllaceae; genus Silene; species Silene conica. Next base: position 20,090,941 of record CM055319.2, read on the forward strand.
TAAATCTAATAGGAAATTTATAAATAATCAACCATTTTCTAATTCTAATAGAAAAATTATAATTAATTAATTATTTTCTTATTTTCTAATTCTAATTGGAAAAATATAAATAAATTATTGTTTAATCAACTATTTTTTAATTTTCTAATTTTAATAGAATAATTGTAATTAATTTATTATTTTCTTATTTTCTAATTCTAATAGAAAATTTAATAGAAAAATTTATATTTATACTCCTAAAGTATAGTATATTTGACATTTGTCTTATTTCTGTTGTTACTTAATTAAAGAAATTATCTCATTTCTTTCGTATTCTTAAGTACGAAAGTGTATAATGTGAAATAATTAATTAAGTACTTACATTTTACTAGTTCCACAAATCTTTAATTAAAACGGGTATTCATTTTAAATTTAAGAAGAGTCAAGTAATATGAAAAAGATAAAAATATAATGCATAAGACAAAGTAACAAATTTGTCTAATATCTCCAAATGAGACTATTTTTGACCCATTTTCATGTTAAGACGAAGACAAACTGGCATAAAGGTTGAATAAAGTTAATAACCTTAAATAGTAAGTATGTAAATGTTAAAAAATAATGTTCGTAGTCTAATAGCAAATTTGTAAATAAGCAATTATGTTCTAACTCATTTCCCATTTTCATATTTAATTTAAAATATTGAATAAAGTTAATAACCATATATAATTAGCATACAAATCTTAAATAATAATATTATTCTAAATCTAATAGGAAATTTATAAATAATCAACCATTTTCTAATTCTAATAGAAAAATTATAATTAATTAATTATTTTCTTATATTCTAACTCTAATTGAAAAAATATAAATAAATTATTGTTTAATCAACTATTTTCTAATTTTCTAATTTTAATAGAATAATTGTAATTAATTTATTATTTTCTTATTTTATAATTCTAATAGAAAAATTATAAATAAATTGTAATTAATTTATTATTTTCTTATTTTCTAATTCTGAAGAGTCTATTGATGTAATATACTCAAGAAGGGGGGGGGGGGGGTTTGAATTGAGTATGCCTTCTTTTTAATTTTCTTCGATGTGTGTATGATTGTATGATGATCATTGAGTAGAGCAAGTAATAAAGAGAGACACGATATTTTTGAAGTGGTTCAGTCTCACACTTTGAGACCTACGTCCACTATTCTCGATTAATAAAATTAGTACCAACTCTGGATTACAATTTTATCAACCCTACTCGTGTGACTTTGATGTTAGTCACAACTCTATCTAGATACCGTTAAATATCTAGCTACGACAAATACCGTTAAATATTTGTCTTACAATGAGTACCGCTAAATACTCGATCTATCTTACGTAAATAAGATAAAGTCTTCAATGTTCCTTGATGTCACAATCTTGAATGAATAAGATCAATGCTTGAGCACTTGAATCTTGAATCGGATATGACAATGATGAGCTCAAATATTGAAGTAGATGAACGGCGGTTTCTCTCTTGATTTGTGTGTATATGTGTGTATGTGTTTTGTGTAGATTAATGTGTCATGATAGTCTATTTATATAAAATATGTATCTAGGTATTACAAACCCTAGATGATTTAGGAATATTACTAAAACTAGAATACTAGTCTTTTAGTAATACTACCTTAAATCTAATCTTAATATATTTAGGAAAGATTTAATAATATACTACAAGTATTATATAAGGAATCAATTTCCTAATTCATATTTAGGACAGATCTTTATATAATAAACAACTAGTATCCTTATTAAAACAACTTCCTAAACCATGTCAAAGATAATAAAATATATTACCATAATATAATCTTAGTTTGTTTTAGGATATTAAATAAATACATAATATTTACTTAATTTAATCCTACACGAATTATGGTAAACGTGACATATCACACGTTTCCCAAAGTCGAAACAAACCACATTTAGATTATATAAATTTGACAATAAAGATCATATAAAAAATCCTTAGTTTATTTTAGTAATAAATAATTATCTCATAAGACAATTATTTATTCCTTATTTAACTTAAAGATATTTTATATAATCCTATTAAGATTAACAATTCTATTTATTAAAATAGAATACCAATTAAATACTAATTCTACACGACACAGATTTGGAAACAAACGTTTCAACTTAAACACACAAATATTCCGATCATTTCTTCATGATATAGAGTTATAGCTACGGGCTATAACTAGAACCAATCTTGAACTAAAGCTATAGTTGATAAGTATAACTTTAGTCTATTATGCGCGCTTGTGATCTTCTATCAATCTCCGACTTAGTCAATTCATTGACTAACATGCTTGAATCTTTTATACTTGATTGATTAGATCTTGTTACTAATGTTCTGTACACTTAGCACACGATTATACATACGAGTATATAATATATAAATAGCTAGACTTGTCATTATCAAAACATAAACATATATATTATATATATATTTGAATATATGGTTCAACAAATTCCCCCTTTTTGATGATGGCAAGTATTTCTTAGATTTCGTGTCTAAGTGTATGTTCCCCCTCAATATAAATAAAGGTTATTTATAATAAAGATTAACTTAGGGTTTTTATCTTCTATCCATCCCATATCCTTTAAGGACCCTAAGAGACAATGAATTACGACAAGGAGCAAGCTTAGGCAAATTCTAATCTAAGTCGCATATTTCCCCCTCTTGACATCATCGAAAAGATGAGAACAAAGACATGAAACGACTAGAATAATATACGTACGAAACATAAGCAAGCATATAAACGAGTCGAAAAATATGAACATAGAAAATATCACACAAGCACATACGGAATGTTAAAATATACACAACCAATCCGAATATACTATGCCAATGGGCCGAATTATGAACAATAGAGTTTTAAGAAAAATTGGGCCTGGCTAGGATTAGGATAGTATGGGCCAATGCAAAAGATAACAAAATAAGATGGGCCAGAATAAAGGAATGTCAAGTTGGGCCGCATCAAAAACAATAACAAGGCCGGTTAGGGGTAAGAAATCCGAGGGAGGCAAAAAAGAATTAGGGCCTCGGATTCCTAATGGGCCAGGGAAGGGAATTGGGCCACAAAGTTAAAGAGTTTATAAGTCCAACCCAGGACTTAAGCAAAACAACTACAAACCAACTTCAATTCTGAAAAACAGAGACGGAGATGACGGATCACGAACGAGAACTTGAGCCCGGAGTTTTTGCATAAGGGTTCACATAATCGGGTCGGGTACGAAACTCGAGTGTCTCCAACCGATCCAAACAACTCGACACGTTTCTCCCCTGAGCATTAAGAGCAATCTCAAAGTTGAGCACTTTGAGCGAGAGTGCCTTGACGGCCTCTAGTGCTTGAGATGCATCTGCTCGTAACAGCCCGTGATCTCTTACCATGGCTCCTCCTTGAGTTGTGATGAAAGAAAGACGATCACTCATAATCAACAACTCCGAGCAGATGACCGACACTTCCGAACCTATCTTTACCAATTGCTTATCAACTCTCTCCATCCATTCTTTCACCTCAACCTCAAACCCACGGCTACCTCCTGCACGACTTCCCGAAGCACCCAAGTTCTCTTTTTCTTGCTTAACTTGGCACAGTCCAATAATTGTATCCATCTTAGCCTCCAAACCTTCAAACGAGGGAGATGGATTTGGATTAGGACCCTCCTTAACCGACTTTCCGAATGCCAAATCAACTCCATCACCCATAATACCCATCAACTTGAGCAATTTATCACACATTCGATCTCGAGGCTTAACACCAAAACTACAATCATCCACAACTCCCTTTTTCAACAGGATTTCGGATACCCACATTCCATAAGGAATATCGAGTGTTGAACTTGGTTTTTCTTTGATTAAAACAGAGGAGGTTTGACAAATCTTCGAACACAACAAGAAGGCAAGATTGATTTTGTTTCCTTCTAACCAATGAAATAATACGATAGCTTCAATACTTGACAACTTATCCCGACCACCTCTCCTAGGTAGAATCGTGTTCCAAAGATAGTTAACAAACAACTTCAATTTTGGTGAGAATGAATTTGTTAGAAGCGGAGAAATTTCAGTAGCGTTCTCATCAAAGTATTGTTTAATCATCATTTTTTGTTCTCGGGTCACCACCCCCCATTCCTTACGGGTATCAATGTCAAGACCATTTTGACTAAGATGAAAAATTTCACAAATATCACCCAAGGATACTTCGACATCCCTTCCATTCACCACAGCTTTCAACCCAGATTCACATGGTTTTACAGAGGCAAAGAATTGTACCAATTCAATCGGAAATATCAAACCCGAAAAATTGCTAATATACTCCCACCCTTGAAATTCTACGAATTTCTTAAAGAAAAGCAGAGACTTAGATCCGCTTACCCAAGATGTCGGGTAAAATCGACCCGCATGAATGGAATAAGGAAGGAGGCGGTCAATAAGCATACCTTCGTACTTAGTCATGCGAACTCGCTCGAGACCCTCCTTAGTAGCTTCGACGGAGTATTCTTTGAACAGAGGACGAGGATTCTTGGAATCGCTTTCTTGCATGTCGTCCGAAACAGAAGAGGCAACTCGATTAAGTTTGCGACGTTTTCCGTTGCCTGGGGTTGGACCGGCGGTGGCAATGGGTGTCGGAGATGGTGGTGGTGAAGGGGTTGGTGAAGGTGGAGTCGGTTTCTTTTGTTGGGAGCGAGTGGCGCGAGAGGGAGGCATTTTGATTGTACGGTGAGGAATGATGGTGGTGAGTGGTGATTTTTGATCGGAGTTTACGGAGGTTGTGGGGGTTGAATTATGGAGGTTTTGGATTTTTGGTAAATTTGAGGAAATGGGTTTTAGGGAAGGTAATAATGAGGTGGGTTGGGGTAAGTAGAAGGAGTGGTAATTAGTTGGGGTAATAATGGTGGGGTTTGTGGCAGGGACACGTGGCTAGTAGGTGTGGGGCTCAATGGTTCACGGTTTTGGGGAAGGGTTTTGATGAGGTAAGTTTTATTTTTGTTTTTTTTGTAATATTTGTATATTATGATTTGATATAATTTATTATATATATGTTGTGGGGAAATTATAATATGTGACGTAATATTATTGTGAGATCGATTGTGCACACATTCATATGTAAAACGTATAATATAACTATAATTACAAAATTTGTCGTCGAATATACACATACACATGCAGCGGAGTATACGGACACAGTCATATAATCTCATCTAAACCGTAGTCAATCATTGGGTTATTTTTGCTTTTAAGATTTGATTAGGTGCCACCGATTAAACCAATTTCCAATCGCAAAGTCTCAAAGCGTTCTCTAGCCAATGGTTTAGTGAAGATATCTGCCCATTGTTTTTCCGTACTACAAAATTCCAATTTTATATTTTTCTTTTCAACATGGTCTCTTAGAAAGTGGTGTCTAATTTCAATATGTTTAGTTCTTGAGTGCTGGGCTAGGTTTTTAGATATAATTATAGCACTCGTATTATCACATAATATAGGCACACATCCAACATCAACACCATAATCATGTAATTGTTGCTTTAACCATAAAAGTTGAGAACATACCAGTGCGGCTGCAATATATTCTGCTTCAGCAGTTGAGAGAGCGACAGAATTTTGTTTCTTGGATCCCCAAGATATAATACAAGGACCTACAAAGGTAGCAAGTCCGGAGGTACTTTTTCTGTCTAAGGAACATCCTGCATAGTCCGCATCTGAATATCCTACTAGATTAAAGTTACAGTCCATAGGATACCATAGATATAATTTTGAGGTTCCGATTAGGTATCTTAAAATTCTTTTAACTGCAATCATATGTGATTCTTTTGGTGCAGATTGGAATCTCGCACAAACACAGACATTAAACATTATATCTGGACGACTTGCTGTAAGATAAAGAAGTGAGCCAATCATACCTCTGTAAGTTGTTTCATCTACAGACTTACCATTTTCGTTCTTTGGTTAACTTCTTATCTGTGACCATTGGAGTAGGCATTGCATGAGAGGTTTCTATTCCAAATTTCTTTAGTAACTCCTTGACGTATTTTTGTTGATGAACCTTGATTCCTTCTTCAGTTTGTTGTATTTGAAGTCCAAGGAAGAATTTTAGTTCTCCCATCATACTCATCTCGAACTCAGATGTCATCAACTCAGAGAAGTACTTGCACAACTTTTTATTAGTTGAGCCAAAAATAATATCGTCAACATAGATCTGAACGACTAGTAGATCTGAGTTTTCGCGTTTAAGAAATAGGGTTTTATCCACAGATCCTCTCTTGAATCCACTCTCCAATAGGAATTTTGATAATCTGTCGTACCATGCTCTAGGTGCTTGTTTCAGGCCATAGAGAGCTTTGTCCAATTTGAATACATGATCCTTGAGTTTGCTGTCAGGAAATCCAGGAGGTTGTTCAACAAATACTTCCTCTTGGAGATAGCCATTAAGAAAGGCAGTCTTAACGTCCATCTGAAAAAGCTTCATTCCCTTGTGTGCTGCAAATGCAATGAGTAGTCTTATTGCCTCAAGACGAGCAACAGGAGCAAAGGTTTCATCATAATCGATCCCTTCCTGTTGGTTGTATCCTTGAACCACTAGTCTGGCCTTATTTCGCACAATAACTCCAGTGTCATCCAATTTGTTCCTGAATACCCATCTAGTTCCAATGACAGTTCTGTCCTTAGGTCGAGGAACAAGATGCCACACTTTGTTTCTCTCAAATTGCTGGAGTTCTTCTTGCATGGCAACTATCCAGTCTGGTTCTGCGAGAGCTTCCTTGATATTTGAAGGTTCAATAGTGGAGAGAAAAGAGTAGAATGAGCAAAAGTTATTTAAGCTCCTTCGAGTTTGAACTCCATCTGTCAGGCTTCCTATGACATTGTCCAAAGGGTGAGAGCCTTTATATCTCCAGTTCCTTGATTGATCATTTGCATTCCCTGAACTTGACTCGGGATCTTGACTTGTTCCCCCTGAATCCAAACCTGGGTTTATAGTAGGGTCAGGTATAACTCTGGCCTCTTCCCTTTGGTTTTGATTCAAAGTTACAGCTTCATTAGCTGTAACTCTGGGTTCCAAGTCATTGGTTTGAGAGTTATCTACAGTATTATCAACTGTAGTTTCATCTCTCGCACCATTTTCTCCAAGTTGAGTTCATCATGAGTTCCTTGAGGATCTCCTTCTTCAATTTCCATTTCAGGAGGATCTTCCCTTGACAACCTGAAGTCAGGTTCGTCTAGGTTTTCCTCTATATCCTGTAATGGCTTATCGAAGACATTATTCTCATCAAAGATGACATGAATACTTTCCTCTATGCATAAAGTACGTTTATTAAAAACTTTGTAGGCTTTACTATGATCTGAATATCCTATAAAGATTGCTTCATCACTTCTAGGGTCGAATTTGCTTAATCTGTTTTTACCATTGTTGTGAACAAAGCATTTACTACCAAAGCATCTTAAATGAGATATGTTTGGTTTACGACCACGAAGAAGTTCATACGGAGTCTTTTTAAGGATAGGTCTAATCATGGCACGGTTATGAATATAACAAGCTTTACTAATAGCCTCAGCCCAAAAGTTTCTAGGTAGGCCACTACAAAGAAGCATTGTTCGAGCCATGTCTTCTAGGGTTCTGTTCATTCGTTCTACGACTCCATTTTGTTGTGGGGTTCTAGGGGCCGAGAAGTTATGTCCAACACCATTGGTTTTACAGAACTCAATAAAAGCATGATTGTCGAACTCAGTTCCATGGTCAGTACGGATTGTTACTAGGTTTGATTTATATTTGTTTTGGACAAGTTTCATGAGACTAACAAATTCATCGAATGTTTCGTCTTTAGAATGAAGAAAGATTGGCCAAACAAATCTAGAGTAATCATCAACTAGAACGAAGACGTACCTGGAACCACCTCTGCTTCTTACCTTCATAGGGCCACATAGATCCATGTGTACTAGTTCAAGAGCTTGTTCTGTGCTTACCACTCTTTTTGGCTTAAAGGATGATCTGACGTGTTTACATCGTGCACATGTGTCACACATCTTTTCTTGATCAAATTTGATCTTTGGAAGACCTTCGACCAAGTCCCATCTTTTCAGCTTAATTACTTAGAATAGGTGAGCTAATATGACCAAATCTTTTGTGCCATAGACATGGATCATCTAACGTAACTTTCATGCATGATAGAGAATCAGTAGGTACAACATTTAAATCAATCATATAAACATTTTTCATCCTGTGACCTTCAAGTATTACTTTACTGGTGCCTTCTAAGATTATACGACATATATCTGAATGAAAAACCACTTTATTTCCTTTGTCACATAATTGAGATATACTGATAAGATTGTGTTTGAGACCACTTACAAGGTATACATCATTTATAGCATGAGAGGATGAAATACCTATCTTACCAATTCCGATGATCTTTCCCTTTTTGTTATCACCAAATGTGACTTTGCCTCCATCAAAGGGTTTAAGGGTTTGGAATAGATTTACGTCGCCTGTCATATGTCTTGAGCATCCACTGTCGAGATACCATAAGTTATTTTCCTTGGCGACAAACTGCACGAATAATTTCAAAGACAAGATTTAGGTACCCAAGCATACTTGGGTCCTTTGTTGTTAGTAATCACAAATACATCTTCCTTTTTAACCCAGACTTGTCTTACATAGGTCTTTCTATATTGGTAGTAGTTGGGTTTTGATGTTTTTGTGTAGGTCTTAGTTTGGACTCTAGGTGACCAATTTTTGTGTGTAGCTTGTTGAGGAGTTTGTTTGGTTCTATTTTTCTTTTCTTCGTAATCAAATGTCATGTCATAGAACCATCTGTGGTCAATGTTTCTTTCCTCAGTTTTGTTATCATCACTATCAGAGATAGAAGTAGTGTCGTTTGGAATTCCTAAGGATTTAACAAACTTGACTCTGGTTTTAAAATCTTGTGCGTGTTTTACACAGTTTTCTCGGAGGTGTCCAGTATGGCCACAATAAGTGCATATTAAATACTCAGGAAGATCGGCATATTTCCTTCTTCTAAAGTCTCTATCTGTTGGACTTTGTTTAAACTTTGAGTGATCCCTTCTTCCATAACATTCGTGACCTAATCCCATCTTCATGTTGTTGTCGGATTGTTCAGTTAGGAAGTTTAGGACATTAGTGCTTCCTTCCCATTTGTCGTGTACTTTCCGAGCATGGAGAAGAAGATCTTTTAAGGAGTTTATTTCTTTCTTACATTCACTATGGTCAGTGTTACTAGACTCTTTTAGGTTTTGAATGTCTTTATGGAAGTCAGACACAATTTTGGCATGTTCTTTCTTGATTTTAGATAGATTGAATTCTAGATCCATAATTTTGCTTTCGAGGATCTCAACTTCTTCCAGATGAGTCTCATCTTCGACCATAATCGAAGATTCTGACTTAAGCCGCTCATTAGCCTTTCTTAATTCTGAAGTTATAGCTTCATTAGCTATAACTTTAGATTGAAGCTCTTTAATGTTGAGTTTTAGTTTTGAGGTTATAGCTTCATTAGCTATAACTTTAGACTCAAGAACTTTTTTCTCAGACATAACTGCTTCCAACTTAGCATTGGCTTCAATGCTTATTTTGGATTTCAGTTTCTTAGCTTTGGCTTTCAGAAGTTGATTTTCCTCAGCAATATCGAGGATCTGTTCCTTCAAATCATCTAATTCAAGGCTTTGCTCATGACATTGGTCAAGGGTTTTCTCAAAATATTTAACCAACATAGCTTTAGATAAATTTTTAACTTGACTTTTGAGTTGAAGAAAATTTACCTCTTCATCGTCGTCGTCGTCGTCTGAGTCGGATTCTCCAAGGAGACACATATGGGATGCGTCGTCTTCGTTGTTGTCGTTTGAGATTAGATCTAGGCTGACGTTGCTTAGGCACAGGTTTGCTACCCCATCTTCTTCTGAGTCCTCGTCATCCTCGGATTCTAATTCTCCCCAACACGACGCAAGCATTACTTTCTTGAACTCCGTTTTGGTCTTTTCTCTTTTTGATTTATCTTTGATTTTGTCCCAACTTGGACAATCTTTGATCATGTGGTCTTGTTGTCCACACTTGAAACATCCTCTTTTGAAGAATGTTTGTTTTGTGTCAGTTTTCTTTTTGTCGACTGTTTTGTTGTTAGAGTTTTTGTATCTTCCTTTGAAGACAGCCTTTTTAAAACGTCTTGCGAATAGAACTGTTTCGTCCTCAAGTTCCTCTTCGCACCCTTCGCTTGTGGAAGCTTGTAAAGCGACGCCCTTTCCTTTAGGATCATCATCGTTTTTATTTAGTATGATCTCGTGTGCCATTAAGGATCCAATCAACTCTTGGTAAGTGATTTTAGATAGATCACGTGCTTCCTCTATGGCCGTGACCTTAGGTTGCCACTTTTTAGTGAGACTCCTAAGAATCTTACGAATGATATCCTCAGAATCGATCTTTCTGCCAAGGTTCCGCAGTTCATTAATAATACAAGAAAATCATGCAGACATGCTATCAATAGATTCATTCTTTTCCATATTGAAAAGTTCATATCTTTGAACGAGCAAGTCTATACGATGTTTCCTGACTGCGGATGTTCCTTCATAAGCAAGTTCGAGACTATCCCATATTTCCTTAGCGGAACTACAAGATGAGAATCTATCAAATTCTGAGGTTATCATACCGTTCTGTAGGAGGCTCATGGCCTTAGAGTTTTTCTCTGCAATTTTGTAGTCACTTTCCACATAATCGCTTTCCATCTTTTCATAGGTTGTTCCATTGACGGCGGCGACCAAGATCTTCTTTGATCCAGTTTGGATGATCTTCCAACATTCCCAATCACAACCTTTGATGTAATGAGTCATCATATTTTTCCATAAACTGTAGTTTTTGCCATCGAAGATAGGGCACTTGAGATGCTTGGAATCCATTGTTGAAGGAGTATATAATATAGAATCAATAGAAGGATCAAAACTCACGCGGCTAGGCGATCAAGAGCACGAGGCTCTGATACCAATTGAAGAGTCTATTGATGTAATATACTCAAGAAGGGGGGGGGGGGGGGGGTTGAATTGAGTATGCCTTCTTTTTAATTTTCTTCGATGTGTGTATGATTGTATGATGATCGTTGAGTAGAGCAAGTAATAAAGAGAGACACGATATTTTTGAAGTGGTTCAGTCTCACACTTTGAGACCTACGTCCACTATTCTCGATTAATAAAATTAGTACCAACTCTGGATACAATTTTATCAACCCTACTCGTGTGACTTTGATGTTAGTCACAACTCTATCTAGATACCGTTAAATATCTAGCTACGACAAATACCGTTAAATATTTGTCTTACAATGAGTACCGCTAAATACTCGATCTATCTTACGTAAATAAGATAAAGTCTTCAATGTTCCTTGATGTCACAATCTTGAATGAATAAGATCAATGCTTGAGCACTTGAATCTTGAATCGGATATGACAATGATGAGCTCGAATATTGAAGTAGATGAACGGCGGTTTCTCTCTTGATTTGTGTGTATATGTGTGTATGTGTTTTGTGTAGATTAATGTGTCATGGTAGTCTATTTATATAGAATATGTATCAAGGTATTACAAACCCTAGATGATTTAGGAATATTACTAAAACTAGAATACTAGTCTTTTAGTAATACTACCTTAAATCTAATCTTAATATATTTAGGAAAGATTTAATAATATACTACAAGTATTATATAAGGAATCAATTTCCTAATTCATATTTAGGAAAGATCTTTATATAATAAACAACTAGTATCCTTATTAAAACAACTTCCTAAACCATGTCAAAGATAATAAAATATATTACCATAATATAATCTTAGTTTGTTTTAGGATATTAAATAAATACATAATATTTACTTAATTTAATCCTACACGAATTATGGTAAACGTGACATATCACACGTTTCCCAAAGTCGAAACAAACCACATTTAGATTATATAAATTTGACAATAAAGATCATATAAAAAATCCTTAGTTTATTTTAGTAATAAATAATTATCTCATAAGACAATTATTTATTCCTTATTTAACTTAAAGATATTTTATATAATCCTATTAAGATTAACAATTCTATTTATTAAAATAGAATACCAATTAAATACTAATTCTACACGACACAGATTTGGAAACAAACGTTTCAACTTAAACACACAAATATTCCGATCATTTCTTCATGATATAGAGTTATAGCTACGGGCTATAACTAGAACCAATCTTGAACTAAAGCTATAGTTGATAAGTATAACTTTAGTCTATTATGCGCGCTTGTGATCTTCTATCAATCTTCGACTTAGTCAATTCATTGACTAACATGCTTGAATCTTTTATACTTGATTGATTAGATCTTGTTACTAATGTTTTGTACACTTAGCACACGATTATACATACGAGTATATAATATATAAATAGCTAGACTTGTCATTATCAAAACATAAACATATATACTATATATATATTTGAATATATGGTTCAACAAATTCTAATAGAAAAATTATAAATAAATTATTATTTATAAAAATAGAGTTTTGTAATAGTTGGAGACTACCACGTCGCTCGAAAAAAGCCTCCTTTAATTATATATATTGATTGATTGATTCTCTACCTCACAAAACCTCTCTCTTACTCTTTTAATTATTATTTACAAAATATTAAAAATAAGTTATATTTATAAATCAATCGTGTATTGCCATGTGGAAGGTCACCGAATTGACCCCAACTTAGTCAAGGTCGAGCTAATTATCGTCTAAGGTCTTGTTAATTAGATAATTAAGGCGACCCAACAAGGTCGCGACCCGGTTGACGACCTTGCTTTGGGATGGTCTAATATCATTCATCCCAAATTCTCGTTGCACGCTTGCGACGGGTAAAGTAATACCCATATGAAAAGATAAAACAAAAGTAAAATATTTGTTAGTTGTAAATTGTTTTGTCTTTTCCACCAACATGGGTAGTATTTAACCCGTCACAAACTGAACTGAAACTAAACTGAACTTATAGGATCTGAATTGAACTGAACTGAACTTATAATATCTGAACTGAATTAAACTTATAGGAACTGAACTGGATTTATACGATCTGAACTGAACTGAACTGAACTTAACTTAACTGAACTTATAGGCTGAACTAAACATATAGGATCCAAACTTAATTAACTTAATTTCATTTAAGTTAACTATTATTATTATTATTATTATTATTATTAATATTATTATTAATATTATTATCCAAGAGATGACATTGATAAAAAAAATAGTTCAAAATACAAGGTAATACGGAGTATAAAATATTTTACACTTTATATACAATGATTTGTTCGTAATTCATACATTATACTACGAGTACATTACGATAAAAAATATTTCACAACAACATCAAAGTCTTAGTCCCAAAATGCTTTGGGTCGGCTGGCATGAATCATTCTTTGGAACCGCCATGGGTGAACTCTTATCTCAGCAAGAGAAAAAAAAGAAAGAAAAGAAAAAACGGGAAGTGAAGTGAAATAGAAAATGAAAGGCAAAGGGGTTTTATAGATTTTAAATCGAACTTATCACATGTATAAAAACCCAAAAATTAAATTAAGTATAAAGCGTAAAGTGATTTTGAAAAATGAAGTAAAACTTAATATAAAATTTTTTGGGAAAAAAGTGTAATAAATCCAAGAAAAAAAAATGTTTTTAGAAAATTTAATAAAAACATCAAATGCTAGAAGTCCAGATGTCCAGATGTATCATCACAAATCCCTCCATAGTGCCCCCTCTATCACCATCCCCTTCTGAAGCCCGGGAAATCTCATATCGTGCTCAATCACTCTTCTCCATGTTTGTTTAGGTCTCTCTCTACCCCTAACAACCTTTTTCTGCACCTCAGGTCTCCAACCTCTTAACCAGTGCGTCCATAAGTCTCCTTCTTACATGGTCAAACTATCTTAGTCGGTTTTCCATCAAGCATAGTCAAAGCTTGACTTATTTCTGACGGATAATCCGTCAGGAATCGTCAAACTACGACTTATATTCTGACGGATATAGGTCAAGCTTTAACTATTCCTGGCGGATAATCCGTCAGAAATAGTTTCTGTATAGACTGGAAACAGCAGCTTGCTGTCCAGCCCAATGCATGTGATTGTTCATATTTTTCAATCTGAAATCACTAAATCCTGCAAATCATTCATCAAGCGCCAAACGGAAATTCACTTCCATGTCTACCGCAAAGCAGGAATCAACAACAATTAACCAACAACAAACAAAAGAAACCAAAGAACATTCGGGGAAAGAAAAAGAATTATATAGAAGAGTCTTCATAATTCATACATCAAAATAAAATATGTTCGAGAATAATAAGTTTTAATCTAAAATTAAAAACATATATCATGAACTACTCATTATATGCTATCCTATATATATCCAAATGCTAAGTTGTAGGAGGATCAACGATGTTGTTACTTCCAAATCCATGAGGGTCGTCTGAAACGTCGTCGCGACGGTGAGGTTGGAGCATACCTGAGCACGACTAAGTGGAAAAGAAGTTATGCATATCAGTCCAACCTCTTCGCATTTCCGCCATTTCCCCTTGCATTTGTCTTTGAAGAGCTTCTCTCGCGTTACGCTCCTGAACCACTTGTTCTTGAATGCTATGAATTTGTTGTTTAAGACGCGAATTCTCAGTTTGAAACTGAGTAAACATGCTCGGTTCATAAGAAGAAAAGGATTGACGGCTTCCTTTGTTGCTAGGATGCTCATACCATACCTCTTCACCCAATGGTCCGATCCCAAAAAAACCCCCCTTTTTTGTCAAATCTCCCACGGCTTCGTGGTACGTCTGGATCTCATCCCGAGGCTCTCGTTGGCGATGGTTGACCCAAGAGTTCATGGTAAACAGCCTGAAAAAACAACAAATTATTAAATAAAGAAGAAATAAAATATATTGGAAAATTACTGTTTTTTATATGAAAAATATACAATAAATCGCTCGATTAGAAATACTTATGTCTGTCTGAGCAGCTCTAGGATTAATCCACTCCCCCTTATTGTTTTTCTTTGTCTTTTCAAACACCTTGTAAGGCGTGGCCGACTCACCCTTTAAGAAACAAAGAAAAAATATGTTAACTATATCCGACAATAAAACTATTAATTAACCAATTTTCATATTAAAAAAATATATGAAATACTTACCATATCTTTGAAAACATTAACAATTCTTGCGGCCTAGAGTGTGGATGCCCAACGCTTTTCTGTTCTCTATTTACCTTGTTTATTTTTGATTTTTTGGCGAAATCAGGATCGTTTTCGTACCTTGCGTCCAACTTCTCCTTCCAACTATCGGGCACCCACTCTGGCTTCTTCTTTCCATATTGGACATTGTTCACCATATGGTAATCAATCTCGTGACCCTCTTCCGGCACTCAGCCTTAGGATCATACTCAGGGTCGATAGACTTCACATGAGTTTGTTTTAAAAAAGAGTGTTATTAGCAATAGAAAATATTAGTTTAATTTAAAAACCGATGTAGTTTGTAAATATATAATTTTTTTTACTTTTACTTTACCTTAAAGTAAATCCACATCTTTTGTTGTTGTGCAAAACTCGCTCCAGTCCAGTTGGTGAAGTACTATTCGCTAAGATTTTGAGTGAACGAGACAGCCACGTATTTTTCTACAATATTTTCATTCCACCTGATTAATAACAAACATATATATAAATATGAATATTATAAATTTAAATGATATATTTTTCATTAATTGGAGATAAAAAAAAGTACTTACCAATGACCATTAACTACCGTAGGATCAGATGTGAGTATAATCGGTGGATTTCGGTGGGGCATATTGTTACCGGTCAAATGAAGGTCTTCCTCAGTCGCCTCCACGTCCTCGTTCTCATTCTAAGAACGACAACGACTACCTGAAGCAGATGAACTCCCCAAGATCTTTTGTATAAATTTTGACATTGACCTACTTCAACACTGACAATACAAATAAACACTAGCAATATTTTTAAACAATAAAAAATGTTAGCCCAAAAAAAACAAAGTGTTCATACATTTCTTATAAAACATGTCTTACAAATGTAAGCTCAAAAGATGGATAAACAATTACAAGTACTCCCTATCACCCCTAACTATCACTATCACTAGAAATCAAAAAAGTTTCATCATCTGAAAATAGAATTGCGACTTCTTCCAGAATTGCGACTTCTTCCCTTTTCTCCTCATTTATCTCTATTGTGGTGTTTTGAACTAAATCTCCATCCTCTTCTTCTGCGAGATTCTCGTCATACTCATCTTCACCCATTTCATCTGCAACCACTTCATACTCATATTCAGTATCTGTCTCTTCCACCAAAATTGATGAAATTGAATGATCATTGAGAACCACATTTTCTTGGAATTCAATTTCGTCAATAGGAGTATCAACATGTGATCTTGCCTTAATTTTAGAAATCGCAGACCATTGATCACCTTTATTAGTGGTTGGATAACTAACATAACAAACTTGATCGACTTGAAAAGCTGCCACAATGGGTTATGTACTCTGAGTTTTTTTTTTCTCATTTACATCTACAAGTCTATATATCTTATGGATACTAAGTCCTTGTGGAGAATTATCAAACCAATCACATTTGAACAATATCACCTTATAAACCTTGTGCTCGCACTGCTCGGTATAATAGGCAAGTTCAACTACTCTATTTAGAGTTCCATAGTAATCTCACCATCTGTAGAATTCACACAAACCCTGTTGCTTATGGTAGCTTTGAAAACATCAAATCCCTCCTTAAAAGCTCGAAATTTATAATCGTTGATAGAATATCGTCTCCATGTCTTCACCATGGTACTAGGACCCAATGATAAACCTAATACTAAAGGATCCCTCGATCTATTAGTCTACCAATAAAAAAATATATATGTTAATTAAGATGTTTAATTATAGGTTCTTTCAAATGTGTTGTTTATTTTAAAAGAAAATGTATTACTTACTTCATTTCGTAACCATTTCGGAAAACGTTTGTCATGTTTCGTCCAAACATCTTCAGAAGACGTGACATCAGCAAATGATAATTTGATATATTCCTCAAATTCCCTATATGTACAACATATTTAACAATTAACTATTAACTTAAATTTTAACTTAATCTAATAATTAAAAATGTAGTAGTGATGAAATAATGATTAACTTACTTCTCATAGGACTCCAAAAAGTTCCCACAGTTCCTTAGCACATAAAAATGAGCGTCTTCATAATCTTTCTCTTTCAAGTACCTCTCTTTACATTTCTCGGTTGTAGTTCCCATGTCATGATTGAATAACTCAGGTAATTTTGAAATGAGCTGGTCATCGAAATTCACACCAACATCTAAGTCTTTCGCTTTTGTATCAAAGTGATTTTCGAAATACAGCGAACAGAAATTCGAAATTTCCTCTAACAAATAAGCGTTGCATATGGAACCCTCCACCCGGGTTTTGTTTCCAATCTTTTTTTATATGATTAAGAAATCTCTCAAATGGATACATCCATCGATATTGAACCGGTCCTCCAACTTTCGCCTCATAAGGTAAATGCACAGGTAGATGCTCCATGGAATTGAAGAAAGACAAAGGAAATATCTTCTCTAACTTGTATATTATCTCTACAATGTTTGATTCTAGACGTTCCATAGAATCAACTTTAACCGTAGAGGTACACAAGTCTCTAAAAAATTGGCTTATCTCAGTTATTGCATTCCAATGACCCGTCAGGAGCAAATGTTTTAAGGCAACAAGAAGCAATCGTTCCATAAAGACATGACAATCATGACTTTTAATGGAATGCAACACCATATTTTTATGATCAACACACCGACTCAAATTTGAAGCATAACCATCCAGGAAATTCAATTTTGCAACCCACTCACATACATCTTTTTTCTCCACGACGTCTAAAACAAACCTAGATGATGGGGGCCGTTTAAAGCAATGTTCTTTAAAGTCAGTTTTACCATTAACACCAAACTTAGTTTTATTTGGTTCATTCATCACCATACTGATAAGATGTTCAAAAAAGTTTTTCTCAATGTACATAACATCTAAGTTGTGTCGAATCAACAATGTTTTCCAATAAGGAAGTTCCCAAAATATGCTTTGTTTCCACCATCCTTCATTCTTGTCTTTCAATTTTTTCAATTCTTGATCAGAAGCATCAACAATTTTTGGTAAATCCTTTACCGCATCCCACACTTCATCACCGGTTAATCTCGATGCGGAAATGCGATGTTCAGTTTTTCTAAACTTCATAAAATGCTCGCAATTGTTGCGAAAAGGATGATCAGGTCTCAAGAACACACGGTGACAATCGAACCAACTAACTTTCTTGCTATATTTAAGCCAAAAAGAGTTATGATCTTTGTCTTGACAATAAGGACAAGCACGATATCCAGACGTGGATCAACCAGAAAGCATGCCATATGCATGGAAATCATTGATATTCCAAATTAATGCAGCCTTCAGTTGAAAATTTTGTTTCTTATAAAATCGTAGGTGTACACACCGGTTTCCCAAAGTTCTTTCAACTCTTTGATCAACGGTTGAAGATAGAAATCCAGATTTGTCTTGGCATTCTTAGGACCTAGAACGATCAATGATAAAAATATATATATTGTCTCTTCATGCATAATCCGGGAGGTAAATTATATGAAGTGACAATCACGGACCAACATGAATAATATCTCCCGAATTGGCCAGGAAGTTGAAATCCATCCGTACACAAACCCAACCGAACGTTGCGTGGCTCACTTGCAAATACTCTCTATCAAAATGTTTTCACGCTTCTCCATTACTTGGATGTGTCATTGTCGCTCTTTTTCTTAATCGGGAGTTTCTATGGTGCCAACTCATCTCACCTATTACATATAGTCGTTCTAACCTTGGTGCAAGCGGGAAATAAATTAACGGTTTATTCGTAATTCGCTTCCCCTTACTTGAATTATCGTTACTTTTGTACCGAAATGCATTACACTTTATACACTGCTCAAGATTAACATTTTCCTCCCAAAAAAGCATGCATCCAGTAGGTCATGCATCGATCTTCTCATAGGGTAGTTGTAGTCCCTTAAGCATACTCTTAACCTCATTAAAATTGTGTAACATGTCATTTTTTGTTGGAATAATGTCACCAACAAACGACATACACCCATTCGTGCATCGAAGGGATAAGTTGTTCTCACATTTGAGTGCTATCAACCTAGCAGCCGCTTGCAATAAACTCATTTTGCTTCCCTTATACACTTATTGTTCGGCTTTTCTAACATTTTATAGAAGGAAAAAACTTGAGGATTTGGGGTTTTATGATGCACTTCTTCATCAGTAAGGTCATCAGGATTGAGTCGATCCTCCATTATTTGTTCAATATTATCACGTAATGCATTTTCCACGAGCTCCCGATAAGGATTATCACTAACTACAATACTACTGCTGCTTTCTCTGGTTTGCATTTCCTCACCATGATACGTCCAAACATAATAATGCGGGACAAAACCATTCGACCAAAGATGCAGTTGAACATCCTTAATCCTTTTAAAAGCTCTGTTATTGTATTTCTTACGTGGACACCTCATTTCACCTAAATTCTTATACACACTACTTTGTGCCGCAAATTCAATAAACTCTTTTACTCCATTTGCAAATTCAAGCCTAGTTTCTTTTTCTCATCTAATCTTTCATACATCCACTGCCGTTCTAATATTTTCATTTTATTATGTATCTACATTCAAATCATCAATCAATTGATAATTATCAATTAACTATCAAATATAATACACAAAAAAAAATATCATCAATCAATATATAATTGTTGTCAACAAATTAAATAGTCTTTGAATTAGGTCCTTATCACTCCAACCTAAATCCATCAATGTACATTTCAAGTCATTAGCAAACACGCACTTGTTATTTATTAATGAGGACAAGTATTCCCATTTATTCTCCAAATACAAAATATGGATTATATAATTAGTCTATATATGTATTAAGAGAATATTAAAGGCATTGTGACCGAATTTTGCCCCATTAAAAAATCACAAATGTCTATTTGCTACCTAAATGACTTGAAACGTACAAAGACAGTCCTAAAACGGGGACTATTCAAATTTTTTTTGAACGGGTACTAGGTCAACATTTAATAATTAAGAATTATCAATAACTAACAATTATAAACAACAGTAACAACAATAACAATAATCAACAATTAACAACTAACAATTATCTCTTCATCAACAACAACAACAACAACAATTAACAGTTAACAATTCAAAATTAACAACTAACAACTATCAACAACAACAACAACAATTACCAACTAACAACACCAACAACAAATTATTGGCAACTATCCTAGGTCAATTTTTCTATCTAACCGGCTACTATCCTAGGTCATTTTTTCTATCTAATTGAAACTATCCTAGATCAAATTTTCTAACTAATTATCTATTAACCTAAATCAATTACACAAACTTTACGATATTAACCCATTTTTAAATAAACTAATTAAGTAATAAAGATACAAAATTACCTAATTACTTTTTCAAGGCTGTGGTGACGGCGGAAGTGGTGGTGGTTGTCACACTGCGAAACACAAAAAAAAACAGAAACTTATTGAAACAAAACGAAAAGAAAACTGCAATTTATGAAAAAAATAGAAATACATTAACTATTATGCAAGGTGGAGTTGGTAGGGTGGTGGTGGTTGTCACGGTGGTGGGATTGTTAGGGTAGAAAAACGGATTTTGGGAGGAGAAATAGAGAGTGCGAAAAGTTTTGGGGGAAAAACGAAAGAGAAGAATGAACGCAGAAGTTTTTGGCAGAAACATTACGAAGACTCCTGACGGATAATCCGTGAGGAATCATTAATAATTAAATTCTGACGGATAACCCGTTAGGAATTCTAATTATTTGTTAGACCTGACGGATAGTCCGTCAGAATTAAATATAATTCCTGACGGATAATTTGTCAGGAGTCTTCTTAAAGTTAGCAGAAAAGCTAGACTTTTGTCAGTTAATTTCTGACGGATATTCCGTTAGAAAACTTAAAAAAATAATATTTTTTCAGAATGTCCTGACGGAAAGTCCGTTAGTAAACTTTGACCATAAGTTTCTGACAGACTATCCATCAGAACTATCATCCAACAATTCACGGGCTGCCAATTTTTGTTCGCGCTCTTTTATGTCGACGGATTTGTGACGACTGATCCGTCAGAAAACATTTCGGACGGATATTCCGTCAGTAATAGGTCAATAGAGCGAAATATTTGACGGACTGTAAAATCCGTCAGAAATTCGGTCAGTACTCCGTTTTTTTTTTTGTAGTGACACTATTTCACGGCCCAACACTCCGAGCCGTAAAGTAAAGCAGGCCTAATCGTCGTACGATAAAGTTTCGCCTATAATCTTTAGGGCATACCTTTATCACACAAAAACCCTGTAGCACTTTTCCATTTCATCCATCCCGCTTTAATTATGTGGGCCACATCTCCGTCTAACTCTCCATCTTTTTGGATAATAAATCCGAGATATCTAAAGGAATACCCTCAACAACATTTCCATCGAAAATAATGCTCCCCACCGCCATCAATCTCGGCCCCGCAAATTGACAACTCACATACTCGGTCTTACTCCTACTTAGCCTAAACCCACAAGTCTCCAAAGTATGCCTATATAATTTCAACTTTCTCTCCACCCCCTCTTTCGTCTCATCAATCAACACAATATCATCCGCAAACATCATACACCAAGGGATCTCGTCCTGAATATCTCTTGTCAACTCATCCATAACTATAGCAAAGAGAAAGAGACTAAGTGTGAAACCTTGATGCACACCAATGGTAATGGGGAATTCTTTCGTTCTCCCAACATTAACTCTAACACTTGTACTAGCCCCTCATACATGTCCTTTATGAGGTCAATATATTTTCTTGACATACCATTTCGCGCCAAAGCCCACGAAAGTACTTCTCTCGGGACCCTATCATATGCCTTCTCCAAATCAAAAAACCATATGCAGGTCTTTCTTCCTCTCATGTTGGTGTTCCATCAACTGTCTCATGATAAAAATTGCATCCATAGCCGATCTCCCAGGCATAAATCCAAATTGGTTTCCGAGATATCTACACATTTCCTAAGCATCTGCTCGATTATCCTCTCCCATAATTTCAACGTATGACTATTAAGTTTAATTCCCGGATAATTGGAACACTCTTGAACATCACTTTTATTCTTATACAAAGGGACAAGAGTGCTTCTTGTCCAAGCTGATGGCTACCCCTCCAAATCTTGTTGAAGAGCAGTGTTAACCATTCAATGTCCTTCTCCCCCAAACACCTCCAAACTTTTATGGATAAAAAATATTTCACATATTACAATTTTTTCTAACCATTTATTTCCATATTATCATAATCATCATCAACTTCATCTTCACTATCAATATCACTGTTGACAAAACATTTTATGCCTTGCCAAATATTTTTACTATGCTGTTTTGTACCTTATACACGGGCTTCCTCCGCTTTTTATTAAACATGCTCGAATCTATTGTTCCTTGAATGTTCACATCATATTGTATAATAGATATTCCAAAAGCGTGCATTCTTATAAAATTATGGAGTGTGAATGTAGAAACAATGATCGACATTTGATACTTAGATAATATTTGGGGCATGACTTTAAACACCTTCCACCTTTTCTTTAATTGACCAGATGTCATTTCAACTTTCATTCTCAATGATGAATGTCGATAGTTGAAGTATTTTACCATTTATTAAGACGGTCTATGCTTGTATTCGGGCATATGACATCAGGGTGAGTGTGTGTAAGATCGTTTGATATTAATAAGATAGTAAAAAACGGGTACAATTATTAACGAGTTGTTGGCTTTTTAAAAAAATAAAATAAAGTATATCGAATAATTATAGCGAAATGTTTTTTATCGGTTGTTAAAACTAATAATTCATATATAGCTTTTTTGAATTGATTTTATATGATCTGAACTGAACTGAACTGAATTTATAGGAACTGAACTGAACTTATAAGATCTGAACTGAATTAAACTTATAGAAACTGAATTTATAGGATCTGAAATGAACTTAAATTAAGTAACTTGAAGCCCAAAAGAACAGGACCGTAGGGTAAATTGATTATTACTCCCTTACATAAACCATTTTTTGAAACTCACTTTCTTATATAATTTTTTTATTAGAAACAAACTCCCACGACATATAACTTTGGATTATCAAATATTGCTCCCATATTACTGATTTTGGCGACACATAAGAGAATATTTCGTCCAATGATTAAAATTCGGCACTAATTTTTGTTGCTTATGAATGTATTGTCATTTGTCTTATTACACGACCCATTTAAGTTAATATCAGTCCTCTTAAATTCGTTAAATTGTGATAGATAACTTATGGGATTTAACAAATTTGGGAGGAAGAAAGGTGCTATAAATTAGTCATGTAATAAGGTAATGAACAATAAAATCACAAGCAACAAAAATAGTATTAAATTTCAAATTGTGGACGAAATATTGTCTCTTTTGTGATCAGAATAATTAAATGAGCAATATTTGATAAAAGTTATAGGTGGTGGGAGTAATTTTTGAAACACAAATTCTTATTTGCAACGGCACTATCCGTCGCAAGCTTGTGACGGATACCGTTTTCTCTCACAAAATACCCACTTTTTCTCTTTCTCAAACACTATTCAAGTGGTCCCCTTTCTCCACTAACTCATTTTATATCCATTTTATCTCACAAAATATCCGTTACAAATGATGACCCGTCGCAAGCAAGACTTACTATTTTTAAAAAAAATAATTTATATAAGAGAGTAATAATCAATTTATTAAAGGAGCAATATTTGATAAAAGTATAAGGGAGTATGTTACAAAAAGTGATTTATATAAGTGAGTAATAATCAATTTATCTTATAATTTATTTCGGAAAAAATAAGTCATTAGCGATTCCTTAGATTCTTTTACTTCTATCTTATCTATTCATGTAGGTAAGATATATGACCTCTTAGAGCAATTTCAATGGATATCAATAACTCCTTGTAGCTTGAATTCTACCAAATTATTTTAAGCAATATTGTTTAGGGTATGGTATCACAAATTAAATTATTATTTTAATTTTAATTTTAATTTAATTTAATTTAATTTCTACACTATAACCTTCAAATCATTACATTAGTTTTCAAACATACCATCGTTTTTCTTCTGCAATGGTTTGATTATAGCTAGATATTTTACATAAATTGCAATTTAATCCAAAAATGTACCATTGGAGTTGCTCTTATAAGCACTTGTGAGTTCTGACGAATATACCCCTAACAACGGATACTTGCTATTTTAGATTGTGATGCATAGAAATTTAAGTAACTACAGACATAGTGCGTATTGCGTGAGACGGTGTTATATTGAAACAAAACCAATATATAAAAGACAAGTACGTAGCTAATTAGCATTAAATGAATATTATTTTTTTGATAAAAATGCTCTGCCTAGCATTATAAAATTGTCTTATCTTATAATTTGTGTACAAAAAAAAGTCTCCTCCATATTTTCTGTAAAAAAATCGTACCTAATTTTTTGTTATAGTACAAGTTTTCCATATAAGACTTTGACCAAAAAAAAAAGAACTTTTATATTTAAGGCCTTATAATTTTTTTTTGTTTTATCATTTGATATCACATACTGTTATGAAATGTTATAGTATAATATTATATGGATATCTATATCTTATGATATCTTAGAGTGTTTCATCTTATGGAAACTCTACCTCATTGTATATGTATATATACCGCTCATAATGGAATAAGAACATACTTTCGTCTCTCTTACTTTCTCTCTATAATTCTATTTTGTCTTTATTTTACAACACGTTATCAGCACGAGACCTAACCACTTAGCTAATTCCTCGTTGCTTACGACATTAATTAATTGCGCCAATACCTTTACAAATTCCATGTTGTTCTTTGCGCCTAATCTGACTTCAATTGACAAATTGTTTGTTTTAAACCGTGGGATATTTACATTGAAGAATCATTAAGCCTATATCCTATAGCAGGTACGTATCGATAATGCTATTATGATTTTTTGATATTCACATATTTTAATAACCTTTTGTAAACTCATTCAATTTTTATTTGCGATGAGATAAATTCGGTATGTTTATTAATTATGAAACTATATCACATAAATCATACGAATTGGGTAGACAAAAAAAAAAAAGAAAAAAAAATTGTATGAGCAAGTTCGGTTTTCTTTCTCTAATGTATGATGGAAATCATCCTTAAGTTTGGTTTAAAATTAAACCTTGATACAAATTACAAATCCATCTATTAATTTTATTTGCCAACGATATGCATATCTGTTTAGTTTAAGTATTCTCCTTTAAGCAAAAAAAATATGTGGGTTGGAACATTCTTATTTGTGGCAAATTTATCTATCTATAATTATAATAATTAATTTGGACATATCATTATTGAACATGAAGGTCTATATATGGGTCAACAAGTTTTGACAAAGGACATATCATATTATTTTGGAACTAAGTTTTATAGGGAAACATCTTTTAAAAAAGGACATATCATATAATTTTGGGTCTATTTTATATAGATGGGAAGATATGTCCATATTATGACTTTAACCTGAAGTTTAAAGTTTTAAGGGGTGTAAATTTAACACTGTCTCATAAAGGGAGATATGTTTATATGACTTTGACCTGAAGTTCAAAGTTTTAAGGGGTGTAAATTTAACACTGTCTCATAAGGGAGATATGTTTATATTATGACTTTGACCTAAAGCTCAAAGTTTTAAGGGTGTAAATTTAACACTGTATCATAAGGGGGTGTAAATTTAACATTGTCTCATAAGGGAGATATGTTTATATTATGACTT
The DNA here is from genome assembly GCA_029255685.2 of Silene conica. Classification (NCBI taxonomy): domain Eukaryota; kingdom Viridiplantae; phylum Streptophyta; class Magnoliopsida; order Caryophyllales; family Caryophyllaceae; genus Silene; species Silene conica. Next base: position 20,116,880 of record CM055319.2, read on the forward strand.
TGACCTAAAGCTCAAAGTTTTAAGGGTGTAAATTTAACACTGTCTCATAAGGGAGATATGTTTATATTATGACTTTGACCTGAAGTTCAAAGTTTTAAGGGGTGTAAATTTAAAACTGTCTCATAAGGAAAATATGTTTATATTATGACTTTGACCTGAAGTTCAAAGTTTTATGGGATGTAAATTTAAAACTGTCTCATAAGGGAGATATGTTTATATTATGACTTTGACCTGAAGTTTAAAGTTTTAAAGGGAAAATTTAACACCGTCACATCAATACAATATATTCATATTGTATTTTGGACTTGAAGTTTCATAGGGAAACACCTCATACTATTTTGGGCCTTAAGTTCCAAAAGATTTATTTTATAAAGATGGGGAGACATGATATTCATATTGTATTTTGGACCTGAAGTTCATAAGTTTATATTGTATAAGGCAAGTGGCTAGAACTCCACATAAAAGCTAGTGGCCAGAAGTTCACAGCTGCCATTTTGATACACATTTGAGTTTTAAATGAATAAAACGGTTTTATTCAAGCGAAATTATTTCTAAATTGATTTTTGTTCACACGAAGTTGAACAATATAATGAGATTTGAAAGTAGATCCATTCCTGGAAGTGAATGTGACATATCATAAAAGACTCTATCGGTGACAGAGATCCAGAATATCGCATAATGATAAGCCAAAAATGAATGTGACATCTCATAAAAGACTCTGCCGGTGACAGAGAACGAGAATATGGCATAATGATAAGCCTAATGAACGTGGCATGAAAGTATCTCATGAAAGCATCTCATGAAAGTGAATATCTTATAAAAGTCATGTGAGACTCATATATGCTCGAAATTTGATATGAGAAAGGATAAATTATTTATGGGTTGAAATTTTGCATTCATATTATGGCCTGAAGATCATAGCATTTGCAAATAATGAAATTATGGTTCGAATTTCATAGTATTTTCGTAGATAAAATTATGACGGGAAGTTCATAATGTTTACAAATATTAAACTTGTGGCCCGTAGTTCACAAGTGTTTGTAATTCATTTTTTTGTATACGGTATTATATTTTGATTATTAAAGCAAGAATAAACTCGGGGTTTATTCATAGTTGCCAAAAGCTCGTAAACTATGGCACATGGGAATTATTAACGATGCAATACGGTATAATGAAAAATAAAGTTATGATTTGAATATTTTATAAGTGATATTTTGCCTCCATGTGAAATTATTATTTTAATGGAGGAAATTATGTCATCGGTAATCCTCAAATACGAGGACGTGATGTGTTTATTTTGAAACACTTATATTCCTATCAAAAGTGGATATTTACTATACTCTTGAAATGAAGGAGTTAATGTGACACTCATATGGTATTATGAGGTAAATTGTTGAAAAATACAACTAATTTTGAAGTTGTTGGGATCTCTGTGGTTAAGAGAATAATTGATTTGTAAGTTAAATTATGATCAATTTACATATATAATTATCATGTTATACAACACAATGAAATGATGTGATAAACATGGGTATGTCATCACTGTACATGTTGACGATTATAATTATTGGTCATTTGAGAAAACTCAAAGAGGAATATATGTTTACTATTGGAATATTGATGAGTCTTGCCTACATATATGGGACACTTATTGTGTCATTTGTCACATCAATTATCAGGTTCAATAAAGTATTGTTGACTACAAATTTAGCATAAAAAATATAGTCAACTTGGAGTGGCGTTCAATAAGCGAAATTATTGAGACACGGTCGATTCTTATTAAAGTTTGCCATGAATTAATTGTGGCAACTTAGAAAGTTGACATGAAATAATTCAGATGTGACATATTAAGGCTATCCGGGTTCTTATTTTACCCGTTTCGATAAACCTGAAGTTTATCCTAAGGAAAATATAAGTGCTGAAACTCTTTCGTGTAATTAAAAGCAAGACGTTACACGGAGATTGAGTATATTCGATATTTGAGATCTAACAACTACTTGGAGTGTAATAAAGAACGTAAATGTTCATTTATGGATTGCCATTATATAAAGGGGCTTGTAGCCACATAATGATTTTTTCTAAGTAGTTATTGTGTGGTAATCACAACTTATTATATGAAATCGTTAGTCTCCAAATTGGGCATTGTGATTCAGCACATTTAAAATCCAACTGCATTATGTGGTTATTATACAAAAAAATGCCAATATAAATTCTCATCGGTGAAATGAGAAATTAAGGTCTAAAGTGGTTATGGTTTTTACCACCTTAAGGGGAGAATGATAAGGAAAAGCTGGCAAAAACAAACAAGTATATTATCCCCAACTGGACATGATGTTCAGCGGTTTGTTTCAAATATGAAATACATCACATAGAGGTTCATGGAATTAAAAATGATGGTATTCATTTAATAGTGAAGATGTATTAATAATACCAGTTTGATTATCTTATCAAAAATGTGATATGTTCATACAATGAATTCTATGATGTAATTATAGACAGATAGCCCTATACGTGGTATAGCGATCTATAAATTAGTCATAGAAAGTTGGTGTAACGAAAATTAGATTCTTGCCAATTTGAACAACAAACACACAAGAAAGGTAGTGTGAAAGTCATATCGGTTCACATATTTTAAGCAATAAGAAAATGGCAAGCATGAGCAGTTGGTACTCTTACAGAGTAAAGAAGTTTGGATGTCCCGGAAGTGACATAGATATCTGAATGATAATAAATGGCCTATATAGAAAATGAAATGGTACCGTATATACTCAGATATCACTGATTTATTACTGACAATATCACGAGATATTGAAATTATATCGATATGGTTAAGGAACCGATATGCAATTGCGCGCAAAGTTTAATGGACTAGATAATGGGGATCTTATAAATAAGTCCAATTTTATTGTCGACACATAATCAATGATTATGAATGAGCTCATGGACCGGAAGTCCATTTATTGACCGGAAGTCAATTTAAGTTATGAATTTTGGAAAACAAAATTGTACAGTTTGTATTATCGAGTCATCATCATGTGCATTTCGAGATTTAGTTCATCATTGCATTTAGTTTTAATATTTACATTATTATTATTTGTTTTAGAATGTTGAATAGAATTGGTTACATATCATATGCATGCACGTGATTAATTATGTTGTTATTATTTGATAAATATTTAAAAAGGAGAAATATTATCTTATGAGATATTTTTTTTTTTTTTTGGTAAAAGGTAAGAAATATATATCAAAACAAACAAGCAAACGCTAGTTCAAAATTACAACAGATTATGAATCCTTAGCCAATCTAAATCAGCACGATGAAAACTCGCTACTTCTTGTCTTCTGATCCGAATACGCACATCAGTCAAAATCTTGACAGCAACCGTTCGAGGAAGATGAATGAGATGCTCATGCTTGCCCAGATTACGTTGTTGCCAAATATGATATAATGCACTCATAAGTACAGCCGCGTTAACCCCATATTGAACACGATTCTGAGACCAAGTAGTACTCCATTGAACTGGCTGGTGTACAGGAATCCTAATGTCAACCATATTTAACAAACACTCAAGCACCTTGCCACTGTATTCACATCCAAAAAAGAGGTGAGCACTTGATTCCACACCCTGCCCACATAAATAACATTCTGGAGGGATATCTATACCAAAACTAATAAGTTTATCATTGGTTCTCAAGGCCCCATACATAATTAACCACCCAACAAACTGGTGCTTCGGCACACACAAACCAGCCCACACTACCGACGACCACGCGACAGTAGCCCTCTGTCCCCGCAACCACTTATAACACCCTGAAACAGTATACCCATTGTCTCTGCCCGTCCATACCCCATCAGTAAAGCCATCCTTAAGAATGTCACGCAGCTTACAAATCCGCCTCCAAGCCCAACTCGAATAGGCAGAAGGAGAGTAGTGAACCAGTCTTGGTCTTTAAGGAAGTTAGTCCTCACCCATGTCACCCATAAGGACTCCTTATTAGTCATGATCCAATTCACTAGCCTCCCCACCATGGCTATATTAACCCACTCCAATTTTCGAATGCCTAAGCCTCCCTCATCCTTGGGAGCACAAATCGTATCCCAAGCTACGAGAGGAGCACGGCAATACTCCGTACTACTGTCCCATAAAAAGTTCCTGGCTAGACTTGTCGCGAGTCTCCAAATTAACAATTTTATCCACTACAAACTCTAACAATAGCGAGGGTAAGTAGGGGTCGATCCCACAAGGAAGGTCTATGTTTAATGTGTGTTTGTGTAAATAATTCTAATGTAACCAATTAGGGGGGTGTTTGTGGTTTTAAATCTAAATCTAACAAAGCAAAATATTAAAAGATTCGAATAAATGAAATTATAAAAAGAAGTCTTGGGTCTTACAATTTCCACAAATGATATAGGTTTGATCATTGACACTTTTAGACTCTATTTACTCTTGAATACTTTGTTGTGAAAACATGATTTTCTACTTCTCCTTATTTTTAGTTGTTCACTGCGAAAAGCGCACATAAACAACCCTTATGGTGATGACAATCTAGTCCAAGCGTATCTAAATTTAATCATGCCATAGGTTATAACTAGAGAAGACAACAAAGAAGAACAAATGCATACACAAGCGGTTCTACACTTTAATTCATATGATTATTATTCTCCTACAATTCAACAACGATGAAAAGCATACAATTGATGAACAATAGTTGCTACTAATGTCTAGGTAATTGAACAAAAGATTCAAATTCCTAAACTAGCAATAGATTAGAGATAATATAAACTAGGTGATCAAACTAGTAAAAACTATCAATAATCATAATAATTAATTGAGAATAAAAATCAATATTCAAGAGTCTTACAAAACACTAATTCATTTGCTTCAATTGCTTGATCCAAGACGAATAAATTACTCTTCCATACAAATAAAACTAACTAAAATAAACTATAGAAATTGTATTCTAATGATTAAAATGATGAAGAAGTATGTAAAGCATATGGAAGCACACCCTAAAAGTGTCAACAACATCTTCTTATATAGGCCTTCAAAGGACAACTCCTTAATGTCTCTTAAATTATAGGTATTATTACCAAAATAAATGAGAATTAATGAGTTGTTGAAATTGCATTAAGTCCCATATTGTGTCATAAAATAGTATTGGAATCCAAAGTTGTGTCATAAAATATGTGTTGAATGCATGAAATCCATGGAATCCAATGTTCATTTTGATGTTCACTTGCTTGGACCATAGTAATTGGATCTTGACTTTCTTCAAAAACCATATTGCATGAGACATCTTTAGCCCAACAACAACCTCCAAAGAAGTCTACTCCATTCATAATAACAACTCAACCCAATTATCCCATAAAAACATGCAATCCATCATCAACCCAATATCAAAGACATATGAATTAAAATCCCATAAAATGCTTCTCAACCCATCAAATAATCATCAAAATCACCTTTATTAAACCCTACTAAACTAGACTAATCAAACTACCCCACGCTTAGACCTTTACTCGTCCTCGAGTAAAACTCGAAGATAAGTCAATGAACACCCACACCAAAGTTTATATAGCGAAACGTGAGTATCTTGCTTCAACTCAAAACACATCACAAACCTACTACTACTCCCACCTAAGGCCATTCACTAAGCACACCATAAAATCGACACCCAACTATCACTTCTCCTAACGATCTTCCCCAAGTAGGCAAATACATACACAAATCCAAATAGAATGACCATGTGACATTTGCTTCCCTCCAAACAACTCAATACAACCACAAATTACATATTCAAATATGAAGATGAAAAGCAAAATGTAGTATATGTTAAATACTTAACAATCACCACCCATACCCTCCTTATCTCTCTTTAGCAATAATAAACCTAACCCGAACCGCCCTTCAAACCTCCTTATGTCGCCATCTCCAAGATAAAACAAGTAACGAAGTACATAAGGTATTTCCTCGGCCTTTCAGGTTTTCACTCCGTCCTCGGCCATTTTACCCAATCTTGCCTAGGCGCCCGCCCTTGCGGGTTTTCACCTAGCCGGGTTATTTTTATTTTTATTTTTCCTTTTTTTTGTCATTTTTGTCATTTTTTCTTTTTTTTCTTACGAAAATAATGTTATACATAAGGTATTTCCTACCCCACGCTTAAAATTGCACATTGCCCTCAATGTGAGGTACAATAAAAGTAAGGTAAGGAAAAGGAAAAGAAAAATGTGGTGGAAGTATTATTTTTTTCGGCTTTTTTTGGATTTTTTTTTTGGTTTTTTTTTTTTTTCCGGGTTTGTTTGAGGTAGAAACGGTATAGTTTTCTTGTGGTTCTCATCCCCGGATAATGACAAAATTCTCAAGAAAAACACGACAACACCACAATGACCAAGTTGAACAATTTTACAAATTCCGTTAATTCACCAAAGAATTACTCAATAAATAGATAAATTACCTTCAAATTAAAGTATATTTAGTTGGTAGCCAAAAGAAGAGAAATTTGTCACCTAATGAGAGAATCAGCGTGACATACTCCGTATTGGTGACACAAACCCCGTTTTTGAATCAATCAAACACTAATTTCGAGAAATTTGAATCCCCTAATGTCAGGGTTGCAAAAATTCGAAAATACCAACAAGCTAGAAAGAATGAGGATGGAAAACGGGAAATTTGAAGAAGCAATTAAACACTCGAACCAATTAGATGATGAGCAATGTGTGGGTAACTAATTCGAATGAACAATAGAGAAGACGGACTGGAATTCTGTCGTTTCTGGGTTTTTTTTTGTGGAATTGGAGGATGAAGGAGCAAGAAAAGAAGGGTAATACCTGGGAAACGTATGGTAGCCGCGGGTGGCTGGAGGTTGCCGAGGAGCGACAGGGGAAGCAGAAGCAGTGAATGACGAACCATGGAGGTGTCAGCATTTTCCCGTTTTTTTCTTTCTCTGGTTGAATAAAGAGAAAACAGGAGAAAATGAAGGAGTAGTTGTAACTAATGGAGCGGAAATAAGTAGCCAATAGGGTTGATGATGGAGGCCGCGGGTAGTGGTGAAAGAAACAGAAGGGAAGGTTGCTGGTGTTTGAAGGAGACCGAGTAACGCGGTTTTGCGGCTTGTTGCTGCTGGTGTTACGTGTATGTTGATGTCATTTTGTCTTCGTTTCCCAGTTTCCCTTGATTAATTGGGCCGCGAGTTGCGGCTGTGGCTGCGTAGTGCTGCTCAGGCCGCACAAAAGCGCGGGGTATTCCTGTTTTGGCCGCATCACGCTGCCATGGCCGCTCAAAGCTTTCCCTTGTTTCCTTCTTCTGTCTTTCTCGCGTTTCAGCTTCTTTTTTTTTTCTTTTTTTTTTTTTGGGAAATTATACTTAACAAAAGAGAGTATTGGAGCTTGCATACTTCCGTCATCACCCATGTAAGCGCAAGTAGAAAATTCAAACTACCTTATTCAAAAACTAAAGCAAAAACGTTAAATAACAAAAACCGGGTTGCCTCCCGTAAGCGCTGGTTTAATGTCCCGCACGACGCATATTAAAGCTCAAGATCAATTACGGGGTCACACAGTACTACCCCTTTATTCAAAATAACAATCAAAATAAGATCGGAACATGTCAATGCCCGTAGGAGAAGATCATATAAGCTATCAAAAGAGTGAGTTAACACATTATAAAATCTTATAATCGTAACAAACCATAAGCAGCTCATAAAGATATAATCATGAAAAACATTTTTCTCCGGTTCTATTGGCATATAAAAAATAACCACATATTCGTGGTGTAGTTCTTTATGCAATCGGGTCATCTTAGCCAACATGTTTTCCCCACTCCTAACAAAATTCTCATCTAAATCCCATAATATGTCACCCGAATCTCCACCCAAAAAGTCGTCATCAAATTGCGGGGGCATGGTAAAATCTATGTCGGGTTTAATATAGGACAAGGTGAACAAATCAAAGTCATGAATATATTCTTCATCATAAATTGGAGCACTCACATCAGAAGTAAGAGAGCTAGAATCATCAAGGTTGCTCATATCATCATTTTGACTCAAATCAATATTCGTTGGGGTATCAAAACAAGGAGTATGATTTAAAGTTGAGTTAGTCACTTCTATTTCTCGGGAACTATCAATCAAAAGATCAAGCACATCCCATTTCTTTTCATGATTCAACTTGAAAAATCCACCCTCGCTTTCTACTTGAACATCTATTTGAGTACTTTGATTAAAACTATGAAAGAGACCAACCCAAAAACCTTGACCCTTACATAAAGATGGGTGTTCTACCAAGTATATCTCTAGCCTTTCAAAGTAGTGATGAAGTAATTCATGCTCATGTTGGGGGAAATAAAAACACATTTTCTAATTAAAAGACACAAGACCCGTTAAAAAAAAAAACTGATAAGAAATATTTACAAGCACACAAATAAAACAATTGCCTTCCCCGGCAACGGCGCCAAAATTTGGCTAGACTTGTCGCGAGTCTCCAAATTAACAATTTTATCCACTACAAACTCTAACAATAGCGAGGGTAAGTAGGGGTCGATCCCACAAGGAAGGTCTATGTTTAATGTGTGTTTGTGTAAATAATTCTAATGTAACCAATTAGGGGGTGTTTGTGGTTTTAAATCTAAATCTAACAAAGCAAAATATTAAAAGATTCGAATAAATGAAATTATAAAAAGAAGTCTTGGGTCTTACAATTTCCACAAATGATATAGGTTTGATCATTGACACTTTTAGACTCTATTTACTCTTGAATACTTTGTTGTGAAAACATGATTTTCTACTTCTCCTTATTTTTAGTTGTTCACTGCGAAAAGCGCACATAAACAACCCTTATGGTGATGACAATCTAGTCCAAGCGTATCTAAATTTAATCATGCCATAGGTTATAACTAGAGAAGACAACAAAGAAGAACAAATGCATACACAAGCGGTTCTACACTTTAATTCATATGATTATTATTCTCCTACAATTCAAAAACGATGAAAAGCATACAATTGATGAACAATAGTTGCTACTAATGTCTAGGTAATTGAACAAAAGATTCAAATTCCTAAACTAGCAATAGATTAGAGATAATATAAACTAGGTGATCAAACTAGTAAAAACTATCAATAATCATAATAATTCATATCAAAGACATATGAATTAAAATCCCATAAAATGCTTCTCAACCCATCAAATAATCATCAAAATCACCTTTATTAAACCCTACTAAACTAGACTAATCAGTTCCTGCACGTATTCTCAATTTTTGATATTACTCCTTTGGGCAGGATAAATAACGATGCCCAATATACATGAAGCGATGAAAGAACCGCCTTGACTAAAACAAGTCTCCCCGCATAAGAGAACTTCCTAGCACCAAAAGAGTGAATCCTAGCACATATTTTCTCAACTAGACAGTCACAGTCCTGTTTTTTCAGCCTCGTCGTTTGTATAGGCATACCCAAATAATGAAAAGGCAACGTACCTTCAACAAAACCAAAGGCCTCAATAAATTGTTGTTTCAGAACCTCAGGTACCCCTCCAAAATACACATTAGATTTAGATGGACTAACACGTAGTCCAGACGCCTCTGAAAATGTAGCAAAAGAACGAAGCAGCACCGACATAGATTGAGCATCCCCTTTAGAGAACAGAAGAACATCGTCTGCAAACATCAAATTGGCCAGCTTCATCTTTTTGCAAAGCGGATGATAATTAAAGATATACACTGAAGCAGCATGTTTGAGTGTTCGAGTGAGATAATCCATACACATCGTAAAAAGAAGCGGTGACAGAGGGTCACCTTGACGAAGCCCCCTCTTCCCTTTAAAAAACCCAAACATCTCACCATTAATGGTAAGAGAGTAGCTTGGAGAAGTGACACATTCCATTATCATTTGAATAAAATCAGCCGGGAATTGGAGCTTGATCAGTAGCTCTTCAATAAACTTCCATTCGACAGAATAATAGGCTTTCTGCAAATCAATTTTAATTAAGCACTTCGGGGACGTATTAGGACGACCATACAACCTAATTAAATCCTGGAAAATCAGAATATTTTCTTGAATATGTCTAGATTGAATAAAAGCCCCCTGATTCATATCAACCAACAAGGGTAACACAGTAGCAAGTCTCGAGCAAAGGATCTTAGAGATGGTATTGTAAATCACATTGCAACAAGCTATAGGACGGAACTCCTTCACTGAAGTTGGTCTGGACGATTTGGGTATAAGAACAAGATTGGTAGAATTCAACTGTTTGAGAATCTTTTTGTGCAAAAAGAAATCTTGGACAGCAGCATATGAGAATAATGATTTAAATGAGTTTCATGCTAAACATTTGAAATTAGCTTTTTGTTCAGAAGTACCATAACAGTTGGAAAATATTGTAGTCAAAATCTACAATGAGGACGTCAATCAATACATATATGGTTTAGCAAAGAAAATAGCTCAAAGGTTTTGTCCCAACGGGTTTTCCTAGCAAGGTTTTTAACGAGGTAGCAATATAAGCACATTATTACGCTATAGTCATGATCGTCATTATGGTTGAGATGACAGTTATTTTCGACATATAATGTCATGTCATTTTTGTGGAGAAGAATCATTTTTGTGGAAGTATCAATTGAAATGAAGATCCAAGATTTGTTATGAAATGATTATATTCAGAGTGTGAGTTATCAAATAAATGTGATATCGAAACTGTCATGGATTTCTATTGACCGAAGATTCAAGTCTATTAATTACAATGGGTATTACTTCAACGATCGAGAAGTTATATCAAAGCATGGATCATTTCAAGATTTATCAAGTTATGTCATCATCAGGGGGAGTAACACGCGCAGTACTCTTTTTCCTCAGCTATGGTTTTGTCCCACTGGGTTTTCCATGGAAAGGTTTTAACGAGGCAGTTTTGCTATGCGTGTTTGAAGATTAGTGTACTCTTTTCCTAACCTAGTGTTTTCCCACGAGGTTTTTCTAGGAAGGTTTTTAACGAGACACCTTCTTCAGTGATGGACATCCAAGGGGGAGTGTTATGAAATATTATAGTATTATATTATATGGATGTCCATATCTTATGATATCTTAGAGTGTTTCATCTTATGGAAACTCTACCTCATTGTATATGTATATATACCCCTCATAATGGAATGAGAACATACTTTCGTCTCTCTTACTTTCTCTCTATAATTATCTCTTGTCTTTATTTTACAACATATACCAATTTGTCTAGCATGTTTTAGTATTGAAAGATCTTAAAAATTATATATTGATACAATTATACCAAAGTGTCTTGCTTATGAGTTATGACGCATATTATCCTTCACAAGCTGAACTTGGATATGTCTCTCTCACAACAAAGCAAACGGAGAAAATGGAGCATTCTACGGATATTGCCACTTGCATTATGTAAAAGAGTCACTATCCATTTTCAACTTGTTACAAATAGTCTCCATTTTCAATGAGAATTTATGTAACTATATAGCCGTGTATAAAAATGGTTAATTAGTGGAGGCTCCTTCCCTTGTTAGAAAATTTGAGCAGGGAAAATTTGAGAGATGATTTATTCTTTTAGTTTAATGAGATTTTTTTCACTTTTTCAAATTTGGGGAACAAATAGTATCCTCGGGAAACTACAAAGTATTAAATTGGGTTATTTTATGAGAATAATTCAACCTAAGGTATCTCTTCTTATATTAATTTATTCTAGTGTTTAACTGAGAAAAATCTCATCTTTGACATTATTTAATTTGTATTGATCTCTTAGAAGGGTTGCCGGTTAAACCGGTTACTTTTACTCGTAAACTCTTTCATTTTAATGAAAAACAAAAATATTACTCAAGATTATTTCGCTTAATCAATCAAGAACCCTAAATTATTTTCCCCGGCCCCAAGTTAATTCTTCACCACTAACTTATCTTTCTCAAATTAATTTTTCCCCAAATCAAAACTTCAAAACATTTTATTGTAACAAATCTTTATCATCTTTATCTCTCATCCAAAAAAATATCTTCAACCCTACCACAAACATTCATCATCAAATTTGTATAAATATATGCATCTTGTTCAAGTACATAAACAACCATCGATCTCCCCAAATCTTTGTCCATCTCCTTTCAACAATCTGGGTTCACCAAATCGTTAAAAAAATTTGGGTTCACTCATAGCTGGAAAAAATAACACATGTGACCATAAACATTTCATAATGTATGAATATAGTCAAAATCAAACAATTATGGTGTTATTGTTAGATGGCTCGTCTCAGAGGTAGTGGGGGAATGTGGGTTACACTGAAAGAACCTGACAATTTACGATGTTGTATCGATCTCTCAGTCAGCTTTCATTAGTCATCATCAATTCTCATCAACCATGAATGCCACCATTTTAAACGTTATCTTACACCACTCCACTATTTTTGGGCGTGTTGATAATTAAACCAACCAAAAATCTGGGTTTAAAGGTAGGTTTTCAATCGATTGGGGTTTGTTGATAAATTCCCCAAAAAATTGGGTAAATAAAACGATTTCTGGCTCTGCCCCTCCAAAAAATCGATTAAATCTGTTGAAATTAAAATCGATTAAAGACGGTGGGGCCGATTATTTGAGGCTGTCGAGGATTAAATCAATCGTTTTGTCTAGTACCTTTGAGTTTCTTAATCTATTTGTGTTTCTTTTGGGGATTATTTGATTTGGGTTTGATATTGGTTATTACATGAGAATGAAGACAAAGAAAGTATAAAGAAGAATCAGAAAAAAAGAAAAAGTAAAGGGAAAAAGAAAAAAACATGACCTATTGGAAAACCGACATTAATAGGTTAATTATGGGTTCGGTTCACTATAAGTTAAATGTGATCAAAGATGAGATTATTCCCAGTTAAACACGAGGATAGATTAACCTGAGAAGATGGGATATAGGATGGATTACTTACATGAAATAACCCAATTAAATATGCACTAAGTCTCCGTCGTGAAGAGTATATCTGTTACAAGTTTGTGACGGGTTAAATATCATTCACACGGATAGATAAAACATAAGCAAAGTGTCTTGTTTGTGACGAATAATAGATATTATCCGTCACAAGCTGAAGACGGATGTTAGACCCTAAAAATAATTATTTTTGTCACTTGACACGTGGCAACATCCCAATGGTTGATCTCTTGAAGGAAAGATCGCTGATGTGGCATCCCCCAACCACAAGATCAAAATGAAAGAACCACAAATAACCCAAACAAACACAAAAGCGATATATGAAGTACAATGCAAGTGGATGGGGGAGTAGCGTACCAAGGGAGCCCAAAGCATGCTAAATATAGCTAAATACCAAATATGTTCATAAAATGGAGAAAAGGAAGCATAAGCATAAAAGGCAAAGTCTGGAACCATAAAAAAGACAAGCAGTAGGGCATAGACCAACGGTCACTACCCAGTTAGAAGATTATAAATAATAGGACCCAATACACTAGAAAGAGATCTGAGAACACTCATCTCACTAAAATACTCTTTCTTTCATCATCTTTGTAACAATGTCGACAATACAAGGTCGATTTCTATAGTAAATTTGGTGGAACACCGATTTCTTCGCGGTTTTTCCCATATGAGTTTTCTGCGTCACCAAAGATGGTTTTTCTCGTCTCATGTTATCCCTACTTGCTAAATTAAGAATATAACACCCAAATACACCAAATCATCACCTAAGATCATTATAACCCGAATTAACAACTTTGTTAATTTTTGACCAAAGCAACGGATATGTCTCTCTCACAACAAAGCAAGCGAGAAGACAAGTGGAAGGAAATTGAGCATTTCATGGGTAGTATTACTCGCATTTTGTGAGAGGGTCAATATTCGTCTTTAGCTTGTGACGGATATTCCCCGTATTCAACGAGAATTTGTGAAACAAAAGTTATACGTACGAGGTAGTACTTAAGGAGTTACAAATAACTTGTCTTTGTCTATCGAAATAGAATTTATTTGATCTGTCATAAGCTTGGGACGGATTCTACTCATCATATAACAGAATTTGTGTTAAATATAATACTTTTTTTTTTTTATCTAAACCAAAGAAAATAATTCTTTTTGCGTGATCTTTGAGGGGGTACTTGGACCTTTTTTTTATTCATATATACATACTCCTTCCTACCCATTCAAAGTGTCCCATTGAACATTTTCGTCTATTCATCAAAGTGTCTCGTTGTCCATTTTAGTAAGTTTTTTACCAATTTTTTAACATTCTAACCTTATTAATTTTCATTTATTACTCACTCACCCACCCATTACCCTACTTACTTTATACAAACCATAACACCCTCTCTCCAATCTACATACCCCTACTCAATCAAAATATTAAACAACTAATATCTCATAAATTTTGTCATTTCATAACAATGAGACACTTTAAATGGGTAAAAGGGAGTATAATTCTTTTGTATAATAAATAAAATTTAATACGACTTTTTCTCAGCAATTGTGTGTACAGGTATTTTGTGAGACAAAATGGTATCCGTCACAAGTTTGTGACGGAAACAGCCGTCAAAAATGAGAATTTGTGTTGTGTGTATGTTCGGCCATTCAAAGTTCCATAATTTTAATAATATTTTACCAAAACATTTGAAATTTGTTACCATAAACTGAATGTTATATTTTTTGTCACGAGGGAACTTGTAATTCAACTTATGGTGACATTCTCGAATTTAATAAGGCATGGATTCACGTCAAAAATGTTCTACCGGAATTTTTTTGGGGGGATTAAATCTGAGAATTTTACGCAAGTTTTAACTACTAGACTTTACTGAAAAAAGTGTTGAACTCCATTAATGAAGGTTTGGAGCTTTTAGCTCAACTCAAGGCAAAATAAAAGTGAGATATTATTGACTGATAATTAGTATTCTGTTATGTACATATGCTTATATACCAGAGTTAGTTACATTACATGAGAGTTTTTTACATGACAGCTTGTCATGAGTTGTTATAACAAAATTCTGTTATTTCCTGCCAACTTCCATTAGCTCATGTCTTCAACATCCCCTCCTCAAGTTGGACTTGGGGTGGAATCAACAAGTCCCAACTTGGACACAAAATAGAAATGTTGTTGTTCTCCTAGAGCTTTTGTGAACACATCAGCAATTTGAGAATGTGTTGATACATGTTCAGTCCGTATAAACCCTTCTTGTACTCTTTCACGAACATAGTGACAATCAAGTTTGAGGTGTTTCTTCCTCTCGTGGAATACAAGGTTGGCAGAGATGTGTTGAGAAGCCTTGTTATCATAGTGAAGTGTAAGAGGCAAAGGAATAGACACTTGCAGTTCCTTCATCAACTCATAGATCCAAACCAGCTCACTAGAAGTTTGACTCATACTTCTATATTCTGCTTCTGCTGTATATTTGCTAACTGTAGCCTATTTCTTAGCCTTCCAAGATATGAGATAAGAACCAAGAAAAACACAGTAGCATGTTAATGATCTTCCAGTGTATGCACAAGTTCCATAATCAGCATCACAGTAACTTTCACTAGTAGAAAAACATCTATTTGCGACTATCTATTTGAGGCATTTTTGGCAAACAGCAGCAAATAGAAAATAAATTTATTTATTTTTTTCAAAAGTATACACAACTTATTTGAGGCGTTTTATGTTAAAACGCAACAACTATAACATATGAGGCGTTTATGTCATAAACGTAGCAAATAAGATTTCAATGGTATTTTCGAATCAAATTACTAGTTCCAATATCCTATAATTTTTGTTTGATTTTATTTAAGGTTATGTTTATTTGAAAGATGCTATGTTTGCAACCCTCTGAACGGTTAACTGCCCATCAAGTGCTATGTAAGTTGTACGCTTTGTTGGTTTATGTGTTCAATTGAAAGGCTTTGTTGTGTGTGGATTTTTGTTTCCCGTTAATGTTTGTGGGTTGTTGCTCTAACAAATGTCAATTACTATGTTTAGGTCATCCTTGGATTTGCGAAAGTGGAGTTGCACCAGATGGTTTTGACGGTATATCTCTTGTATAAATTTGACTTCCTATTTTTATTGAAACTTTTGGAGATGCAATATGTTATTAATTCCCGAGGCTTCATTTCGTTCTGTTTGGGACATCGTTGATAGTCTTTTAGAGTAATACTTTGTTCGTTAATCATTTCCGATTTGTTTTCAGCTGATATATTCATCACAATTGTATATAGAGAATTACTTAGAGAAAAAGATGAGGGAAAATGAAGTTAACCTTCCGTTCTTTGTCTAATACTTTCTTCGTTAATCATTTCCGATTTGTTTTCAGCTGAAATATTCATCACAATTGTATAGAGAGAATTACTTAGAGAAAAAGATGAGGGAAAATGAAGTTAACCTTCCGTTCTTTGTCTATTTTTTACAGGTAATAGCTGAAAGCTTGTCAGAGGAAAAAATCGCTGGATTGAGAGAAAGGTTTCAGTCAATGGATACTGATAACAGTGGTGCAATAACATTTGAGGAACTTAAAGCTGGTCTAAAAAGATACGGTTCAAACCTCAAAGATACACCCATTTAGTCTCGTACTACATCTTTTCGATCTTCATTATTCGGTATGTTTCTTTTCTGAATTCCATTTTTGTTTTGTTTTTTAATTTGTAATTTATAATCGATTGATTGATTCACATATAGTATGTGAAAATGTGAATTGTGAAATATAATATGTGCACTTCCATTTGTTGTTAATGAGTAATGACAAGAATTTTGCAGATTTCAAACAACTGATCAACTGGTTCAAACAACGATAATTGATGGATCATCAATTTTTTGTTTTCTGTCAATATTATAATAAGATTGTTATTAACTTGTTATTGAATAACAAAGGATTGTCTTCATTTGTTCACATTTTGCACCAAAAGCCTTCATTTTTGTATTGTTGTGTTTGATTGTAAAATATCGTGTTTTGATTGGCCCAGGGATAATAGTTACCCCCAATCCAACCTTGATAGATGTATTTTTCAACCCTTCTAAGTTCTGACTGAGCTGGAGAGAGGGGATTAATAATTTGTGAGTGTTGGTTCCTCTTTTACCAGAAGATTGTCTGCCTTAACTTTTGGATTTTTTATGTCCTGAGATCTGTGAGATTTACTGTTTGTCTGTACTTCTGTAGCGGGTTTGGCTCTGCAATTGAGTCTTGCTGTATTCAGCTGTCGTACTTGAGATAGCTGCGAATTAGAACCACAACTAGTAGAGCGGTTATTAAGACCCCTTCAAATAACGGACCCTTGCTTCTCAGACTGGTATTCTAATGTCCTTCAGAGTTTGCTGCATTTGTATCAGTCTGAACCAACTCATTAGCATTCTTTGAAGACCTGTACTCATTAGCAATCTTTGGAGGTGGTACGTTTGATGTTTCAGGTACTGTTTTGTCCATTCTTAAACTCTGCTTATTGTTTTTGAGATTCATACCATATGCCATGTTTTTTTTTTATCTGGATTAATCATAATTGTCCTTTAGTTCTGTAATCTAAAATATTGTCTTCTAATCATATTGATTGTATATTCATTTGACGCAGTTCTTGAGGTTGGTGATGGTGTATTTGAAGTACTTTCAACCTCCGGAGATACCCATTTAGGCGGCGACGATTTTGACAAGGTTAGTTATTTTGCTTTGCTCTTTTTCTACAGCTTCATGTTTCCCTCTTGTTACTTCTTATAGTGAATTCTATGGTGCCTGTTTGAATAACTTCCTAATTTCTTGACAAAATAGAGGATTGTTGATTGGCTGACTACTGAATTTAAAAGGAATGAAGGCATTGATCTCCTGAAAGACAAGCAAGCGCTTCAACGTCTTACAGAGACAGCTGAGAAAGCGAAGTTTTTTGTATGTGTTGATTGGCTGGCTACTGACTTAAATTAGTTTCTAACGAATATCTCTTCGACGACGGAGGTTTGTCGCCCAACATATTCTTATATTGATCTCGCTCCCGAGGGCTCCCGGCCAAAGGAAAAAGAGAGACTCCTTTTGTTTTTGATTTGAAGGAAAGGGCGCTCTCATCACCAGAGGAAACTACTTGAATAGAAGGGAAAATTCATGAAAGATAATTAGAGGAACGAAAGGCGGGGAAGATCTCATGTATGAGCATGCAGATGAAATTATAGATCCATCCAGCAAGGCCGAAACAGTTGAGACCATAAGTAGTTCTTCTAGTATTTAATTGTATTTGGAAGAAGTTTTACCAACTGGCGTGGCTGCTGCTTTCCTCTCCCCAGCGTCTTAAGCATTGTATAGTTTTTTGTGTTATTTAGAATGATTACAAAAATGATGTAAGGTTCACTTGTGGAAATATACATTTGAGAGTTATTATATTTAAGTAACTTGTTTAAATAATTTCATTTGCAAAAAAAAAAAAAAAAAAAAAAAAAATTTAATACCTATTTGCGGCGTTTTTCTCAAAAAACGCCTCAAATAAAGGACCTATTTGCGGCGTTTTTGAGAAAAACGCCTCAAATAGAGTTTTCTATTTGCGGCGTTTTTTAAGAAAAACGCCTCAAATAACCTCTTATTTGCGGCGTTGTTTTTTCGCCTCAAATAATTTTTTCTATTTGCGGCCCCCTTATTTGCTGCTACACTAAAATCGCCGCAAATGACCTCATTTTTGACGCCTCAAATAAGTATTTTTCTACTAGTGTTTGTATCAGAAGATCAGAGGATGAAGGGTAGAAAAGACCCAAATTAACTGTATTTTTCAAGTATATAATCAAGTGCAGGGCTGCCTGCAAGTGAGGCAACCTCGGTTGAGCCAAGAATTGGCTTAATTGTTGGACATTATAACATATGTCAGGACGTGTGTGATTCAGATACAGTAATCGTCCCACAATTCTCTTGTAAACTTCTGCCTCCTCTAATATCTCCCCTTCATATGTTGACAATCTAAATCCTTTTGGTAAGGGAACTTTGCAGGAATGCACTCTTCCATCTGACTGTCTCTGAGTATGTCAAGAATATATTTCCTCTGGTTCAGAAGAATTCCTGCAGAGGATCTTGCCACTTCTATCCCAAGGAAATACCTTAGTTCACCCAGGTCCTTTATTGTAAATGCCTTGTCTAAGAGCTGCTTAATGGCAATAATATGCTCTTCATTGTTTCCAGTTACCACCAAATCATCTACATATACAACAATAATGGTGAAGTCATCATTCTTATCCCCCTTTGTGAAAAGAGAATAATCAGATTTTGCTTGTTTAAATCCTTGCTTGGCCAAAAATTTAGACAATTCAACATTTCATTGTCTTGATGCTTGTTTTAATCTATATAGAGATCTTTTAAGTAAACAAACATCATCGGATTTTTCAACTGTATATCCCTCTGGTTTGACCATGTAGACCTCCTCATCTAAGAAACCATGGAGGAAAGCATTATTGATGTCAAGCTGATGCAACTTCCACCCATAAGCAGCAGCCAATGCTATTACAATTCTAATAGTTGTCAGTTTAGCAACAGGACTAAATGTGTGTTTATAATCCTTTCCTTTTATTTGATTGTATCCCTTTGCCACAAGCCTTGCCTTATACCTCTCAACAGTCCCATCAGGTTTAAACTTAATCTTAAAAACCCATTTGGCTCATATGGCCTTCTTTCCTTGTGGTAAAGTGGTGAGAACCCAAGTCTCATTTCTTTCTAAGGCTAACAATTCCTGATTCATGCCATTGAGGGTCATTTTTTGCTTGACTATAAGTGGAAGGTTCATACAATGTCAAGGTATTATGTAAAGAGTGTTGGAAATCTTCTAAATAACCACTTAAGTCAATGACAGTTGCTGCAATGTTGCTGTCTTGACAGTTTGTATTATTTGAAACAACTCCATTGTTGATATTTAGAACAGAAGGTGGAATACCCTTACAGACAAATCCCTTCAATTTGGAAGAGACATGCCTCACTCTATCAGATTTCCTGGGATTAGTAATATTATTTGGTATATTATCAGAAGAAATTTCTAAAGTCTGTATATTATTTTCTGAAGTTTCAATATTATTTTAAATATTATTTTCTGTACTTTGATCAATATTATTATGAGATATTTGAGTTGTATCATCAGAATTTGTTGTTTTTTGAACATTTGCATTCGGAATAACATCATTATTTTCACCAGTTGAAACATCAATTTGTCTTTGCATTGAGATTGACTGTTTCTTGAGGAATTGAGGATGAACATCCTTGTTGTATCCAGGAGTAAATAGAAAAATAGTCTCCCTGAACACAACATCCCTACTTAGCACAATCTTGTGAGCATCCAAGTCGTACAACCTGTACCCCTTCTGGTTAAAAGGATAACCCAACATAATGACCTCAATGCTCTTTCTTCAAGTTTGTTAGTGTTCTTTTGTGCAACATAGCACAAACAGCCAATGGTTCTAAGGTAACTATAGTCAGGAACCTTCCCAAACAAAGCTTCATGAGGTGTTTTCCATTTTAGATTGACAGTGAGCATTACATTGATCAAATGAGTGGCTGTAAGGATCAATTCTCCCCCAAATCTTTTAGGAAGATAACCGTAAATTCTCAATGCCCTTGTTGTTTCCAACAAATGTCTATACTTCCTCTCAATTCTTCCATTTTGTTGAGGATTACCAGGTATAGATCTTTGATGGATTATCCCATTACTAGACAGTACAATTATTGATTACACTCATATTGTAGAATTTCACCACCATTATCACTTCTAATACCCTTGATAGTGGTTCCAAATTGATTTTTAACATAAGCTAAGAAATGGCGTAATGTATCAGATAAAACAATTTTGTCCTTGAGTAGAATGGTCCATGTGACTCTAGTAAAGTCATCAACTATGGTGAAAAAGTATGAATGCCCCTCCTAAAGATTTCTTTCTATATGGTCCCCACAAGTCTATATGCAATAACTGAAAAGGAAATTTTGTGACAGAAGTACTAATAGAAAAGGGAACTTTATGATGTTTGGCTAATATGCACGCTTCACAATGAAATGTTTGTCTATTAAAATTTGTGTCAGGCATTACATGCTGTAAAGCATTCAGAGATGAATGACCTAGCCTACTGTGTAACATCAAAATGTCATCAGAATGCACAATAGCAGACAAAAGAGTTTTATTACATTTATTTGAGATATTACTACTATAATGCTTGAAGCTTGAATTGAGCTAATATATTCCAGCATTTCTCCCGCCAGTACAGATGAGCTATATTTTGGTCATAATTTTCATTGCCTTTTCCTCATTTTTGGTCCCGTTTCGACCTCGTTTTGCGTGCCTTTGCTCGATTTTATGCCCATTGCCTCGACTATTCCTATTTGGTTCCCATTTTGTAGGTATTGTGGCGGGAGCGAAGAAACGGGAGCAAATGAGACGATTTTGGAGCGAAATGTGAAGAAATAATGAAGAAAGTGATCCAGGCCCTCTCAGCCGGTCCCAGACCGGGAGCCGGTGGGCCGGCTTGGAGCATTGACTTGACTTTGGGCGAAAATTGGAAGAAAGTTACAGGAATCTCAAGCCTGTTTCTTAGCCGGTTCTGAGCCGGCGGCCGGTAAATCGGCTAATGATCATGCCTTTTTCAAATATGTGTCAAAGTTTCAGACCCTTAAGAAAAGACTCCCAGCCGGCGGCCTACCGGCAGCCGGCCCACCGATTGGCTGTACCTGTGTATGTTGAAGAAAAGAAGAAAAAGTCAGAAGTGTAATTTCGCATCCCCAGCCGGTACCCGACCGACAGTCGGCCGGTCGGCTGAAAGTCGTGCATCATTGAAGAATTTTTCAGAAGTCCGTGTTTTGACTCTTAGCCGGTCTCAGACCGGCAGTCGGTTGGCCGACTGAGAGTCATTTCTCAGATTTTCGCGCACTATATAAACCCGCACTTAGTCTATTTTCATTTACGCATTTTTTACATAACTTTCACGCATCCCTAGGGTTTTCTACTGTTCAATTGTTCTTCTTTTACATTCAAAAACACTACTCAAAATCATAATCTTTATTTAGTTCATAGAATCTTTTAGTGAATCTCTTAGTTTATCATCCTTAGTTGGTTCTTATCTCTTTCATTAGTTTACATTTGGGATTTGGTTGTAATTTGGAGGGTTTGAGAAGACTCTTCTTTTGTAATCAAAGCTCTTCCCTTTAATCAAGTTATTGGTATAATCTTTCCTCTCTTTACTTAGTTATTCCATTTTTTTAAGTTTTCTTTGTTCATTTGCTTACTTTTATCATAATCCAACATGTTTAGCATTTACTCATCAATTTTTTACATGTTTGCTTTAGTTATGTGTGAGTAGTTCCCTTACTAGGGTTAGGGGCGTGCTTTGGTTTGTTGGTAGTTATGAATCTTGCTTAGGGTTAGGCTTGGGTTCTCTTCTTTGCTAGGTTTTCACTATATGCATGTTATATGTTTGATGAAATGCCTCAACGACGGTTGGGCATGATTCTTATTGTTGTTTGGCTTTGAAGATAGTCTAGGGCTTTCATGAACATGTATGTACGTTGAGTTAACCTTGTTTGTAGCGAGAGCTAGGATAGGGTTCGACTTTAGGTGAGTCAAATCGATAGACGAGACAAACCTAGGCCTAATATAGAGGAGACCTTAGACCCTTTTGCATGTTTTGTTACCAACCTACCTTAGTAACCCCGACACTCTAGTATCTTTTATCCATCGGCTTAATCTTAATATCTTTACTTTCATTGCTCTTTAGGTGTTAGTCGTTTCTTTCACAAAACCCTATTACCCTCGACTTAGGCTTGAATTAGTTACAAACTATTCGATCGTCCCCACCATCTTCGTGTTCGACCCCGAATTACATATTACTTGCTTTCGGGTTTTAAAAATTTGTTTGATGCCGGTAGTGTTGGGGCTGGTGTCCTTGACAGTTAGTACAATGACTTACTAAATCTCTTAAAGGATCACAAGGGCATACTTTTGTATTATTATCAGTTGATCCACGTTTATCAATAACGGTTGGCTTGCTAGATAAGTTTGACGTTATTGTCATACGGATGGCGGTGGTCAACTGGTCCCTATACGTCACACCTATAGGACACGTTTGAGAGATGTGAAGGTATGAAAATACAGTCACATTTATGCCGGATATGACTAAACAGTTAGTCAGAGGTATTGACTATTAAATTAGTCAATGAGATGTTGAGATTATTATTTAATACGGATTAAATAATTTTAGCTGATACGGATTACATGATTAATTCGTAAATTAAATATAAACGGTTATATTTAATTAAATATTATATTCGCATATTAATATAAACAGTTATATTAATTTGGGTAATTATACAATATCGTAATTTTATCAGACCATTATTAATACATCGACTACATTAATATCTGATAACACGTATACGATTTATAATAAAAATTCCGCGAATAACTTATAGCTAAATGGGTCGAATGACGCAAAGGAATAAGGTAAGAGTGGAAAAAACCCACCCTTACCAAAAGACCATTCGGCCGACCCTATGGCTACATAAGGAGAGTCTTTCTCCTTATGTCAGAGACTGGTGATTTATTATTCTCACAATTAGGGTTTTGAGAACATTCTTTTCCCAAAACTCAGATCTCACATCTAAAACCTCAAAAGGCTCTCCCCATATTGCAAGGCAATTGGAGAGTATTTTCTAGCACACGCGGCATCATCTCAATCAAGTCTTGGGTGCAAGTTATAGGAGGGAATTCACTTTAATTCCTGTTCTTAGGCCATAAGCACAAAGGACCAAAGGTTGATTTCTTTTTCATGCTTTTAATTAACTTATGACTATAAACACAATTGTATGTTTCATTATAATCCTGCAAGTTTGGGGCGAATACATGCTTTATTCCCCACAAGTGGTACCAGAGCCAGGCCATGAAAATCTTACCTTTGTGTTTTTCGTAAGTTTTAAAACCTGAAAAATCGTCTTCTGCCGCTAAGTCGGTCGATCGACCCCCCGATGCGGTCGGTCGACCGCCTCCTGCGTGTTTTTCTGTTTCGACAGTTTATCTTTTGTGAGAAATCGTGTTCAGAAACTCGGTTTCGTGTTTTGTGGTCGGTCGACCTGTTTTTCGGGTCGGTCCTGCTTTAAAAAAAAAAAAAAAAAAAAAAAAAAAAAAAAAAATTCGTCAGGTGGTCGGTAGACCTGTTTTTTCGGTCGGTAGACCACCCCTGTAACAGACTCGTTTTTTTTATTTTCCGAAAATAACATGTTTTATTTTCACATGGCCTTTAGTAATATACTATATACGGAAATAGTATATTATTAATTTTGTGAAACGGTTTCACCCTCGTTTGATACATATTATTTTAAAACGATTTAAAATAATAGGATTATAAACTTGTTAAAATTAAAGTGGTTAAAACGGTATAATCACATAATTTTAATCCTAAAAGGTGGTTTGGTAAAAATTTGTTAATCATAATAACAGTATTATGTCATGTATGAATTTTAATTTAGTTGATGCATTTTATTTATCGTCTTATTGAATGTCTAATGAATGCTTTCAATAACGTATTTAATTTTGCAAACAGTTGTAACTTAGTGTGGCCTTAGAAGATTGTGTCACCGTAATGATGGGACACAGTCTTGCTTGTAATCTTGAGATCTTGAATCTCCGTTTTGCGTTTTTGCCATGTAATTACTTTTGTATTTAAATTAGAATGTATCTAGGACTACTTTTGTAATTTAAATTAGTAATTTTGTGAAGACCAAAGACAAGACGGAGACCGGATGCTCACTCCCGCTGCAAGGACCAAGATGGAACATCAAGACAAGCTTCTAGGGTCCAACGGTGGATTCCAAGTTGTTTTATGTTTATTTTGGTAGGATAGGCCACACTAGGACTTTTTATTTACGTTTATTGCTTTCATTTTATGCTTTCATCGATAATAGCTTGCATCATACTCCGCCTAAAACCAAACCACCTATAACATGCCTGAAAACTGACTCATGTAGAGGTTGCGCGTTAGTTTTCGGTGACAATACAGATGTCACATGTCAATTGCAAAGCCATCACTTTATTTCATTCATTCACGAATATGCTAGATTTTAGTTCACTTAATATGAATAAATATAAGTCGATGGGGTCTTCCTCGTATAACCAAAAATTGAGAATAGTCTTTATAAATCAGCCTCCCATGAATCCCTTCTTCGTCGGTAGGCATAATATGACCCCTTCTACGTCGGGTAAGTGGGAACAGATGATTTATTTTATCTCAACATCATGGTCACTCGATACTATCTAGTGACTGAGATGGACTAATAGATAGGATTTACGGAAATCTATCGACCAAGAGTTCCAACGATTGGAATTAGCCAAACTGTGGGCTTATCAATATACGGAAATTGAGTCTTGGGATCGTTTATATAATTCTTGAGGGAGATCAATTATATAAATGCATGAGTCTACGAGTTTAAATTCGATTTTATATAGACTTAAATCACAACAATAAGTTGCTTATATGGTTTTGTTTTATCTTCTTTTTCAGTCTAGAACACGATCATTTAAACTGCTGTATAACTAAATGGCTGGTGAAGACCCAATGCCAAGTGCCAAGCTAGCACGTGAATCCTGGCTAAAGGCCTTCATGGACTCCATGAATCAGTCCACAAGACTGAGGAATGATGGGTCAAACTTCTCTGACTGGGAGGCAGCACTACGGAATGCTGCCATTGCTGACGGAAAGCTCAAGTACTTAACTGAGCCCATTCCGCCACACCCAGGAACTGGAGCTAGAGCTAACGAGGTTCGCGCTCATAGCGACTTCGTCATGGAAGCAGGTGCGATAAAGAACGTACTCATCTATGCAATGGAATCAAATTTGCAAAGACGCTTCATATCCCATGGTGCAAACAAGATTTTCACCACGCTCTCTAACGAATTCTCCAAAGCTCCGAGAATCGTTTCTTATGAGCATACATGTCGCTTCTTTGAGGCGAAACTCCAGAAGGGCCAAGCTGTTAGCCCACATATTCTCAACATGATTGAGAATATCGAGAAACTGGAGACCCTTAACTGCAAGATCAGTGAGAACATAATCGTTGATCGTATGCTTCACTCGCTTAGCTTCATGATGGGTTCGCCCTCTTAAGGGCCAACTACTACATGAACGACATGAAGAAGACTCCTCATGAGCTCCACTCCCTTCTCGTACAGACTGAGAAGGATCTGAAATTAAGTGGGAGCATGAAGCAGGATGTTCTCATGATCTCCAGTAAGGGAAAGGGTAAAGGGAAGGCTAAAGCTCAGGGCGACCTAGCAGTAGGTAAGCCCAGGTTCAAGAAACCAGGATTTACTAAGAGTGGGCCAGGTGAGTCAAGCAACTCACAGGGCAAGACAAAGGGCAAGGATACTAGCATGGAATGTCACCATTGCCACAAGACTGGGCATTGGAGGCGCTCCTGCCCCGTGTATCGGGAGGACATTAAAGCAGGCCGCGTTACTCCTGTTTGTATGTCTTCTTCTTCTTTTATTCACATGATTGAGATTAACCATGCAAGTTGCGGAACTTGGGTACTTGATACTGGTTGTGGTTCTCATCTATGTAATCATGTGCAGGGCCTCCGAAACCAAGAACCCCTAATCAAGGGTGAGGTGGACCTGCGTGTCGGGAATGGAGCACGTGTTGCTGCAGTCTCGAAGGGAACATACGTGATCCAGCTTCCAAGTGGATTCGAGTTATTTTTATATAACTGTTATTATGTTCCTAGTTTGTCCAAAAACATTATTTCAGTTTCTGCACTTGACAAACTCGGCTTTTCATTTGTAATAGAGAATAATAGCTGTATTTTCTCCTTACACAATATGATTTATGGCAAGGCAGTTTCCATGAATGCAATTTATGTTTTAGATCAAACCACCGAGATATTACATGTGAATAATAAAAGATTAAAGGTAGGTGACAAAGATCAAACTTACTTATGGCATTGTCGTATGGGACACATAAATGAGAAACGCGTAAAACAGCTCATACAGAACGGAGCTATCTCGCCCTTTGATTTCGAATCATATGGCACGTGTGAATCATGTCTCATCGGAAAAATGACTCGTATTTCCTTCAAAGGTGTTGGAATGCGCGCTGCCGACCTATTAGGACTCATACATACCGACGTATGTGGCCCTATGTCGATCAACGCACGAGAAGGCTATAGGTATTTCATCACTTTCACGGATGATTTGAGTAGATATGGCTATGTCTACTTGATGAAACATAAAAGTGAATCCTTTGACAAGTTCAAAGAATACCAGAATCGGGTACAGAACCAGCTGGGTAGAAAGATTAAAGCACTACGTTCGGATCGTGGTGGTGAGTATCTTTCACACGAGTTTGATCAACACCTTAAAGACTGTGGCATCGTGCTACAGTTAACTCCACCTGGAACACCACAATTAAATGGTGTGTCCGAACGGAGAAATCGGACTTTACTTGATATGGTTCGATCCATGATGAGTCACACCGTCGTGCCTGATTCATTGTGGGGCTATGCTCTTTTATCGGCCGCTCTAATACTTAACCGAAGTCCGTCTAAAGCTGTAGACAAGACTCCATACGAATTATGGAAGGGAACGGTCCCTAACTTGTCCTTTATTCGGGTTTGGGGCTGCGAGGCTTATGTCAAGTGGAGACACGAGGATAAGCTCGGCCCGCGATCGGTCAAGACATACTTTATAGGTTATCCAAAGGGAACTTTTGGTCATTACTTCTACTCGCCAACCGAACAACGTGTTTTTGTTGCGGCTAGTGCGACGTTCTTAGAGAAAGAATTTCTCGAGAACAAGTCGAGTAATAGAACCTTCGAGTTATCGGAGGTTCAAGAACCAACTGCCGAGCAACCATTGGAGGAAACAGTTCCTTCAACCGAGGCTGCGGTAGATATTCCTGAGGAACCTAGGAGGTCGGGAAGAGTCTCTATTCCTCCGGACAGATACATTGGTATGGTCGAGGAACATGATACAGATGACGTCTTACTCCTAGAGGGTAATGAACCCACAACCTATAAAGGTGCCATGACTAGTTCTGACTCAAAGCTATGGCTAGAAGCCATGCAATCCGAGATGGACTCCATGTATGAGAACAACGTGTGGGATCTTGTGGACCTACCTGCAAAGGTACGTCCCCTTCAATGCAAATGGCTTTACAAGATAAAGCATGCCGTGGAAGGACAACAAGATATCCACAAGGCTAGACTAGTTGCTAAAGGTTTCACTCAAGTGCCAGGCTTGCACTATGATGAGATCTTTGCACCCGTAGTCCTGCTACGTTCCATTCGGATTATCTTAGCGATCGCCGCATTTCATGATTATGAAATATGGCAAATGGACGTTAAAACCGCCTTCTTAAACGGTTATTTGGAGGAAGAGTTGTACATGGTACAACCCGAGGGTTTTATCGATCCAGCACATCCTAAGAAAGTTTGCAAGCTTAAGCGTTCCATCTATGGACTTAAGCAAGCATCGCGGAGTTGGAATCATCGCTTCGACCAAGTGATAAAAGAGAATGGGTTCATTCGATCAGTCGAGGAACCGTGTCTCTATATCAAGTCGAGTGGGAGCAAGATTGTATTCCTAGTACTGTATGTCGATGACATACTCTTGATTGGGAATGACATACCTCTCTTATCTTCGGTTAAAGCATGGTTGAAAAACCATTTCCAGATGAAAGATCTGGGAGAGGCACAAAGAATTTTGGGCATCCGTATCTACAAGGATAGATCACGACGGATGTTGTCTCTCAGTCAGGAGTCTTATATAGATAAGATTCTAGAGAGATTCAGCATGACGAACTCCAAGAAGGGGTTCGTTCCTTCCTATGACTCCTGGGCTTCACTTGAGCAAGACTCAAGAAGCTAAGTCATTGGAAGAGAAAGAGCGCATGAGTCGGATTCCTTATGCTTCGGCAATAGGATCGATCATGTATGCCATGATATGCACACGTCCAGACGTTGCATATGCATTGAGTATGACTAGTCGATTCCAAGCTCATCCAGGTGAACAACACTGGATGGCCGTGAAAAACATTCTTAAGCACCTACGGAGGACTAAAGATTGGGGATTGACTTATGGAGGCGACTCAACGCTCTGCGCCACGGGTTACGCAGATGCTAGCTTCCAAACGGATCGAGATGACTCGAAATCTCAATCTGGATTCGTTTTTACTCTTAATGGTGCTGCTGTCAGCTGGAAAAGTTCTAAACAGAGTGTTACAGCAGATTCTACGACTGAGTCCGAGTACTATGCCGCCTCAGAAGCAGCTAAGGAAGCAATATGGATGCGTCAATTCTTACAAGGACTATCAGTAGTGCCTAGTTCGAATGACCCAATCACCGTTTATTGTGATAATAACGGTGCCATCTTCCAAGCTAAGGAGCATAAGTCTAGCAACAAGGCTAGGCATGTACAACGGAAAGCTCATCTAATCAGAGATTACGTGGAGCAAAAGGAGATTTTTATTGATAAGATCGCTACGGATGACAACATAGCTGATCCTCTCACAAAAGCATTACCACGTGATAAGCATGAAGGGCACATTCATTCCATGGGAATTGGATGTGTTCCTAAGTTGTAGTACTCTTTTATGAATTCATGTAATAATTCATTTTCTCGTGTACTCTATTCAACCTTATTGTTATGATATATAATGTTTTGTTTCTCATGTGGAATTGTACGCCAATTTTGAACACCACAAAGTGAACTGATTAACATTACATCGTTTTGGTCCTTGATTACCCACTTGAGCTGATAACTCAGGTAATCATTTTGTGACGTTGGTTGATGGTGGGTTCAACGAGCCATAAGTCACGCGGCTGACTGACCAATCACAAAGGCGAGTTATACGGATATCTCGTAGGACACCCCGTGACAACGTTATGGAGTCCTAAATGTTTTATAACATTGGGTGCCTGGTCGTGGATAGGACCTCCATAGTGTTCCTTAGAGTCGAGTCTTTTGACCTTCAACTGTCTCTTGAGATTAAGACAGATTTTGGGTAACTTTGGTTTCTTTCCCACGGTCACCGTAACAGGGGCCAAGAGGATTTTTTCTGGGTTATTTCATGCTGGGCGATATCGGCAGGATTCGAGTTGAGGGAAATATCCAAACCCTTATCAGGATTTTATCATTTCTCAGGGCCACTCGAGGAGTAGTAACTGAAATGCATGGCCATGCTCGAATACAGATTCGTTTTATCAGTTAAGTTACTCTCTAGTCGGGCAAACCACTCTTGATACAGATCGCTTGTGAGATACGACCTTTGCGAATGCGGATTTGCAAATTGTCTTACATTGAGTGGGAGAAATTTTAAAAGGATATGAGATTCGGTTATCGCACCTACACTTGTACGGACAAGTGGGAGTTTGTTGGAGACTTGTGTCCTCCACATGTAGTGTGATAACGTCATCGCACATACCCTTGTACGGACAAGTGGGAGATTGTTGGGGCTGGTGTCCTTGACAGTTAGTACAATGACTTACTAAATCTCTTAAAGGATCACAAGGGCATACTTTTGTATTATTATCAGTTGATCCACGTTTATCAATAACGGTTGGCTTGCTAGATAAGTTTGACGTTATTGTCATACGGATGGCGGTGGTCAACTGGTCCCTATACGTCACACCTATAGGACACGTTTGAGAGATGTGAAGGTATGAAAATACAGTCACATTTATGCCGGATATGACTAAACAGTTAGTCAGACGTATTGACTATTAAATTAGTCAATGAGATGTTGAG
Organism: Silene conica; assembly: GCA_029255685.2. NCBI lineage: Eukaryota > Viridiplantae > Streptophyta > Magnoliopsida > Caryophyllales > Caryophyllaceae > Silene > Silene conica. The sequence goes on from CM055319.2 coordinate 20,147,546, forward strand.
ATTATTATTTAATACGGATTAAATAATTTTAGCTGATATGGATTACATGATTAATTCGTAAATTAAATATAAACGGTTATATTTAATTAAATATTATATTCGCGTATTAATATAAACAGTTATATTAATTTGGGTAATTATACAATATCGTAATTTTATCAGACCATTATTAATACATCGACTACATTAATATCTGATAACACGTATACGATTTATAATAAAAATTCCGCGAATAACTTATAGCTAAATGGGTCGAATGACGCAAAGGAATAAGGTAAGAGTGGAAAAAGCCCACCCTTACCAAAAGACCATTCGGCCGACCCTATGGCTACATAAGGAGAGTCTTTCTCCTTATGTCAGAGACTGGTGATTTATTATTCTCACAATTAGGGTTTTGAGAACATTCTTTTCCCAAAACTCAGATCTCACATCTAAAACCTCAAAAATTGCAAGGCAATTGGAGAGTATTTTCTAGCACACGCGGCATCATCTCAATCAAGTCTTGGGTGCAAGTTATAGGAGGGAATTTACTTTAATTCCTGTTCTTAGGCCATAAGCACAAAGGACCAAAGGTTGATTTCTTTTTCATGCTTTTAATTAACTTATGACTATAAACACAATTGTATGTTTCATTATAATCCTGCAAGTTTGGGGCGAATACATGCTTTATTCCCCACAGGTAGTGACGGCAAAAACCGGCCATCAAAATGACGCCGTTGCCGGGGATGGTGCTAGAGATTGTTTAGTTTAGTTTTATTTTAGCTTTAGTTAGTTGTGCTTTCTTTGTTTTGTTCAAAGCTTTGCTAGTTTGAGTGTAGAGTGGTTGTTATTTTACTCACCCTAGTGCCTAAAAAACACTAGGACGACTAATTGTGTGCCAAGTTTTTATGCCTAGGGGTGATTCGAATTCTTTACTTTCAACTTCCGAACCGGAAAGGCTTTTTCGAGCCTTAAGGAGGAGGACTATAGCAAGAGTGAGAATTGCTTCCCACGCTCTAACTAGCCACAACAACCCATCTACTTCACCCGAACCACAAAGCCCAAATCAACACATTCCAAGCCCAACCTCCGAAAACTTCGACAACCCATTCTACCAATCACCACCACCCTCACCTCAAATTCCAAACCCACAACAAATTCACATAATGGCCGCCCTAAGAGATCACAATCGCCCCAATCACAATGATACAACAAACCCCATTAATTTTGGCAATCTTGTGCCAGAAAACTTCGAGATTCACCCTTCTCAAATGAGCTCCATTGAGAAAAATGATTTTAGTGGAGCCTCTCATGAGGATGCACACGGGCATTTGAGAAAGTTTAAGGGCAAAGTTGACATGATTAAGAAGACGGGGGGTGCCGGAAGAAACTTTAAGGTTAATGCTCTTTCCCTACTCCTTGACGGACAAGGCGGATAGGTGGTTGAATGTTCATCCCCGAATACTTTCACTACTTGGGGATGACTTAGCCACGGCTTTTCTTGCTAAGTACTATCCATCCTCTAAAACCGCCATGCTCCGTAATGAGATCACCCAATTTCAACAAGACGAGGGGGAAAGCTTGGGAGAGGCATGGGATCGGTATCAAGACTTGCTTGCTAGGTGTCCTCATCATGGGATACCTACATGGTATACCACTCAAACTTTCTTTCAAACGCTCCTTCCACGTACAAAAGAAATGGTGAATGCGTCGGCGGGGGTAGTTTTGACCACCTCCCGGATGAAGAAGGGACGGAGCTTATCAAGAAAATCGTTGACTCCGAGGAAAACTATGGTACTAGGGGAAATGTCTTGAGAAGAAGTAGCAAATATCCGAATGAGAATATCTCCAACTCCAAGGCAAATGAAGAAACAAATGTCAAGTTAGATATGTTGATAAAAAAGTTGGAGGAGTTAACAAAGGGGTCTTCAAGCAAAGAAACCAAGGGGAACACTCCGGGAATGTACCAAGTGCACAATGTTGTTTCATGTGACTTGTGTGGAGGAAGTGGGCACACATTCGATGTATGTGCAAATAATTCGTATGAGGGAAGTGGGAGTGAAGAGGAGTTGTATGCCTTCCAAGCATTCAACAACTCAAGAAGTCAAAACACTTTCAACCCAAATTCCAATTACTACCATCCGGGCATTCGTGGAAGCCCTTACATGAGCTATAAGAGTACAAACGTCTTGAACCCGCACCAACTCCAACAAAACCAAGTTCAAAACCCACCCGGTTTCCAACCAAGGGGTGGGAATTTCAACCCAAGAAATAATTACCAAAACCAAGGCTTTTATCAAGGGAACCAAATCAACCAAGCCAATCAAGGCTTTGCACCAAACTTCAATGACCAAAATTACAACAACCCGAATTTCAACAACAACAACCCAAAGCAAAACCAAAACCAAACCCAAAATTTCAACCCACACCTATTTCAAAATAACTTCCACAACAACCAAAATCACAACCAAAGCTTTCACAACCAAAGTTTCAATGACCCAAACTTCATTCAACAAAATCCCAACTTCAATAGCCAAATGCCCAAGGGGAACTCTCAAGTTGGGGTCCCTAGGAACGACTATGGGTTTGCTTTGCCTCTTACTAATACCCCTCACCAAGAACCATCGAGTGAGAATCAAGTGGGTGAATTACTCAAGCTTGTGAAGAATATGCAAACTACCCACAACCAAGAGATGATGAACTTGAGGAATGCCAACCAAAAGGAGATAAGAGAGATGGAGGCTAGAGTCGCTTCCCAAGCCTTAGCCAATCCTCAACGGCCTCCGGGTGGTTTTCTAGCTCAAGGACAAAGCTCGAGAGATGCTACAAAACATCATGGGGTTAATGCAATTATGACAAATGTCGATGAGAAACCAATGCTTGAAACCACTAGTAGCGGAGGAAAACCCTCACTTGAGCAACTCATGACGGTTTTTGGAAGTGAAGTCGGACGGGATAGTGAGGAGGAAGCAATGGTGATGGTGCCCATTGCTTCCCCGGAAGCTAGTGACCAAGATGTGATGAATGAAGTTCAATTTGTGATGGAACAAGTCAAAGAGTTTCCAAAGAAGAAGAGAGACGAAAGGAAAGTGAGTCTTGAGAAAGGAAAAAGTGTGGTTGAGGAAGAGTCCGAACATGAAGAGGGACTCATTGAGAGAAGAGTTTGTGAGTTCTTTCGGAAAATTACCAAAGGAGATCCTCGTTGCGAGGAATTGATGAAACTTGTTGAAGAGGTGGAAGCAACAATCCCCTCACGAGAAGATAAAAGAGAAGTAAATGCAATCATGTCCGCCAAGAAAGTCCTAATCACCCTCCCCATCAAACTCGGAGATCCGGGTAGCTTTTCGATAAATTGCTATGTCGGAGGGAAGAAAATTGAAAATGCGTTATGTGACTTGGGAGCAAGCGTGAGCGTCATGCCTCTAGCAATGGCCAAGAAATTGGACATCAAGAATTTGTCTCCCGCTACAACTTATATCACTCTTGCGGTTGGTACCGAGAAACTTCCTCTAGGGGTACTTGAAGATGCAATTGTTAAGGAGGGGAATCTATCCATCCCCACCAACTTCTTGATATTGGATGTCCCTGTGAGTAATAACTCCTTCGTGATACTTGGTAGGCCATTCTTGGCCACCGGAGGAGCTACTATCGATGTGAAGAGAGGAAGGCTATCATTCCAAGTGGGAGAGGAAGTGACGGAGTTTGAACTTCCGGAAGCTCCCGGTACAAGTTACAAGGCAAGAAATGTTGACATGGTTGCATGTTTGATGGTGAATGATGTCCCTAAGATGCTTGATGAAAAGGGAATCATGAAAATTATGACTTTGAAGAATGAGGATGCTAGTTTTGCTAGTGGCGAGTTGTATGTTCCGGAGAAGAGACACCGCTATGAAGAACAAGAAAAACCAAGTTGTACTAGTTCTTTTAAGGATCCTTTGGTTGAAAAGGGGACCTAGGGGAGCTAATTGCCGGAAAAGATGTCAAGGCTCGAAATTTGATGATGTGCGAAGCGGGATTCGCCCATGAGAGCAAGGTGGAAGCTTCGGCCGAGGCCTTTGACCGTTTTCTGAGGTCTTTGGCTAGCATGGACGGAGTTTCCGCTCAAGGAAATTGAACATTGGTCGTGTAAGGTTTGGTGGAGTCACTTAATAACCACTGTTTGTAAGTATTAGCTTCCTATCTTTCATATAGTTTGCATCTTAGTTCGATTTTTAGTTTGATTTTTAGCTTGCATTTGAAATGTGGAAATGTTGGTTGCTTGTTTTGGTTAATTCTTGAGTAAAGTCGGAGGATGTTTGGCAAAATCGTTGTTGGCAAAATCGATTTTTATGTTCAAGTAAATTATTTTTCGAAATTGTGTAAAGGTACTCCCAGCCGGGTGACCGGCCGACGGTCCCATACCGGCTAAGAGTACCTGGGCACATTTCTGTTTTTGATGATTTATTTGGCAGATTTCAGATTTTGCACTCCCAGCCTACACCAATCCGGCGGCCGGTCCACCGGCTTAAAGTCATTATGCCTTATTCAACAAGACGAAATTTCAAAGGAAGCTCGGTTCTTAGCCGGTAGGCCGGCAGCCGGTCCACCAGCTGAGAATCATGAGGGTGTGTCCAAGATTGAAGAAAAAGGAAGAGAAGAAGGTTCCCCAGCCGGTCTGCCGGCAGCCGGTCCGCCGGCTGGGAGTTTTTTTAAGTGAAGAAATGAAGAAGAGAAGGCTGAAGGAGAAAATTGAAGACCGATTTTGAGCCGGTGGGCCGGCAGACGGTCTACCGGCTCAATCAGACAACATTCAAAAAAAAATCGAAAAAATCAAAAAATAACCCTAGCTTTAAGCCGGTAGACCGGCGGCCGGTTCCATACCGGCTTAAAAGCTCCTGTCGCGAAAATAAACAGCACGAGACCCTCATTTTCTCTCATTTCTTCTTCTTTCTTTCTTATTTCCCCCTTCTCTCTTACATTCCCAACCTACAAAAACTCCATAAAACATCCCAAATCAAACCCATTTCAACCCCTCATCAAATTCATTCAATTTCACCATGTCAGGAAGGACCGAGAGGAGATCAAAATCGCGACATGACCCGGCGGTTGAACAAGAAGTGCAAGATATGCTTGATAGCAGCCATATTGGTCCTGATCCGAACTTTCCCGGTCTCCAATTCGCAACTATCCAACAAAAAGGTAACTTCACTTATTTCAAACACCGCCCCCTTCACCCGACTCGGTTTATTGATAGGGTCTCTATGAGGGAGTTATGGATTGACAAAATTACTGGGGCACTTTTTGATGGTATGGGAATGAAAGCCTTGTACGATACTAGACCGGTTCACACCTCTCCCCGCTTGACTTGGGAATTTTTAAGCTCACTTGTGGTTACCAAGAACCGAGGTTTAGGGACGGTAATTTTCTTAGAATTTCGTCTTATGAATAGGCTTCATCGTTTGACTTTGGAGGACTCTGCCTTAATTTTTGGTCTTAATGGGAAATTGCTCATTCATCCTCCGGAGGGATTTGACACGGAGGCTATTTGGACGGTCATTACCGGTTTAGTGAGTGATAGAACAAAGAAGAAGCCGGCTAATAGGGTGTATTTGGCACCAATTAGGATATGGCACCGTTTCATGGGGTGGACCGTCCTATCTCGGGATGAGCCACATAATTTCACAACTGCGGAGCTTGAGATCTTGGGGTCTTATCTGATCAATGGGCCGAAGCTAAACATTGCCCATCATATGGCTCTTCATTTGAGCCGGTTGGCCACCCAACCTCAGCTTACCACCCCTATTTGTGTTGGCGGGATGGTCACCTTGATAGTCGACAACCTTTGTCAGAGGCATTTCACGGTGAATTTTATTCAGGGAGAAAACATCCTATCTCGCCGGTACATGCAGGAAGCCTTGGGGTGGATCAAATATAACCCCAATGACCGGCAAGAGTATTGGCAGATTCGTGTTAACAACAAATTCAGAAATTTCGTTCCCTTGCCAAACACCAATAGGATGAGGGTAGTGCCTGGGAGTACCTCATACCTCCTTGACATTGAGGTCGATCCAGATGAGCTCCCACCTGATCAGCGCCCTCCCAGAGTTTATGCCCGTGATAGGGTCGGTACTACCACCTCCGACCTCCAGTTTCAGCAGCCCCCAGTCACCATGTGTAACAACCCGACCCACCACGGTCGTAACACAAACCCAATAAGATGGGTGCACACTTTTGGGCCCACTATTTGTCCTCACTTAAGCCCAAAAGCACAAGGCCTTGTTACTAAGTGGTGGGTGGGAGCTATTATAAACATATCACAATCCTCACATTCTACCGATGTGGGATAATTATCCTCTCATACTCTTGGGGTGTTACAAACTCCCCCACTTAAAGAACACAACGTCCTCGTTGTGCCTCAAACTTGACCACAACCAGGGCCAGAATCCTCCCCGCTAGGTGGGTGACCCGGGTACTCCCGACCACAGGCTCACCACACGATCGCAGAGTCGCTCTGATACCATTTGTAACAACCCGACCCACCACGGTCGTAACACAAACCCAATAAGATGGGTGCACACTTTTGGGCCCACTATTTGTCCTCACTTAAGCCCAAAAGCACAAGGCCTTGTTACTAAGTGGTGGGTGGGAGCTATTATAAACATATCACAATCCTCACATTCTACCGATGTGGGACAATTATCCTCTCATACTCTTGGGGTGTTACACCATGCCTCCTTTTCAGAGTGGTCCTACATATTTCCAGGGCTCCATCTCCAGTTCCGTTCCTCCTCCTCAGCCTTCCCCATTGCACCAGAACCTCATTTATTTTATGTCCCGGGTTGATTTGAATATGAAGACGGCAGCAGAGCTTGCTGATGAGCGCCAGACATTGGCGGATGAGCGCCATCGGGATTTGACTTATAGGCTTGACTACTTGTACCACGATCAGGCCCATGGGACCTTCCCTAGCTATGACCAGTCTGTTCGTCAGGGGTACCATCATGCAGCCGGTGGTCATCCTTCTTACTACTTGCCTCCGGAGGGTGGATATGTGCCCCATGAGGGTCGTTTTTATGGGGAGATTAATGTTGCTCCAGACTACTTCTCTAGCCAAATCTTTCCTCCTAATCTCCGGAGAGATGGGGACTCAGGCCCTCCTAGGCATTCATCCTCCCGGGGCATGGTTGGTGATCCCGGAGCTAGTGGCTCGCATGCTTCACCCTTCCGCGACGTCATGCTCAAACCGGATGATTACATGGTAGTGGATGCGAGTGGTGATGTGAGCGGTAATGGAGGTGGTGATGAGGATGATGAGTGACCACCCTTAGTGGTGGTAGGTGGTGTCTTTGCTCCCATTTGAAAATCCAAAACAAGTAATCCCTTAAATCAAAATTTCTCTTTAGTTTTGCATTTTCCTTTTAGCTTGCATTTAGAGTAGTTAGTTAGTTTAGTTAGCTTGTTTTAGTTTCTTCTTTTACCATTTCATATCATTAGCATAGTTGCATTTAATGGCATTCATTTAGATGCATTAGATTTACTTTTTGTACCATATTGTCACATGTACTTTGCATACATGTAGATTAGAGCACTTAGTTTGCATCTTAGTTTAGTTTTTAGTTTTTCATTTCTTTTGTTTATCTTTGTTTTTATTGCTTTCATAAAAATCAAAAATCCAAAAAAATTGAAAAACCAAAAACACCAAAAACATGTTCTTTACTTTCCGGTTTTCCTCCTCACATTATGCACATAGATAAGTGTGGGGAGGAAGAACCGTTTATTTCAAAAAAAAATACAAAAACAAGTTTCTCTTTTCTTAAAAATTTCAAAAAAGCCAAGAACATGTTGTTTTCGTTCTTTTTCTTCATTTCCCCCTTGCACTTTGTTCCATTGAGGACAATGTAAATCTTAAGTGTGGGGAGGGAAAATATCCACCTTGTGAATATTTCTTTGTTTTTGTAAATATGAAAAAACTTCAAAAATGCCAAAAGAAATCGAAAAATTTCAAAAATTTCAAAAAAACATGTTCTTCCTTTCTTTTGTTTTTGTTCTTTGCTTGCAATGTATATATATGTTTGTTGGACTAACAAGTGGCAGATACAACAACAATCCGAGGTATTAGGAGAATGAAGATGCTTGGTATACTCTTTCCTACTTCTTTCTTGCCTTCCCTATTTCCTTTTTATGTTGATTGCATGAAGGAGAACGGGATTTTTGTGCCATGGATGTTCCTTAGGGGAACTTATGGTTGTTGTGGATGATGTGCTGCTAGTTTAGTCATTTTGTTGTTGCATGTTTGTATGCTTGTTGTTTAGTTTAGTGTAGTTTCACATGCTTTTCATTTTCATAGTTTTGTGAATATGTGTTAGTCGGTTTTCTATTTTGCGTTTGTTTGTAAGTATGCATAGGATGTTGATTAGTGGAGGATATATGCCGTCAATGATGATATTCGTGTTGCTTGTGTCTTACCCCTCCTAATAGCTTGCACCGTCTGATGTCACCTTGTTAGGGGCCTTCCTTGCAAGGACCCGGAAGTCTAGGCTTAATGACCAAGTTTCGACCACCTTGTGAGACCGTGTTAGACCTTGACTCGACCTAGGACCGACATTAGCTACTCAAATGTGAGGATAGAGCCTCCTTTTTTGTCGGCCCATCAAACCGACTCAGTTTAGGATTGTGAGTAGTCCTCCTTACGTGGTATGTTATGTCTATACGCATAAGTATGGCGCTCGTTCCTCATTTCCGTGTTTATGTTCATGTGCATGTGAGACAACTCTTGTTCAAAATAAATCAACTTCACATTTACCAAATTAGCCTTGTTTTGAGCCTTGCATCTTATTCCCTCTTTTTATTTAGCCACTTTGAGCCTTAGCTTTTTCATTTGGCCTTAACCTCTAAATGAGCTACATCCCCAAAAACACCCTTCCTTGATCAAGAATGGTTGCTTTTGTGGTACTTTGTTGGTGGTAGAGTCGGGATTTGGATGTTGGTTGGTGCACTCTTCCGTTTTGGTCAATACTTGTTGTCTTCTTGGTGAATGGAAGTTTGAGAAAAAGAAAAGAAAAGAAGAAAATGAAAAAAGAAAGAAAATAGAAAATCAAAGAAAAAAAGTTGAAAAAGTTTTGAAAAATCCAAAAAGAAAAGTGTATATATGTGTTTTGAAAGAGAAAAAGGCTAGCAACAAATCCCTTCCATCAAGGGGAGATAGAAAAAGCCGTTGCTATAATAATGTGGTCTTTTGATGTTTTTACACGCGTGCCGGGTTTACACAATTTTTGCATTTGATTTGGATTTCAAGTCTTATGTTAGGGTGTAGACGTTGTTCGGTGTTTCTAATAATGACCACTTTGTTTAAGGTTGTGATGGGTTTGTTTTTCCAAAGTATTTATGCAATTTTTGCTTGGTTTTGTCAAAACCAAAGTTAGGGCATAGACGTTGCTTAGTTGTTGTAATAAGGAGTTGTGTTGATCATGGGAATCATTCTTGTTTTTGAGCCTCAAATTCTAGAACGGTGCTTGCACCAAACCATTTTCACCCAACCCAAGCCCCGTTGCATCCTTGTTGTTGTTCTCATCATGTACATTTGCATTTTCTCATGGATTTTTGGATGGAGTACCATTCTAGATTGCGGGCATGCTTCGCAAGTTGAGGTAGGTGAGTGATTTTGGTTACTTTTTGTCACAAAAATCACCCCCTTTCTTTCCTTGTGTGTTGATTGTCACCCGTGAGAGTCGATACTTAGGGTTCTCTTATCGGTTATGGGTCTTGCATGGAGTCGAATCATGCGTGTGTCGTGTCATTCTTGGAAGTATAGCTTAGTACTTTCGTTTGCCCGCCTTGAGTTGGTTTCTTGGTCTTTGGTGATGTCGTTGGTTGCTTGAGCTTGATTTAGGGGTTTGACATTGTGGTTAGACTTTGAGTCGGCATCCTCCGCTATAGACCTCCTTTGTTTAGTTTTTCAAAACGCCGCTTAGATGAGGCAAGCGGTTGGCCTTTTTCCGATGCATGTTGTTTGTTTATATGTGTCTTGTTTTGACTTGTTTGCATCAAAAATTTTGTAGCAAGACCAAACTTGCCTTGCAATAGGGCGTTCTTCCTCATGAATGTAAAATTGTGAGTTGAAAGGGCTACGAGTGTGGCTAAACCCGATTCGGCTATAAAACCAGTTTAGATGAGAAATAAATAGAAAATAAGAAATATATTTAATTATAAATATTTTATCAAAATTAAAGGAAATACGAACGAATGTCATTTTATGGAATAATTATCAAATATGAAATCATTATGAAATACGAAATAATCGTAGAAATACTATTTATAAAATAATAACAATTTACGTAAAAATACTTCATAAACATTTCATTCGAAATACTTGTATAAAACATGGTTTGACTGCCGTTGACCGAGGCTAAAATACGGGGTATTACACTAAGAGTCAAAACATGGACTTCTGAAAAATTCTTCAATGATGCACGACTTTCAGCCGACCGGCCGGCTGCCGGTCGGGTACCGGCTGGGGATGCGAAATTACACTTCTGACTTTTTCTTCTTTTCTTCAACATACACAGGTACAGCCAGTCGGTGGGCCGGCTGCCGGTAGGCCACCGGCTGGGAGTCTTTTCTTAAGGGTCTGAAACTTTGACACATATTTGAAGAAGGCATGATCATTAGTCGGTTTACCGGCCGCCGGCTCAGAACCGGCTAAGAAACAGGCTTGAGATTCCTGTAACATTCTTCCAATTTTCGCCCAAAGTCAAGTCAATGCTCCCAGCCGGCCCACCGGCTGCCAGTCTGGGACCGGCTGAGAGGGCCTGGATCACTTTCTTCATTATTTCTTCACATTTCGCTCCAAAATCGTCTCGTTTGCTCCCGTTTCTTCGCTCCCGCTACAATACCTACAACATGGGAACCAAATAGAAATAGTCGAGGCAATGGGCATAAAATCGAGCAAAGGCACGCAAAACGAAGTCGAAACGGGACCAAAAATGAGGAAAAGGCAATGAAGATTATGACCAAAATATAGCTCATCAGAATTTCTCACACTTAAACCTTACTCGTCCTCGAGTAAGAGATCGAGAAGTTATATAACCCTTATTCGAAAACAAGAAACAAACTAAATTTAAGTCGTAAAAGTATTTAAATCCTAATTTTATATATATTTTTACGTAAATGCTAATAATTTTATATTCTTATTATTAGTATAATTAATTTTACGTATGGACTTGTAATTTTAAGTGGTGAGTCGAGAACGGCGTGTAAGCGTCTTGAGATGCGTGTTGGACTCGGGTCTAGGGTGAGGGAAACGAAGCAAACAAAATAATATCAAACCCTACCTTACCCTATACCGTTACACGACATATCACACCCTCATACAACTTCCCTAAATTGAAAAGACAAAAACCCTAATTCAGAAAGAGAGGCGTGGGTTTGAGGAAGGACTAGGGAAATCAGTCACCTTTGTCATCATCTTCATCGCTCACCATTATCACTGTAAGTCAGACCTTTGAAGTGTACTCTGTTCGAGTTTTATATTGTTTTTTTTTCCGAACTGTTTTCGTTGTGTCTTGATACGAGTCTTGGGTAGTCGATATAGGATATGGGTAGATGGTTTTGGGTTGCTATGGGTGTTGTGTGGTGGCCGAGCACCACCAGTAACCGATGGTTTAAGGTCGGCTTTTCAGAGGGAAACAAGGGAGAACATGGGTGAGCAGGGTCACGTGGAGCCATTTGGTGGCGGCTATTTGAGGCGGTTGTGGGGTGTCTGGTCTGGTGGTTACCACCAATAGCGTCGTGGGGTGTGAGAGAAGTCGAAGGTGGAGTTAGGTGGTGGTGTTGGTGGCTGGAGAGGTGTTCGCAGGGAAGGGAAAACACGGCTGTTACATATAGGGTACTGGAAAACAGAGTAAAACGCGCCTGAGCAGGCTGTTTGCACTTGCCGCGGTGGTCGTTATGGTGGCTCCTGGTGGTGTTCGATGCGTGTAATTTTTAGTTGGTAGTACGTAGTAGAGGATGGGTCTAGTGGTGGTAGTTGTCGGGGACCGGGCTGGTGGTGGTGGTGTCGGGAAGGGGCTGCAACAAATCTGTTTTTTTTACGTATTCGAGTTGTTGTTGCTGCCACGGTTGTGTTCGGGGGCAACCGAAGGCTCGTATACTTGAGTCAGGGTCGGTGATGAGTGTCGGTGGGTGCGCCATAGTGCGGTGGTGGCAACCAACGTGTCGTGGTGGTGATTCGGGCAGTGTGAAGGTGTCGAAGAGGGCTGTGTTTAGGGGGTTGTCAAGGGCTGGGTGTTGTTGCGTTTTCGGGAATTGTCGAGGGGTTTGAGGCCTTTGGCATGTGTTTCCGTAGTTGCTGCTCCTATTATTACTATTATTATTATTATTATTATCATTATTATTATGATTAGTATTATTATTATATTATTAGTATATGTTTATTGTTATTGATAATTATTGTTGTATTGGTATTATTGCTAAAATTGACATAGTAGTAGTGTTTTGATATAGTTAATGATGGTATTACTAGCAACTGTGACGGTTACTAGCGTTAATTTATAATATGATTATTATTTATATTACTATTGCGTTGCTAATAATTTAGTTTATTATTGTTATTTTTATTACTAGAATTTCATGGTAATTGTTGTAGTTGTGTTAATGATGTTGTTTATTGTTAATATTGTTATTAGTGAGACTTGAACACATGACCTCTTGATTGGGTTACACTTGCTCATGCCAATATTCATTCAAGAGGTTATTAGTAATTATTGACGGTGTTAGTATTGTTAGATTTTAATAATTGTATGGTGGTATATTTTGGTTTAGTTTTTGAGGTATATTGTTAATGTTTATATTTATATTATTATTATTGAGAATATGAGTAATATATTTAAAAGAGCCGTATATGTTATTGAGTTAGTAATAATTGAATAGTGATTGTGTGCTATATTTAGTAAATACTATTTTTAGTGAGTTTGTATTTGGTTAACGATATTTGTTATGTATAAGTAATTAATTTAGTAATGTTGATGGTGTGGATAGAAATTGATATGAAGTAATATTTATAGGAACTGATTTCGAGGAGGAGTATTTCTAGACGGTGTTTGCTTGTTTCCGAATTGCTACTCAGGTAGGATACACTGACCTTATACTCTATGATGTGTTACGAATAGATGTGGTATTGTGTGTTATGGATGCTGAGTATGATTGATATGAGAATGATAATTGGTTGAATTTTTGTGGATTATTGGTAAGGGCATGAGCATTTCATTATTGGATAACATAATTGAGTAATTATATCGTTGCATTCATGAGCATAGCATATGCATTGGTTACTGAGAAAATTATGGTCAGACATTGTTCTGATATAAAGCCCAGGGTGGTTCTGTAGACCAGGCCTGGTGTCTTATCAGCTATTGAGCTGGTGTTCGGTGACGACCGATTATAGTCTGCCGGGAGGTTCGGTATGGCTTGGTGCACGGGTATGAGTTTGAGATTGAGAATGAGTTTGAGCTCGAGCATATCATGGCATTTGGATATCATTATTGTTGCATTATTTATTATTGTGTTATCCTACTCAACCGCGAGGTTGACAGTGTATTCGTGTACACCTACAATGATCCGGAATGGGGAGTAGATTCTACAGGTCAGAGACGGATGAGCTAGGAACTGGGGCAGGAATGTGGGATGCAGCCTTTGGACCGACTTAGATTTATATCACATTTAGAGAAGTCATCATTTATATCTTCTTTTCCGCTGTGTAGTAACTGTAATAATCAAAGTTAAATTTTATCTGTTTCATATAAAGTACTTTGTATTGTTTTACTTTGTTATTCACTACCTCGGACATTCCGAGATGGTAACAGCTCTATTTATTTGAGAATGTCTTGCTAAAGGCTCTTAAATAAATGGGGGTGTTACAAAGTGGTATCAGAGCGAACGATCCTCAGGCCTAAACCAAATAAATAATAATGAACGTAGGAAGAGTCTTATAAAATGAACCCCAGGTTAGTAACTGTTAGGAGCCCCAGGATTGGGATGAGTTAGGGGCCCCCTCAAACCAAGCCATTGGCCCTTTCAATCTAACCTGGTCAACCTTGAGAGATGTAGAGCGTGGGTAGTATAGAATAAAGGACAGGACCCAATATATATATATTGTACTAATCGTATTGCAGGAGCGGAATGAGGTAAGTAATGATGTACGTTATTGTTAATGTGTATTGGAAGAATATGGTTGATACAGAAATGTTGAATGATATAAATGAGTGAATGTGGAATTTTCAGAGAATGGCTATATATTTATTGAACAATAATTTGGAGTGATATGATCATATGATTTTGGTGTTCGAAATGCCTATATGATATCTGGATATTAAATAACTATCGCAATTATGTAATATATTGTTTGGTATTTGAATAAGAATGATCGGATTTGTATGTTTTATTAATTCATGTCTGGTGATATGCATGCGGCTATATGACCCCTGAACCCGTAGGTGGTAGAGATATAGTAAAATGATATGTGTAATGAGTTGCTGATAAGTAGCACCCTAGTGACTTCTAGGATATATTTACGTACTTAAATAAGTTGTGATTCTTACGGTGGTAGAAACTAATGCTTTGTCTACACATACCTGATTATTGAGTTACTTAGTTGATTTTGTTTTCGGTTTCGCAATCTTTACCGTTTTCTAGATGACAATTACATGTTATTATGGTGCGATGGAATTTCAATGCTTCAAATGATATGTCAACATGTTTTAGAGAAGGAATGATTGTGTATATGTGATAATGTGAAGCAATTTTTTTTTAAAATCAAAATTGTAATAAATATTCCATAATGTTACCGTGTTTGTACGGGCAGTCATTTAAAATGTGTTCCATATATGAGTATGAATTTTTTTTTTTTTTTTTGTATGATAATCTTCTGTTAGCTTCCCAATGCTTTTGGTTTCATGTGTATACAAGTTATATTTTGCGAGAAGTAATTATTTTAATCGACAGTGGTCAGATTGCTAATGCACAATACTGTTTTTGACCCATATTTTTTTGCAAAAGAAACCATTTAAAAAGTATTTATTATTTATGCATAATTCCAACTCCACTGTTTAGAATATTCATTACTATTTTCAAATTGATAAGCCACGTAAAATCTTAATGAGTTTTTATTTAATAGAGTTTTTGGCAAGTTGCCCAAATTTTCTGTCTAATTGCTGTAAAGTTTCTGTTCAAACCAACCGAGTTGTAAAAGTTGTTATAAATAATTTCCTTAAGATATGCATGTGATTCTTTTTCCTATGATTAGTTAATCCCTTATATTTTTCTAAAAACTATATAGCTCGCAAAATAGCTAAGCGGTTATTTAACTATGATTTTTGAAAGTTGCCGCATGATGTATCATTGCTGAAATTGTAAGTTATGTAAGTTTTCAATATCAAAGTTTAATCAAATATGAGTTATGTAACATCCCGACCCACCACGGTCGTAACACACCCCCAATAAGATGGGAGGTAAGCCTTTGGGCCCATTATTTGTCCTCACTTAAGCCCAAAAGCACAAGGCCTTGTTACTAAGTGGTGTGGAAGTTATTATAAACATATCACAATCCTTACATTCTACCAATGTGGGACAAATCTCCTCTCATACTCATGGGGTGTTACAAACTCCCCCACTTAAAGAACACAACGCCCTCGTTGTGCCTCAACCTTGACCACAACCAGGGCCAGAATCCTCCCCCGCTAGGTGTGTGACCCGGGTACTCCCGACCACAGGCTCACCACACGGTCGCAGGGTCGCTCTGATACCATTTGTAACAACCCGACCCACCACGGTCGTAACACACCCCCAATAAGATGGGAGGTAAGCCTTTGGGCCCATTATTTGTCCTCACTTAAGCCCAAAAGCACAAGGCCTTGTTACTAAGTGGTGTGGAAGTTATTATAAACATATCACAATCCTTACATTCTACCAATGTGGGACAAATCTCCTCTCATACTCATGGGGTGTTACAAGTTATGTGATATAACCACGTGATATCCTGTTATGACATTAGTAACATGAATAGTAGGCATATGATATGAATATGAACATGGCTTGGTGCACGGGTATGAGTTTGAGATTGAGAATGAGTTTGTGTAACACCCCCATTTATTTAAGAGCCTTTAGCAAGACATTCTCAAATAAATAGGACTGTTACCATCCCGGAATATCCGAGGTAGTGAATAACATGGTAAACAAACCAAAGGTAATTTATATAAATACTGATTAAATTTGAACTTGGTATTACAACAATTACGAGTTCCAAACTTGATAAAATGAAAGTACAACTGACGATATCTAAATGTGATCTAACTCTAAGTAGGTCCATGCCATGTCTCTCTCCATGCCCAAGCTCCTGGTCCAACTGTCACTGACCTGTAAGTTCTACTCCCCATTCCGGATCATCGTAGGTGTACACGAATACACAAGGTCAACCGCGAGGTTGAGTAGAAAGATAAACAATACAACAATATAATATACTCCGCACCGATCCAACGCCAAATAATCCGCACCGATCCAACACCAAATAAACTCCGCACCGATCACAAGACCCAATATACTCCACACCAATCACAAGACCCAATATACTCCACACCAGTCACAAGACCCAATATACTCCGCACCAAACACAGACCCTTTATCTCCGCACCAATCACAGACCCTTTATCTCCGCACCAATCACATACCCTTTATCTCCGCACCAATCACAGACCCTTTATATTCACATCGTATTATATCACAGAATAATATAGATAACACTATATACGATCACATGGTATTATATAACAAACATGCTTAAAACAAATAAGAACAGTTTACACATCGTCATATACCAGTATCTCCCCTACCTCAAATTGGAGAATGGCAACCAAACAATTGCTAGAATATTCCACGCGGAAACCGTCACCTAAACATATAATAAATTATCATATCAACTACGATAGCTACTCAAGACTCATTATCGATCTTTACGATTTGCCATACTTAACATAATAATTAAACAAATCCCGTCACTATAACAACAATATATAATAATTAATTATAATTAAACTCGTCTCAAGGTACATAACAACCTCTATATATTTATATGTGTATAAATATATATACACTAATTATTAACACACTACGAGAATAATAAAATCAAATGAAAAGTACGAATACTAAATATGAATAACTAAGAAGCCTTGAAACGTAAACAATTGAAATCAACTAACACCTTTCCCAGTGCTCTACCCTAACCCCATGCGCACGTCAAAACCACACCACCTCTGCCACCCTTTTCCAACCACCTTCTCCCACTACCCTTCGACTCCACCATTTTCCCCCTTTCTCTCGCTCTACTACCAACCCGAGGCTTCTATTTTCGTCCCTTCACCCACCGTGGCCACCACACACCACCATTGGCCACCATGACAGCGCCATTGCACTCCCCTCACCCTCACGACCTCAATCATACCCACAAAAACCCCAACTACCTCGACAACCATATCACGATCTTACTCTGTTTTGCGCGCGGTCCCGGCACCGGTGCACGAACCACTAAACCGCGGCCCCTCCAGCAACACCAGCACCCTCGAATTCATTTCCTTTTTCACGACAATATCTTCCTCACCACACACCAGCCCCCGTGGTCCCCACCACGAGGAAACTCACCTCTCAACATTGCGACTTCCTTCCGTTATTTACCCCTGTTTTCGCCACACTCACTAAAACCCCCGCGGTGACCACCACTGGCCACCACCACTACACCCATGTGGTCACCCTTAACCTAGTAACCACCACCCATTAACACCGGTCAGTCAAATAGCTCTACGGTCATATTATTTACGATGTTTGTCGGGTCCTAATTCGTAAGCAATAACAGGAATGAGACGATAAATAACAATAACATACCTGGTAAATGATAGGGCCATAAAAGAAAGGAAAAGGACGAGAATGAGCAGAAGACAGGAAGAAAAATGAGGAAGGAGGAAACGCAGGAAGGGAAGAGGAAGGAGCGGTGTTTTTACGAGTCTATAATTCGTTTTTGAGAAATGAAATTTCAACATATAATATAATATGAACATTGACCGTGCTGGCTCATTCATTATGTGCGTTTAATATATAACGTGTTTAATGTATATCTCATAATTACATGTCTCGTAAATGCGTATAATCAAATATCGTAAGGCTTGGAGTCAAGCCTCGTTAAATACTCGGTCTTGACTCTCATTTTCAATACCGTCTCATTACTTTATTATATTTAACGTCCTCTTTACAAAATCGCAAAACGCGTCCACATAAATAATTATCGTAATCTCAAACACGTTACATAAATATAAAATATCAATTTATGATAACCATACTAATAAAATATCAAGATTACGAATTTATAAAAAAAAAATGTCATAAAGATAATAAGAAGGGTAGTAGTAATAACAAGCCAAGTAATAATAACAAAAGTAACAACAATTATAAAAAGATGACACCAACAACAGTAATTATTATAATAGTAATAACAATGTTAATAACAATAATAACAATAATAATAATAATAAAATAATAAGAATTATAATAATTATAATAATAATAACAACAACAATACAACATATAAAATATTCTCGTATATATGTAAATATCATATCTATTAAATATCATATCATCTCTAGTTAGAAAAGTTACATTACTATTTTGCGGTTATGAGACACAAAAATATGGGTATTACAGTTTGAGCTCGAGCATATCATGGCATTTGCATATCATTATTGTTGCATTATTTATTATTGTGTTATCCTACTCAACCGCGAGGTTGACAGTGTATTCGTGTACACCTACAATGATCCGGAATGGGGAGTAGATTCTACAGGTCAGAGACAGATGAGCTAGGAACTGGGGCAGGAATGTGGGATGCAGCCTTTGGACCGACTTAGATTTATATCACATTTAGAGAAGTCATCATTTATATCTTCTTTTCCGCTGTGTAGTAACTGTAATAATCAAAGTTAAATTTTATCTGTTTCATATAAAGTACTTTGTATTGTTTTACTTTGTTATTCACTACCTCGGACATTCCGAGATGGTAACAGCTCTATTTATTTGAGAATGTCTTGCTAAAGGCTCTTAAATAAATGGGGGTGTTACACTTAGCCGGTCTCAGACCGGCAGTCGGTTGGCCGGCTGAGAGTCATTTCTCAGATTTTCGCGCACTATATAAACCCGCACTTAGTCTATTTTCATTTACGCATTTTTTACATAACTTTCACGCATCCCTAGGGTTTTCTACTGTTCCATTGTTCTTCTTTTACATTCAAAAACACTACTCAAAATCATAATCTTTATTTAGTTCATAGAATCTTTTAGTGAATCTCTTAGTTTATCATCCTTAGTTGGTTCTTATCTCTTTCATTAGTTTACATTTGGGATTTGGTTGTAATTTGGAGGGTTTGAGAAGACTCTTCTTTTGTAATCAAAGCTCTTCCCTTTAATCAAGTTGTTGGTATAATCTTTCCTCTCTTTACTTAGTTATTTCATTTGTTTAAGTTTTCTTTGTTCATTTGCTTACTTTTATCATAATCCAACATGTTTAGCATTTACTCATCAATTGTTTACATGTTTGCTTTAGTTATGTGTGAGTAGTTCCCTTACTAGGGTTAGGGGCGTGCTTTGGTTTGTTGGTAGTTACGAATCTTGCTTAATTAGGGTTAGGCTTGGGTTCTCTTCTTTGCTAGGTTTTCACTATATGCATGTTATATGTTTGATGAAATGCCTCAACGACGGTTGGGCATGATTCTTATTGTTGTTTGGCTTTGACGATAGTCTAGGGCTTTCATGAACATGTATGTACGTTGAGTTAACCTTGTTTGTAGCGAGAGCTAGGATAGGGTTCAACTTTAGGTGAGTCAAATCGATAGACGAGACAAACCTAGGCCTAATATAGAGGAGACCTTAGACCCTTTTGCATGTTTTGTTACCAACCTACCTTAGTAACCCCGACACTCTAGTATCTTTTATCCATCTGCTTAATCTTAATATCTTTACTTTCATTGCTCTTTAGTTGTTAGTCGTTTCTTTCATAAAACCCTATTACCTTCGACTTAGGCTTGAATTAGTTACAAACTATTTGATCGTCCCCACCATCTTCGTGTTCGACCCCGAATTACATATTACTTGCTTTCGGGTTTTAAAAATTTGTTTGATGCCGGTAGTGACGGCAAAAACCGTCCATCAAGTACAGATCACCTCCTCAGTGGAAGGGTCTTGTATGTGACATTCATCAGGAGTAAATTTAGCAGTGTATTTATTTTGAGATAATAATCTGCCTAAAGATAGTAAATTGTGTTTAAAATCTGGCAAGTAAAACACATCATAAATTCTGAGTTTTTCAGTCAATTGGTTTTCACCAACATATGTCACAATTTTTGTTTAACCATCAGGCAAAGTGATAATGACTGGTCGGTTTAATTTCCTACATCTCAAAAATTGATTTGAATCAAAAGTCATGTGGTTAAATGCACCAGAATCCATGATCCAGACATGATTATTAACATGGATATTGTGTAATACTGTAGATGCTAATGATGTACCTGCAAAGTTAGCAGCAGGTTGTTCATTTGCATTCTGATTTTGTAACTTGAATAATTCCTTAACAACAGCCTGAATGAAGGATGGATCTGGAGTATTCACACTGGAATTCTGATGATTAACAGTAGTCTGAATCACAGGTGTTTGTTGATTATGCTGATCATCAGTAGTACCAAAAGGATTATCATCAGCATATTCAACCTCCTCCACATGTGTTGCATATCCCCTACCATAACCAGTGTTTGAGGACCTTCCTCGCCCTCGTCCTCTTGTTGTTTTTGGACCATACCACCAGCAATGAGAAAGAGTATGTCCATCTTTCTTGCATTTCTCACATTAATACACAACTTTTTGTTTCTTTCCATCTCTTCTCCAAGTATTAGCCACATCTTGGCCTCCAACAGCCTGTGTAGCAGCCATAGCCACAACATCCAAATCAACCTTGTCTTCAACAACAGTAATCTACTTATGCACTTCAGTTTGATGAACCTTTGCAAATGCTTGATTAACAGTAGACAAAGGATCCAAAGCAAGAATAGGACTTCTTATGTGATCATATTCCTTATCTAGTCCCATAAGAAAGTCAATTAAATTGTTCCTATTATCACGTTCAATAATACGCTTCAACAATTGACAGGTGCAAGCAGATATAGCAGAACAAGTGCAATCAGGTAAGAGATCAATTGATCGAAGATCTTCCCAAACAAATTTAAGCTTAGCATAATACTCAGCCACAGAGTCATTACCTTGAGTAATATGCACCATTTCTCTACGAAGTTTATACAAATGAGGAGCATTGGATTGATTATACCTTTCATTCAATTCCTCCCATAGTTGCTTCGAAGAAATGACATAATTGAAAGAAGAACCTATGCGCTCACTTAGAGAGAACTGAATCCACCGCATAATTGTGTAATCGGTTCGAATCCAGTCACCGTGAGTTGCCGCAGTAGAAGCTGGTTTAGGACAGCCGCCATTGATGAATCCAAGCTTGTTTTTAGACACAAGCGCCATTCGCATGTTTCGTGACCAATGCCGGAAATTCTGGCCATAAAAAACGTGCAGAATAATTTGTAGCAGCGATTGACTCCAGGAGTGAGATGCAAAAGATTTGTGTAAAGAGAATTCGAAGAACTTGATTCTGAATTAGGCATTGTGATGTTTGAATAGAGTAATGTTTGCACAGCGGAAAAAATTGTAAAAAAATTGATGTGATAGAATGAATGAAACAGAAAATAGGATCAAAACTGAGCGATTGATACCATGAAGAAAGTGTTGAACTCCATTAATGAAGGTTTGGAGCTTTTAGCTCAACTCAAGGCAAAATAAAAGTGAGATATTATTGACTGATAATTAGTATTCTGTTATGTACATAACTACATATGCTTATATACCAGAGTTAGTTACATTACATGAGAGTTTGTTACATGACAGCTTGTCATGAGTTGTTATAATAGAATTCTGTTATTTCCTGCCAACTTTCATTAGCTCATGTCTTCAACATTTACCCTTAGTGGCGTGAATGTTACGTTTGGTGTAAATAAGAGGGGAGTATAAAATTTATTATGAAGAAAAATTATGTTTATTGGATTGGAGTGAAACATTTTTGTTGTAAGAGTAAAAAACAATTCTTTAAATAAATGTATAAAATAGTCTTAAATCATTTACAAAGGATATGTATGATTAAAAACGAATTTAATGGAGAGTGGAAATCAAAGAAAAATAATTCTCTTATAAACAAGGGATCTCAAAACATAATTTTGGAATTCGACTCATCTTCATATCGGTATCTTATAAACAACGAAAATCTTATCTATATTAATACATGAACATTTCGTGCTATTTCGTGCGTCCACATCATCACATCCACTTTCTTTTATTTATTTTTTTTAAAATAAATGTAGGACCGACCATAAAAATATGGAATTTATTTATGAAAAACCAACTTTGTTAATAGAATTTCATCGAATATTCAATACAAAACTTCAATGAACCACCATCAATCACCTTCCATTTATTTTGCATAAATAATACAATATGAAAGAATTTTTCCAATAGTCCACATAGTCTATCAATAATAGAAAAAAAATAAAATAAAAAGATGATACAAAATATTATTAAATAATGAAAATTTAATTGATAAAAAATGATAAAATAAATAACGTTATTATATTATTTTATAAGCTTTTAACTCTAATATTTTGACCATCATAATAGCAAATTTTCGAGATATTACTAAATTTCAGTAAACTTTTTAAATAAGAAATAATTTTCAACAAAAAAATATTAATAAAAGGTACTGTTTTAATTTTCAATTTTAAAATATACGAAAAGTTGTAACAAAATAAATGAACTATAAAACTCTTTTAAGTAGATTTTAGAGCATTCCGTTAAAATAATACTCTAAAGTAGATATTGAGCTTATCCATTAGAAATTTAGAATGAGTAGATCTAAAAATTTCGTTATCATGTTTTAACACTGAATTCGTACATTTTTTTCACGGATTTAAAACATGTGTAAACTTCAAACTTGGAAATTTTTGCACGTGTTTTAAACTATTATCATTATAAAAAAAAATAGGGTATAAAATATACATGTGTTTTGGTTTAACATTTTTAAATATTAACCATTATAGCGATGTTATTAAAACTATACCCGTGCAATATATCGATGTTATTAAAACTATACCCGTACAATATATCGATGTTGACCGTACATCTATATATATGCTCAAGTTTACAACATAAAAGGAAATAAGTTTAGCCGATACTCTCTTCGAGTTATAGTATTGGTTCATATTTTCTTCTTGATGCGAGTTTAGTGATGGTTCCTTTTTTCCTTTTTTAGTAACCCTTTTGTGGTTCAAAGTCAATTCAGCGTGGGGTGATGTGTTTTGTGTGACCTAAAATCATTTTCTTATTTTGTGTGTATAAAGATAGAAAAACCAACAGTATAACTAAGAGGGGTAGAAAATAAACTAAATAAGGCAAATATACAAAGGTGCCATATATTCAAAAGTAGCCGCTGGAGAGGAGAAGTGGAGCTCCTTACGTAGATTGTATTAAAAGTTGAAACAATTTCAGGGCTTTATAATCGACTCATTATCGATGGAAGTCCCGGGTATAAACAGTGGCGTCGTTATAGGGGTGTATTGGATGCACCCGCACGGCTGCACCTCTGAAATTTAGAAATATAGACATTTTAGTTTACCTAGTTATTATGTTTCTTTTATATTGTTATGGTGGTTAATTGTGTTGTCACCTTCTCTGACATCAAGGGCTCAAATCCCACGGCCTACAATTGATTGTCCTTTAAATCAACTTCCGCACCCCAATCATCTAAATCCTAGATACGCCACTGGGTATAAATGTATAATTGAATGAGGCAATATTTTTAAGCTGGCAACATGCGAACATCATTAAAACAGCTTATTACCTGAAATAAAAAGAGTAGCACCTGTGATTCTGTGAAAATGGCTTCTGTTTCAGCCTTTCAGGTATGGAGAAGTTAACTGATAATGAGTAATACAAGAATATATTAAAAACATGAGGAAAACTGTGCACCTGTCGTCCTCTTGTAATCCTACTTGGCTCGAACAATGACTGGCCAAGGTGATATGCAAAAACAAAATCATCGCTGCAGGCTTAAGGCCAAGGTGATGCAAAAACAAAATCATCACTCAATATCTACTCCAGCAGTTCAGTACTTCAGATCAGCCATAATGGAGTTGAGATCTAAGCTCAATTCCATACTCGTGGTTGCATCCAACATCTACATGTAAACATTTACTTACTAATTTCGAGTCATGTTAAAGACGTAGAGCTTATCTCAAGGATTCTTGCTTCTTCATTGCCGGTGGCTGGCTCGACCACAAGATTATCTATGATAGTATGGATTCAAATAGCAGAACAGTCTATTTATTCGAAATTGATGAAGAAATTCCATCTAACTTGATCACAGAATTGTAGGACAAAAGCATTGTGCTCACAGGCTACAAGGCCGCCTTGACTATATATAGGCTGATTCTATGCTCACTTCCCAAATTCTAGATCAAGATTCAAGATTCAAGATTTGAGGGGATCATAGACTGCTAAAATCCCAGATATATAAAAACAATCTCTCGCCAAAATTATTAGACAATACATATCTAGCATTTACGCAATACTGTATGTGACTAGAATCTAGCGTTTGTAACTCAGGATAACTTTTAACAATATAAGGAGAATCCGGGGCTCGTACATGGTCGGACTGGTACAAGCTTGGTAGCAAGGGAATCCCGAATCAATTGTCTTTCTTGACTTTCCATTTACCAACGTCGCCACTGTATGGTCCAACATTGTATGCGTATTGCTGAATGACAGCAAAGAACACCATTTCCAAACACACCAAGATATTCTGCCATCCTTTCTCAATGTACTTGACATCCAACCAGGCATAGTCCGAACGGATAAAACCCACAGAAACCAGGAGCTCGAGTGCAATAGACTGGCACGGTTACACAAATGAATAAATGATCAACAGGTTATATTTGGAGAGGGAAAAGTGGAGAACATGATATAATACTACCGTTGGATATAGAATGATTGGACATTGTCCAAGAAAGGGCTCAACGCGAGAAGCAGATAGACAGATACTAATGTCTTAGTACTGGACACTTGTACAATTATATGATCAGTAATTCGAACAGGGTAGTTTAGGTAGATCTTAGGTTGGAATCTCTTTTTGCTGCGTTATTATTGGGTACATTTGACCTTTTGGTCAATTTGGACACGATTACTTCGAGTCCCGTAGTTAGATTGGGTATTGCGATTATGTTTATTAAGGCTTTTGTCAATTTTTTGATGAGCAATAACATGATTTCAAAATTCGAACTAATAGTTTGTGGTCAATTCGAGTTATTTCAACTAGAGAGATTATTTTGGATCATGTGGCTTCAGAAACAAATGGCTTGATAATCATTTTATGCAAAACAAATACCCCAGCTCACTTTTGGGCTCCGCAAGAGATCCTGATCTTTTTGGTGTAACAGCTAATGTACTCAATGTGCACATGCAAGAAGAGCGGGCATATGATACATGACGTAACACACAGAAAGAGAATGAATTCAGAAAAAGTTTACCTGCCAAAAGCAGAAGAAAACGATGCCTTTGATGCACAAGAATTTGGCCATCGGGTTGTGTGGGGCCAACTCCTTAGCAAAAAGATGGTAAAAAATCACCAGAGAATATAGAGCCAGTGATACTGAGATGTTGAGGATGATGGTGAAAAACCAGCTGACGGGGGACGTGTACAACTCAAGAAGCTGTAATGCTATCATCAAGAGAGAGCAAATTGGGCGAATAATCACAAATTGCCATGTCCAGTACTTGATAAGTTTCAGGGTATGATGATCCAGACGGGTGGTATGTGGCTGTAATTAAAAAGCATCACTTGATGCAATCAATTTGTTAAATAGTAGATGAAATCAAGTGTTTTTATTAGAAAGGACAATCACAAACTGAATTGTCAGTGAAAAGTTCAAATATGCATTAAGTACGTCCGAAGCTAACTCTATCAGTAAGGTTTGCGACCGCTGTAATTCATGCAGTAGACTGAGCAAGTGCACTAAGTAATTTAAATCAAGCCTTAAATAGTGGAAGAAAAGCATTCTCTCGAAGCCTTTGCTTTGATCTGAATATGCAATGTCCACGCATTAATAAGAAAAAAAGGCATAACAAGAAAGCTATTATGTTGTCAATTTGTCACGCAGATCACAAATTCTTATACTATACGATCTAGCACATGAGACCACCCCTTTAATCTCAAAATTATATGAAAAATAGAAAAGGATTTTGGTTCATCTCACATATACGACCATCTCATACTGGAATTGAATCGAATTTCATTTTACTCTTTTATGAGGAGGTAGTTTTAACAAACGCAAATAACTAGTTGAATGGGAGGAAGTACTCTACACTTCAAAGAGTGTAACATATCAAAATAGCTTTACAAAATTAGTCAAACACCATAAATACCATTGAACCAGATTTCATTGTTGGCTTAAGCTCCATTTATGGGAATACAAGTAATGCATATTTAGGTAAATACAAAGTAGTGTATATTATCATTGTTACACTGACTATTTACACTGTCAAGTCCTAGCAACTACTACTCTATCTTTCCTAAAGGGTTACATTTACTCTGAAACATAGTTTATGGAGAAGCAGATTAAAGTGGGGTTGTAGCCTGTAGGCGAATTTGGGTAAGTAAATGACTTTTATATCCTTTTAATCTAAGAGAATACAAAGAGTAATGCAAGTGGAGGGCCTGGGCCATATTGAGTGTTCTGGTCATTTCCGATAAACACATACTAAAAAAATGAGTACAACCCCAAAAGGCCAAAAGGAATATGTATACAGCCTCATAGATCAAAGAGAGTATAAAAATCTATCTTCCGACATCAGTAACTATGAACCAACCACTAATCTTGTATACGACCGCAGTATATATCCAATAAGGCATTAACCTCCAATTGTGAAAACATGAAATAGGATTGTCATATATGACAATCTCATATGATTTTAAACATGAAATAAACGACTAAAACTTCACCTGAAAAAGCGTCATTGGGAAAGAATGATGAATTTCTCTTCCTTTGATTTCATCTGGTACAATATTTTTACTGACTGATATGTTCAAAAAGCTATACATTAATGCTAAAAATTTGGCAATGACCTGCAAACCCAAATAAAGATTGAAACTTAGTAAAGATAAATCAGTAGTCAAATCAGTGCAGTAAATCTTGGTCGGCGAATTGGTCTCAGCCAATGTGCTATAACGGTGCTTGTAGTAACGTTGAAAACTTTGGCCACTCGACAGTGACAATACATCCCGCCGATATTATTACCATAGTCAAACTCATAAGGAAAGTGAATAGCACAAGCAAGAAAATTACCAAGGCTTCATAACATTCCTTGATGGATTCGAGAAACATGAAAAATGCCTCGCTGCCAAAAAAGTCAACAAGACCAACAAAAGAGACAACGGCATAAAGGGGAGCCATGAGGATGATGATGATAATAGCCTTCTGCTCTTTTGGGTTCTTCCAGTAAAACAGGTGCTGAGATAAAAGCTGTGATGTGAAAAGCATCGACAGCATGACACAAAACCCACAAACTACGACTATAATCTCCCCGGGATTCATTTTAGTCAAGTCAAACATCTTAGATATCAGTGAAGAACCAAAGCGTTGGCCTGCAAATTAGAGAATAGAATAAGATTAGGAGAATAGGATTCTTCAGCATAAGCCCCAATGATTTATGTAAGACCACCACAATCTAATGTTGAAATGAAGCATTAGAGACAAAAATCATTTGATTTAATTGTTTACCATAAAGTATAATGATGACTGATGAGGAAGTAACAGAGAAGTGCATCAAAATGACAGGCACATAATATATATATGGATATTCTACGGTGTACCCCGTGTTTTTCGGTTTTCTATATTGTACCCCTAAATTTTAAATTTTATATGGTATACCATTAAACTTCTTACTTATTCTTCATAATGACCTCCTTCAAATATTCATTAACTTTATCACTATAAAAAGTCGTAATTTGACCTTTATTTTGACTCACTAATGTGGTATCACCATTCTATATAGGAAGCATCACAAATAACTTTAAATAGGCATAAACTTTTATTAAAAACACATGTTATGAAGCATGAAATAATAACAACAATTTGATGAAATTGAGTTAGATTTCTATACTATTTGGTTGGTTAATGGTAATTCGGCGAACTAATAAGTAAATGGGTAGGTTGTCGATTAATTGAAATGTTAAATAGATGATTTAATAGATAAATTAAGAAATTAAGCGTGCAAAACCAATAAACAAGGTCATCGTATAGACTAATGTATAGAGTTTAAGGGCATACCATAGAATTTAAAAAATATAGGGTACAACATAGAAAATCGAAAACCACGGGGTACACCGTAGAATATCCCATACATATATTCACAAGTCAAAATCCTTGGCACCCACTAATGGCTAGGTAAGGGGTCGGATATATGCTACATCAGCCCTATGTTAACAACACACAAAGGTTGTCCCAAATGAAATCACAACAGAAAACCAAATTATGAAGTCATTTTGCTACATTCCAGTGTAATACAAAACCAAAGAGTAGCGTGTAGAAACAACATAACCAAAGAGGCAAATCCTACCAAATATCCAACAGGAAATAAATACTTAAGCCCTTCAAAAACACACAATGCTTGGGTGAAACAAAAATATTCTTACTCAGGGTTACTGCATTAGCGCACGTATCTTACGAATTGCAAATTATATCCCGTCACTTAATGAAAATACATACGGAGTATAACACAATTGTACTTTATAAGAGTGAATAATGAATTGGTGAGAGCGTATTGATAGCGAATCCAGTAACCATGATCCTATTAGCAAAAAATAATGATAGTTGATAAGAAAAGGTTGACGAGGCAGCTCAACAACAGAATCGATTCATCCATTTACCAACAACACACGTTTTTACGAAACCATCTACTCCGTATCTCACTCGTAAAATGATATGTCACGCCCATGCCTTAGCTTACAACTAACAGTGGCATCTTAGAATGGGGTACTTGAATCATCATAATACTACTGGGATCAAAATCTAAGAGATAATTAGTTTGATCTACATAATACCAGTGGGATCAAAATCTATACTGAGTCAGTAAAATTGATAGGAGCAAATCAGAATGAGTAAATTAGGATCTGAGATACAAGTAGCTGACATGAAAGCGGTGAATACAAAGGCAGAACTTAAAATACGAAGATGAAAGAAAAAGCAAAAGTAAAAGCAATAAGAAGAAGAAGCAAGAAGATGGAGTGATGAACGAACTTACTTACTTGGGGATTGATTTGATTTGGTAAAATGATTGGTGAAATGAGTTGAAAAATATCAACTCCATTAATGGAGTTATGTAATGTAAACAAAACGACGAATTCAATAAGCGGGTTGGGTCCACTCCATATTTTCGGTATGGCTCACTAGTCGGCACTCGCCACTCACGTGTCTCACGTGTATTTGATTTAACGCTATCATATTGTAAAAAAAAAGCCGAATCGCGAAAGGTCGTCGACGTTTTATAACAAATCGTCGACGTAATTTAAAAAAAAGACTCACACTACCCTTTAGCTCACAAAACCTCAACAATTCAAAAACCTCAACAATTCAACTCACCACCCACCGTACCACCACCCACCGTACCACCACCGCAGCAGCATCACCAACACCGCAGCACCACCAGCACCGTCCGACCCACCACCACGCACGGTTAGTTTTTTTTTTTTTAATTACTCTTGTTAGTTTTAATTAATGTTGTCGTAGTTGTTATTCTTGTTATTGTTGAGGTTAATTATGTTAGATTTGTTAGTTGTAGTGTTAATTGTAAATGTTTTTGGTGTTTTTGTTGTTTTGGTTGTTTTTGTTAATTTTAGGGATTTTGATTCAATTTTTGTGTTATTGTTGTTTGTTGTTGTTGTTGTTGATATTAGTTAGATTGTTGTTAGAATTAGATTTGTTTTAAGTTCAATTTTGAATCAAAAACCGAATGTGAGGGTTAGGTAAAATCGATTCGCGAATGGTAGATCTTGGACGTGTGTTTTGAACGTCCAAGGAAGGGTGGGACGTGGGTATCTCACGGCTGAGGTTGGGAGGGACGTGAGGGTGGCACGTCTAGGATAGGGAGGGACGTGGGTTAGGCACGTTGGTGGGGGGGTTGGACGTGGGGTTGGGGCGTTGGGTGGTGGATGGGACGTGGGACAGGGACGTTGGTGGGGGGTGGGACGTGGGGTTTGGGTGGCTAGGGAGGGTTTGGACGTGGGCTTGGGGTGTTGGGTGGGGGTATGGACTTGGGATTTGGGTGGCTAGGGTGGGTTGGGACGTGGGTTCAGGGTTTAGGGTTTAGGGTATAGGGTTTAGGGTATAGGGTATAGGGTATAGGGTATAGGGTTTAGGGTTGGGGTGGCTAGGGTGGGTTTAGGGTTTAGGGTTTTTAGGGTTTAGGGGATTTCCTCGGCTTTATTTTTACGTTTAGGCCGTATATTTTCAATTTTAATAGTTAAAATTTCTTATTTTAGTTTTTATTGTTTTAGTTTTTTATGACAATTTGTTTAATTATATTAATTTAACGTTATTGTAATCTCGTAAATGCAGATGTCTTACAATGAGGATGATATCATGCCTGCGATTGGCCGTACCGCAGGCCGAAGAGTGACTGGATCTAAGCGTCGTGTCCCGATAGCATCACAACCATCAGCAGCGTCACGGGCTGGTAGGGGAGTTAGGGGTAGGGGTAGGGGAAAGGGTCTTCTAATAAGGACTCCCGACCCTACTCCCGAGGACGAGCTACACCTACCGAGAGCTTTTTTCAAGGGACCCCCGAGTTAGTAGTTCGGAGGACGAGGAGGTTGAGGTTGAGGAGGAGGAGGAGCACGACTCCCAGTTTTTGGACGAGGAGGCAGCCGATGGACTAGCTAAGGTGATCGTACGTGATGGTAGCGGCCGATACAGGCCATTTGTGGAGAGTGGTGCCTCTAGTAGCACGGGCGGGAGGAAGAAGACTCCGGATCTTTCCTGGCGTCTACAGGGTCCGGTTGTAGGGGGGCCGTCTGTACTTACTGTCTTACGGAGCTTCGGTGGCCACGTAGCTCGCAGTAGTTGGACGGATGAGGGGAGCGCGAGACAGTGGATCACGTGTTACGAGAGGCCGGGCGCTATGGAGAAGATGGGTAAGTTGAGGGTCCGCTCCGCGGTTATGGATAGAGTTGCCGAGAGCGGGCTTGATCATCTTAGGACCTATTTGACCACCGGGTTGGATGAGAACCTTATTAGTGCGTTCGTCGAGAGGTGGCAGCCGGACACCAACACTTTCCACATGCCGTTTGGTGAGATTACGATACTGCTGCACGACGTTCACAGGATCCTCGGCATACGGGTGGATGGCGCTAGGGTTATGGACGAGGGTACGAGGGGGGAGAGTGGTCTGAAGGGGAAGTTCGCGGCCTTGTTTGGCATGGACGTGGCGGCCGTGACTGCACCCCTTTACAGGGGTGGGGGGATTTTGGTGAGGAAGTTGATGGATGTTGTGGAGAAGGGGAGCTAGCAGGACTCCCTACGGGCGTACATGATGTTGTTGGTTGGACAGACTTTGTTCACCGACAAGTCCAGCGATCGGGTTGTCGCTCGTATGTTGCCGTTGTTTGATGATTTAGATGATATAGGCGGTTATGCTTGGGGGGCCGCGACATTGGCGTACCTGTACCGACAGTTGGGGATGGCTTCGCGTAGGGAGGCAGCTGGGGTTAGCGGTTGTCTGCCGTTGCTTCAGGCTTGGATATACGAGTATTTTCCGACGTTCAGACCTCACTCGGGATATTATGTTAAGGGACGACCACTTGTCGAGGCTTGGTCACGGGTTCCTAGGTTTAGGGGAGATGAGGGGTTGTTGGAGCAGCACAGGCAGAGGTTGGACGGGCTGAGGGCGGAGCAGGTGACGTGGCTCCCTTACGGTGTTAGCCCACACAGGGGTTGTCGGAGTACGCTCTACTCGGGGGTGATCAGGTTTATGGATATAGTGGAGCCGTACCAGCCTGATAGGTGTCTCCTTCAGTTTGGCTATGTTCAGGATCACCCGAACCCTATGCGGGTCCCAGCTGCCGAGAGTCGTCCGGCGAAGCCGGCTCAGGGTTACAAGCTGTCGTACGGTGATGCTGCTGATTTGGATTGGGGTTTGAGAGAGGCTGAGATTCCGTTGAGACAGCGTCATGACCGGGCTCTGATGCCGTTTCAGTGTGATCCACGTTACATGAGTTGGTACAAGAAGATTTCTCACCCATACTTCTACCCCCCCGTGTTGAGATGCTCTCACCCCCTTTCCCCGAGGAGCCGGAGGTTGGCCGGGCTCTTAGCCGTCATTTCTCGCAGATTTATACTCAGGACCCCGACCAGAAATGGCCGTACGTGCGACGCTTGGTCGATGATATGGAGCGGTTCTACATTACGAAGGATGACGCTGAGGATGATCCTGCTGATAATGATGAGGAGGAGGAGGACGATGATGATGATGATGATGTAGTTTACTAGTTTTTTTATGCTTGGACTTTATTTGTTGTCTTATGTACGGACTATTTTATTTTTCTTGTGACTTCTTTGTTAGTTTATTAGTTTTTGTATGCATATTTTAATATTTATTAGAACTCATAGCTTACATCGGACATGAACAAAAGCACATAAAACATAAATCGTAACTAAAATTTGATGAAAACATAGAATACATTAGACATTAACGAAAACACATCAAACATCAAATACAAGTTTACAATACTTAATTATCTTCGGATGACTAAGATGAAGAATCCAGATCTCCTTCGTAATCTCCAGCTTCAATTACTTCAGGTTGACTAGCCACGTAATGATCATAAAACATTAAAATGCGCAGACGGACATTACCTAGATTGAACACTCTACCGGCACACAAATCAGATAGTGTTGCGTAGTCTATCAAGTTTAGTATAAGCTCGATATATTTAAGGAAATCGCTTCTTAACTTGCGGAACTCCCACATCTTCTCAGTTACAATCTCATCAGTAACTTCATCGTCTGGAACAACCGGACTGCAGAGGGGGTTACCGTGTAGGATGCCAAAAAGGTTGGCAATTGGAGGATGTTCTACCAGGTCCCAGACAGTGTCACTCGGAATGACTAGTTCAAGGCGAGAAACTAGCACTGGGAACTGCGTAGTTATAAGATCGATCCTTAGCTGATAGGCTCTGTTTTTTTGCACGTTTGTGAGAGTCATCTTAAAAGTATTGATTTTAGTAGTGAATGAGATTGTGGTTTTTGCGATTACAATCAACATGAAAAGCAGTATTTATAAGAAGTCGTAGTACAACGGTAACATTTTGAAATTATAACGGTAACATTTTGAAATTTGAAATCACAACGGTTACAATGCAAATCAATAACTTGAAAACTGACCGCCATACATGGTATGGACGTGAATAGTACACGTCCAAACCATGAATGGACGTGTGCTATTCACGTCCACACATGGTGTGGACGTGTACTATTCACGTCCATACCATGTATGGACGTCCAGGATTAACGTCCATGCATGGTATGGACGTGAATAGTACACGTCCATACCATGTGTGGACGTGAATAGTACACGTCCATGCATGGTTTGGACGTGTACTATTCACGTCCATACCATGTATGGACGGTCAGTTTTGTCGTCCATTCCACGCTAGGACGGCCAGTTTTCAAGTCTAATTCAAAATTTCGATTGACTTCAAATCGTCTATTCTAAGCCTTCTACGATTAATTCAACCTAATTTCAAGTATAAGGCTTAAACATGTAATTCAACAAAAAATAATTGAAAAAAAAAATTTAAGATTTAAGTTATTATCGATGAATCGTTGTCGTCGTTTGACATTAAATCGTTGTCGTTATATGATGTTGATGTTCGATGTTGAAACCGTTTTTTTGGAATTTACGTTGTTTTTGTTGTTTTAGTTTCAGAGAATAAAAGGTAGAGAGAGAGAGAGAAAAGGGCAAGAGTTGTCTTTTCTCAAAAAAACGTCAGACGATTTTTCGCAAAACGTCGACGACCTTTCGCAACCCCCAAAAAAATTAAGATTAGCCTCCAAAATTTTCAACAAAAGTACAAATGAATAAGCGTTATGTATAAATTTAGAAGGTATTATGAAAACGAGAAGAAAGAAAATGTAAAAATATGATGTTCGTGTTAAAAAAATTATGGCACATTACCCATTTTATTTGAACTGGCTACACCTTATACGAAGTATTTGAGAACCTCCGTCAATCTATATATATAGTTGTGAAAATGCGCTCTTGGTTGTAATGGGGATTGGGGAGACAACAATAATGAGATACTTTGTAGGTGTCGTGTAGGTGTGCTTCCTTCTAAGAACTGTATATGTTGATATCTAGACACGTTTCAATTAACTATGTGACGTAAATTTCACAATTATGTAGTAAAATTTGAAATATATTCGATTTGGAGTTTGGACGTGTCGTTTTGGTTGGCATCTAAGCACCGTATATGTTGATATATAAACACGTTTCAGTTAAATATGTAACATGAAATTCAAAATTATGTAGTAAACCATCAAATATATTCGATAAGGTTATCCACGTACCACCTAACGGATAAGTGTCAACCGCACAAAAAAAGGTTACACATATCTATTCTCCAGTTGTAAGACAGACAGACAAGATAGCAAATTATTGCAAAAGTTTTAAACCCAGATTTAGAAAGTTGGAAAACCAACATGAACTTTTTATATCCTTACTATTCGCATACACATAAACATATGCGTCCTGTGCTTACTTGACAAAAACATACAACAAGTTACATATATAAGTTACTACAGTATTATATTACAAGCACAAAAACTACTACATGGCCAACAACAATATTATTGCAAAGCCAACGGTATTATAGCAAGCCGACCTTTGTGACGGGCAGTAAGTCTTCCTTGTAACGGATATATCCGTCACAAGCTTGTGACGGGCATGTGCATTGCAAAGCCTTGCCAACAACACTCAATTCATTTACCACTCTACTAAACAGGGTCTTTAAACCCAAATTAACCTATAGCTTCACAAATGATGCATTGATACATATGAGTCGTAGAGACAATTAAGTCTCTACCATCAAGCCTTGGTTGTTATAGTTTATCTTATGGATGTCCTTTTAATTTCAAATAAGTTGTATGTATTCTCTATGCAAGTCAAATAGCTTACTCTGTAACGTCTCCGGCATTGTAAGTTATTTTTTTCTCCGTCTGCCACCAAAAAGGGGAAAAAAAACAAATGTTACATTGAATAATAAGCGTAGCCAAGATTGGAATAGATAGCTGATACAGCACAAGTTTACAACAAAGGGTCTCTTCTCCTTATTCAATATATATAAACCTAAACATTTACATGCATAGCCACACATCCATAGTCCAAACATACATTGCTACAACCACAAGGTTTTGGCACTCAGCACTTCATACTAACTGCTCCTTTTTATGCTAGAAGCAATATTTTGCCAATGTGCTGGCTGCTCTCCATCAGCTCATGAGCTTCAGCCGCCTCAGACAAAGGGAAGCTCTTGTAAATCACAGGCTTCACCTTGTTCGCTACGATTGCAGGCCATACCTTCGTCTCAACCTCCTTGATGATACTTGCTTTCTTCTCCGGACTTCTATTTCGCAAGCCAGCACCTGAAACATGACTTTGCTATGTTATGTAATATGTAGTACTATGATACTATCACATAAGATGACAAGATTTCCATTGAATCTGACTAAGTATTGTTTTGTTTCTATCAAGTAAACTAGATAAATTTCTCAGTAAGACTTGTGGGAGTAATATAGCTAAATACAATGAGAAAGTGCATACAACAAAACAGTCATATACTCATCTCATTAATGTGTTACTCATGACTCGGGTTTCACAACTGCTCGCATGGCATAATTTACACCACAAAACAAGAATGTACATAAAAGGGAAAATTAATTCAGATTCCAGATCCAAAACTGGAAAATCATGTGTATTCATAATTTTCTATACTATTAACACCCCGGCAAATTATTTACACCAATATGTAGGACAAGTGGAATTAAATCTATCTTTATCAGAAATCAGCAGTTGATCTAAGCCACAAAGCGGGCTGATACTACCTGAAAATCTGGCTGCAGTTTCCTTCAAAAAAAAAACCTTGATAACTCCTTCCAATGATTTTTTAGAAGATTTGTACATAGGAGATAAGACAGTCTTCTCAGAAAACACAATTCAGTAAAATTTGATACGGTCATAAATTAAGTTTGTGCTCAAGAAATTTTTTCATACCTTGCACTGTGAGCCTCTTAGCAAGGAAGCTTCCAAGGTTCACTTGTGTAGACACTCCACCTTGAAGGCCGATGATGAAAAGACGTCCATCAAAATTTAGGCTGTCAATATTACGCTGAAAGTAAGCCCCTCCCATATTGTCCAATATGACATCAACACCTGTCCAAGAAACGAATCTACATTACTCTCTTCACCATCAAGCAACCAAGATACATCCCTCGTACGTGAGAGTACCAGTCTAGATTGAAATGTACAAATTGCATGGGGAACAGTCCAGAACAATGGATAGACTAAATTAGTGTTGTGGCCTGTAAGTGCTGTAGCAGAAGCGTGAACAACTATTTTGTAAGAAGTTAAGGAACTGTTTTATGAGATTTGAGCTAATTTCACTTTGGTTGTCTAGCATGTTGTAAACTAATTTTTTTTTAGGATGAAACCACATAGAACTTTATTCCTTTTGTACCTTTTCCTTCGGTTTCTTCTTTCACTCTTGCCACAAAATCTTCTGTCTTATAATTGATGCACACATCAGCTCCAAGATCTTTGCAAAACGCCAATTTTTCATCACTTCCTAGCATAACATGCAAATAGCAAGTGTTGCAGTGAAAAATACTCTGTAATTGGTTTACTCAATTATGAATAACAGTATAAAACTACCAAACCTGCTGTAACAAAAACTTTTGCTCCATAATACTTAGCTATCTGAATTGCAAATGTGCCAATCCCACTAGAACCTCCATGAACCTGAAAGCATTGGTTATCATACTAATCTTGAAATCAACCACATATAACATCAAAACAAACACTGCGTGAAGTAAACAACTGGTATACTTTCAAACTATTGCAAGTGTTTCACTCTGCTAATGTTCGTGAGTTACAAAATACGGAAATTAATGTAAACATGTCTATTAGGATTATTGCAAATCAAAACACGAAAAATATTAGGACATAGAAGCTCAAATAATCTCTGGTTTTAATAGTATCAAAGAAGAAGCTAAGGATCTCACCAAGAATGATTCTCCTTCTGAGAGTTTGCTCATCATAAAAACGGTTGACCAAACTGTACAAGCCACCTCAGGAAAACTTGCAGCTTCTTTAAGAGAAATGCCAGGAGGAACAGGAAGGACGTGCCCAGCAAGAACAGCAACTTTCTCAGCATAGCCTCCTCCACCAAGAAGCGCACACACCTAAACAATAAAGGAAAAGATGCAACTAAATTTCACTGCATAAACGAGACAGACTCCATTTATTCACTATGTATTACTGTTATTAATATGGGTTTAATTAATGAATGGGAACATGGGTTTGTCTCACACTTTTAATGTCTGAAACTGTCTCTAGGGAGACTAGCTGCAATTAGAATATCATGACAGTTTTTCCAATGTTTCAGTCCACCATGAAGTAAGTTCAGAAACTCAGGTTTGGCATGCCAGTTCGACAACACACTGACATGGTAAAGTGTAAACGTAAAATTGAATACAGTCTGAGGACCCATACAATAGCAAAAGATTTCGCCAAAGAAAAGCAGGAGAGATTATCCAATCAATAAGCCAGAAATCAAACTAACATAGGAGTAAATTATAATCCATTGTATGGGTGTTTACAAGTAATTGATTGCGCAAACTCAAAGTTTCTAATTCTTCATAATACCATGGCAATTATACTTCCATTTTACACCTTCAAATAGTTTTTTTTTCTATCAAAGATCCTAATTCTTCATAACACCATGCTAACTCCTTGTTGATGATAAATGTATTCCAAGCTCCACAATACCACATCAAATACCATCAAACTTTAGTACTCCCTCCATCCCATTTTTATTGTACTCCCTCCATCCCCTTTCCAAGTTTAGTGAGGGAAAGTTGTGAACCTCCAAAATTACCCCTAGATAATTTAGCTACCACCATTTTCATCCCATTGATATTGTCTCCATTCCCTTTAATTTAAGGGGTACGATTGGTATTTCATCATCTTTTCTTAAATCATCCCAAAATTGAAAGAGGACAATAAAAGTGGGATGGAGGGAGTCGTTTCTAATACAGATCCTAAAAAAGAGGCATAGTTCACCGACCAGGCAATCTCATAGCTACAACTTGTTGATTATAAAATCTGTGCAATAACCTACATAATAACCAACAAATACCAGCTACATAATGGCCAACCGTGTGAGCTTCTGGTCTCCAACAAAAAAATTATCTCAACAACCGGACAAGACTCTCTAACCACCACCACCACCACCACCACCACCCCGTCTCATTATCCCGCTATATCTGGTGTTGCGATCAGGCAAGCTAACGGAAGCAACAATTCATAAGTGCTAAACAACACAAATTCTCATCTGTTATCACGAGACAGATTGGCGCATATAAGGGGGATAGTTAAATGTGTAACTTTATAGTCATACGGGTTAGTGTAGTTCATATTGATGTAAGACCGTCTCATAAGAAAGTAAGTGCATAAGCAAAAGATGAGCTGAATATCTCCAATGTTCACTGATCAAATACAGCCTTCAGTTGGGTCATTAACATTGGCCACCCTACATTAGATAGATATCTTGAATCACTTAACATCTTAGGAGTATCTAGATTACCATAACATGAGTAAACAAACAGAAACCTTACAGTAAAATATTTACCAGCATAATTCTACCAGTGGCGGAGCCAGGATTTGCCATTGGGGGGGAGGAATTTTATAACAAATTTAGAAACGCCAAATTACAAACAAAAACACAAACAGCCCATCAACAAAGACGAAGAAAAGCAGAGAAAGATGACCAGTTTATTACAAAATTAGAAAAAAAAAACATTGAATTAAAAGAGTATGAACTTGACTTGCCTGATCACCAACTTTCCAGCGAGTAACAAGTTTGCCGACTTTTTCGATAATACCAGAACATTCAAGACCAGGATAAGGAGGGGAACCAGGAGGAGGAGGGTAGGATCCCTTGCGTTGAAGGGTGTCAGCTCTATTAAGGGCAGTTGCTTCTACTTTAATTAATACTTGATCATCTTTGATTTCAGGGTCTTCTACTTGTTGTAGTTGTAGAACTTCTGGACCTCCTGGACTTGTTATTACCACTGCCTTCATCTCTTTCGCTTTCTTTTGATGATGATGATTGTGATTGTGATTGTGATTGTGATTTGTTATTTCTGAGCTTCTCAAATGGGAATCTGGGAATATTGGATAACCTCACCAGTTCTCTTATTACTTGCAGTCTACCAGGAGTGGTGACTGGTGATGGGTAGAATGTCTTCACTTATCTATACCTGGCTCGGTTTTAAGTCGGATTAAGATCATTACTTTATTCTAACATAACTTTTTTACCGTCACAAGGGAGATTTGCTATAAATAGGATTAAAAATGCTATAAATAGAATTAAAAATGAAGTACCTCATCGATATTGTCACTTACATAATGTGAGAGTAACAGTATCACGTCTTCATTATTGCCACTTACTTAAATGTGGAGAGACATTACATTTATATATGGAGAGACACTATTGTCTTTAGCTTGTGACAGAAATATCGTTTTCAATGAGAATTTGTGCTTAACAAAAGACTAAATTTTTCTCAAGTCGTTCTCGTCTAAAATAATAAAGTAGAATCTTGAGACCACTTTATAATAAAAAAAATCACCAAAGGCCGTATGGACCATTATGATCTCATTTGACCATAAAATGGTTTCATAATCCGTTACTAATATTTCAAACAAAAATAACCCAGCTAAAACAAAAAATTTGCGATAGTACTCAATAGTGTTTGTTTAAATCTATGAATATGAATTTTTGATTTTATAGAATTGTATTATGTCGGATTATTATTATAAAGAAGTGACTATAAAATTTCTTTGCATATCGAATCTCAGTTGGTTCTGGATTGATATTTCATTATAAAAAAAGAAAACACTTATTGGCAGTAAACGTACTGTACCATCAATTTTTACAACATATAAATGCTTCTAAAAAGCTAATTGTCTTACAATAATTGCATCGGAGTAAACATTTAAACGAGTTATTAGCTTGCGCTTGAAATATTCAAGTTAATCTATCATTAGACTTCCATAGAATTTTTTCGGCTTTGTCATGAACTAACTACAAAATTGA
The DNA here is from genome assembly GCA_029255685.2 of Silene conica. Classification (NCBI taxonomy): domain Eukaryota; kingdom Viridiplantae; phylum Streptophyta; class Magnoliopsida; order Caryophyllales; family Caryophyllaceae; genus Silene; species Silene conica. The sequence goes on from CM055319.2 coordinate 20,188,113, forward strand.
AGCTCTAAACAAGAAGTCTCATCCAGCATGAACTCTTCTCCCAGCACCTAGCAGCCAGCTAATTGAGGAGTTGAGGACCCGATCCCACACTTGTAGCCTGATCGTGCATTAGTGGCCTTTCCCAGTTTTATTAGCTCCCACATCAGGACCATCATCCTCTGCATCGCTTGACTCCCATCGTCTGACTTCACTCTGAGCAAAAACAAACGCAACAATAGTAGTGGTTACAAATCGGGAAAAAAAAAACAGTTTCTATATATCCTCCGAGAGCCGGAGTACCTTCTAAAAAGGACGAAGAGCTGAAAATACCCCATACCATTGAACTTGATAATGTTAATATAGCAGACTTGCGGTCGCAATCGTGAATCAAACATTGTACTATGATAGTATGATAAAGTGGGGTGGGCAAAAGACCTTTCCGTGTCCGAAATATCAGCGCAGTAAGCTGCAAAGTACTAAGTGTAATAATTCGATGTCCAAGAGAAACATAAGAAACTTTAACTGAGTAGGGGAAGGCTTAGTCCTATAATGGTGATGCCATACTAGTCATAGTATAGAAGTTGATCTGTAGATCAACTAGTCCTTGTATATTTAATGCCTATGCAAAGGTGATAACTCTGAATCAGACAACATTTAAGCACATCAGGGAGACTGATGAGACATGACTAAAAATATGCACGCAGTTTTGCATTGCAAAGACAGAAATCGCAAAACAACCATCAAATAATACATTTGGGTGTCAGCCAATTTCGAGCTAAATTTAATGTTACAATTCCATCTTTTAATTAATCGAAATTATTCCAAGATTGAACAAAAAACACAAGTCTCTCTGTCCAAGTATAATATTGTGCCTCTCTGGTTTATGAATGAGGGAGCTCAATAATATGTGGTAGAAATCCAATCTGAGAAAAGATGGGGTCACAAATCGATAACACAAAAGAATACAGGAGGAAGATCCAAACTATGACGTTTAAAAGTGGATAGACCAAAATAACACTCTTAATGGGAAGAAGGGAGTACATTAACATCTTCAACTGATGTAAATGCCTTTTTGAAACAACTGCAACCCATCCATTACTACTTACTAGTGATGTGAAGTTCACATACCATGAGACTGGCCAATCTTAATAAATTTTCTTTCGAATAGCTTTTACACAAGAACGAATTAAAGAGTATATCTGTAGATATTTACTGAAACAACTCCAGAGACGGGGTCCAATTTCACGAGTACTTCATATTTCCGTACAAAGGAACACTTGGAAGCTAATGTAAACATTAGAACAATTTTACTCGTCATAGAAATGTAAAAGATAGAAAAAGGCTAGCTAAATAAAAATACTGAAAGGTTAACATAGACTATGTAGAAGAATACCTTTGCATTCAAGCCCAACGCGGTTGAGAGCTCATAGAATTTACGCATTAACATTTCTTCTTCTACCTAAAATTCCAACACAAGAACCAACATTAATCATCAGTGGTAGATACTGAAGGCCAAAAGGCTAACATTCCCTAACAAGACAACAATATACCAAGATGCTCTCAATTTCCCTTCTCTTTATTTTTCCACAGTTATTCCACTTCCCATTGAATGACTCATATGATGAACCATGCTATAGCTGCCTAACCTGCCTTAAATGAAATTATCAAAAAACGTACTAATCATAAGTCATACAGTACAGTTTCTCCTTCTGTTTTGCTACACCCAATTACTAAGGCCCTGTTCTTTTCGGCTGAAACGAGCTGAATTGAATAAATTGGAGTAGATCTTAATTGAACTATATTGAGTGAAACTGAGGTGGAGTGAATTTAGTTGATTAAAAGTTACTTTTGTGAAGAGATTAATTGAAAATAATTGATTGAACGTAAATAAAACTTAACGGAATACAACCAACTAAAATTGAAAGGAGCTGAAATTAAGCCAGAAAGAACATGGCCTAAAACAACATAGCAAGAATATTACACTAGCGGTCCAGTGCCTAATGGATCCTACAAATGGCGTGGTAATGAAAATTAGGTCAACAGTCGTATCAAATGACTACTATTTTGCAATAAAAAGAAACACAACCATTTTAATCAGCCATTTTGCAATATCATATCACAGTCCAAAACCAAAGAATAATGAGTCTACGGCTCCCTAGGAAGTAGCACATTGTTGAACAGTCACTAACTCACAAAAATAACAGTGCAAAACTGTAAACTTGAATCATTATTCCCCCAAGTTTATTGGCATTTCAATGATACCATTTTATGATCAGTCAAAATAAAACTTTTTGGAAGGTAAAGTAAGACCTGAAGTGTATGCAATTCAAAAGACATTTTCTTGTGAGCATCCGCCAGCAACTCCTTCTGCTTATCCAAATGCCTAACAAACATAATACGGCATGTTAAAATCAGAAAACAGAAAGTAGAAAAGGATGACCAGAAATTATAGCAAAAAGTAAGACAAATGAATAATGGAGAAGAAAAAGATGGATAAAGATTACTTGAGCATCTCTGAGGAATTTTTGGGATCCATGAGTTTTCTGATCCAATAAATAGAGAAAACACAATTAGCAGGCACCAAAGAGCTAGGAGCCTAGGATGTTGAAAGTCCAAGAAGGCAAGAAGACCCGTGCAATGAGCCAATATTAACTTCTCAGAATAAAAGTAACATAACAGTGAACATCATTGGTTGCACCTCAAGCACAAGTTAGTTTGAAGAAGTGCACCTTAAGCAAGGTCACAACTCACAACTCACAACTCACGAGGGAGGTCGTGACCTTGTTGGGTCGTCTTAATCTACATGTAAGCTTAGTATTAGCATGCGCAATGTCAAAAGGGGAGTAACTTGACCCAATTGGTGACCTAATAGATGTCATCTTATCTTGTGGTTCGTTGGAAAAAGAAAGGACAACCCAAAAAGAAAATATACGCCTTCTCTAGTTTTCATGCTGCTGCATGTTTCTGCATAATTTGCAAAAAGAACGGAAAGTGAAATACTACTACAAATCTGAGCATACAAAAAATGGCTTTCTTTTTAAATTGTTTTTAAAATCGAGTCAATTTTGACATATTTTACCCACTTTTTCCCCTATATTGAATACATAACTTCACAAATGAATTGCATAAACATCATATTTGTACAATGGAAACCAAACTAGAGCATTCATTCATACACAAAACAATCCAGTTAAAAAAAAGACCGTCCATGGATTAGTAATGAAAGTAAAGTCAATTAAATTAATTACCTCTGTTAAATAAGTGATGTTGATCGCTGGCGATTGTGACGGTTGTGATTGTAATTGTCGACGACTGTGACGGTGGTAACAATCTGGGTTAATTAAAGGGATGAATTGGTTTGAAGAAGGGGATTTGATTTAGAGAAATTAGATATGAGCTATATCACGCCCTTTATACTTTACTCGTTAGCTTTTATAATTTTTAGGAAATATGACAAATTACTATTTAATACTCCCTTCGAGTCATAGTAATGGTTCATTTGCCTTTATGCACAAAAAAATAAGGAAATGTATCTAAACCACACAAAACACCCTACCCCACACTGAATTGATTTTGGACCACAAAAAAGTTACTAAAAATGGAAAGAGGAACCATCACTAAACTCGCACCAAAAAGGAAGTAAGAACCATTACTCCGACTCAGAGGGAGTAAGTTCAAAAAATTGTATATTACTACTTAATATAATTAATTTTGCAACTTACTATCTAAAATCACACAACATTAATCAGTTTGCTACCTTTTTGACGGAAACCGAACTTGAGTTAGTTTTAAATGTTCGGGATAAGTTAAATGGCGATTTTACCGTTTCTTAATAAAAACATCTTCAACTCTTTCCCTCCTCTGATTAAACTCTATGATTCTGGTTCAACATTCAAATCAATCTCTTTATTATCACTTTCTTCTATCATTCTCTCCATTATTCCAACAACTTATTTTTTCTTAAATTTCTCAATTTCACCCAAAAATGCAACCAACTTTCTTCTTTCCCCGATTAGATCCTTGAAAACATGTTACCACCGGAAAAAAATGAAGAATTTAGGGAGAAATCTGGCTTTATTGATGAAAATTTGGGGGAAATTGGTTTTGTTGATGAAATAGAACGAGATTGATGAAAGGAGAAATGAGTTTTGTTGGAGTAGGAACGTGTTTTAATGGAGGAAGGAGAGGGGAAGGGTAATATGGGTATTAAATTAGGTTTTAAATTTAAACGAGACGAAATAAATTGATTTCCGTCATTTTTTAGCAATTTTCGTCATTTTGGTAGTAATCGTGTCAATTTTTACACTTATTAGGTAGTTATTTGAATAATTGAACATATTAGGTAGTAAGATGCAAAATTTTAGATTTATTAGGTAGTAATATGCTAAATAGCCTAATTTTTAATTTATTTTGTAACTTACTAAATCCGGACATAATTTTACTAAATCCCGCATATTTGGACGCATTATTCCAAGTCTACACTTCCCATTTCTCAATCTCACCAAGAGAAACAAAACAAATACCCAAAGTTGCCCTAGTGGACCACCGCGCCTCCCCGTCCCCAAATGTTTCCACCCACCAATCGATTCTCCAGTTGCCGCACAAACTAATCCTCCAGCTGCCCCAAAAACCGATCGGCGGCGGTCAACGATGAAGGTCGACGGCGTATATTCCGAGTAAGGTCGGCGATGAAGAAGAGAGAAAGTGTGAAGAAACCCGAAAATTCCCCATGCAAGGATTATCCCACATTGAAAAAAGAAGAGAAGAATTATACCAATTGGTTTTAAAGTAGAGGGGACAAAGATATTATCTCTCTAAAAATCTTTCTAAAATTTGTCCTCTCTTTTCTGATGAATATTGCCACCGACGGCCTCCCACCGGAAACCGTGAACATGGCTATCGATTCTACTGCTGACGAATCCAATATTCAAACAACCCCCAAAGCCCTAGATCCACAAAAAATTCCAAAAGCAAAACTGAACTCTTCATCTCAGTGAATTCATAGCAAATACGAATGCGGAATCCACTACATCGGTTCAAACGAATTCATGGCCGCTCTTCTCAAGACAACAAGAAATCCCGAATATACAAAACAATACTGCACCAAAAATCTCCTATAAGGACATTGTCTAGGGATTATCACCAATTCGCATACGGACGAAACTGACTCGCTCAGATATAAATGATGATTCGGATGATGATTTAATGGAGGGGTATGAAGACGAGGATGAGATTTGTCCCCGAATTATTCTGTCCAAGCAGGAGAAATCTGAAATTCGAAAACCTTGGAGAAGAAATTGTTAAAATGTTTGACAAGAGTATCGATTACCGAAACTTCAAGCCAAATGGTCAATAAAAGGTAAACTTACACTAAAGGACTTAACAAATTCTTATTATGTAGCTCGATTTACTTCAAAAGAAGATTACGAATACTTGCTCACACAAGGCCCTTGGATGATTGACGATCATTATCTCACTAACGCCATCCACCCGTATGCCAAGGATCATGTGAACGTCGTGCAACAGTATAGTAATCTCACCAAACGACATGTGAAAATTGTTGATGATGTCTGGCTGCCACCTCTCAACGAACGCAATGATAAGGTTCTCATCCAACCTGGTGGTCAAAGAGGACCTAAGATGATCAAGCCCGCTCTCGTCAACTCTCTCCATCACCGAAGAACGGACCCTCAACTTACTCATCTTCACCATAGCACCCGGCCTCTCATAACACGTGAGCCACGATCTCACGCTTCCCTGATCCGTCCAACTACTGTAAGCTACGTGGCCACCAAAGCTACGTGTGACAGTAACGACAGACGACCCCCCCTCAACCGGACCGGTAAGACGCCAAGAAAGATCCCGAGTCTTCTTCCTCCCCGTGCTAGCTACTAGAAGCACCCTCCACAACCTGCTTATATCGGTCGCTACCATCACGTACCACCTTCTTACGTGGTCGATCAGTGGCCTCCTGGTCCATAAAGCGGGAGTCATCCTCCTCCTCCTCATCATCATCATCATTCCTCCCTGACCGGTTCCTCAAACTGCTCCTCCTCCTCGTCATCAGAACTACTAGCTGGCTCCCTGAAAAACGCTCTCGGTAACTGAAACTCTTCCTCGGGAGTAGGGTCGGGAGACCTGATTATGATACCCTTTCCCCTTCCCCTACCCCTACCCCTACCTCCCCGACCAGGCCGTGGCGTTGTTGCTGCTGCTGCTTCTATAGGGACACGCCGCTTAGAGCCCGTCACTCTTCGACCTGTCGTACGGCCCATTTCAGTCATAATAGCATCTTCACTGTAAGACATCTGCATTTACGAGATTAGAACGTTACATAAATAAAATTAAACAAATTTTCATAAAAAAACTAAAATAATACAAAATAAAATCAAAATTACACAAAATTATCTGCATTTACGAGATTAGAACGTTACATAAATAAAATTAAACAAATTTTCATAAAAAACTAACAAAATACAAAATAAAATCAAAATTACACAAAATTAACAACTTAAATAATATAAACTACCCATTTAAATACAAAATTAACAACTTTTTATACAATTAAATATAAACTACCCATTTAAATACAAAATTAACAACTTTTAATGAAAAAAAATAACTTTTAACTATTAAAATTGAAAATATACGGTTAAAAAAAAAATCTGAACCATGGAGGGACATGCAGATTTCACGTCCCAACCATGGAGGGACATGAAATCCACACGTCCTGGACCAATTAAGACGTGAGAACCACACGTCCAAGCCATTATGGACGTGGGTTCACACGTCCTCCCCCATGATGGTCGTTGATCCCACACGTCCCCCCCGGGGGACTTTGAGTGCACACGTCCCTCACCATGAGGGACGTCCATGTTCCACGTCCCACCCAAGACCTGACGTGAACCCTACACGTCCTGCCTCCACCCCTATCAATTGGATTTTCAATTTTCGATTCATTCAATCTATGCAAACAATAACAACTAACAACAACAACAATACTAACAATAATAACAACAAAAAAAAAACACAAATTCAATAGGAAAATTGAAAAAATTAACAAAATTAACAAAACAACAAAACTTATCGGAACAAATGGTAGTCGCGTGGTGGAGCAGTGGTTGTCGTGTGGTGTGGTGGTGGTGTGGTGTCGGTGGTGGTGGTGGTCGTGTGGTGTGGGGCTGTCGGCAAAGAGGGAGGGAGATTTTTTTTTGAATGTGGTTTGGATGAGAGAGGAAGAGGAAGGGTAAGTTGGTCTTTTTTCTAAAAAACGTAGACGATTTGTTATAAAACGTCGACGAACGTTTCGTAACCCGGGTTAATAATCTATCCCTATAAAAGGAATAGAATTTAAGTGAATTTGATTGGTTCCTTCAAATAAGCAAAAAAAACCACCCACTAACTTTTATTTTGATTTAATTTCCTCACTCCTAAATTTAGAATTATCATTCCTAATTACATAATCGATTGCAGTATTACATTTCGTCATTGTCATAATAAAATACAATACAATCAAATTATTGTTTATCGAAAATATAAATAACAGTATACAACATTTCAATAAAATACGATATAGGACGGTCCAAAAAATAAATTTGAAAAACAAAAAATAAAAAATACTTCCTCCATTCAAATCCAAAGTGCACTTATGCTTTATGCACAAATTTTAAGAATTTATTAAAATATGATTGAAAGTACAATGAGAAGTGTGTATGTTGCTTTTTTTATTATTTGTGGTGGGATAATGGTGGGCCATTTGATGGCATTTTGTGTAAATAATTGATGTTCATAAGGATATTTTAGTAATTTTTTTGGCTTTATTAGGAAAGGTGTAGTTTGGATATGAATGGATTAAAATGGAATAGATGTAGTTTGGATATGAATGGAGGAAGTATATTATATGGTCGAAATTTTTTTGGGTTAATTACGATGGTTAAAAACTTAACATTTAAACAACAATTATATTTTCATATCTATATATATTCGTATTATGCTTAAAAATGACCAGTTCTACTTCTCATGGGTATATAGGACAAATATTTTACTTTTATCTTATTATCCTACATATATATTTGACCCCTCCTAAACTTAAACGGATGGCGTCGTCCTAAATAAATTTGTGTATATTTATAACGTCAAGTTAATGCGTTGTTTTTGCTTACGTCTAAGTTAAGTATTTAAATGCTATTCAGTTTTTAAATCGATATAATTATAATACTTAAATCATATTTTTATTAAAGATATCGAACTCATTAATTTTTTTCAATTTAATGAAATTCAACCCGGGCGTAAAACTAGTTTATTGAAAGATGGTCTCTCGAGTTTGAGTGGTCCATAGATAAGCAAATGCCAAAATGGGGAGATTTTGTAGTGGAAAAATGTGAGGGAATAAGACAAGGAATGTTTTGCAAGTGAATGGCGGAAATGGTATTCCAAGATTGCAACTTGCTTCCTTTTCCTTTGATGTTGTTTATCTTAAATCTTCATTACATCCGTTACATACTCGCTACTCGATTAAACTTGAATTGAGTTATTGAGAATTGAGATACTGAAATTCAACAAAACAAAACAAAACAAAACTAAAATCGTTAATCGTTAATCGTGTGCAATCTAGAGCCATAGATGCCTCCTACTACTCCTACACATTGCTCAACCTTTCCTTCAACATCACCCACTAATTTATCTGCCCATCTTTCTCTCTATAATATACCCTCTAATTTCTCACTTTCCTTGTTTTCTGCTAAAACATGTCATCACTCTTTTCCATCATTTCTTACTAGAATAAACTGCAACCAAGCTGCAATCATGGAGGATAATCATATGTTCAATTCTATGATAAAGGATACAACTTTATTGTCAAAGGAAGATAAATATTGTAAAGAATTGGAAATTGCTGTGAAAGCTGTTCAAATGGCTTCTTCTTTATGTCAAAGGGTTCAACATGCTTTGATTTCTGAGCCTCATTCCTTCGTGAAATCCAAACCTGATCATTCCCTTGTCACCATTGCAGGTATTTCACTCCCTTTTTTGTTGTAATTTTAGTTTCATTTTTGCATTAAGATTCTAAGTGGGTTTATACTTTATATGGTTGACGACGAATATGCGAGTTTTAATGTTATGTTGAGAATTGAGATGGTTGAATTTTAGGGTCTTGAAATGGGAAACTTACATGAAACATTCTTATTAGGCATATATAAGGGATCATGATTCATGTGTTAGGTTACTGATGAATCTACATTGTGATATTGAATCAGACTGGAGTGTCCAAGCTACCATTAGTTGGATACTGTCCGAAACTTTGGGCAGTACAAATGTCTCTATCGTAGCAGAAGAAGATGTCGAAACTCTGTCCAACAATGAAGCACATGACCTTCTAGAATGTGTAGTACAAACTGTGAATGAATGTTTAGCTGAAGCACCTAAATTCGGACTTAGAATTCCAGAGTTACCCCTAAGGAAAGAACAAGTTCTTGAGGCAATCAAGAGATGCAACTCAGTTGGCGGGGCTAGAGGCTCCTTTTGGGTACTAGATCCTGTTGATGGCACTCTAGGTTTTGTACGTGGGGACCAGTATGCCATCGCGCTGGCCTTGGTGGAGGATGGAGAAGTTGTACTCGGGGTCCTTGGTTGCCCTAATTACCCTCTTAGAAAGGAATGGCTGTCTTATCATCATCGATACTATAGAATTATTTCCAAGCTCACACCATCAACATCTGATTCTTGGGATAAAGGTTTTGTGTTGTATGCTAGGAAAGGGAGTGGTAGAGCTTGGATGCAGCCCTTAATTCAGCAATCTAACAATTTGGTGTGGCCAAATTCCGAGAGACCTATCTATGTCTCCCGTGTTCAGGATCCAGCCCTAGCTACCTTTTGTGAGCCAGTTGAAAGGGCGAATTCGAGCCATTCTTTCACTGCTGGACTTGCGCATAGTGTTGGAGTTAGGTGGAACTCTCTTCTTCCTTCTGGAACATTTTGATCACTACTGGAAATTCGGTTAAACTATTTGAAATTCTTTTGTTGCAAATTAGCTGTTGGTCAATGCCAGTTACGGCTCAATTTTGTGATGGGTTGTTTGAAGAAAGCCTAACTATTTGAACAGCTGTGTAAGGGTGCTTGCATTGTACCCTTGCCATAGACATGCTCATTTGAAGTATTCGGTTATCATTAAATGTTGCTCATTTCAAGTATTGGGTTATCGCTTATCAGTGCTGTTAACTGATGTTACATTCTACAATTGCAGGAAGCAGCCATTACGGGTGTACAGCATGGTAAAGTACGCGGCCATAGCTCGTGGAGATGCAGAGATATTCATGAAGTTTGCAAAGTCAGGGTACAAAGAGAAGATATGGGATCACGCAGCTGGTACCGTAATCATACAAGAAGCAGGAGGTGTGGTGACTGATGCTGGAGGACACCCCTTAAATTTCTCCAAGGGAATATATTTGGAAGGTCTAGACCGTGGTATAATCGCCTGTGCGGGTGTCCAACTACATGAAAAGATTATCAGAGCTGTAAATGCCAGCTGGGACTCTTCCTGCTTGTAACATACTCACAAAAATGACAACTATAAGAGCAGATCATTTTTCATGGTAAGTATATTCATTTTGCTGATCATTTTGAGACAGATCCTTAACAGAAAAGAGTTCATTTGCCCATCATAGAATGGGGTGTTGGAGGCACTGGGTTAATATTATTGTTTACCCAAACCTCGGAGTTCTTGGACTGAAAACATATCGACTAATATGACCATTCATTTTTGTAAGGGAGATGATACTTTTATCCCAACATCCTTATTAGTAGCATGATTATCTTAACTCGTAAAGCCATTAAATCGGGATGCTTATGAGTTAATCAGTGTACCTGGGTTTGCAAGTCCGTCACACTCAAAAGTGCCCGTATGACTCTTTCGTTGCCATGAAGGAAAGAAACCTATGTGGTATCTAGCTGGTGAGTGTGAGTATAATGGCTGTCAAATATGAGTAATGTGCCAGAAGCTCTTTTGTTAGAAGTAAAAAAGTGCGGATCTAATAGTATTTTTGTTACGGAAACTCTGACTTTAAAAGAAGAAATTTTAGTAGGCAAGTACTTGGTAATCTCAAAGTTAATTTTGAAAGGTGGTAGTGATAATTTATGTGTTGTACTTTTGTATTACAAATATTACAAACATGTAAATTGTAAATAATACAATCAAAGGCACTAAAAACATAAATGAAAATAATATAAGACGGTAAATTACACCCAATCGAATCGTGTTGAACACACTCTCCTTAGAGTATTTCGACCCTATTAGCCTTTGGGTATCACGAAATCTCTGTAGGATAAGACGATTTTTCTTTGTCTGAGACAAGAACAAAGAACTTATAAAACAATAAGAGAATTTTTGTTATTACTAAGTTTTGTCAAAAACGAAACACAAGAAAAATGAAAAACAGCAACTTTTGTTCTCTGACATTTCTTTTCATATATTTGCATGGTTTATGGATAAGTTTCGGTTATAAGAAATATAACCAATCATTGCCAATCATAATAACTGCCAAATGTTAACTTCCCCATATATACTACATATAATTACGTAATTCACGCATAAGTCCGGGGTCGTAACAATTCTTATTTTTTGCTTATTCGAATTTCGCTAAGTACGTATAAAATATACTTTCGGCCAGAGTATATAATCACGATAGGGGACATAATATATACTACGACAACACTATTAAATAGTGTCCCTTATCCATTATATACATGAACTCGATATACGATTACATGAGTATAAACTCCGTATTCTCGACTCACATTATATCCATTACGAGCTCAAACCGTTTTGACATAAGAAACCCGAATGCACTTAAATGAACTTGTGATCAATATCACTAACATTATTCCTCCCCCATTTAAGTGTATCCCTTGTTTCCATTTAAAACAACAAAGTAAGCAAATCTATGCATAAATGAAAGTGTCCCGAGGATTGAACTTCCACATTAGTATATTACACATTCCAAATATTCGAGAATCAAGGTGTCCCACGGATTGAACCTTTCAACCCATATTGAATACATGAAGATAACATACACATAGACTCAATAAACTCTTAAAGTTACAAACTTGACACTATTGACCGCCTTGTGTCCATATCCTTTCATGAGAGTATAGGAAGCCAAGTCCAAGCCTCTTGAAGCGGCTACACTTCACGCTCACATAGGTAAATCTTTTATCGTGCACCTACAAAATGCACTTTGTCAAAGATTTTATTAAGAAGTATTAAACTTCAACCTCTTGTCATGCAGGTCATGCCCATACCTTTCGGGATTATAACATGTGCCTCAATCTTCCACAATAAGCCTTCCACATTGAACTTAGCCTCTAAAATATGTTAGAGGGAAGTTGGGTATATTATCATAAAGATCTAGATGGACTTTAAACCCATCCCGATTACTGACTTTAAAACCAAGTCCTTAGCTAATCCCTTCGTCAAGTGATCAGCTAAATTATGATATGTTCTCACGAAATCAACGGAAATAACTCCATGGGTAATTAGCTCACGCACCGCGCTATGTCTAACACCAAGGTGTCTAGACTTTCCGTTGTAAACTTCACTATAAGCCTTAGCTAAAGTAGCTGAACTATCACAATGGATAGAGATAGGAGGAATAGGTCTTGGCCAAACCGGAATTTCATAAACCAAATTCCTTAACCATTCCGCCTCTTTACCGGCCGCAGCTAAAGCAATGAATTCCGACTCTATAGTCGAACTTGTTATACAAGTTTGCTTCTTAGAAGCCCATGAGATAGCTCCTCCACCAAGTAAGAACACCCATCCACTAGTAGATGAATGATCCTCCATGTTGGTGATCCAACTAGCATCGGAATATCCTTCTAAAACCGAAGGAAATCCGACATAGTTCAAACCATAATCCATGGTTTGTTTCAAATACCTCAATACACGTTTTACCGCAATCCAATGCTCAAGACTAGGATTACCTGTGTATCTACTCAACTTGCCAATGGCAAAGGCGATATCTGGTCTTGTGCTTGTCATAGCATACATCAAACACCCAATCACTTAAGAGTACTCAAGTTGTGAAATAGCTTCACCTTTATTAGGCATAAGCTTAACACTAGGATCCATTGGAGTGTTAACCGGAGAACAATTTCCATGATTAAATTTCTTTAACACTTTCTTAATGTAGTGAGATTGTGTCAAAGAGAATCCCATGTTCTCACGCTTGATCTTTATACCAAGTATCACATCCGCCTCACCCATGTCTTTCATGGCAAAACTTGATGACAAAAAGGCCTTAGTAAGGTCTACTTGACTTTGGTTGGTACCAAAGATCAACATGTCATCCACATATAGACAAATAATGACTCCATTACCGTTGTCATCAAATTTGCTATACACACATTTATCCGACTGATTTAGTCTATACCCATTAGATAGAACAACCTCATCAAACTTGTGATGCCATTGTTTAGGAGCTTGTTTAAGTCCATACAATGATTTGATTAACTTACAAACCTTATGCTCATTACCGGGCATAATAAATCCTTCCGGTTGCTTCATATATACCTCCTCTTTAAGCTCACCATTCAAGAACGCCGTCTTGACATCCATTTGATGGATCACTAGATTATTAATTGCAGCAAAAGCAATCAACAATCTAATAGTAGTAATGCGAGCTACGGGAGCATAGGTATCGAAATAATCAATCCCTTCCTTTTGTCTAAAGCCTTGGATAACCAATCTAGCTTTAAACTTGTCGATGGAACCATCAACTTTCATCTTCTTTTTGAAGATCCACTTGCAACCCAATGGTTTACAACCACGAGGTAAATCCGCAAGCACCCAAGTGTTATTGCCCATTATGGAATCCATTTCATCATTCACAACCTCTTTCCAAAAGAAAGAGTCATGAGACCTCATTGCCTCATCAAATGTCTTAGGGTCCTCATCAATGTGAAAACGATATGGATAATAGTTTTCACATCCATCCCTTAAACATTCAACCAAATAGGTATGAAAATCGGGACCAAAGAACTTAGCAATCTTTTTCCTCTTACTCCTACGAATTTCAGGTGTTACCTCTTGAGTTGTGACATTGTCACTTCCCTCAATAGCTCCACTAGAACTAGGTACTAGATCCTTTGGCTTCGGCATTGATGAGAAACGACTCTCATCAAATATCGCATCCCTTGACTTTATTACAGTGTGAACCGAAACAGAATCATTAGGTTCAATTACATAGAACCTATAAGCCTTTGAATGCGCAGCATATCCAATGAATATGCAATCGATGCCCCTTTCCCCCAAGGTTTTAATCTTGGGATCGGGTAGTCTTACAACAGCCCGACAACCCCAAACTCGAAGATAATTCAAGCTTGGTTTCTTTTTGTACCAAAGTTCATATGGAGTATCTTTATTCCTTTTATTAGGAATCCTATTTAACAAATAGCAAGTACGCCGTCAACATGGCTTCACCCCAAAATCCGTCACTCAAACCCGAGTAAGACAACATGGAATTAACCATTTCTTTTAAGACTCTATTATTTCTTTTCGTTACACCATTTAAGTGTGGTGTATAGGGAGGAGACACTTCATGAATGATACCACTTGACTCAAAATACAATGGGTCATAATATTCACCACCTCTATCAGAACGCAACCTTTTAATCAAACCCGATTGTTGCAATTCCACTTCATTTTTAAAAACCTTAAACTTATCAATTGTCTCATCTTTAGCATGAAGTAAATATATGTAACAAAACCGACTATAGTCATCAATGAAAGTCACTACATATTTTTTACCACCTAAAGATGGATAATTGCGAAAATCACATAAATCACTATGAATAAGTTCAAGCACATGTGAAATCCTAGATACATTACCAAATGATTGCCTTGTGATTTTTGTCAACATACAAGTATTACACTTATTAATGTTCATGTTAAAAGATGGAATTAGACCATCTTTAGACATAGATTTCAATCTTTTATAATGTACATGTCTTAGTCTCACATGCCAAAGATATGAAGTATCATCCACAGAGGAAGCAATAAATATGGAACTTTCATTTGGAACTACATTCAACATAAACATGCCATTACAAAAATATCCAAATCCAATAAACACACTATGTTTAGATAAAATATATTTATTAGATTCATACACTTGCTTATAACCAAGTTTACATAAACAACTACCAGATACAAGGTTTTTTCTAATTCCGGGTACATGCAATACTTTATTTAAATTTACAACATTTCCGGAACTAAATTCCAACACCACCGTGCCACGACCAACAATAGGAGCGGTAGACTCGTTGCCCATATAAAGAACGGATCCATCCTTCACTAGTTCATAATCCTTGAACCAATGTCGATCCTTGCAAACATGATTGGTTGCACCCGAGTCTATCCACCATGCCACTACATCATCCTGCACATAAAATGCTTCAGAAATTAGTGGTACATAATTCACAACCGAACTAAAACCAAAGTCTAAAATCTGACCTTGATTAGTGGGTGGACCTTGGTCATTAGACCCTTGTCCTCTTTGGCTAGTACTTGCACCCTTATTCTTTTTGTGCTTCCTAACCTTGCAATTTGCTTTCAAATGTCCGGTCTTTCCACAAATCCAAAAAGCACCTTTTGGTGCCTTATTGGACTCATCATTGGTGTTGTTAAAAGAGCGTTTTTTACCCTTAAACTTGTTAGTGGAACCATCTCCCTTTTCCATCATATTGACAGAAGAAGATCCCATAACATCCTTCCCTTTAGCCTTGCCACCATCTTGCACCCTTAGAGATTCCTCTATGCGCAAATGGCTACCAAGTTGAATAAGACTCAACTCTTCCTTTTAGTGTTTGAGCATGTGTTTAAAATCCTTCCATGAAGGAGGCAACTTGTCTATGATACTAGACACCGAAATAGATTCATCCATTTCCATCTTTTGTTGTGCAAATTGCCCCAAAATCCGAAGCAATTCATTATATTGTTCCATTACCGGTCTAGAATCAACCATCTTATAATTCATGAAATTTCCAACAAGGAACTTCTTACTAGAAGCATCCTCATCCATATATTTAGACTCAAGTTGATTCCACAAATCTTTAGCGGACTCTACATTTTGATAAATGTCGAAAAGAGAGTCGGACATACCGTTCAAGATGTGACCGCGACATATGTAGTCATCATTTTCCCACTTGTTTCTTTTTCGTTGAATTTCCGCAAGAGTTTCATCTCCAACAATTTCCGGCATAGGAGTACTCAATACATACACAACCTTCAAAGCGGTGAGAAGGAAGTGCATCTTCTTTTGCCAACGACGGAAATCAACACCATCAAATTTCTTCAACTTTCCAAACTTGCTAGTCATCTCTTTGAGTGAATCAATTTCCAAATGTAGAAAATACTCTAAGAATGTTGTACTTTTGTATTACAAATATTACAAACATGTAAATAATACAACCAAAGGCACTAAAAACAGAAATGAAAACAATATAAGACGGTAAATTACACCCAATCGAATCGTGTTGAACACACTCTCCTTAGAGTATTTCGACCCTATTAGCCTTTTGGTATCACGAAATCTCTGTAGGATAAGACGATTTTTCTTTGTCTGAGGTAAGAACAAAGAACTTATAAAACAATAAGAGAATTTTTGTTATTACTAAGTTTTGTCAAAAACGAAACACAAGAAAAATGAAAAACAGGAACTTTGGTTCTCTGACATTTCTTTTCATATATTTGCATGGTTTATGGATAAGTTTCGGTTATAAGAAATATAACCAATCATTGGCAATCATTGGCAATCATAATAACTGCCGAATGTTAACTTCCCCATATATACTACATATAATTACGTAATTCACGCATAAGTCCGGGGTCGTAACAATTCTTATTTTTTGCTTATTCGAATTTCGCTAAGTACGTATAAAATATACTTTCGCCCCGAGTATATAATCACGATAGGGGTCATAATATATACTACGACAACACTATTAAATAGTGTCCCTTATCCATTATATACATGAACTCGATATACGATTACATGAGTATACACTCCGTATTCCCGACTCACATTATATCCATTACGAGCTCAAACCGTTTTGACATAAGAAACTCGAATGCACTTAAATGAACTTGTGATCAATATCACTAACATTATGTGTTGAGTACTTAGCAAATTCTTTGGGAAATTTCCGGTATTATTAAGGATGTGAATTAGACTTTCAATTATTTAATGAAGTGAAAATTCATTGATTTCATGAAGCCAATAAGGTTGCTGATTTTATGGTTTCTATTAAACATTCATGTCCAATTCTTTCGGCGTGGTTTGAAAGCCGGTGACTTCAACTTACCTCTCTCATTCGAAAAGATGAGATAGGTTAGTCGTAAGCTAAAGGATCGGCCTAGTTTTCTTACCTTACAAAAATGTGCTAGAAGGTTATTATTTTTATTTTTGTAGTTCTATTATTCAACCGTCTATTTTTCGATCATAATGCGCGTTTAAATAGAGCTATAAATAGAAATTTGAGAATTAAAATGTATTGTACTATTATTGATGAATTAACCTCTATTTCTCTCCTTAATGCCAAAAAAAACTATTTATCTCCTCTAGTTACGCTAATTAAATTTCATTTCCCACTTTTTTCTTGGTGTACTTGAAAGCGTAAAATCATTTTTGTACCGCAAATTCGTGTGTTTCAATTATCATTCATTTAACCGTCTTAAATAGCCTTCATAATTCCTTTGCAAACAAATCAACCTCATTTTTTTTAGAAAACCACAATAAGTTAAAAAAATAAAATAAAAAATGATCATGAGTTTCAGCAAAAAACATGATACAACCATCCTCCTTCTTACTATCCTCCTCTTAACAGCCTCCACTCCCACCCTTGCAGTGCGACCTGATCCAGATGAAACCACACCTTTGGAAGTAGTCCAAGATGGAAACAGTAACGAAGGTGGCAGTTTAGGCGGAGAGACACGTGGATTTGGTGCTGGGATTGGGTTCGGATTTGGAGGCCCAACTGGGGAGCAAACCGAGGGTGGCGACTATAGGCCTAGCACAGTATGTCAAAACCAGGGACCATGCTACATGATGAAGCTGACATGCCCGGATAATTGCTTGCCATCGATTAGTAGGTCTGCCTTTGGTATCAGTGCAGGTGGTGGTGGCGGCGGCTGCACTATGGATTGCGATACAAATTGTGTAGCTTATTGCTAATGATAAATCACATCGTTCTCTTCTGGTTTTAAATTGTTTTTGATCATTTTTGTTATCGATAAATGTAGGAATAGAGTGCAAGTTAGAATAAATTTCTTTTGGGAATCACTTGGTAGTGTAGTTACAAATACATAGACAGTTAAAATGCAAGGTAACCTGTGGTTCCCCCCAACAAAATTACGTAT
Organism: Silene conica; assembly: GCA_029255685.2. Taxonomy (NCBI): domain Eukaryota; kingdom Viridiplantae; phylum Streptophyta; class Magnoliopsida; order Caryophyllales; family Caryophyllaceae; genus Silene; species Silene conica. The sequence goes on from CM055319.2 coordinate 20,206,501, forward strand.
TAGATCGTGCTAACTATAAAAATAAGACTCGGCCTCGCTGGTAACCTGTGGCTTCCTTGACACACAAATCAAAAACTAAAACTATCGGCTGAAAAATAAATTTGTACATCTTCGATTCAATCAGTAAAAAAAGAAATCCAACAATGGAAATGTACGAACAAGAAATTATATACCTAACCCGCTTAAGCCAACCCTCAAAAGTACAGTTTATCCGCCAACATAATTGTGAAAAATACCATGATATATATAGCATGTATTGAAAAGAAATGTCGAACTCAAAGTAAATGGGTTCTCTACCATGCACAATATCGATATTATTGACTCCGTTCTTAAAAAGCAGCTCTCATAGCTCCTCTTGCAGCCTCCTGCCTCATTTGTGTCCCCTTCCCGCTTCCCCGGAAATACATGTACACTTGCTGCAAATTGATACATTGATGCCTAGTGTAAGGGGGCAGTAAAAGCTTAAAAAATGTGGAAAGTGAGATTATAATTAGGAGAAAAACCTGTATGACCCATACGCTCAGCAGCGACTCAAGGCAGAATAGGCCGAAACCAATGAAGTAGAAAATCTGAACCAAAAACATTCGATTAAAACCAAGTAAGATTTTAAGTGATCTACATCATCCTGACAAAGATGGGGGAGGGGTGCATGAGGAAAAGAAATAAATCTTACCCCAACTAAAGCATTGCCGCTAATTAGATCGATCGCTGGAAGGATACCACTGTTAGAAAGGGAAAATATAATAATCAAACACTCAAACAAAATCCTGGTTTTGAGAATCTCATTTAACATAATAATCATGGCAATGCCACGTCTTCAAAGATCATAATAAAATTGTATGACAAAGCCAATGTGAAATTACTTACGCTAGAGATTTCCCTTTAAAGAAGATAGGAGGAGCGACAGCAGCAAAGATGACAAAGCCAATGTGAATCTGCATCAAAAGGGGTAATATCATAAAACAGAGTAACTAAATGTGTCTTTATAGAGTTGGAAAGCGATAAGCCTGAGAAAAGTAAAATTTTTACCAAGTAAAACAAGAAAAACCATCCAAAGTTCATAGCACTATCGGTCCTGCAGAGAAAGGGTTCCAAAATATTACCAGCTGATCGTTGTAATGAAATATAATTTTCATAGTAAGCACTCAGTAATTTCACAACACACCTGAAAGCCCTGTAAAGTGGGCGATACCACAAGACATACGCACAAGGGACACCAGATATGAAGTAGATAATAGCAAGGAACCAAATTGTCCCATCTGATTGAACACAAAAAACATTTCTTGAATTAGAATGCCCACACTTCCTTCCAACGTCAAATATGAACATGTGAATCAGCAAAAGAGCGGACAAGTATCAACACAATAAGCTTACCTCCACCCTTTATCCAAGCTGTAGTAACTGCTACAAAATTCCAGGTGAGGCATAGCGTTAACCCTGCACATAACCATATCCTCATTTATTTTGAACCACAGCCAGCATTACATTTTGTGTTATCACACATTCACACATCAAGCAGGTCCTATGCATGATGAAGAAAACCGAACTCATTTATTTGTACCCTCACCCAACCGACCTGTAACCCAATTGTTCAAAAGCATATCCGTTAGATCCTCTCACATGGCAAGGTAGAAGGGGTTGGAACTTGGAAGTATGAAACCTCACCCCAGCGTCAATAACACTAAAGGTTGTTCAGTAATGACACATTTTGAACATTGCACTAAGAATTGCAAACATTTTGCTTCACTCCAGCCTGAAGCAGAATCAGATAATTGTGAGTGTTGGTCCCCATTGACTAAAAGCAATAATTTCAAACCATTCATTTTGGAAAAATTTCGAGGCTAAAGTTAAGATAATAAGCAGCTGATGTACATTTACAGGATATAGAAAGACTGCACTTAATGGAACTACACTGAAGTTGAAAGTCATCGGAAGAAGAGATGTAAAAGCATGATAATTATTTGAAAATTTCCACCCAAATATCCACCGGCTAGTGTATTGGTTCTAAACCTGAAGACGTCACAAAACAAGCTGCTAAATAATTTCACGCACTACGCCAAAAATAAAGCTAGGAAAGAATAATACAGCAAACAAATTAAAAAGGTTTAACACAGCCTATTTGTTAAGGACCTCTTATAAGGGTCGTAATTTACGTAATAAAAACAGACTCAGATGAGAATAACATACCTAGAAGTGTAGCAAATGCAGAGTAACATAACCTCTGGAGATGAACAGGTATTTCATTACCAATATCATGATGGATGATTGGGAAAAATGGAGGCCAGTTCTTCTCCTCGATAACGATTCCAGCTGCATATGACAAGTGAATTTAGGTCTAAGGCGCAAAAGAGAAGAACAAGAAGATTACGACCTCTGCAAATAACTAATAGAGGAAACACCCACGGAGCTGATATCTTAAAGACGGTATCAGGCAGAAAATCTGCACAATGCGCCTTGTAAAATAACAAATTCAATCTTACCAGACCACCACATTGAAGCAACAAGCAACTCATTTTTATCCCCTGGAAGGTGACCAGCGGGAAGTAGGTTCCATACCCCCCATACAGATCTAAAATAATAGCTCATGCGCAGAAGCTCTGTCAATATATACCTCGTTGTGCGGCATCTTCTTTCCGCTTAAGTGCCTACATAGTTTCAAGAAAATTATTCGATCATAAGATGGCAATGAAAAATAATTGAAACCTTAGAATAATTAAAGCCCTTTTAGGATGTGAATATCACATGCCATATCATGTCTACATGCAATTATGCATATGTGAGTTGTAACACAAGTACATTCCCCGGTATGCTACAAAGAGAACCATAAACCTTCAAACCAGTAAAATCCATGGCTCAAAAAACACATTGTCTTGGCAAGAACTTGCAAACATAATTACCTCCTCTCTCTTTCTCAATTCAGCCTCTTTTGCCTGAAGCTCTATCTCTTTCTTCTTTAAATCCTACATTTGAAGGACAAAATAATAAACAAACTAAGCCATGCGTAACAGCGTAAGCAGAATTAATACTGACTAGAAGTTATCAGTTTAGCCATAATAAGGATGAAATAAATTTGTTTTAAACCGTATTAAGTTCTAACCCTAGCCACACCACTTTCCCTCCCTTCTCTCTGGAAATACCTCAAAAAACTCCCATTCATCTAGGTTATATCATTCACCATATTTTGGTGGTGATAAGTTTCTTTTACATATCATTATGTAGTTATATGTTACCAAAAGAAAAGTCTCATTATACGAGAATTTCTTCCCATCTCATGATGGGTTTCTTCGCTCAGCATGCGAGTACTCTTCCCACCTACTGATAGGTTTCAAATAATTTGTAGTAGCAGTAGTATGTCTGATTTTCAGGTACAAGCAGTTAGGTCAGACAAAATGCGTCCTCTTCGTAACTATGTCACATCTAAAGACACCATCGTCGAAGGTTGTAAGAAGAAACAGTGATAAAATAGCAGAAGCGAATTCATTCAATTCAGTGACCGTAGCATTAAGAAGTTGTTTTGTTTGATTTAGACCAATCTGTATTTCAACAATTTCGTCGTTCGAAGACATGGCATTTAATTAATGAATCGGCCTTCCACCCAAAAAAAGAAAACCTAATTACGCAGAACTATGAAAAGAGAACAGATATAATAGATATCAGACAACATTCAACAACAAAAAATAGACACAGCTACCTTTCCCGAATCGAGGGGGATATCAACAGTTGCTGTAGGATTATAGAAGTCAGCAGGCTCAGGTGATATGTTTGAGTTCGAGGCTGGAGCAACACTTCCAGGATTCTGTAAGCAAAAAACAACAGTACATATCAATAGTGTAGAGCAATAGAACTCCACTACGTCCTCGAAGGCTCCCATCAACGAGGGAGATCACATGCAGGCAACAACTTTAAATTCAAGTATTCATGTGATTAAAGCTCATAAGTAAACTTCAAAGGCAACCAAAATATCACAACCCATGATAAATGGGACATAATTCCTTTAATTATCCAAAGTGCAACATAAGTAGACTGGACTAGCTGCAGACCTTCAGGGCTCTCAAATCATTGTACCATAGGTTTATGGTGACCGTAGAATATGTACACATTGTTTTAAGGCGCCAAACATGACATATTATTGTTGTTATAAGTGAACTGGACCCATATAACTACTCTCGAAAGAATTACACAGCAGCACATGTGCCTTCAATTTTCTCTCCAATGGAAGAAAGTGCCGAAATCACACGAAGATAATCATGATCAGAAAAGGATAAAGATTAAGTGCTCACAGTCATATAAAAGGCTCCGGCACCATAGTTGGGTTGACTTGAAGACTTGGGCTTTCCTCCTTGCTGTTCATAAGAGAGCAAAAGTTATATATTACTCTGTATATAGATATAGAAAACCTCCTTTCAAAATGCTGCTAAAATGATTTAAGCAAAATGAGTCATCATCAACAACATCAGACCATAATCCTATAAGCAAAATGAGTCATCAACAACATCAGACCTTAATCTTATAAGCAAAATGAGTCATCTTTAAAAGGATTGTTAAGAAAATTTCTAGCCCATGTAAAATCGTATGTAGTTGGCTAAGCAGAAGAAACACTACAGTGCGTAGTGGCTTCATTTTGAACTGCCACCCTATTAGCATGTTTGGTGCAAAGTAGTCCAACGATATAAAGAATGTACAAAAATACAGAAGCTGCAGTGGCACAGTGATATAAGTTAAAGGTCCCATGTTCAAGTATTCTATTGAGATAATAAGGCTAAATAAAATTATAATCTTCAATTATTCTAAAGCTTCAATATATGTAGGCTTGCATAGTCACATTTTTGGAAACTTTGCTGACAGCCTTTATTGAAAGCCAGAATTCCCATAAATCCTACCATTTTCAAATGTTGCGGATAAAAACGAATGACACGCTTTAAAATTGTCCATCAAAACACAAACAGTTGAGGAAAATATCCGGACTTCCAAGTGCCAAATCTAATGACAAAACAAAGCATTGATAGCATGGTTTAGGTTTGAAGGGTCAATCCTAAAACCCAAATGTTGACATGGAAGATAGTTTGTTCTCCTACTAAGATGCCAGCATTATTTGTATGCAACCCGATAAGAGTTGTGCAAACTATAACCTGTTCACCAATCCGAATCTAACACCAAACCGCGTAATAGTGCACGACAAGGAACTACGGAAAAGACTAACTCTCAAAATTCTCACATACATAATCAGCAAGTTCTCATCATCTCAAACCCAAGAATAAAAATCAACAGGCTCTTGAAATCCAAACCCATTAAGACTGCAATAACGGAGTATGATCCGACATGAGCGTGGATCTCATCATCAGGGGAATATATCACATTCCAACCACTTCCATTTCTTCAATGAAGTACTTATAATGTCAAATTGCATGACAATAGAGTGTCACAAAAATCAAAAGCTTTTCCTCGAAAGTTAACTGAATAACATGAACATCAGCATTGCCCAAATCATATGATCCAACTCAACCAACCATCTTTTAAGGGTCTTCTACTAGATTGTAACCCAAAATTTCAATAAAACTCACTTCATTTCATGTACATTATTAAATCATACATCAAAAAAGTTGCAATTTTTCCTATTTCTTTACATCAGACTAACAATAATAATCAACAAAGTAATCCATCACTCCACTTAGATTGACTGAAAGATGACTGAAAACTAATCCCGATCTGACAAATTAAAACATCAAACATCAAAACCCCACTAATCCCAGGAACTAAAAATCAGAATGTATATAAGATTCAATAACAAAAACTAAAACTTTAATAAATCAAACAAAGGGCTAAAAAGGGTTTATGAAGATGCTTACAGAAAAGGGATTAACTTCTTCCTCCTCCTCAAAAGGATTTGGATCATAACGTCCTGCCATTTTGCTTTTTTTTGTTTTTACTGTTACAAAATAATTTCGCAATAAAATCCCAGTAACAAATCTCAAATTATCAAGTGATAGAAATAGAGAGAGAATGAGAGGTTGATTAAAGGGGAAGGAAAGGAAGAGGAGAAAAAAAATGTGAAAGTGCACCAAAAATGAAGCAGATAGTGTTCAAAGTCGGTAGGATATTGAAGTTTTTGGGTAATTTTGGGGTTTTTTTGGTTCACAAGGGATTTATTTTGTTTCTTTTTTTAAAAAATTAATTTCTACGGTGAGAGAATCCGTTCCATTCGAATCGACAACAACAAGCTCCGACAACGAGGTAAATCCTCAAAGTTCCATCTACAACTCCTAATCTGAGACGAACACAAGTGAGTGATTTCATGCGCTACCGAATTAAAGTTCCTACTAATGAACGACCAAATAACAGATTCAAAATCAAGACAGAACGTAAAAATATCCTCTAGAATTAAATGAAACTCACTGCGACCCGATACCCTATTCGAGAGTGCTTCATAAAGGGTTTCCAGTCGCTCTCCACCACGATCCTTGTACTCCCACACCACTTTGCTTCCTGAATTCCGAGTAGCACCGCTGCGACTTCCGCCATCCGAACCTCCATAAACTTCTCATATGTTCCCCTACCGCCCACAAAACCTCCCCCGAGATGCTACGACAGACCACACCCACTCCCGTCTCCTAACCTTCTTTGACCCCAGCATCTACATTAATTTTCGTGTAGCCCATCGCTGGTGTCGTCCAGCCATTCCGTATCCCCTGCCTCGTATCAGACTCCCCCGCGATTGCCTCTTCTTCCCGCAACTCTTTCATTGCCTCCTCAACCCGGCCTTGAACTCTTGAAATATCGATACTCCTCGTTTCGAACACCCACTTATTTCGTTCCTCCCACAAAGCCCAGCATCCCGTCATGAACACCTCCATATCGCCTTCCTCTATCTCTCCCCATACGTCTTCAACCCACTCCCTAACTCTCTTGTATCCTTGTATCCTTCGACCATTCGCATCTCCACTCTCAGTCGCTCCCACAGCCCCCTGGCCACCTCACATCCCCTAACAAAATGAAGGCACGTTTTGACTGCATTGTTACACATCGGACAGTTCGCTTCCATGGCCTGGATTCGGGCTGCTAAGTTACCCTTCGTAGATATCGCGTCATTGCATAATGACCACATGAACATTTTGACGCGAGGTAGAACCTTAGCCGTCCAAATTTTCTTCCACAAGGCTTTGTCTTTCGTAGAGTCTTATGAACTCTTTTCCGTCCCTGCACCATTTGTCAGAGCCTAATACGCAGTCTTCACCGAGTATTCACCATCCCGCTCCAAGTCCCAAGTCCATGAATCCTCCGATTTTGTAGTGCTAATGCGCAGCCCGAGGATGCGCTCCTGTTCGAACGAGAGGAACAACTCCTGCAATTTAGGTATGTTCCACTCACTTCCAGCTTCATCCCATAGCTCCGCCACCACCATGTTCTCACTCGTTGATCGTCTCGGTGAGAGTATCCGTCGCATTTGAGTATTTGGGATCCAAGGGTCAATCCAAACCTTTGTATTGAGCCCGTTTTTTACCCTTCTTCTCGCTCCCAACATCACTACATCCCAAGCTTCCAAAATACCCCTTCATGCGTAGCTCGGATTCATCCCTAGTCTCGCATTCGTAAACCCACCATCCGGAAAATATTTACCTCCCAGGACCCGAACCATAAGACTCGAGCAGTTAGTCATACACCGCCACGCTTACTTCCCCAGGAGAGCCTTATTGAACTTTTGAAAATCTCGATAACCGACACGCTTACTTCCCCAAGAGAGCCTTATTGAACTTTTGAAAATCTCGATAACCGAGACCTCCTTGGTCTTTCGGCTTACACAACTTCGACCGAGCCAACCATGGGATTTTACCTTTACCATTTGACGAACCCCACCAGAAGCGAGAAACCATCGATCGAAGTTCGTCGCAAAAATTAGCCGGCAAATTGAAGACACTCATAGCATACGTCGGGATTGGTTGGGCAACCGCCTTTATCAATACTTCTCGATCCACCTTCGAAAATAGCTGGCCTCCCCATCCCTGCAACTTCTTGCTCAATTTTTTTCTAATGACACTCGCAAGGGGACCCTTCGAGTGACCTACAACAGTAGGTAGTCCCAAATATTGTTCCTGCATTTCCACCATTTGAACCCCTAGGCACTCCGAAACCGCATTTTTATCTCTCATTCTCGTACCTCGGCTAAAAGAGATCGTGGTCTTATCGAAATTGATGAGCTGTCCTGAGGCTTCTTCATAGCTCTTTAGAATACGCTTAAAGCAGCTAGCTTCCCGCACCGACGCTTTAGCGGAAAAAAATGTTTCCATCTGCAAAGAAAAGGTGGGAAACCATTGGTGCATTTGGTGCTATTTTTATCCCATGAGTCGCTTCAATTTCCACAACCCTCCGAACTAGGCTAGAGAGGACCTCCGCGCACAATATGAATAGATAGGGAGATAAAGGGTCTCCTTGACGTAATCCTCGCTTTGGTCTAAACTCAGCCGAGGGTCTCCCATTGCTTAACACCGAGAAACTGACCAAAGAGACACAATGCATAATTCGGTTCACCCACCCCGAATCAAAACCCATTCGCAGCAGGACACGTTCAAGGAAAAACCATTCCACTCTATCATAAGTTTAGACATATCTAATTTGAGAGCCATAACACCGTTTTTATTTCTCGAGTTCTTCATTGTAATAAGCCGAAAAAAATATATATACTTTTTTTAATATTATAATGTATAATAATATACGACGAACATGTAGTATACCTTATACCAATAGGTCTTATTTCAGACGAGAAATAGTTAGTCTTAAATAAGACATTTCGTACTTTATACTCCGTGTACCTCATTTACGAATTTATACAATTTAATATTTACCCTTATTATAAATGAAATTGTTCAAGAGTACGTATTATAGTATAAAAGTAATTTAGTAAGATAAGTATAAAAAAAACTTACAAGTAAGAAAACAAATTCGTTTTGACTACTAAGTAACTTACCATGTAAGCTTTGTTTTACACCGACCTTAATAGGCTATAAAAGCCATCTAGGTTTCTGACATTAGAAATCACAAAAAAAAAAGAGAAAAGAAGAACAAAGGTTAAACGAACACTAGATTAAATCATCCATTTTACCTACCTAATTAATAATAAGGTATGATTTCAGAACCCTTCGTCGATAAATGTAATTATTTACCTTTATATATAGTGAAATAAGAGCTTAAAAATAAGCGGTTATTATCAATTCTATTGTTAATTTCGTCGTATGTTTGTTATACCGTCTCATGTTATATTTTCGTTCGTTATAATATAATACTAGTGTAACACCCGTGAAAAATCACGGGGTTGTGTACACTAATTTTTAAAGACACCGTCGGTATATTTATTTTAATATATAGCAATTCTGTTTATTCGGACGATTTATTTTTTAACGGGATGTTTGAATTTCAGATATATTAGGTGAAAAGATGAATTTTCTGGTGCACTAATCTTCGAATAGCTATTAGTAATGATGATAATATTCGGAATACATATGATAAAATTAATAAATAAAGTATATAAGAAAAAAACAATAGACGACTACAAAAATATTAAATAACAAATATAAATTAAATGGTTGTATTAAAATTATAACCCAACACGACAATTACAGTTTCTCGAACACCTCCTTGTAAACAACATTTGTTGTTGTGTTAGTCATCCGTCCTTCTTCATCAAGAAGTAGCACTTTTAGACCTTTCTTACTGGTGACTCTAGATATGGCAACGTACAGTTGGCCGTGGGTAAAGACCGGTCTTGGAAGATAAAGTCCAACACGGGATAGAGACTGACCTTGGCTTTTGTTGATAGTCATAGCGAAACAAACCGCTAAAGGAAACTGTCTTCTTTCAAACTTAATTGGGAACCTGGTTTGATCGGAAGGAGTCAAGGTGATGCGGGGAATATAGACATTGCTTCCGATATGACTGCCAGAAATAACTGTTGCACTAATGACGCGATTTCCTAGTTGCCTTACCTCCATTCGGGTGCCATTGCACAAACCATTTGCTTGGTCAATGTTTCTTAAAAGCATCACTATAGCTCCAACTTTCAGTCTTAGGCTGTGGTTAGGCAAACCGGAACATCTGATAGAGTTAAGAAACTCTGTAGAGTAAAGTTCTCTGACCCCGCAATTAGTCTCTTCCTTGCTTATTTCATCAGAGCTTAAGTAAATTTTTTCTTCCTTTTGAATTTGATCCAAGACATAGTCGTTTACCTCCTCGACCACATCGTGGGTAGGTGCTAGTACAGCTCTTTCAGTGAAATACAGGGGGTCACCTAAGTGATCTTTGAAGGATGGATAAGTGCTATCTACAATAGTAGATATTGGATCTACACCAGGATGAATAAGTATATCTTCTGGTAACTCGATGGTTGCTACTCCATCATTTGACCCACCTGCTAAGCCATCCCCAACTTCGAGAATCCACTTTGAAAATTCTCGTATTTCATCAACATTTGACTGTGCACTTCCTACCTGAAGTCTCATATTTTTCGTGAGCTTCAAAACCTGAAATTTAAAGTATATGTGAAACGGTCAGAAATGTACAACTAAATAAAAGTAAGTATTACATGTTAAATTTAGATAATTCTCGGGAGATTTTTTAAAAATAGGCTCTAACCTTGCAATATCTCCATAAAGGTGAGGAACAAATAGCAGCACCTACAATATCTTGCCTGCTTCCTTTAGGTATAACAGGCAAGACTTGTCGGAAATCACCTCCAAACACCACAACCTTCCCACCGAATGGTTTTTCTGGGTCTCCTTCCGTTGAAGTTCTCATAATATCTCTCATGCTTCTATCAAGAGCTTCAAAACAATAACGATTGACCATAGGTGCCTCGTCCCATATTATCAGTTTTGCTCTTGTTAACAGTCCAGCCAAATCGGTTCCTGGTCGTATTCCATGACATATGGAATTTTCATCGACATTGATAGGTATACTTAGTCGTGCATGGGCTGTCCGCCCTCCTGGAAGAAGGATAGCTGCAATGCCACTTGAAGCAACCGCTATAACGATCTCACCTTTGGACCTTAGTCCAGCACATAAGGTTTTCCATAGGAAGGTCTTACCGGTTCCACCATACCCATAAACGAAGTAAACACCTCCTTGACCACAATTCACAGAGCTCATGATTTTTCTGTAAATTGATTTCTGTTCGTCGGTCATTGAAGAAGTGAATACTTCATGTTGCCTACTCAAATCATCCCTATCATAAGATAACTCATCTGCCAAGAGCCTATTCGAGCTCGTAGCAAGGATGTCAACGTCTGGATATGGCATGTTGTCGAACTTACGCAATGAACTGCCATTTCTTTGCAACCATGATTCAATCTCGGAAAGTGCGTACTGTTGCAGTTGCTCTTCTGTGAGTTGGAGATCTGTGTACACGAAAAGTGAACAAATATCAATATATGAATGATAATGTCGTTAAGATGAGTTTAATAAAAGTCTTTATAAAAAAAAAAAGATTGATGAATAACCTGGGTTACGGAGTTCATTTCGTCTTCTGTATAAGATATCGTCTGACAATAACTTCCACGTCTCTTCCCACACCAACTCAGGCTTCACCAAGCTATTTGTGAGCAAAAGAGTTGCGAAAAGGTTCCTAAGATAGAACCCAGTCCCCCAGAAACTTGCTTCTTTAATGGCATCAATATACTCTTTATCATCACCAAGTAAGCCTAGAGCGTAGCAGGCCTCTTTGAAAGTGGAGTTAGTGACACCATTTACAGTACGAATGTCCTCATATGATTTAGGGCCTTTAACAAAGTTCAGTAGGGTTCTCAAATAGTACCTCTCACCACCATTTGGAGACATGTGATACATTCGGCCAAGAGTAAATCCTTTGTGCCTTGGAGTCCATACCCTTTCTCTTTGTTTCCACACATATTTTTGAGGAAACTCCGAATAGGTTAGATCTCTACCATCAGATTTTAAATTATTATACTCCAACCAAGCGGTGAACTTTGTTCTACCACCGGAAGACCTCTCAACCACTTCGTCGATTGGATCTTCATCATGGAAAATAACATTTTGCTCATTAGGTAGGTGATAATATAACCTTAAAACAGGGGGGGTCCTATAGTGAATAGGAAATGCGAAGATTCTCCAAACAGCTTCACACGGTGAAATGTAACGGCAGTCGTAGTATTGCTGGATTTGATCAACCTGATTTGGGTCTTGACTACCTATTAAAAAAGATAAAGATAAAAATAAGAAAATATGTGATATAATTTCTAAAAATACTAAGTGAAACAAAATGAAACAGAAGTCAATTGTATATAATTTAGTACCATGGTTGGTGCGAGTTGCACTAACAGTGACACGGTCATATCCTTTATTAATATACTTGAATAAGTACTTGATGGACCTCGCTTGATTGCACCATTCGACATTTATGTGAGCACGATATTTCAACAACAGATCTGCATTGTATGGAACAACATATCCGTTGTGAATTCGTTTACCATTTTTATCAATTGTTCTTCCATTGTTCCTTCTCATATAAACTGGATAACCGTCACCATCTACAGCAGTTCTCTCGTTAAACTTCTTTGGAAATTTTCTAGAGCAAATACCATCAATCATGCACGGTGAATCTGGGTTAAGTTCTCCACATGGACCATGAATCATACAGTCTTTCACTGCCGCATAAAGTGCCGGGTTTTCAAGTGGGTCTGGGATTTCTGCACTTATAATACGGTCAACATCGACGGCTTCAGGGAACTTGTCATCCCTTTGTAAAAATAACAAAATATGAGCATGAGGAAGGCCACGTTTTTGGAATTCAATAGTATAAACAACTGAAAAGAAAAACGTAAGAAAACATAAGTCAGTATTATATAGAGTTAATTAATCGCATTAGAAAAATGATTATAGATTATAGATGATGGTTTCGAACGTAATATAACTGGGATGATAAGTTGACCTGCTCTTGTCCGTCCAAAAATATGTAGTTCTCTGAAGTCTCTCATGAGCTCATATAGTTTCAACTTAAATACTCGACTGACTATATCAGGTCTGTCCTCCGGCCGTATTCCTCTTTTTTGAACAAACCTAGATATTTCAGGCCATTTTGGGTTGCATGTGAAGGTAATAAACAGGTCAGGATACCCACACCACCTGCAAATGGTCATTGTATCTTGATATGTTTCTCGCATGTAACTCTTACCACCAACGAAAGACGAAGGGACAATGAAACGAACACCAGCGGTTGACGGGTCGGTTTGTCCTAATGCGGCAGCATTTGCTAAATTCTTGAAATTTTCGGAGCGCAACTTTGGTTGGTTGAAACGGATATACTTCAGACGATCAGACTCTATCATGGTGCAACCATCAGCAATGAATTGTTGAAATGCTTTACCTGAAAATTAGATTTATTTAGGACAGTGTTTTTTTTTTTTTTTACAGAAGTAATATACTCAAATTAGGGAATTGAAAAAATGTTCTTACAATAAATAGTTTTCCTCACAATAAATTAAAATTTTGTATTTGTATTAAAAATTAAATTAGGGATCAAGTAATTAACCTGCCATCAAAATAGTTGGATATTCCTTGTCTAGTGATCTGTCTTGAATTCGAAAAGCAAACCACTCCCTCAAGGTTAACTTATCCCGAGCGTTTTGGTTGTTACTTGTGGATGTTTGTGTAGGCTTACTATGAGGAATCCCTAGTCTATGACCGTCCTCTCCGTGTGGAAAGAGAATAGGGTACTGCAAGGCTAAATAAGAAGCATGTAGCTCTGATATACGTTGTAATCTCCCAGATCGTTCCTCTACCACAATGTCCCTACTATCAACTGTGTTCTCCATATCTCCGACAATTAGGGCAGCAACCTCTGAGACGGTGGGTAAATTATATGTTCTGCCATCTGTATGACGTGCACTAATGAGCCGCAACCTCACCTCACCTTCAGGTCGTTGGTGTATCCGATCTCTAGCCATTCTAAACGATTTTACCAAAACATTGTGACGATCAAGCATTTGTTTCAAATCCGTCATTAGACCATCATCAAATTGAATACTGCTAACAGAACTGCGTAAAAAATTGTTATGGGTTAATATTTTTAACTGAAAAATAATTAGCTGAAATTTATAAAGCTTCGCTGAAAAAAATAAGGTCAAACCTTAACGCATTCTTTCTATGCCTCAACTCCTCCTCTGTGTCGTAAATATAAAGTTGACAAAATTTTGGTGGTGCATCATTATTAGGTAATAAGCTTCCAATTAGATGTGTATTTTCCCCACCAATTCTGAATGTGTAGGGACCCCTTCCTCGGTTCACCGAGTGATCAATTTTGCCACCCATAGATGTAAACGTGAACATGTTATTGTATTGACGAATGTTTTCAATAAAATGTTTACTCTTGGGATGCTTACGCATCAGAAGATCACAAAGCAGTTTAGGAGGTTTTTTGATGAAGGGGAGCTCTACAATTCCATCTTTGCAACACATACTAAAAGAGGGCACAACGGGCTTGCTATCCATGCGATTCCTTTCACCGTACCACAGCTGAGCACCACACTTTGTGCAATTGTAAATAGGGTCTCCGATATCATCGTAACCTTCAAAGTCTGATAAGAAATAGCGCAATAATGTTTATAATAATATAAAAATAGTATGGAATGAAAGTTTTAATTGATGAACATCACTAATATTACCTTGAATGTTATCATCAACAATTGTTATACGATTATTTGATTCGTATGTTTCATATGCTGATGAAAGATCCCTTGCTATTTCTCGGATCATATTTTGTCTTTGAATATTCCGTTGTAGTGAATTGGTCTCGGTTGTTTCTCTTTCACTTTCCATAACCTGTTGCCCATTAACATCTAGGAAACAAAGGAACAAAAATTTACATTTTTAGTAGTATACATGGTAGATGGTTTTTATTCATCTAAAAAAATGTACCCATATTAATTATGTACTGAGTTTTTTATTTAATGTGAATAAAAAAAAATAAAAATGTTTTGACCAAATTACCAAGAGTGATCGTGCTGAATGAAGTGGTGGGTGTTGAGCTGGATTGCTTTTTCTCAATCCTACTATGAGATACCATAAGCTTCCTCTTACGCCTTGCTAACTTAGATGCCTCCTGCATTTGGGTTAAGGCACTATTCTGTCCCGTGACAACTTGGACACTTTCATTAGATCTTTTCAGGGACAATTTATCTTTCCGCTGTTTCCTAGATGTTTGTGCAGTGAGGTACTCGTTTACACCTTTTTCCAACTGAAAATCTATAATATATTTCCATCATAAATAGTTTGATTATAAATAATTAGTACAACAGTTGTATGTCAAGTTTTTGTTAAAAAGGGGAGAGGAAAATAACCATTCCAATAATTGCTTATAGAGGCTGCCATCAGTTTGCTTTTCGCATGATCTGGAACAGATTCAAGAGATTGTGTACAGTAAATTACTTTGACATCTTTGACTATTAAATAAATATTGAATCTCACACATATAACATAAAAACATTAATGTGAAAATATGTTTTGCAAGATTAAAAGAGATCCTTGAATTGACAGACGTACCAGAATGATGTTGATACAGTGCTGATTTACCCTTGTTCGGTTGAACTGGTGATTTAATTTGTATATTTGGAGGTGGTTGTAAAGCTTGAGTAAAAATAGTTGGAGATAAACATTTAATTAGTTAATGTGTAACATGACATCAATATTTGGGCGTGGTTTGAAAGTAAGAATAATATAAATCAGATATAACTAATGTTGGTTTACCAGTGGTAGGTCGGGATGATGATGGCAGTTGAATGTGTGGATTTGGTTGAAAAGCTTGAGAAAAATCAATCACTGATTCAGAAAATCGTGTAGACTATAACAGTATGTATAGGAGGAAATAATGAAGCAGGTTAAATAAATAGACGCAACGTATCAGATTGATGTTGATAAATAAGTAAAAATGTCAGATAATGAAGTCTTTTGCAAGCTGTTTTTTTCGCATGTATACATAATAATATTTTATTACACCAATCAATTTGTGTGAGGAACATACCACTCTGAGATGGATATAACGTTGTTTTACCAGTTGTAGGTCGGAGTGATGATGACACTTGAGTATATGGAGTTGGTTGAAAAGGTTGCGAAAAATCAATCACTGCAACATAAAATCGCGTGGAATAAAAAAGTAGTTTATGAAGAAAATAATTAAGCTAATTAAATAAACCAAAGCCACATACCAGATTGATGTTGATACAAAGGTGCTTTACCCTTATTTTGTGGAGTTGATGTTTGTCTTCGAATCACATTAGGTGTTTGAAGTACTTGCGTAAAATAGAGCAATAAGACATCAATTAAGGTGCAGACTAATATAATTAATAATGTGACATGATTAGGTCTTTTACAATCTGTTCTTCTCACGTGTATACATCATTTCTTTTATCAAAACCAAAAACATTAATTTGAGAGACATATCATTTTGAGATGGATACAATGTTGTTTTACCATTAGTAGGTGGAGATGATGTTGGCAGTTGAATGTCTGTACATGGTTGAAAAGGTTGCGAAAAATCAATCACTGCAACAAAAACCCGTGAGGAGTAAAACGATATGAATATGAGGAAAATAATTAGGTTATTTAAGTAAACCGAATCCACGTTCATGTCGATGTTGATATTGAATTAAGTTTTATATATTATAAAACTAAAAATGTAATTAATTTAAGATATTTAAATTCAGTCATTTATAACATATAAATTTATATACTTAAAAGCTTAAAATTTAACTAAAAAGTAAATAGATAATTTAAGATATTTAACATAAAAAAAATATAAAAACAATTATAGTTTTATATATTACAAAACTGGGAATAATATAAAAATCGAATGTAATAAATCATTTAAAAATTAATGTGTAATTAAATCGAAAAAATCATTTGTTTATGATTTTTTAATTATGATTAAATTATAGACTAATTAAATATACAACATTCAATTAAGTTAACGGCCCAATGGCCGAATCAATGATATTACTGGGCTAAAATTATCGAATAAAATGGCCGAAATAAAATGTTTAGACGAAGCCCATATAAACGGACCGTATTTTTCACTATTAAACTGGGCTAGAATTCTCGAATAAAATGGCCCAAATGACGGAACAATGGGTATATAAAACTGGGCTAACTACTCGAATAAATTAGCCCGCCAATCTGTTTGTAATGGCCCAAATGACGAAACTGGGCTAATTACCTTCAATAAAATGGCCCATGCAATTTGTAATATTTTCAGTTTTAAAACCCTAAATCACCCCCCATATATATATTCCCCTCAACCCGACATACTAACCTAAAGCTCATTCATTTTATTCCACACCGCCCCTCTCTCTAAAATCCTCCCCTTCATCTCTCTAAAACAATTAAATTAAACCTTCTATTTCTCTTAATAATTCGAAAACCTAGTCAGAAATTTTACAATGTTCATGTTCAGACTCAAATCCTACAAAGTAATATTCACAAAATATAGTAGTTCTTAAAATCAACTTATCAAAATGTAATAAACTAAAATTTATGAACATATGACATATTATAATATTCATACTTCATTAGTTTAAAGTAGAAATTTACAAATGATTAGTAAATGTGAAATATTATCAAATTTGATCCCTAACTTAAAAATTTGAAGGAGCGGTTTTTTTATATTTGCAATATTGATCTTCGGCCATTACGGTGGTGCTTTCCGGGTAATCTAAACATTTGCATGTTGATTTTATATTACGATTTGTTGATTTTTTATATTTAGATTTGTTGATTTTTATGTCGATTATTAACAGATTTATTGGTTTGTATGTAGTTTTACTTAGATTTATACATTTGCATTTTTTTTAATTGGATTTATTTGTTTATAAATAGTAGATCTAAACATTTGTGTTAATAATTTTCATATTTTAACATAACTAAGATGTAAATCGTGTTAATAATTTAGTAAATTCTTTTGCATGTCGGTTTGAAGGAGATTAATTGATTTTTATGTCGTTTTACTTTGATCTATTTTTTTGCATGTTGTTCTCATTGGATTTATTTGGTTATAAATATTAGATCTAAAAATTTGTGTTAATAACTGAGTATTTTGACCTAAATAAGTTGTAAATTGTGTTAATAATTTAGTAAATTCGTTTGCATGTCGGTTTGAAGGAGTTTAATTGAACTTGTATGTCGTTTATTTAGATTTGTTGATTTTTACGTCAATTAGTAGGAGATTTACTGATTTGTATGTCGTTTTACTTAGATCTATTCATTTGCATGTTGTTTTAATTGGATTTATTTGTTTATAAAGAGTAGATCTGAACATTTGTGTTAATAATTGAGTATTTTAACATAACTAAGTGTTAAATCGTGTTAATAATTTAGTAAATTCATTTGCATGTCGGTTTGAAGGAGATTAATTGATTTTTATGTCGTTCTACTTTGATATATTTATTTGCATGTTGTTCTATTTTGATTTATTTGTTTATAAAAAATAGATCTAAAGATTTGGTTATCTTTTTTTGCTGCATGTTCTTTTCATCAATTTTCGAAATGAGGAACACCTGCCATGGATGTATTCAAGAGAACGTGTATGTTTATATGTCAATTTCAGTTCACCAAAAAGTCAGGTGTGTATCATTTCGATTTGAATATTTTGTTATTACATATTTGTACATGCAAACAGTTAGATGGGTGATTAACAAATTTTCAATTTAGATTTAGTTGTTTAAAAAGAAGAATGTAATCGGCAGATCTAATTTCGTTATTTCATTCTCATTTTATGTTGCATGCAATTATGGGTGAAATTGAAAAGGAAGATCATTGATGTTGCAGATCGGCAAATATAAAGGTCGGTTTAATTTCCGTTTTAAGTTTTTTGTACTAATAAATCCATACATAAAAAGAAATCCATTTTTGAGTAGATGAGATAAAATGATATTTCGATTTTTGCTAAACTGATAATTAATTTGATTGTGTAATTTGATTTTGATTGTGTTGCATGCGGAAACTATGAGGTGCGCAAGTCAGTGGACATGCTGGATGTACACCCAAAGCGGTCAAATTGATGGGTCAAATGCGGAGCTGCTTAACATAAGGTGGGTCTTATTACAATTTTTGAATGTTGTGGAAGTATTTTAAATTTTTTATTAAATCATGTATTGAACAATGGATGCCTTTTAGTTGGCTTAGTGGGTAGGAGATGCAGGTAGACTTAACGATTCTATTTAGTTGCTTGTGGGTTTCTTTGTTTTGGTCATGTTAATCTGTAAATGTGTATGGATCTAAGAAGATCTTTTATTGCTATATATTCAAATTTCCATAGTGTTGCTTATTGAATTTAAATAATTTCATTTTTTTGGTTCAGAATAAATATGATGTTTAATTTTGTCGTCGTTAGTAATTTAGTGAATTTTAACGTCAAACGATTGTTCTTTATTTACTTGGGTTTAATTGTGAAAAAATATCTTGTGAGTTTCACATTATTCAATTGAAAAATATTAAATTGATAGTAGTGATAGTATATGTCGTATAATTTAGCCTTGGAGATACGAAAACGGATTAATATGTTATTGATGATTGAAGTTTGATTCCTGATTTTATCAATCGGTTCCTTTTGTGCTCTTGTTTGACTGCGATCTGAATTACTCTTTATTGTGTAGTTTGAAATATGAAAATCTGATATTAGAATCCGAAATTCTATACTGTTCGACTCCTAAATACTGTTTATTTCACTAATTTTACTCTAAATTTGTGTAATTAACTAATTTATTACTTGTGTTTAATTTTCGAAATCATATCCGACCGCTGACTTGTTGAATATTTTGGTTCAGAATAAATATGATGTTTAATAATGTATTGACTCGGCTTTTTATGGAATAGATATGCTCGATATTTTTCTGTTTTTTATTTTAATTTAGTTATTGACTCGGGTGAAATTATGTTGATATTTTATGCTTGATAGTCTATGTTTAGGATAGATAACAATAACAATCAGAGTACTTGAATAGATAACAATAACGATTTTAATGGCATAGAATCATTATTTCATTATAAAATATTCAAATCAATTGATAATTTTGTGAAAATCAAGCTTGGTTATTGTGAGTTTTTGTGTTTAATTTGTCAGATTTAAACTATATTATGGATTTATTCTACAATTATTTCATTATCTTTTAGGTTATGTGTTTGAGAAGTCTCCTAGTGTTTAATTAAACATGATGCACAATTTATTGAGAGGTCATACTGTTTTTTTATTTTAATACAAAACACAGTCTTAGAAATCCATCTTTAATCGAAAAATAACAAACTACTTGACTATGTAGCAAACACAATAACCTGTAATTGAACTTAGTAAGTAAAATAATTAAAATCAATACCTGATGTAGGACGATAAAGTGGTTGTTTACCGTTTTCTGACGGGAAATTCACATTTCTCTGCTGATGTGTGTTTGTTATTTCACGTAGGGCAATAACTGTATTTCCTGAAAGATGTAAAAACTAAATTAGAAAAGGAATATAATGAAGAACAATTGAAATTACACAAAAACTATTTAACAAATAAACTAACCTTTATCACGTTCATTGCTTTTTCTTTTAGGGTTTTTTGGTTGGCCATGATTTTCTGCCATGGTATTCCTGATATATTGTTAATAATATTTAGTTTTCAGAGAAGTGAATAATAGATATTATGCAGTGGTATTAATAGGGTTTAGGATTTTGTTTATGTTTAGGGTTTTCAGAGAAGTGTGGGCTTATCATTCTTCTAATGGTATTTGGTGTGTATAATGGGCTCATCTATTTTTGGTAAATTTTAAGTGTGCCAAGAGTCAATTGATGCTTATATGTTCTATTTTTGGTAAATTTTAAGTGTGCCAAGAGTCAAATGATGCTTATATGTTTATTAGTCTTAAATATTCATTTTTAATTTTGTTTATCTTAACCGTGATATTCAAATCCTTTTTTTCAAATAATTATAATGATGCAAATATAATTCGAATGGATCAGTAACTAATGATTGTTTTTTTTTTTATGATTGTTCATGATATGACGTGGAGGATGGAGACGACATCAATGTTGGGATCACACTAAAAGTTTTACAATATTCAGGTATTTTACTCAATCGGACACGTTTTTTTTTTCCCAGTCTTAATACAAAGTTAAGAAATAAATAAATAATACCTTTATTCGGATGGGTATCTATTGCCTAGTAACAAACATACTATACCATTCGGATGGGTTTAGTGAACGATTGCGGAAACGGGAATGAGATACCCTTTTTCTATACTCAACCAATCCCAATGGCAGACGGGTAGCCAATATCCCAGTAGTCAATAATTCAACAGTTTTATTTATACCCGTTTTCTATACTCAACCCATCCGAATGGTATAGTATGAGTATACATACTATACAACTTTTATTTATACCATTTTTATGAACAAATATTATAGACAAACATCGGGTTATTGAAGCTACACGTGTAAGTTTAACGAACATACTATACCATTTTGCTGAATGGGTTGGTTAAATATCATGCTCAACAAAGTTATGGTCAACTATGGGTCAAATTAGGTCAATTGTCATTGTTGTTCATATTCGAGTTGTCCTGTTCTCGTCTGATTTGGGTGTTAGGCCAAGTCACTTGGTTTATGTCAGTTTTGCCGGTTTCAACATGTAAATGGGGTTTGTTTCGTCAATTGTGTAAATTTAGCTTCTGTAAAAACTTTGATAGTCTTAAATTTCGGTTTAAATGCTTCATTTGGTGGAAGATAGAGTAGTATAACAGTTATTTATTCTTGGTGTGGTCTTGGGAAGTTGAATTCCTTCGTTAGATTTGAAGTTAGACAGTTTGATTCAGGTGTATGGTGACTGGTGGGTATTTTACTTGGCCGATGCCGATGGCGTGTGTTATGAAGCTTTTTTTATTTGTAAATGTTTTCTTTGATTAGATTGGGAAGGAATTGGTGGCTGTATATATCTCGAGTCGGTTGTTTGCTGGTGTAAATGGGTTTTGTTTCAACATGTTGCATGATAAAATTTGCTTGATGAACTTGTATGTCGTTTTAATTAGATTTCTTTATTTGCATGTCGGTTTAATTTGACTTATTTGTTTATTAAGAATAGATATAAACATTTGTGTTAATAATAGAGTATTTTATCATAAATAAGTTGTAAATTGCCTCAAAAGTAGTCGTCATATTTTGATATCACTTGCCCTCATTCTTGTGTTAATAATTGATCATTTTCTGAAGCATATTTAAAGAGCAATCAACCGTAAGATAAAACCAAGCACAATAACTAATTCAACATTATGGTACTCTATAGCGTCGTATATGGTTCTTCGGATGGATATTTATTGCTTAGTAACAAAGATACTTTAGGGAGTATAAACTAAGCCGACTTAGGAAACTTATATATACAACCTTTACAACATTTCTTTGCCGGAAAATTTTCGTAATCCAGTAGGCATTAGTTGTTTAAGAATAGACTTTCTTCTGATTAGTTTGCACAGGATAGATAGCTTACTGCTTGCCATCATTCTACTCATTCGTATGTGCTTAGAATGCGTTTTCAAAAGAATGATATGTCCTTTATTGCATATCATAGGTTTGATTTTTAAATTACTTGTATATTATTGATGGTAATTTTAATTGCTTTGTATTCTGAGTTTGGGTTGCTTCAATTTTACTAATATGTTCCCTCTTTTATTTCTCCTTGTTTTCCTTCATTTTCTCGTTTTTTTTTTATTTTAATATTCTGCTGCTCGTGCTACTGCTATTGTTGCTCTGGTGGTTTATTTTGTTCCGTTGATGGCTGTTTTGGGTAGTGGTTACGGTCTCGACGTATAGGATTGTTTTTTGTACTGCTTGGTTCATATACTAATGTGGATTAACTGCTGGTAATCTGAAACACATTTAAAGATGACAAACAGCCGTAAGATATAACAATCAAAATAACTAATTCAACTATATGAATTGGACTAATTTCGTTTAGGGTCACCACCGTCTAGGTAAATAAAATAAAACTTGAAACCTTATTGTCGAGTGCTGAAAAATGCTTAAATAAAAGTACTACCAAAACAAAACAACATTCTGAATTCTGTCAATTTAAAATTTAAGATAACATTTTGAAATTATTTTTCTGTCTTCACGATTGCGACCTTTTTTGTTGCAGAACTTGCATCAAATGATTGATCTTCGTCATCAACTGGGATTGGCCTTTTCAAAGGAGTTATCTTTGGACTACTGTCTTCGGTTTGGGAATCTATCTCCTGCTTGAAATGGTAACGTTTTAGTTTTTATCTAAATAAATTATGGCTCTTTGGTATTAAGTATTAAATTGGTGAACGTATTTACCTCTACATCAATGCTATGGACAACCAAATCCTTGGCCTGCTTAATTATAATTGAAACAAAGTTAGTCATATAATGTGTTTATAATAAACTTGATATAGTGTTTGTGTTAATCTTGATAATAATGAACAACATATGAAAGTTCTATTTTAACATATTAATTTTAACATGAGACACAAAGTTAGTCATATACCTGTGAACTTCCGCCGGCCATGGATAGGTTATACCTGGCCTTAAAACCGCTGAGATCGGCCTATAAGAACATCATAGGTAAAACGAAACATCATTGGACTGAACGATTATTAAACGTTGATTTGCAATTTGTTTATCTATGGGTTTGTTCATGAAATATAGTTCTATGTCACTTTTTATAATGGATTTTTATATTATCCCTTCTGATTTATTGCAAGATATTGTCAGTTAGACATTTGGAACCACATTTTGTTTATTTTTTAGACGATAAAATTGAAGCTGATGAATATCATGTGTAAATGAAACTGGAACCAAATCAGTAGTCATAGTACCTTAAAGATCTCCGTGTATCTTTTATGCCATTTGTCGGCAATGTCCCTATCGTCAGTCATACTGGCAACGGTGTAGCTAGTTTGACCCTGATCGACGTTATAGTAAGGATGTATATTAACTTTGAAAACAAAGGATTTTTCAAGGAACACTTCTAGGTCGCGAGGCATGTCTTCCGGATCACCACCACTCTATAAAAAAATTTAAGAATAAATTAGCAATACATATTTTCTTTATTTAAGTAATGAAAATAAGAAGCTAAAACATGTATGAGACCTACCTTTTCAATCTTTGCTAGTAGGACAGACGCTGGTTGGCGCACATATTGGTTCACCTGACCATCAAATGCTGTGAGATAGACCGTATCGTTGCACGGGTCTGACACGTGGAATTTTATCTGGAATCTGTATCGATGAACATCTATATAAGTATTGTAGATTTGACCGAATAATTAAATTATGTATTAAAATTGATTTAAATAGCAAAAATGTTTGACCTTGGGACTCTAGATGTAAAACCATTAATATGTCCATCGCAACCCTTAATTTTACAAATCCATTTCCCATTGTCATTCTTGGTTGATTTCATCCAGCATAACTTGCAGCTGTCATAAAACCATCCAGCCGCGCAGTCAATGTCGACGATTGTTCCATGCACGTAGTAATATCCTGCCTGAAATTTTAATACACAATTTAAATATACGTTATTATTAGAATTAGTAGCATAATGTAAGTCATAGATTCACCCCTGTCCCACTTGGTTATTTTTTCCTATATGTTTCAGATTTAGTTTTATACTCTAATAACAAAAATTGGGTATCAAAACTAAAAGTATCTGGTTATAATATACCTTTTTATTCTCCTTCAAATCGGCAATGGATTTTATGGAATCCAATGTCATGTCGTCAGTATCAGCGTCATCGGCAATTTCAATAACTTGTAAAGAGTTACTTGCATCGGTAGTCGAAAGACTGTAACAATATGAATCGTTGAAAACAGAGTATAAAATTAATTAGTGGCAGATTTACATTATTAGTTCTCTAAGATAATAACCAAAATTAATACCTAGGCTCAAACTCCGTAAGCTGTGGTAAATCGGGTTTGAGGTTAAACACCGTGGCGTTGAAGGTCGTCTGGATCCGCCAAGAACCTGAGATGTTTATTGTTAAAATTTGATGAGCTGTAATTCTATTTTTGCTTTTCCCGCGTTACATACAGAAAACTTTCCATCACCACTTTTTTTTCCCCTTTTTAATATTTTACACAAATACTTCATATATAAGGCGATGTTAGTAAATTTGTTGTAAACCGAGCCTTTTTAGTTGCTATTTTTTTAACAGTTGTGTTTAAAATTTATTGACACTTCTTAAATTTCAGATTAAGAGTAGCTTTAGCCTGATCTGTTCGTTTTACTGCTGTAGGATTTGTTGGCGCGCAGAAGAAAGGGTCGTAATTTAAAGGTAAGTGTTTAAGCCTGACTGTCTTAACTGATTACCCATCTATGTTTATACCGAGGTCATGCTTAATATTATAGAAATAATATAGAAATAAAAATGAATAATTTATATTATACGTACCTTCAAACTTTTTTGTTTGCACACACTGGATGACGATAACTTTAGACTGCTCGGGATTGGGGAGTTTGTTTATAAGATCGGGTACTTGACTTGCAAATGGTTCCCATAAGGTGCATGGGAGCTTTGTTCCCCTAAAACGAAATCAAAATTTGTAAATAGATTGGCGACAATTAAAGAATATTCGAAATATAAGAAAATGATTTAAATAGTGATGTAGAGATGAATTTACTGATAGTCTTCAAGTCTTATTGTGCGACACACATGCTTACTCGGAGTTTCCGTTATAGGACCAATCTCGTAGAGTTTTCCTATAACATCTGGATTTTCAAATACGAAAACATTTAAAATCATAGTGGACCATTAATAGAATAGAGTAGTAAAATAGAGTAAATGAATATAATATGTAAGAGTCGTACCTATATAATGCGTGGGTGGAATAACACCGTCCAATATGTCATTAAAAGCTGAAAAACGGTATAGACTATTTGGTATGGTAGGATCACTGATTTTCTGCACTCGTGTTGAGTATTCAAACCTCAACCTATAAGGATGAGGTGTTGCCTTGTCAAGGCCTGTGTTGTTGTCGACGGTAATATTTCGAATAGTGTAAATTTCACCGACAGACAACTGTGATCCAAAGTGTGAAATTAATTGTTTTCTTATCGTGGCTTGGATAAAATCATTCTGAAAACAACATAAATAAAATACAAATCAGTTTTTTGTATAAAATAAAAGAAAACATCGGGTATAAAATTATTGTAGAATAAATGGTAGAAGAAAGACAAACCTTGGAATCCACGAATAGCAACTCTATAGCATCGAGTTTCTTTCTGTTTGAAGTATCAGATGTTTTTTCGAAATTCTTGTTTTTAAAAGCAAATTCGGGTCTCTCCCATTTGTGTGTCACTCTTACGTTCATCTGAGTAACGCGAACCCCGTACTTGAGGTCGCTAATAGTCATAAAACTCGTCATAGCCATTGATATGAATATCTGTGATAGCAGGTACTGTGTATTAGGACTGAAAATTGTATTGTGGATGCAGGTAATTTAGAAGCCTTTATTTATAATTTGGGGATGGTTTTTATCAAGTGAAAGTCTATTGAAGGTAAAACTCTAAATATAGATAATATTAATTATGGAAAGATTTGATTCACATATGGTAAGATAGTTATTGTTTTTTAAAAGATTATTTTCTTTGTATATAGTCAACTATATTGACTGGTGTCCCTAAATTACTAATAAAACAATTGATTCTTCAAAGATTTTATGGAATATGCCTAAATTCATGAAAACGGTTTGAGTAAATCATGGGAAGATTTTATGGAATATCTTTTAAAATTAAGCCAATATTTTATATGCTTGTTTTATGGCATACGATATTTTATATGCTTGTTTTAAATTATATTTTATATGCTTGATTTTATATGGTTGTTTTATGGCATATTTTATATGCTTGATTTTATGGAATAAAATATAATATTTTATAGTATATAGTAAATTCCTAAAAGACTCGAATTATTATATTTTATTAAATATTTGCTAAAGAATATAATTTTTTGCTCTGTATAATCATCAGAATAGTTTTGCTCTTGATAGTTATGGAAAGATTAAATATAATTATTGATATATATGATTTAGAAGATAATTACTATGATAGTAGTTATTCTGATGATTATACAGACTATTTCTGCTGGATAAGATTAGAAGACTATTTTAATAAATGTAATTAAAATTGAATAAGTTATTAAATATCATATTCTGATGATTATACAGAAAATTATATACATCAGTATGTAGAAAGTCTTCTGCTGGATTTAATTGAATTTTGAAGTTTACAACTTCTTGGTTATGATTTGAATGACAATTATTGATTTGCTACTTATTTTTTTAGAATAGTCTATTTTGTAATGAAGATTTTTCATGGGATGGATTCTAAAACTACTTATTTTATTAGAATAGTCTGGAAACATAATTTCACGAAATTCAAAATACTAAAAATGGACCACAGATTATATTGCACAAAATTAACGAAAGAACAAAGAAACAATAACAGACGGACCACATTAGAGTAGTAATATGCAGCCACAATAACAGACGGACCACATTAAAGTTTATCAGCATTACAATTTTAACAATGCACACCTTTTTCGGGATAATGGAGAAGATTTTGCCTTGTCGTCTGAGGTTGCATCAGCAGTAGGAACAACTTACTCGGATCAATTCCATACACATCGTGATTCTGGGAATGATTTTGTGTAGAACAATGTAGAACAATCGTGATTTTGGGAATGATTAAATTGGTATCGGTAGCATTAGCATTGCCATTAAAAATTAATGGTTTTTCGTTAGCATTAGCATTGCCATCTGTTATTGTTAGAATTTTTGTAAATAGGTGTTGCAGAGATGGAATTGTATAATGGTTTTTGGATATTTTGTGAAACGGCACAGACTGAATGCTGAGGAATGATTGTCTGAGGTTGCATCAGCAGTAGGAACAACTTACTCGGATCAATTCCATACACATCGTGATTCTGGGAATGATTTTGTGTAGAACAATGTAGAACAATCGTGATTTTGTTGGATATTTTGTGAAACGGCACAGACTGAATGCTGAGGAATGATTGTGTAGAACAGAAATGAATTAGGTTTTTGGATATTTTGTGCAGAACAATATAATAATGAAGATGGTCAAAAGTGGAAAGATTTTATTCTGTATATATTTTGTATTTAATTTAATAATTTATTAATAAATAAATAAGTAAACTATTATTAAATTATTAAATTATTAAATTATCATGACGTGGCAGAATCTGATTGGTCTGTAAAAAGTGGAATTGCTGAGGTTGAATGTGAGTCCTCGAAACACCCAATTCTGCAATGTAACTGCGCCACGTAGGCGGAATAACATTTTTCTTTTATAGATATAATGATTAATCACGTCTTTCTTTTTATAATCATGATATATACATTACGTAAAGATAGGATTTGAATGTGTGATTACATATTTTTCCTTATAATGTATAATTGGCCAATTGTAGCATTCGGGATACTATTACAGAAAGAGATGACATTACAAATTTTAACCTATGTACATGGAAGGGGGCACGACCTCATAAGAACTAAGGTTCTGGTTATTACTGACAAAAATGTCAGGGGTTTACACAGGTCTTAGATCTGGGATCCTGTGTACATAGATGGGGGCATAGCCCAGGGGAGTTCTACTCCGTAATGTGTCTCATTTCAGTAATGGTAAACCGGTATTCAATATTTTGCATGTTATGATAAAATGACAGGGTATCCCAATTGACAATGGACTGATACGGGTAATAATTAAATAAGAATTATTTAATTAGGACCATTGAAGGTAACTGAGATCATATTCAGTCAGTGTTGACTGATTTTGTTTATTCAAATTATTTTCAGGTTTCTGTGCCGGGGAACCGAGGGAGTGAGTTCATTATAAATTTAAAACTCAGGATATGATTAGTATGTAAAATAAGAGTTGCTGAGTAGATCTTGTAGCCTTGTATTTCCAGTACAGGAAATACGGCGGTGACGCCTTGTAATAAATTAATTTTCAAGTTATATTTCTTTTATATATAAATAAAACGTACTCGTTATTCCATCCGATTTGATTTCATTTTAATATAATAAATTTTAAATTTTTATTTTATTTACGGGCGTTACAAATTGGTATCAGAGCCTCTATACTAAAATTTAATGAGAGAGGGGTAAATTAGTAAGAAGGGTAGGTTGTAGAGTTTTATTATTTTGTTTTATTCATTTGTTTTAATTTATGTGTGTAAGATTACTAATATGGTAATTAATGTCTTTGTTTAGATATAATGGCAGTACCCCACCCGTACGATCTCATAATGACACGAGGTGAAACGGTTGCAGAACATGTGGACAATCTGAGAAATGCTTTAAGGAATCACAATGCCTTGTTTCCAGCATTCCGGATGACTGAACCGTACTTAGCATATGCCCTTATCAAAACTTTGTCTGACATAGTTCCATGGAAAGCTTTTAAGGATCGGTACTCAGATCTGATAGTAAATGGAGTCCCAAATCATTCCAAATACCTTCACCGAGGTGCGTTTTATGATCGTTGGATACCAACATTCGAAGATCTAGCATGGGAACTTATCACTTTTGAGAGGAACCATGTGGTATATATCTCTGATGATGAAGTAGATGGTGAAAACAATCAGGGAAACGACAACCTAAACAATAACCCACCTGAGGAAGATGTTGGGCCAAATGACGGGAATAATGGAGGGAATAGTGATGTTAGTACCATAACCGAATGGGATTGAGATGACACTCCAACCAAGTAGTAATCCAATTCCTATAGATAGAAGGGGGGATAAACAGTGGCTTTAATATCCCTTGTTATAAGTGCTGAAGCAGGAAATAACGTAATGTACTAGATTAAGACTAATATAAGTTAAGTATAGTTGGTTGTAGATATTAAGATGGCTAGACACCCAATTTTGAGTCTTGTGTTCTATATAGGGTTGCTCTAGTATTTTGCGGATATAAGATAAGACGGTGTTATTTGTTTGTATGAATTATATGATGTTTGTAAATATTTTGCGCTTGTTAATAAATAAAATCGCACTAAGTACCTAATTCGTATGTATTTTATATTTTATAGGATGTCTTTTCTTAATAATATCGACGTCAACCAATCTGCTCATAATAATCAATCAGATGCAAGAAACTTCACTGCAATGGTGGCAGAAGCACTTAGAAATAATCTTCCTAATAATCAGGAAGAAAGTGTTAAATATTTTAAGAAAATGGCAAGTTATAATCCAAAGACTTACGATGGAAAACCAGACCCTGTAGAATTTGAGAAATGGGTAAGAGGATTGGACAAACTTTTCGATGCTATACAGTGCCCTGAAAAATGGAGAGTAGGTTTTGCTATCTATTATTTGGAAGGACAAGCTGATTTATGGTGGGAAACGGTTAAGGACAAAAGAGAGGAACCGGGATTTGGCTGGACTCAGTTTAAGGAACTTCTGAGATCAAAATTTTACCCTCCCTCACTTAGGAGACAAAAAGAGGAAGAGTTTAACAACTTGGAACAAGGATCAATGTCTGTTACTCTGTATGCCTCAAAGTTTATGGAATTATCTCGATTTGCCTCACACATGGTAGTTACAGAAGAATTAAGGATGAACCGTTTTGAAAGAGGGCTTAACTGGAATCTTCGAGATCGATTATCTACACACACTTGTTTAAATTATCAAGAAATGTATGATAAAGCTACTAATGCTGAGAGAATAATGAAAGAGAGAAATGATACACCATCTGGAGGTAAAAGGAAGTTTGAAAGAAATAATGTTGACGGTGGAAATTCTTATAAACAACCAAACCTAGGATTTGTAAGAAACCCTTTTAACCAGTCACATGAAAGGAACCAAACACTCCAGTGTGCAAAGTGTGGTCGTAATAATCATGTTACCTCTCAGTGTAGATTTAATAACACACGATGTTTTAAGTGTGGGAGCACAAACCATATCAAGTATAATTGTCCAATGAATCAGACGACTATCTCAGGGGGTATCCCTAGAAGGCTGGACTCCACTGCATCTACATCTGCCCCACAAGTATTGGCACCTCAGCCTAGAACACAAAAACCAACTCGGGGGCGAGTGTTTGTGATGAACTCCCAGGAGAAGGAGACTTCAGAAGATGTGGTTACGGGTAACATTTTTCTTAACTCTAATCCTGTTAATGTCTTATTTGATACGGGGGCATCTAATTCGTTTATATCTCGATCTTTGAGTGAAAAGTTGAAATTAACCCCACAAAGTCAAAAGTTAACACTTTCAATTGGATTACCTAATGGGGAAAACATTTTATGCCCAATTTGGTTTAAGGATTGTCTTTTGACCATAGATACAAATTGTTTCCTAGCCAATCTTGTCCAATTTGATTTACAAGATTTTGACCTAATATTAGGAATGGATTGGCTTAGTAAGAATCATGTGATGGTAAATTGTCATGAGAAATCATTAACTATTACAAAACCTAACGGGAATGAGATACTATTTCAGAACCACAAACCCTACGAAAATAGGATTATATCCTTTTTAAAAGCCCTGAAATTTTTACGACAAGGATGTAAGGCTTATTTATGTGATGTATGTAGCAGTTTAGAGACAGAACCAAATATAACCAATATTCCTGTAGTCAATGAATTCTCAGATGTTTTTCCTGAAGAAATCCCAGGAATGCCGCCATATAGGAAAGTAGATTTCACAATTGAACTGATACCAGGAAGTGCACCCATCTCAAAATCCCCTTATCGAATGGCACCTGCTGAATTAAAGGAATTGAAAACTCAACTAGATGAACTGTTAGAGAAAGGGTACATAAAACCCAGTACTTCGCCTTGGGGAGCGCCAGTGCTTTTTGTTAAAAAGAAAGATGGAAGTTTGCGCTTGTGCATAGATTATCGAGAGCTTAATAAGGTCACTATAAAGAATAAGTACCCTATACCTCGAATTGATGACCTATTTGATCAATTGCAAGGATGTGCTATTTACTCGAAAATAGATCTTTGCTCTGGATATCATCAATTAAGGATAAAAAACAGACGACATTCCTAAAACAGCTTTCAGAACCCGTTATGGACATTATGAGTTTGTGGTCATGCCTTTTGGACTTACTAATGCTCCTGCAGTTTTTATGGACCTTATGAATAGAATATTCAGGCCTTATTTGGATAGGTTCGTCATTATTTTCATTGATGACATTTTAATATATTCTAAGGATAAGAAGGAACATTTTCACCACTTACGGGTAGTGTTAGAAACCTTAAGGAAAAACCAGTTGTATGCTAAATTTAAGAAATGTGCGTTTTGGTTAAAAGAAATAAGTTTCTTAGGCCATGTTGTCTCAGAGAAAGGAGTACAGGTTGACCCTCAAAAGATTGAGGCAATCACCCAGTGGCCAGCACTCAAGAATGTTGCAGAAGTACGTAACTTTTTGGGATTAGCAGGATACTATCGTCGTTTCGTGAAAGATTTTTCTAAAATAACCCAACCACTTACAAATCTTATTAGAAAAAGTACCCAGTTTTTATGGGATAAAAAGTGTGAGGAAGCATTTTACTAACTGAAAAATAGGCTCACGTCTGCCCCTATTCTTACACAACCAAATGGCATCGATGGATTAGAAGTATACAGCGACGCCTCAAAGCTAGGATTAGGTTGTGTACTAATGCAGAATGGAAAGGTAATTGCCTATGCTTCTAGACAGTTGAAAGCACATGAGCAAAATTATCCCACTCATGATTTAGAGCTTGCTGCGGTGGTTTTTGCTTTGAAAATTTGGAGACATTATCTCTACGGAATTTCATGTCGGATATATACCGATCATAAGAGTCTGAAATACCTTTTTACCCAGAAAGAGATAAATATGAGACAACGTAGATGTCTTGAATTTATCAAAGATTATGATTTAGATATCCAATATCATCCAGGGAAAGCTAATGTGGTAGCTGATGCACTTAGTCGGAAACCTTTTTCCATCCTAAACATGCTTACGGTAAAAGAACCTCGTATCCAGCAAGACATGAAAATACTGGATATAGAAATGGTTATTGGTGATCTAAGTGGTTATATGGCAAGCTTAGAAATAAGACCAACCTTGAGTGATGAAATAAAAACAGCCCAAGGAACAGATCCCCAAATTGAGAAAATTCGAAAAGACTTACAAAAAGGAAAAGCACCAGGTTTTGTAATTCAAGAAGATGGGTCGCTTTGGTTTCAAAATCGCATCTGTGTACCAAATTCAGAAAGTATTAAGGAAAAGATTTTGAATGAAGCACATAAGTCACGATACTCGATACATCCCGGGGGAAACAAGATGTACAAGGATGTTCGACATACATTTTGGTGGAGCAATATGAAGCAAGAAATAGCAGATTTCGTTTCAAAATGTGTGACATGTCAACAAGTAAAAATTGAGCATCAAAGACCCGGAGGACTTTTACAACCCCTAGATATTCCTACTTGGAAATGGGAATCAATTGCGATGGATTTTGTGACAGGATTACCCGTAACATTCCAAGGAATGAATGAAATATGGGTAGTAGTAGATAGACTAACTAAGTGTGCTCACTTTTTAGCCACGAAGACTTCATGGAACTCAGAACAATTAGCTAAGAAATACATAAAAGAAATAGTGAGATTACATGGAGTTCCCACAACCATTATATCAGACAGAGATACAAATTTCTTAGCTAGATTCTGGAAAAGTTTTCAAACCGCAATGGGATCTAAGCTTAACTTTAGTACTGCCTTCCACCCACAGACGGATGGTCAGACTGAGCGAACCATCCAAACCTTGGAAGATTTATTAAGATCATGTGTTTTAGATTTCCAAGGATCATGGGAGCAACATTTACCCTTAATAGAATTTTCCTACAATAACAGTTATCATGCTAGTATTAGTATGGCTCCATATGAAGCTCTGTATGGACAAAGGTGCAGAACACCATTATGTTGGAGTGATATTGATGAATCCAAAATAATTGGACCAGATCTGATACAAGAAACAACAGATAAAGTAAGAATTATACAAGAGAAAATGCGAGTCACACAAAGTCGTCAAAAGAGCTATGCTGACCTTAAAAGACGACCATTAGAATTTCAAAAAGGCGATTTTGTATTTCTCAAGGTATCACCTACTAAAGGAGTAGTACGTTTTGGGAAACAACGAAAATTAAGTCCTAGATACATAGGGCCTTTTGAAATAAATGAAAGAGTTGGGAATGTGGCATATCGACTTCATCTTCCGATCGAATTGTCAAGGATACATGACGTTTTCCATGTTTCACTTTTAAGGAAGTATGTCTCTGATCCAAATCATATTATTAACATACCTCCTTTACAAGTTAGGGAAGATCTTACCTACGAGGAGTTACCAATTCGAATTTTAGATCGAAAGGCGAAAATTCTTCGTAATAAAACTATTCCATTGGTGAAAGTTTTATGGTCTCGCCATGATATGTCACAAGCAACATGGGAAACCGAGATGGAAATGAAAAACAAGTACCCTCATTTGTTCTAAAACAAGGTAATTCAAGTTTCGGGACGAAACTTATTTTAAGGAGGGTAGAATGTAATAAGCCGAAAAAAATATATATACTTTTTTTAATATTATAACGTATAATAATATACGACGAACATGTAGTATACCTTATACCAATAGGTCTTATTTCAGACGAGAAATAGTTAGTCTTAAATAAGACATTTCGTACTTTATACTCCGTGTACCTCATTTACGAATTTATACAATTTAATATTTACCCTTATTATAAATGAAATTGTTCAAGAGTACGTATTATAGTATAAAAGTAATTTAGTAAGATAAGTATAAAAAAAACTTACAAGTAAGAAAACAAATTCGTTTTGACTACTAAGTAACTTACCATGTAAGCTTTGTTTTACACCGACCTTAATAGGCTATAAAAGCCATCTAGGTTTCTGACATTAGAAATCACAAAAAAAAAAGAGAAAAGAAGAACAAAGGTTAAACGAACACTAGATCAAATCATCCATTTTACCTACCTAATTAATAATAAGGTATGATTTCAGAACCCTTCGTCGATAAATGTAATTATTTACCTTTATATATAGTGAAATAAGAGCTTAAAAATAAGCGGTTATTATCAATTCTATTGTTAATTTCGTCGTATGTTTGTTATACCGTCTCATGTTATATTTTCGTTCGTTATAATATAATATTAATCACGTCTTTCTTTTTATAATCATGATATATACATTACGTAAAGATAGGATTTGAATGTGTGATTACATATTTTTCCTTATAATGTATAATTGGCCAATTGTAGCATTCGGGATACTATTACAGAAAGAGATGACATTACAAATTTTAACCTATGTACATGGAAGGGGGCACGACCTCATAAGAACTAAGGTTCTGGTTATTACTGACAAAAATGTCAGGGGTTTACACAGGTCTTAGATCTGGGATCCTGTGTACATAGATGGGGGCATAGCCCAGGGGAGTTCTACTCCGTAATGTGTCTCATTTCAGTAATGGTAAACCGGTATTCAATATTTTGCATGTTATGATAAAATGACAGGGTATCCCAATTGACAATGGACTGATACGGGTAATAATTAAATAAGAATTATTTAATTAGGACCATTGAAGGTAACTGAGATCATATTCAGTCAGTGTTGACTGATTTTGTTTATTCAAATTATTTTCAGGTTTCTGTGCCGGGGAACCGAGGGAGTGAGTTCATTATAAATTTAAAACTCAGGATATGATTAGTATGTAAAATAAGAGTTGCTGAGTAGATCTTGTAGCCTTGTATTTCCAGTACAGGAAATACGGCGGTGACGCCTTGTAATAAATTAATTTTCAAGTTATATTTCTTTTATATATAAATAAAACGTACTCGTTATTCCATCCGATTTGATTTCATTTTAATATAATAAATTTTAAATTTTTATTTTATTTACGGGCGTTACATTCATAAAATGAAATAATTAGAATGCCACAAGAATATTATCAGTGATAAGGTGACCCGGGCTAAACGCACTTGAATTGGATTCTCGGACACAATATCTCCTAGGAAAGTTTTGAGTCGGTTCGCAAGTACCTTCGACACTAGTTTATAGATAACATTGCATAGACGATAAGATAAAAATGATTGCTATAATTCTCTCGTGTGCTCTCACGAAAACTTAAATGGGTGATCAAAAAATTTGCTCTATTTTCAACATCAGGCTCGAAAAATGATTTGTTATGTTATGTGTATTTTATTTGACTCATCAAGAGTCATTGTTGGTCTTCATTGGAATTTGTGCTCGTCAAAACTTATGAAAATTGAACGTTGAGTCCTTTTTTATTTTTTAAGGGTTTTAACATTTTTTACAAATTTTAGTTGAGTATATATTGCTTCTAAATTATAATTACGTTGTAATTTTTTAGACTTTACACTATGTGAAAAAATCTAAAATTTTAGATCAAAACTCGTAAATTTTACGACAAAATTGGAAAATTATATAAAGAGCTTAGAAACATAAAACTAGTAGGCACAATTAGTGGTATAATTTATTAATCGAGTTGATTTCGATTTTTCAACACACTAATGTTTTTCTGTTTGGCAAACCTCCAAGTTTTGGTATAAGGAATAGATTGATCAAATATACTCTTAGTAAGATTTCATAATTTAAGTTTTAGGATTATTTGAGATTTGTGCTCAATTTTTGGTTGTGAGTTATTTAGGGAGATAACTTTTCTTATAAGGGTTTTTCTAACCTACGTCCATTATACACATCATACTAAAACATAAAAGGAAAGAATCACATGCATTTTTTTATCAAGGAAAGCAAAAGTATAGTCTAAAGCAATATCTCATACAAACATCATTTAACTCTTTTCTTTTTAGTTTTCTTATCATGTGCGTAGTATACATATGTTAGAAAAACTATAGCTAGAATTATGCTATAATTCTTATGAAATTTGAGGTAACTTTAAGTAATTTTAAAATGTTTTAAGATGAACTTATATTGAGATCAGTTTATGAGTATAATTTTGCTATGAAAGTAAAATTAGCTAAAATGTCGTAATATGGTAAAAAGTTAATTATTTATTGAACTTTGAAAAATTTGTATATTAAGAATTATATAAACTGCTATTGTTGACCTTTATCGAATTTTGATGTTTTATGTTGTATATTGCTCAATGAGCGTTTAATTCCCCGGGCTCATACATTCCCGCACCACCACATGGACCATGTAAGCCACCCCTTTGGGGGCTGCAGTGGCCAAGTGGTCATCGCCCCAGCTGGTAATCGAACCTGAAACCTCTCAACTCCTGCATTTCTGCAAGCTTTAAGGTTTAACTCAGTTACCACTGGACTAACACCACTTTGTTTCAATGAGCCATGCTACTGGAATGTAAAACACTCAATTTTTTAGCTGTAAAAAAGCGGGTAAGTGGTAATTAAGCCCCATAACTCTTTACAATTGTGAAATTAAACCCCATAACTTTCTATTGGGGTAATTTCACCCCATAACTTATAAAAAATGTGTAATTTAACCCCAATTCAATATCTCCCCAAAATTTCCCCAAAATCTCACCATATACTAAAATTATACGGTGTACAATTATATTAAAATTATACGAAATACATCTTTAATTTCGGAATTTTGGAAAGTCGAGATACAAATTGAGACGTCATATTTATGTGGAATTAAAGGTATAAGTTGATAAAAAAGTAAGAGTACTACTTTTACAGTTTAAGAAAAATTCAAGGAATTAAGATGGCGAGACGATCGAGACAAATGAAAAATAACGTGGAGTAATTTTTACATATTAGAGAGGGTGATGACCTTAATAATTACGTAGCAGTTATTTTAGAAAGAGTAGCGGATAGTGGATCAGTGGGTAGTTTTTGTTTTACGTATTTACTGTGTATATAATTTGTATTTTATACGGTCGATTGATATGAGCGCGACACGTAAGCATTTTACTCTAAAACAACGGTATATTAAATTGTATATGTATTTCGTATAATTTTAGTATAATTGTACACCGTATAATTTTAGTATATGGTGAGATTTTGGTGAGATTTTGGGAAGATATTGAATTGGGGTTAAGTTATGGGTGAAATCACCCCAATAAGTTATGGGTGAAATTACCCCAATAGAGAGTTATGGGGGTTAATTTCACAATTGTAAAGAGTTATGGGGCTCAATTACCACTTACCCGTATAAAAAAGTAAATGAAAAAAAATGCTCGGCTATCACCAGACACTCTTGCGACACTAGGCGAAAGCCTGAAATTGGTACGTCGTACGAGTTTAGGATAATTTGGGTCACGCGCTCTTTAAAGTGGCTCAACCAGGTTCAACTCGGTACATAACACCAAGGGTGACAGTTATGTGAAAGGGGAGGGGGTGGGGGGTGAAAGGGCTGAAACTATGAAAACTTATAGTACAAATTTACAAAAAAATAATGATACTCAAATAAATGAATTAAATAATTAAATAATGTGATCCAAGCATTTCATCTAAGGCTAAGTATAATAATTAGAGCGAACCAATGAACCAATAAGCACACGGCAATAGACTCATTGCCTAATATCCGAATACGACTCGTGCAGAAGCTGGCTGCACTTTCATATTCGGAACCTAGAAAATGGGTTAAACCAGCTTCTTCTTGTGTATGGATCCACCCAGCTCCCATCCTCCTTCACCGCTTTCTCCCATCGTTCTTTAAACACTTTCAGCTCCGATGTTGATTGTCTCCGGACCTACTCCATCAAAAACACCATAAGTTTATCTTTGACTACAGAGTTCATTTAAATACTGCCCATTGTAACAATTTTATTAAGCCTGTGCCTAAATGAAGGCATGAATCCTCAAATGAATTAGTGATTCATTTTATTCTAACAAAATCAGGTTAAACCTCCGAAATTACTACAAGTCTACAACCCATTACGATCTAAAGTGTTGTCCAGACACTGATCAGAGGAATAAAAGATGGAAATGAAACCATGTGATAGGAGCTTTAGAATAAACAAACATGTACTCCATATAATCTTATGTTCAGGCTCAACAAGTGACTAATACTCAGATGTGACTCATACTCGAATGTCACAGTCTGACACTCGCACAACAATTTCTTGAAATAAAAGCTCATGGTATGCTATAGAGGTCACACGACAGGAAGCTCAAGTGTTCAGAGTAAAACAGATAATTATCCCTTATATATGGAGGAATATGTATAATTTCTTCCAACATATAAACAATTATAAGCATTTTCTCCACACAATTTGCAATTATACTTGAACACGATTATTACTTGAAATAATCCTCAAGTTTAAAAGAGGCTTTCTAGCCTAAAAGAAACAATAACTTCTGGGGATTGACACTAGCTTAAATAAACAAGTATTTCGAAAGAATCGGGAATCCTCATATTTCAAAAAGCTTTATAAGCAATTCTGAACATACACTTGCATAGGAAACAAAACAAATCCTACATACATCTTTATGAAGAACTAGCGTAACACCCATGAATTTATTCACGGAGTTGTTTAATTTCAATTTTGACAGGGACGGATTAGATATACTAATAACGTATGGAGTGTATATGTAAATAGTTAAAAAAAATAAAAAAGTATATATATATATAATAAGATATATAAGAACAGATTGGTATTAAAAGTTTGACATATAACTTGAAAATCATAAAATATAATTAAAAAATGGAAACTTATTACTTTCCAATAAAGGAGGTTTTAGTTGGATAATAGAACAGAAATTTCTCGCAAAACATAGTCCAGGAGGAGAAGCATAATTACTCATAATTAATATAACAATATTAAATTGAAGAGTATAATTAAGACGGTTTTGTATTTATTATTTAATAATTGAATTAAATTTTGACTTTTACTCTTATTGGGTGTTTTAACACTAACAAACCCAAAGTGAATGAGAATGCTTCAAAATGCAATTTCTGAAATATTGTAGCGCCATGTCAATAGTTGTACATTTTTCTTTTATATATATAATGATAATGATGATTGACATAGTTCACTTAAAGTTCTAGGAAAATATAAAAGGAAGTTTTATAGAACTAACCTCAACACGCATATCTACACCACTTGAGTGCTTCTGCACAATGTACAACACAAAATTATTTTTAAAATCTAGACTAGAAGTTTTCTAAGCATAAACACAATATAGAAACAGCGCAATTATACCTTTTGAGAGTCGTCCGATTTTGGATCCTGTAAGGTGATAATCCTACGTTAACAATATGAAATGGAACAAAATGCAGCCAAAAAAAAGAAGAAATAATTGAGCAATATATTATACTCCCTCCATGGAGTGACATTTGCCTTTAATTTTTGGTGGTTAACTTTTCTTCTATTTTCTCGCAATATCCAATAATTATAATTTCTTTGAAAACATAAATTAAAGTTGTTTTGATAAATAAACTGTGACAAATTTGAGTATGTACTTTTACATATTTGGAGATTAATGGTTAAAGGTGACAATCAAAGTCGAAATTGGACAAGGTAAATGTATGGAGGTAGTACATGAGTAAGTACAGATGTACATTATAATACACAAGTTGCCGATAGATACACAACTACACGGAAGCATGACAAGAGCGTGATCAGAACTTTTACAAACCTTTTTAGCTGATGAACCACCTAAAGAAGGTATGCCTTGGTGAACGATATATTCACTATCGACAATTCCGACTCTCTTTGTCCTATCACCCTGTCATCGAAAAAGTAGCAAGGATTAGACAAACAACTGAAACTGCTTTGGAGTAGCAGATGCGTCAAACAAGATTCTATGATTAATTAGTGTATCTCTAATAGCACCCAACAACATTTACCCATTGCCACAAAGGCTCTAGTAGAGTGACATGTATGCAACCATAACCCTATGTTAAAACATAGGCAGTGGTCGTTTCCGGATAACTCGTAATAAAGATCGTGTCAACAATCACATTGACCAATTGCACCTTCACAGTACAAAAAGCGCAGTCATTTAGTGAGCCATTTCTCTTTATTTCATCATATTCCTACATGCAAGTTTTTGCCTTGATTGGAACTGGAAAGGGATATCCTATGCTATAATCTTATGATAGTGTGCCATGCAAAATATTTATTTTTGCGCGTATATTGAAGCATTCAAAAGTTTAGTGATAGTATCCCCTTCAAGCTTACCAAAACATGAAAAACTTTCAAGAAATTATTGTACTCGAGAAGTCCAACACCAATCCCAAATCAAACTATACTTAACACGGCAGGTAACATGAAGAGCCATGAAGTATCTAAGATAAAAAAAATTAGGTACAGCCAACATCAAATGATCTCACCTGAGCACAATAACCAAGCTTCATATCCAATCCCCATCCATGAACAAGATCATTCTGCAAGAAGATGTAACACGTGCCAAAGATAATATGCATAGGTCTCTCTTTTGGAGCTCAAATAATCACACTACGCAAATTAATGCTAGTTATTAGGTAAACTTAGGAGTACCACGTCATGAAGAAGTGATGCATAGGGTATGAGCCTATGAGGTACTCTTTCCATGGGCTACATGCCTCTATCCAATTTCTATTGTACCCATTTGACTTCGATAATCAAATGATATCGACAGACTAGCCCAAAACATACAATAGATGTACCCCTTTTTCCCAAATAGTATTTCAGAAAAAATACATTTGTTCTGATAAATAAAAATGAGAAACTTTACATTGTATCTCGCGCAAAACTTGGAGAAAATATTGATCCAGGTTGACATAGTTTAACCTCAAATGGGGAAAATATAAATGGAATGGAGGCAGTAATTTACAAGGTGTACGAGGAAGAAGGCAGACAGTTACTAAACCTCCCAGTTCACTAAATATGTAGTACCTGTATGAGGTGCCAAGTACACCGCCAAGCTGATTTTGAAAATACAGGAGCCATTCCTTCCACCCACCTACAAAGGCAAAGTGCATCAACAAACTAAGAACCCCATGCAAATGACGTTAGGAAAGAACCCATTATAAAAAAGAAAAACTTGAGCAGTATAAGATCAGTAAGTTTCTACTACCCTCAACACTCAACCGGTGGAAGGCCTATGGCTGTTCAAAGTTCAAACTTATCTACAAATAGAATAAAAATTAAAAGCTAGTGGAAGGGTAGCAGTTGATTCCAACCTTACAATAACCTCAACACACAGAAGAGGAACGGATAACACGTAGAAGCAGATCAGAAAATTTCTACTACCCAACACTTAACTGAAGGAAGACCACTAAATAGAATGCCTATGGCTGGTCAACGTATCTACAAAGAGAACAAAAATTAAAATCTAATAGCAAGGGCAGCAGCTGATTCCAACCATACAATAACCTCAACACACAGAAGTCGAACGACTGACACGTAGAAGCAGTGTCATCAAAAATACGAAGTTTTCTTTTCATCCAAGTACACACGGTGATAATTATCAAGCAACGAGATCAAGGTGGTAACCGGCTCACACAGAAGAGAAACCAAAATACAGCTCAGCAATCATCGCATCACAATAAAGATTTGGTAACACCACTATTCCAGACTTACCCAGTGCATGGTGGCCCCATGCTGGATTTTGAACATTTGGTAACACCTCTGTGGTCATAAATTCTCCTGCATAAAAGAATATGTATAAATCATCTGAAATACTCAAACATTATTGAAGTTTACAACGAAAGAGAGACTTGATTTGCGAACATACCTGTGAAACCTCTTTGACTTTTTACGAACAGTAATACGATGATGAATTTCTGTTGAGTTGGGGTCTAATGCTGGCTGGGATATATGTAGTCCCTCTTTTTTCACGATTTCCAGGTACCTAAGAGAAGAAGAAGATAAGATGACATGACATGGTACATATTACATAAAGAGAAACCCAGAAGAATTCAGTTTCAATCAATTCAACCCCAACTCTAACAATATCAAGTACCAAGATACAGATTTTCGCGCCTTCCTATCTTTTTTGGTCGCCATTTTTTGTCATTATTTTTACCGGTCACTGACGGTTTCAGACTCTTGACTCATGTTGGCCAACCCCAAACTGGGATTAAGGCCCTATTGTTGTTATTTTCTCAAAAGCAAGCAATACTCGAGAAAGATTTGGCTATTAATCCGTACCGGAGATGGTCTTCAGCTTACACAATAGCTCTCGAAAAATGAAAACATGAAAAAGGGATGTACATGTTTTTAATAAACATAACATGCATAATGTTGACAAAACTTCATATATATTTACCCTGAAACCTCTTAAACTGATTCAAGTATTACGCAATTCAGTTCCCAGAAATATATGGAAATAAAAGTGTATGGAAACAATAGAACTAACATACATACCTCCTGGGATCGAAGTTGTCCACGCCTAAATCTTCATCCCACAGAAAAATATAGTCATAGATGGAAACAACATCGGGATGCAGAAACCGTTTTGCAAACCACCTGAAAAATAAGTGAAAGAGGATAGGGTAAGTGGACTACGCGCCAAACCTCCAACACCAACTCATAAGTATGGTCAATCATATGTTAGCAAAAACAAACCCACGTGCACTGAAGAAATATCCTTTTTCAAGAAAAAATATTGTTCAACTATAAGATTATTGATGAATACACAACAACAACATCAGAGCCTTAGTCCCAAAATGTTTTGGGGTCGGCTAACATGAATCATCCTTTGGAACCGTCATGAGTGAACTCTCATCTCATCAAAACAAAAAAAAAACCGGCAGTGGAGTGAAACAAAAAAATGAAAGGCAAATGGGTTTATAGATTTTAAATCGAACATGTATAAAATCCCTAAAATAAATCAAGAATAAAGTTTAAAGTGTTTTTGAGCAACGAAGTAAAATTTAATATAAGAGTTTTGGGGAAAAAGTGTAACAAAACCAAAGCGAAATTTTTTTTAGAAAACTTAATAAAAGCATCAAAGGCTAGAAGTCCACATGTATCATATCCCTCCATAGTGCCCTCTCCATCACCATCCCCTCCTGAAGCCCGAGAAATCTCATATCGTGCTCAATCACTCTTCTCCAAGTTTGAGCACGATATGGCAGAAACCATTTAGGCTAAATGTTTACCATTTCGTTTGGTTCTGAGCAGTTATATGAATCGCCTTGTTAGTCCAATCCAGATCCCACCATCCGTTCATTTCACCATCATAATGAAACAGCACTATAGTAAAATTTTCTGCAAGAAACTAAAACAAAACAAAAATATAAGAAAGTTTAGTAAGATAAGTACAATAGCAAAAATATACACACAGAGAGCATGTTTAAAATCATATATACCTTCTGAA
This sequence comes from Silene conica, assembly GCA_029255685.2. Taxonomy (NCBI): domain Eukaryota; kingdom Viridiplantae; phylum Streptophyta; class Magnoliopsida; order Caryophyllales; family Caryophyllaceae; genus Silene; species Silene conica. The sequence goes on from CM055319.2 coordinate 20,250,808, forward strand.
CTATTACATCAACATTTTCTTTTTGTTTGATACCAGCAGCTATAGCAAGCAAGTTGTTACTACTGGAAACTTCAAGCTAGGAAATCAAACAAACATAAAATTAGTAGCAAGACATATAAGTGGATAAAGTGTCATGTACTGAAACATGTTACAGGAGTAGCAGTTATCCATATGACATAAGAATCAGATGAACATTATTGATTAGTGACAACAGAACTTTGATGAAATAGAATTTTAAATACAATGGACTGTATGTCTACGCCAAACAGATGGGAAGTAACAAACAATAGGATTCTAACCTTCGCCTTAGAACGGGACCATAAGGGTTTTAGCTCTAAGTCTGATCTTGCCTGTATGATGCCTTGAGGTAAACCATCCAACTCAAACATTGCCGAATCCTAGATTCCAAACATAAAGCCAGGAAGTATTAGCATGAATTTGGAAAAAAACAAGGTCAAATAGCACTCGTGCACTAAGAAAAGACCGGTACTTAAATTAATATATACTCCGTATATACATAAATGAATACATATGTACACTGATATATACATACCCAGAGAAAGGGTGTAAAACAGCGGAGCCTTAATCCCAAAATGACTTGGGGAGGGAAAACGAGTACTATTTGAAAAATGTAAACAAGCCTGTCGGCCATAATATTCTTCAAGGAAATATCCAAAAATTACCTCGGCGCTGTCAAAAGGCTGCTTTCTAGCATCTATCTGAAATTAAAAATTAAATGGATTTCAGAACATTGAGAGAGCTGGTGGCTTAACTGCCTAAGCCACATGAAAAATCTATTATCAGAAATTTCATGTAGATGATTAATAAACAGCTAAACAAACATAACGACAGGCATATCCTCCAAACAATCATAGACAAAGAGAAAAGCAAGTTTGCAACTATGTGTCACCTCTCACCATTATGCAAATGAGTAAGCAATGCGCGGCATTCAGAAGCCATAAGAAGCTATGTTAAACACAGTCGGAATTATCAAATAGGGTAGTGATACATGTCCAAGCATCGGGTTCAGCTTTTTATAAAAAAAATCACATATTTTCGCTCAAAATGATGTGTCCTAGTATCATAATCATGTATCGGGTATGAATATATATAGAGCAGAAGTAACGTAAGTGACAAGGCGAGACTACGTCCAAAATGGTCATGCAGGTAAACAAGAGGCTAGTATAACAAATCAAATGTAAACAATCAAATAAGTCACCAAACCTCCGTCTGTTGATACTGGTAACTGGTGATTCTGTACACAATAACCAACATCACTATTAACAGAACTGCCATGAACGTAAATTGACTCATCCTGAGTCCATGAGCTCCATGTGGTCCCTACAACACAATGGATGTCACATATTAGTATCAGGTATGCAATTTACTTCATAAGTTCCCACTTCGACAATCCTTAAAAGTGAAGTTGTAGTCAACTACGTCAAACTTACCCCATCTGAAAGGATACTCTTCTTTCTAGACAACCATCTCCATGATTTGAATGTCTTCATAGACATTCAGCCTAAGCTATCTGCTTCTCATAACAAACTGTATCAAAGAATCAAAGAAAAAAATAACTTTTTTTGTATTTTGAAAGGGATAAGTTATTATCTAACAAATATACAACACTCCAAATTAGAATATGAATACAGAGGTGTGATGGCGAATCAATGAGTCTTGTATGAGACAGGCTCGTAAGTGAGGCCAACCTAAATCCTTATGAACCCCTCAATCAACTATAAAATTAATGGGTTGGTGTGAGACCGTCTCATATAAGTTTGTACGGCAATTATGAACTAACATTAGTTCATTTAGTTGGCAAGATTTAACTATAACCAAAAATACCATCTTACTCATTCCCCACACTCCTCTAGACCCCCAACCTTCTAAAAAGAATGGTAAAAGATCAAACTTAACAATTAACATGATGCCATGAAATGAGCTAGGCTAAAACCACAAGCTTTTCTTTGAATTCAGCCCTTCAATAGAAAGTAAAAAATAAAAAAAAGGAAATGGGACTAGGTCAGAGGGAACAGAGATATCAACTAAAAGTTATCGGATGATTCACACTGGAATCACCTGCATCCGCCTTCGTAACTCAGATTCTGAAATTTATGCACAATCAATTTTCATAGATTAATATACTCGTAGGTTAATAGACTCATTAAGCAAACCCTACACAGATTAAATGGCTAAAAACGAAAGACCAGCAATAGAATTAGTAAAAAATACAACTCACATTTGTTTTCACATAAACCAAATCATGCAAGACATGTGAACAAGTCCAACACTCCACACAATTTCTAATACCTGAGATGTCGTTCGAGGTGAATCTCATGTGCACGACATAGATTTTGCAATTATGTACTAAAATTGGGAATTCATATAACTCACAGGTAACTACAAAACCTCAAAACAGCAAACATCCACCTCAGCAAATCAACAAGTATTCCCAGCACACCAAACATGTGCAGCAGTGCAGATAATCTTCAACTACCAACTACATGAAAGTTTCCATCTTTAGGTAAAATCTTACAAGTAAAGGGACATTACTCCAATTACTAAAACCCAGAAATATTCAAAATCCACCTAAACAATTGCGCCTTTAAATCAAACTGACTAACTTCCCTTGAGAAACAACCACAAAATAGATAGAAACAAACAAATTTTTAAATCAAACTCACCTAATAACATCAATTATTACTGGTTAACTATACTAATATAATAATAAAAAAAAAAACCCTTGAATTTCACCAAACAAGTTCTTGAGCATTTTCTCATTTCCCAAAGTTGTTCAACTAACATCCTTTTTTCCTTGTGTATTTAAATAAATTTACAGAAATTAATTAATTAATCAATTATCAAGTATAATTACCTCAGTTGTTCAATGAAAATTCCCATTTATATGGCAACAAGGGATTAAAATTATATATTTACATGCATAATTTGAATTCAAAAGCACAAAATTGGAAGTGGATCTTACAATGCATGATAAACAAAATACATTCACATGAAATTATTCAAATTGATAACTTGGTGTTAAATATAATATGGAAAAAAATCGCAACCGTACTGAAACATATAAAATGGGGAAACGGTTAAGAACCTGAAGAATCAAGGGTGATGAGGAATCAAGAATGGAGTGAAAGTAGATTAATTAAAGGCAATGAAGCGAGTTGGGTATTGAGGGAGATGAGTCGACTCAGACGAGTGAAGGAGTGTGGAAGTAGAGAGAGAAGAGAGCTTGATGATGATGAATGATGAATGATGAATGATGATGAATGATGATGATTGATGATGGTGATGAAAGGAGAAAAAGCAAAGTGTCGGGGGATGGCTTGTTTTAAGGGAGAGGAATGGAAGGAAGGAAGCTCAAAGAGTGTTCGTCTTTTACTTGGACTGTCTCCGTTCTTTTTTAATTATTAGTATTTTTTATTTCTTTTTGTTCTCGTTCAGTTCATACTTGAGTTGGACACATATTTGAATATTTTATCATAAATATTCATTTCGACTATATTCATTCCCTCCATTAGTTATCCATTTAAAATTTGGTAAGTCTTGCTTGTGACGGGTCCCCATTTATGACGGATATTTTGTGAAATAAAATGGATACAAAATGAGTTAGTGGAGAAAGGGACCACATAAATAGTATCGCAAAGAGATAAAAAGTGGGTATTTATATACTATAATTAATTTTCATAGATTAATTTTATTCCATTGAAGTCAACTTGTTTTCAGATTTATATAGGCTTTGTTTGTCAAGATATTTCAGGTATTTGATTTGATCAAAGTAGCTAATGTGGCCAAAATTTCAATAAGATAACTTATTTAATCAAATAAGTTACTTGAAATGAAATGCTACCTAGACTAGCATTTGAGATGCTAAGTACCTGAGTTGCTTTTGTTTTACTTTTTTTTCCCCTTAAATCTATACTATTAAATAATTATCATATACTTTTTTCGTCATTTCATCAAAATTAGTTATATTTCAGTTAGTTTGTCAAACAGTTCTTTACTAATCAGCTAACTTATCATTTCTTAATTTTTAGATACCTTATCCGTTAACTTTTCAAGTTTCAGCTACTTTTTCATTTCAGGTTTCAGCTACATTTTCAGTTAGTTTTACCAAACTGAGCCATAATACCGATATTAATTGATTGATTATAATTTATTACTCAGTATTATTTTACATATCGAAACTGTTTTAGCTAGTTAAGATGGATTAATAGGTTTAAGAATAAATAAAATGAGTCAAATAATATTCACTTACATAGATTTGACAAATCTTTTAAACTTGTGTTTTTTCTTGATTTTTGTGACTATATCAAAATACTACGTATAAACTAGTAGCGGAAGTAAATAATTTGTATTTTGGCCCACAATACTAAAGTTTATTCAAGAGTGAGTGGAAGTCTATGATTTAAGTTTGATAGTACGAAACTTAAATGCCAAATAATGTAGGAGACACAATTTTAATAAGCATTTGTTGTAGACTTGTAGTAAGTTTAGTGCACACTCAATCCATTTCAATGAAAGAAATGGTTGCTCTCAGTTCTATATTTAACATGTTTTTGCAATTAATCGCTAACTACCTACCTTTAGAAACTTACATCATTCTTCGCAACATTTTACGTCCATCTTCAACACTCATTAGGTTGAGTGCGTAACTAAGGATATCTAGTAGGTGTAGAAGTTTAATCACAAAATTTGGTTAAATCTTCAACACTCATTATAGTCATTAGCCCGTAAGGTCAAATTTAGTGGTTAAAATTTGGGTAAAATTTTCAGAATATCCGGATTCAAACCTTCCAAAAACAAAATCTTGTGGAGCATTTTTGGTCAAAGTTCATGCATAGATAGACTTTGAGCCCTGTCACCTCAGCCCTTAGGTGATTTACCTGGTATACGTGGTTTGTAGGCTAACACATATACTGATATACTCGAGAGTTTACCCAATGCGTACCGAAGATAGCGACTGCGGGTTCCCTCGTCACCAAAAATATTGGGATTGCACTGCATTAATATTCAGGCCATCTAGAGTTTAGACCAAATCAAAAATAATAAATAAAAAATTCCTATCATTCTTATAATCTCATACGGAGCATATTCTACCTATTTAATTTAATTGAACATTTTTTTTGGTGAGCGGAGAAAAGTTCAATGAGATTAAGGTTTTCTTTTATGGGTGTAATTACGGCTTATTTTAGTTTAGAGTTCATTTCAATTTTGCCATCTTTTCACAAACTATCTCTTATTTTTAGGAGTCGTTTGGTTCGACATGAGAAGATAAAATTATCGGGAAGATTAAATTCATATGAATTTGAAAATCACGTGAATTATGTAAATGTTGTTTGGTTGAATGTAGGAACTTCAATTCATGCAGGAACTTCCACTTACCTAGAGGCGGCTAGGTAAATGATTTCCTACATTATGTAAGAATTAGAGTTACATAAAAGTTCTAATTATCATGCATCGAGCAAACAAACAAGACTCAATTTTCCCACTTCCCATAATTTTTCAATTCCCGTGATTTTAAAAAGCAGCCAAACAACCCCTTAGTTCAGTTTCTTTCCACCAAAAATAACAGGGTCTAATTAAGTGGACTAAAGTAAGTATTAACAATAAGGCACATATTTAGTTTTAGAATAAGTCGAAAAATATGCTTAAATATTTTATTATTGTTTTTTTAGTGTGAAAGAAGTTGGGCGAATATAAACTATAAAGTTGGGAGGGTTTCGAACCTAGGTTATGACTTATGAATATTACTGCTCATGACTTTATTACTCCCTTTATTTTCCTATTTTCTTCTCATTTGCTTTTGGAAGTCAAAATTTCTAAACTTTAAACGCAAATAAGTTGGAGAATAAAAATTATTTATTTATAAAACTAAAATAATTACGATTAATATCAAAACATTTTTAAGGATAACAATTCAATAAAAAAACTAACGAAAGATGTCGAAAAATACGGTCAATGATACGCTTTGAAGACCGCAATAAAGCAAATAGAAATAAAATAAGAAAATAAAGGGAGTACTAGTTAAATTAATTAACATCTACAAATATTTAGGCCCTGTTTGGTAAACAACGGATTAATATTGGCAGAAGCAGATTTCAAAAGCAGATTTGAATAGCAGAATGATTTAGCGGATTTGACTAGTAGATTTATTTAGCAGAATTATTTTAGAGGTATTTGGTAATTGACAATTTAGATTAGCAGATCGTCTAAAATCTTTATAAAATGACATATAAGGACATGAAAAATTATTTATTAAATATATAAAAGAAATGTTAGTATTTTATTAACAGGGTAAATAAGACAATTTTTTTCTTTCTAATATGCTAATCCAATATGCGGGTAGGAGCAATATATTGTAAAATAGCATATTGGACCCCAATATACTATTTCAATATGTCATTAACCAAACACTCTAAATAGCATATTAGTAAGTCAAACATGTTAAATCTCTCAAATATGCTGAAATTTGACCAATATGCTGTTTACCAAACAGAGCCTTAATTATTATCATTATTACTTTACCGTTTTACAATATATTATATGAATCGAATACAAATAGCGTATTTTGGACTTTTATTTTTGTTAAAGAAAGCTATAGTAATTTCAAGGACAAAATTTGGAGAGAATATTATCAAAAGTCAGATCCTATTTTTTTCGACTTTATTTGAGTTGATTTCAATTCAATTCAGCTCTATTCAATTTCATTCAGTTTAGTTTAATTTAATTTTTCTTTTAATAAATTAATTTTTACTTTAGTTCAGTTCAGTTCAACTCAATTAAATTTAATTCAATTTGCTCCATTAAATTTAATTCACTTCTTTAAATTTAATTTAATACAAACAGTTCCGTCCAAAAGAATATGGTCGTATTATAAATACATCTGAGTTGTTATATAGCTAAGCACACGCTTTAGCTAAATACGGAGTACAGTATAATATAGCCAAACAACCAACGAAACGAAAAGATTGCTGGCGTTTATTAATGCATGAATTAAGTATGAGAAATACTTGTACAAATTTAAAGATGATGTACGGCCAATAGGGCAATGACATTGTGGCAATATTCCGCGTATCTAGCTTAACTGGGATCCCACATTCCCACCTCACATTTTTTAGACCAAAAACAAGCCTTATTGGGTCAAGAGAGGAGGAGGTGGCAATCATACATATTATATTATATAGCCATGTCTACTCCATTTTTTTATAAAAAAACCAACTATGTTTAGGAACGATTTTTTGAAATAATGCTCAAAATGAAAGTAATTGTCGTTTTGGGTTGGTTTTGAAAGTATTTGTCAAAATGGTGTCCACGTATGTTCGGGAAAACGAAGCCTAAACACGCCATTGATAGTGGCGGGTTACTTGCCAAAGACACGCCATTACTAGTGGCGTGTCTTAGCAATTTAAAAATTTTGGAAAAAAAATGTTACAGTAGGTTGTGTAGTTGGGCCAAATTATTAAAAAAAGAAGATGTTGCTTAAACACGCCATAGCCCATGACGTGTCTTCCCAAAGACACACGCCATTCCATATGGCGTGTTTGGTTCTCAGTAGTCTATGCCAAAATTCCTGTTTTTCAAAAAATTTGCACTGACTAAAGGCGTGTTTCAAGCTATATACACGCCATGCCTAATGGCGTGTTTACGCCGAGTAGGTTCCGAAAAACCGAGCGTACGTGGACACCATTTTGACAAATACTTTCAATTCCAACCCAAAACGACAATTATTTTATTTTTGAGCATTATTTTAAAAACGGATTTCTATGTTTAGTCCATTTTGTATACCTCCACGTTTATTTGTTGGTGAATACTCTCTCCCATCCAATTGAAAGATTACAAATTCTTCAAAGATTCTCTATAACTATAAATACTACTCCCTCCTATTCTATACTTCCTCCATCCCAATCAATTATATACATTTCACTTTTTTGACACTATTTATAAGTTGGGTGAATTTTCAACACAACTTCTAATATATAACATAAAAGATAGTTATGTGAGATCTTGTTTAAATTGTCTTATCGAATACATTGTGAATATTAAAGTTTTATAATTTTTATCGATATGTAACTAAAAATATTAACGAAAGAAAACGGATATTGACAAACGTGAATAAAGCAAACGTATAGAATTGATTGGAATGGAGGAAGTATATTCTTCCCCTTTCATTTTTACCAAAAAATAAGGAATATGATTTGAACCACACAAAACACAATGGCCCACCTACTATTGAATTTAGACCACACAAATGCTTCCAAAAAAGGAAATAAGGAAGAAAACCCGAATAACCGAATAAGGAAATAGGGAACAATACATAGAATAGGAGGGAGTATAAAAAAATAACGTTGAAAGACCTACTGTTGAAAGATAACGTTGTTTTATCACACTTATCAAAATACGTTTTACAACGTAAATATTTTTAGTTATACCTTATTAAAAATTATAAAAATTTATTATTCTTATAACATTCATGACGATAAATTAAATAGCATCTCACATGATACTATTTTCTTTTATAAATACAAAATATTATCAAAGATTCCATACGACTATAAATACTATAAAAAAAAGAGTGTTACATCTTATTTCAATGAGAAGAAGCATGCGTTTGTCCTAGTCTCCTTTATATTTCCTCCATTCAAATCCAACCTACACATATTTTTTTTTTTATAAAGGGTAAGTATTATATATCAAAAAGTAATTACATAAGTACCTAGAAAAGACCTTGTAGGAAGGTCTGATCATGGTTATTGAGTTTACAGTGCATACGATTTTTATAAAAACCAACTAGCTCTTGCTTGATTCTATCAACCACTATGCTTGGCCTTATCACGGTTTGATCACATCTACTCTTGTTCCTTTGATACCAAACATGGTAAACAATAGCATTCAAAGCTCCATTTTTGACTGCCCTTTGTAGCTTCGAGCCTCTGAATCTTAATCTTTGCTGCACTGATATACTACTATCAATCCTCATATGCATCCAGAAGGATATTTCTGCCAAAATTCGTTTGTTGTAGGTACACTGGCAGAACAGATGTTGGATCTGTTCAGGAGCCTGAGCACAGATGCAGCAGGCATCATCTACAATTACATTTAGTGCCTTCAGTTTGTACTTTGTACTCATTGATTAGTGTTGATGCATCCAAGCCATAATACAATGTTTGGGGATTGTCGTCCATATGTTCCATACCAGTTTATGCCATACTACTTCATCTAATCTTATTCTCAGCACTTGATATCCCTTAGCCACTGTGTACTGGTTTGAACCATTCCAGTGCTAGTCTCCATTTTGATGCCCTTGCTGCACCCAAGTTCTCATCTTGCAAACTTTCTTCCAGTACCAATTAGAGTCAGGAGGGGGGTTATAATCTGACCATGCTTGGCCTTTCATATAGACATGGTGCACCCACTTCACCCAAAGTTTGTTGGCATTGCTAATGACCCAAACAACCAGTTTTCCTATGGCAGCAGTGTTCCACACCTTAGACTGTTTGAGGTTCAGTCCTCCCACTTTAGTGGGTCTGCATATCTTCTCCCAAGCCACCAAGGGGACCTTTAGATAGTCTGCAGCCTCTGCCCATAAGAAATTTCTGCAGATAACATCAATCTGATTTGCCACAGCATTAGGGAGCACGAAAATAGAGGCCCAATAGTTGGTTAGAGTGGCCAAAACTGATCTCACCAACACCAGTCTGCCTGCATACGAGAGTTTTTTAGTCCCAAGTCTTCTAATCCTTTCCACCACCCTATCAATAAGAGGTTGGCAGTCTTTCACATTCAGTCTAGCAGCTTTGATAAGCACTCCTAAATACTTAAAAGGTAGTGTCCCTTCCTTACACCTAGACACTTGAATGATGTCCTTTTTAACAGTCTCTTTTACCCCAGCAAAATACACATTGGACTTACCTTGACTCATCTAAAGGCCAGAGGCATGAGAAAAGGAAGAAAAGGATCTGAGGATCATAGATTTAATATCCCCTTTGCTGAAGAGAAGAAGATCATCAGCAAACATTAAACATGATAGTTTCATAGGCTTACACAAAAGATGGAAATTAAAAGCCATCGTAGATGTAGTATATTTAAGAATCCTGTTGAGATACTCCATGCATATAGTAAATAGGAGAGGGCTAAGAGGATCCCCTTGTCTGAGTCCTCTTCTCCCTTGAAAAAACCCAAATTGATCACCATTTAGAGTAATAGAGTAGGAAGCAGTAGTAACACACAGTATCAAGCTCTCCAAATTTAGGAGGAAAGTTCAAGCATTGTAGCATTTGCTCCAAAAATGTCCATTCCACAGTATCATAGGCCTTCTGCATCTCAAACTTAAAGAGGCATCTAGGAGATAGAGTCTTCCTATTATATGCCCTCACCAAGTCCTGACAAATTAGAATGTTCTCCACTATGCTTCTGCCTTTAACAAAACCACCCTGCTCTGGACCTATCAAGTCAGGGAGCACTTGTCCCAGCCTGTTGCATAAAGTTTTGAAATGCATTTGTAAATGATGTTACAACATGTTATAGGTCTGAATTGCTGAACCGTACCAGGCCTTTCAACTTTTGGTATAAGTGTCAGGATAGTAGTATTGAGTTGTTTCAGCATTTGGCCAGCAAAGAAATCTTGGACTGCTATAGCCACATGCCCACATCAGTACCAACTATATCACAAGCATCTTTAAAGAATTTGCTGGTGAAACCATCTGGACCAGGGCTTTGTCATTGGGTATGCTGTGTATAATTTCATTAATCTCATCATGGGTGATAGGGGACATAAGGACCTGTAGATGATCAGAAGAGCAGATGGGTCCTTGGTTGATGATTCTTTGTTGGACTTTGGTACTCTGTGAATGAGAACCTAACAGATTCTCATAAAATTACAGGAAGCTTGTCTGAATCCCTACAGTGTCAGAATGGACAACTCCATTAGCATCTGCTATTTGGTAAACTATGTTGGTCATTGTCCTTGCTTTGAGGGACCCATGGAAGTAGGCAGAATTAGTATCCCCTTTATCTAACCATTGCACTTTAGCCTTCTGACGTAAGAACTCTTGAGCCATAGTCTGTAGTGCAGCATTTTCAGACTGCAGTACATTTTCCTGGTGCATCAGCTGTAGATCAGCAGGCTGTTGTTGCAGCATAGTCTGAACATGCAGTAAATTTTCATGTGCCTGGTGTGCTTTCTGCTCAATATCAGAGTATTTATCCCTATTCAACTACTTTAGCCTGCCTTTGAGGCCTTTGAGTTTTTTCACCACTCTAAACATTGGGGTGCCATTAATTTGCTGTTCCTATCCATTAGTGACAATCTCCACAAACTTGTCACTCCTACTCCAGAAGTTAAAGTACTTAAAAGGTCTGGTTTTAGTACTTGGCAGAGCCCCTTGAGACACAATGCATGGATTATGATCAAAAGAACCCTCTGGCAAGAAGTTGGCTTGAGTATTGGGGAACTGCTGCAGCCAGTAGGTATTTAAGAAGCATCTATCCAACCTACTTCTGACTTGTTTTGTAGGAATTTGCTTGTTAGTCTAGGTATAGAAGCCCCTATAGCTGGACACTATCTATAAGATCACAATTAGTAATGCACTCTTTAAAAGGAGTAGCTTCCGCAGGGTCAAAGCCACCCCCAAACCTCTCCTCATTATTCATAACATAGTTAAAATCTCCCCAAACCATTCAGGGCCCTTGAATATTGGCTGCAATCTGTTATAACTCTTCCCATAATTCAACTCTCTCTTGGATTTTATTAAAAGCGTATACAAAGGTAACCCAAAACTGATGTCCATGAAGAAGATCATGGACCAAACAATGTATCAATTGAGAAGTATACTTCAGTGGTTGGATGTTACACTGAAGAGGGTCCCACAGAACCCATACCCTACCTCCAGAATGAGTCTGAGAGTTAGTAGTAATACTCCATGATTGGAAACTACTATGAACAACTTTATTAAGTTTACTTGCTTTTATTTTGGCTTCTAAAAGCCCAAACAAACCTACTTTATGAGAAAATATAAAATTATTTACATCTCGTTGTTTAGCAATAGTATTCATTCCCCTCACATTCCAAACACCCATGGGCATCATCATTGGGTAAGAGGAGAAAGAGGGTCTACCTTTTCGTGCCCACCTTTGCAGTTTTCACCTTCAGTAAGCATTTGCAGATATGAGGGGCTTCCAGTATCTGTAATCCCAGGAGAAACTTGACCAGCAGAAGAGAACCCTGCAGCCTGATTCTCTGGTGGAGAAATTTTAATTTCAGAGACCTGGCCTACAGGAAGTGCAGGAAAGGAATCAAGTGGTGGTATTGGGGCACCATCCGTCTGCACATTCTCCTTGTGAGTCACCCACTTTAGCTCCAATAGCTACAACACCAGTAGCTACAACTTTAGGTTTCCACACCTTTTTCTGAGTAGGTCTAGATTTCATCCTCCTAAAAACTTTGTGATCATGACCAAGTTTCTTACAAGTTGTACAAAGAATGGGCTGCCATTCATATTCAACAACCACATCCACTATAACACCCTTTTCATCTAAAAACTGGATGCATTTATCCAACTTTTGACCTATCTTTACCTCCACTAGTATTCTGGCATAACCCAATCGAGTTTTTGATGTAGTATATGCATCAATTTTGATGTATTTGCCTACAAGTCCAGCTATTCGAGCCAAACTTGCTCCCCAAAATTTTAAGTGTAGGTTATGTAGTCGAATCCACACTGGGACAAGTCTGACATCCTCTTTTTCCAGTTTCGTTTCTTCAGTCCATGGCTTAATAATAATAGGCTTGTTGTCAAACAAGTGATGTCCAGTTTGCAATACTGCCTGTTGCATCTCTAGAGTGCTAAATCATACCACAAAGACTCCATTAGGAAGGAAAGAGATCGTATCCATTTTGTGTTGGCTCCATAATCTCTTCAAAAAACCTTCTAATATTAGGAAGGAAAGAGATCGTATCCTACACATATTCCTTTTTCATCCATTCAAATTCACTCTATCTTATTTGTTAAAGCAACACCCACAGAGCCTACGTGACACTCTTTGGTTCAATGTTGACTTTTCAAACGGTAGTTGCATTTGCATATTTTCAAGACCCACTATCTCTTACTGAATTAACTGCAAATTTAAAGTACCAACTTTACATAAGATAAAATAACCTACCACAATTACATATCTACTATATAAATTACAAATTAACAAATAAAAAAATAAAAAATTACAAAAAATTACAAATTACAAATATTTACAAACTATTGCTTATAATTAGAAATTATTAAATTATACGGACAAAAAATGCGATATTATACTTTATCTTATTTATTAAACCAACAACCACATTACTAATTCTGCATTTTTTCGTTTATGTATTCTTATAAATCAATTACAATGTACTTGGAAAAAGTCAAGTACTCATTTATTCCAATAAAATTACATAGGCAAACTAATAACTGGAAAATACATAAATTAAAGTATACCAATGGCAAAATTAGTGTCTTATTATACAAATTTACAATAACAAGAGTTTAAATATACAAATATGCAAAATAATGTTATATACAATTATATCTATTTACAATAATAAAAAAATCACAATTGAGAGAAAAATACAAATTTGCTTAATATTCAGTTATGAGTATTTTTTTTTTAAAAAAACAAAATATCAGGAAAAAATAAAGCAAAAACTTTATTTAAAAATAGTACAAGGTTATTAATATGGATTGAAAAAACTATTGAAGTCAAAATATTCTTTAATTATCCTCAAATTTGTTAAAGTACAAATAGAAAAATAAACTAATTACTATGGTAAAAAATGATAAATCAATATTTAAGGAAAAAAGCAGAAATAACGTTTAAAAAGAATCTAATTTTCTAGATCTAATAAATTAATTATGAGACATACGTTAAATAATCGTTTAAAGAGTTTGGGGAATTTATTTAAACCGAAGAGTACTAAAAATCTCACCTCTTTAGTCATTATTATTAAAAAAAGTCTGATATAAACAATGCAAAAAAGCGAAAAATATGAAAACAAAATTAATTAAAAATAATAGCATTTGCTTGAAAATAAATTAAAAATACACTGATAACCAGCTCTACAAAGTTAAAAAGTTTAACGAAATAAATAATATAAAAGAGAAGTGAAAATAAACTAAAAACACCATAAACAGATAATAATTAAAACTGAAAATATAAAAATGAAAATTCGACATAAAAGAATGATTTTCTTACATTACCTTCTATAAAATTATGTAAAGTTAATTAGAATTACAGAATTGACAAGTAGGTCTGCAATTTTGAGTGAAATTTTATAGAGTTAAAGAGGTCATAGTTGAGTCGTTGAAGGAAGAAACAATGAAGGTGATTTTGTTATGTAAGGATAGGAAATGTGAAAGTCGTCGAGTAAGGTGAAATTATTAGGGCTACACACATTTGATAGACTAACAAGTATTATAGCTAAGGGCAATTGGGCAAAGACGCAAAGCCCACAATTTGATTGTTTAGGCTGGATCAAGTGTTTTAATTAATTTGAGGTTTGTGATATTGGATCGTTAAAGACTATCAACAAACACAACTTAAAAAATAAGCGGTTTAATATAATGAGACGGTTTATTTTTATATAAAGAAAAATATTCATTCGTTGCTAATAAGTAAATCAGAGCCATCTTTTTGTACAATGAGTCCATCACACCGTGCAAATCTGTCTTAGACTCTCAACAATAATTATTTAGCATTGCCTATTCAATATTCATGGTCACTATCAACTATCTTCATTATCAACTTAATCTTTCGACATTTTTAAAAAACCAGAGAATGAAAGGAATCACTGGGACGATTTACACTATGAGACATTGAGACTGCACCATTGTATAGAAAAACAACTTATTTATTAGCCATATAAATTAACCATGTTTCTTTTTTGTTTTTTCGCAAAACTAAACTGTTTCACGGTGCAAAACCCTCTTATTTCATACTTTTTGAGTAATTATGGCCAAATGTTTATTGAGTTTATTGAAAGCTTATGTAATGTGGTTATGAAGGTTGTCACCAGATGTGGTACTAATAAACTTTCTAGGGTTATGGGGTATCTCGTAAGTGATTTCAAGAATGCCTTCGTCTCCGGTAAGAATATTTCGGACAACATCCTTATTGTTCACGAGATTATTCATTTGTGGTATTAATTGTCATAAAACGGGCAAATCGGGGAGATTTGCTTTCAAAGCATATATGAGTAAGGCCTACGATCGTGTTAGATGGAATTTACTCAGAACTACGCTATACTATTTTGGTTTTCCGGAGAAACTTGTGACTCTTATCATGAGCTGTGTCACTACGGTCTCATATGAGGTTCTTTTCAATGGTGCTCCTTTAAAGCAATTTAAACCACTTGTGGTATTCGTCAGGGAGATCCTCTCTCCCCTTACTTATTTATCCTCTGTATGGAGATTCTCTCCCATAATATCACATCCGCGATTATGAAAGGATCCTTATATGGTATTCGGGTGTCCAAAGAAAGCCCTTCCATCTCCCATCTGTTTGCTGGCGATTCTATATTTTTCTTGCATGATAAGAAGAATGCTTATTGCAACCTCCGGATTATTCTTGATTATTATTGCCAAGTTTCGGGACAGTATATAAATAATGAAAAATATGGTATGTTGTTTAGCCCTAGTACGACCATGGCTTCGGCTTGAGAGGGTCTTCATATTTTTCAAATTTCCAATAAAAAGGGTATTGGTAAATACTTGGGCATTGGTACGGAATTTGGGGGTTCTAAACGTTTAATTTTCGATGATATTCTGGAACGTGCTAAGAAGCGTCTCTCCTCGTGGAGTGGAGTTTTTTTTTATCTCCAGCGGGTCGGTTAATGTTGATCTCTTCTGTTTTGTCCACTCTTTCTAATCATATCCTATTGGTGTTTAAGATACCGGTAAGTGTGACAAATAAGCTAAATGCACTTTTGTCACATTTTTGGTGGGTTGGAACGAGATCAAAAGCTACTATCCACTGGGCTAGCTAAATGCAATTTCATTTGTCTTCCCAAATCGGAGGGTGGTCTCGGTATTCGGAATATTGAGTGCATGAACAAAGCGCTCTTGGAGAAAGTGGCATGGCGTATCTTGGAGAATAAAAACTCCCTGATCAGTCTTGTGTTCTTTGATAAGGTTTTTAAATGTACGATCTCAGGAGTTCCTGATCAGGTTAAGGTTGGCTCTGCCATCTTATGGGGATGACAGAGTATTCGTATGGGTGCGGGCTTGATTCTAGATGGTATTGGCTGGAATTTCTGGTCTAAATCCCCCCCTTAATATTAGGTCTACTTATTGGATTAATGGGCAAAAAAAACCCTACGTTTCTAGGTTTGGTTTCCCTCCACCTGAAGATAATAGATCCTGGTCGATTGCTCAGCTCATTACTCCCAATAATTCGTGGAAAGTTGATCTTATCTATGAGATCTTTAGTGAGGAATGGGCTAGGAAAATATGCGTTATTCCTATTAATGATTCTACTAAGGAGGATTCTGTCTTCTGGAGGTTTTGTCGGAATGGCATCTACTCGGTCGAATCGGGATACTGTCTTTGTCTTAGAGGTTTTTTGAATGGTAGATGCTCCATTACGGACAACCGCAGAGTTAACAATAAAATAAGGTTTTTTTTTTTGCAGAAAACGGTTGTGGTAACTCCCCGGCCCTAATAAATGGAAAATTTTGGTTTGGTGCATTATTACGAGGTCCTTATTTGTTGGTGCTGAGTTTGTTAGAAGAAAACTGACATCCTCTGCCCCTTGCCATCTTTGTCTCGAAGGTCATTCTCAGGAGACCCTTGAACACCTCTTTCGGGATTGTCAGTTAACTAATCGACTGTGGTCATCCTCCCCTCTTGGTATTAAATGTGAGATGGCTACGTGCATTAGCCTAAAAGACTGGGTTATGAATTGGATTGCTTTCTTGGGCTCGAGGAAGGATGCTGAAAATAGTCTGATCCAGTTCCTTTCTTGTATCTAGATTATTAGGTGTTTGCGAAACAATGTGGTCTTCTCTGGTAAGTCTCCGTCCCCTTTTTGTTTTTTTAGGTTTAGAAGTTAATTGTCAGCCTTGCTGTAGCATCCCTGGATTACGCGCCTACCACGTCCCTTTCTTCTAGCGGGCGAACGGAGTATCCTACTGGTTCAGTACATAGTTTCCTTAGGGATCACTTTCCTCTTTTCCTTATCAATGGGCAGGGGCGCTGTAATGCTTTTCGTGTGAAGTTTGATGCTTGTTGGGCTTCATCCGTTAGTGTAACACCCCAAGTTAGTGGAAGCTGAGTTGTGAATCAACTCGGCCGAGTAGGTGATACTCGGCCGAGTAGGTTCCACTCGGCCGAGTATGTGATACTCGGCCGAGTAGGTTCCACTCGGCCGAGTATGTGATACTCGGTCGAGCTCTTTTTAGACAGTAGCTTGCCGAGTATGTGATACTCGGTCGAACACTTTTTAGACAGTAGCTGAGTTGCGAGCCAACTCGACCAAGTAAGCCGCACTCGGCCGAGTATGCACTCGGTCGAGTAAGTCACACTCGGCCGAGTGCGTCGTACTCGGTTGAGTGAGTCTTTTCCAGATGTCAGACTGCGGTTATTATAAATTTAAATCCGAGGGTTAATAATTCATTTTAACCCTAATCAGTAGAGAAAGTAAAACCCTAACCCTCTCCCTTTCCCATTTCCAAGTCCTTCAAGGTTGTTAGCAAGGTCTAGTCACGCCGATCATCTACCTAGTCCGTATACTACCAAGTAAGTGTTACCCTATCATGGTTGTATCACAGTTTATGGTTGTTTAGTAAGTAATCCGTCTTTGTCTAATCCTTAGGAGGAGGATTCGTAGAAGAGCGTTGGTAGGAAGGTCTTTGTTTGTCTTTTCCGCTATATCGCTTGAGGTAGGGTTTCCCTACTCAGTTTCTGTATGATAGTATTGTGACGGTATTATATTGTTATTATATAATTGTATATGGCATGATCCTTGTGATTTAAATGGTAATTTGTGGGACCGTTGTGGAGAACGGATCTCACTCCTATGATCGCTCTTCGTGGGACCTGCCACGAAGAGGATGTGCACATTAATTGTCTAGGTACCCCTTGCTGCGGTAAGTGGGGAGTTTGGTGTGGGGCTAAAGGCCACCACGGATGTTATATATGGATGATAGCAGTGATATGGTGAATAGTATGTGTGATGTATCATTGTACTGTATCCGTCTTATTATGCAGTTGCTGGCGCTTGTTGTTGTTTACTGTGATGATCCATGTAATGGTGAGCAGAGTCTCAGGTTCGCAGATGAGTCTTGCTTGCTGGTTGGGAATGAGGGATCACCAGTTTTGTAGAGTCTCGAGTAGTAGCTTCCGCATGATCACTTGTTATTTTGGTTATAGATGTTTTGGCATAAAATTGTATTTCTTTGTTACATTTTTAGTTTTTGTTATTTATAATAAAGTGTCGGTGATTGTTTATCGTATACTGTACCTCAGGAAACTGAGATGGTGATGTCCTCATGATTTGATGGTCCTGTTTTAAAGGCCTTGGACTATGAGTGTGTCACAAATGGTATTAGAGCGACGATCTTGGCACCTAAACCAATGAACCCAATGAACCTAGGACGTGTCTTAAATAAAATGAACACCAAGTGTTAGGTCGTAAGGCTATCACAAAGGTTTGGGAGACGTCCCGGAACCGCGAAGTTTGCTTACACCCTAGCACTTGGCCACTAAGGGTAGAATAGAATGTATGCATGTGTGTGTATAATTGGTAATGTCCAAAGCTTTATGATGTGTAGAATAAGGTGGAATTTCGTTCACGAATAGTTACTGTGATAAGTGACTCGGTCGAGTGGGGAGTACTCGACCGAGCGGGCGACACTCGACCGAGTAGGTGGTACTTGGCCGAGCGTGAGATACTCGACCGAGTAGGAGAAACTCGGCCGAGCATGAGATAATAGACTGAGCATGATTAATTCGGCCGAGTTAGAGGAACTCGACTGAGTAGTAGTCACTCGACCGAGTGGTGTATACTCGACCGAGTAGAGGGGACTCGACCGAGTGCCGAGTACTCGACCGAGTGGTTAAAGTCAGAATATAATTTCTTTTCCTTTCGTTTTGTTTATGAGCCGTAGACTGTATGCTTACGTTTACCTCCTTCCTTCTTAATAGTATTTGATGGCCCCCAAAAGAGCAACTCCTTCGAACCTACCACCCAATGCGACTCCGGCTATGATCCGGGATGCTTCTATGTCGATCGAAAAGATGGCTCAGATGATCGAAAGCCATGAGACCCTGACTACTGCAGTCAGAAATTTTGAGAGGGCTCGGGCACCTCAGGTGAATGCCCATGATATCAGTTATAACATCCCTTATTTTCGTAAACCTTATTTTAAGTAAATTAAAGTATTTTTTCGGAATTTAATACTATTTTATTTAAATTCTTAAACTTATATTTTAAAAATAGCATATAAGTTACATCTTGAGTTTTGATAGTCTTAAGATGTTAAAAAGTTCCTTGGCATTTCCGTTTGTTAAAATCCCGAACAACTACTTAAAACTCGACTCACAAATATCCATAAAAAGCAATTGTGAGGAAGCTTCCTTCTTATTTCCTCACAAACCTCATTTTACTTGTTTTCCAAGCTCAAAAGAATCAAAATCAGAATACTCATCTTCTTCATTCTCATTTTTCCCCAATTCACAAAATCACTTGTCCCGATCTCAATTCAACTCCGTTTGAGGTAAGGTTTTCTCCTGCGCGTTCCTTGTCTTATTTCCGTCTCATCTATCTCTTTCAATTTTTAAATCGCTCTGTTCGAATTCCGGGCTGTTTTATAATTTATTTCGAAAACAGTCCCTAATCTTTTTTTTGTGTTGTTTTAAGGTGAAGACTTAGAAGATGTGGAGAAGGATTCTTTGGTTGTTGAGGAAGCAAGCGGAGAAGACACTTAAAACAGGTGACCGTGATGAGATTACTCGGCTTTGTTGTTATTTTCATGTGACATGTGTTTATGTGTGGTTTTATGGTGAATTTGAGGATGATGATATGTGGTTGAAGTTTATAGAGTAATTTCAGAAAGTATTGAAGTATTGTGGTGGTGTTTATGAGGATTTTTGATGAACTTTGTATATCCGTCACAATTTTAGGTTCTTGCTTAATTGATGATTAAATTGCTTGTAAATCATGCTTTTATGTTTAAGATTGATGAGGATGAACCACTTGGGATATTGATGGGATTATGTGCTGATAGTATAGTAGAAATTATGCTTGAGTTTGTAGCTTGGAAGAACATGCTCGAAATTTGGGGATGAAATCGTGTTGTGCAGGAAACTATCGCGGACTGCAGTGAAAACCGCAGGATGCGGCCAGACGCCGCAGGCTGCGCAACTCACTGGTTTGCGATGTTTGCTCGTGGTTTATGCGGGCTGTTTTGGGTAATAGATACTAATTGGCTTTTAGTATGTTTTGAGTGATGATATGGGATAAATATACTTAGTTTAAAATATACATTTAAGCTAGGTGATAATTAGTAAGTGGTTAGTGGTTTGTCTTAAGTTAATTAATTTCTTAAGTTGTTATTTAAGCTTGTTGAACCAAGTTAGTTGTTATTGGTAATCATTAGGCTTTATAATGATGAATCTTAGGTTGCTAAGGATCTTAATTGAAATGGGTTATCTTTTATTCGTATGTTAGGTAATGGGTTGCAAGTAGCCTAGTTGTTTATGATTGAATTGAATGTAAATTTGTATTGATGCGAATTGAGCCATGCCTTAAGTTGGCCTCTGAGCTTAATATGTCAACTAGTTGTCATATATGGGGATATGCCTTAAGTTGGCCTCTGAGCCCTATATGTGTATTCATGTTGTGTCTGAGATATGCCTTAAGTTGGCCTCTAAGCTCAGTCATGTTTTATGTGATCGTGTCAGGACATGCCTTAAGTTGGCCTCTGAGTCTGACAAGTAGAGCAATTGTGCAACGGGGTAACTATGCTGTTGATGCTGTGCCTGGAGTACAGTTGTTGGATGCTAGAGTATGCCTTAAGATGGCTTCTGAGTCTAGTGTCATGCGATGTAGTAAAGGGGTATGCCTTAAGTTGGCCTCTGAGTCCTTTACTTATTGAGTGAATTGGATGCTAGTCTATGACTTAAGTTGGTCTCTGAGTCTAGTGTCTTTTTGATTAACAAAGGAGTATGCCTTAGGTTGGCCTCTGAATCCTTGCTTGTAAAAGTGAACTTGGTATCTAGGTTATGTCTTAAGTTGACCGCTGAACCTTTATACTTGTTAAATGCTATGTTTAGGTTATGTCTTAAGTTGATCGCTGAACCTTCATTGTTAGTGAATGTGATTGTGAATATATGCTATGTTTAAGTTATATCTTAAGTTGACCGCTGAACCTTTATAGTTAGTGAATGTGATTGTGAATATATGCTATGTTTAGATTATATCTTAAGTTGACCGCTGATCCTTCATAGTTAGGGAATATGATTGTGGATATATGCTATGTTTAGGTTATGTCTTAAGTTGACCGCTGAACCTTCATAGATAGTGAAAGTGATGATGAATATGCATGCATGCTTGTATGGGTTATATATATGAGTGAGGCATGATGTATTTGAGGAAAGTGAATATAAGATAACGATTTATGATTAGTGTACTTCGCATGTTGTGGTTATGTTGGAGTATACATGTTTGAGGATGTGAATATATATATATATATATATATATGTTATGTGTTTGTGGCAACAAGTGGCTAAGAGCATCTCTAGTCACTCCCCACTGACTGTGGCGCACATTTTTCATGTGTGTAGGTTGGTGATTGTTGTGCAGGGGTTTCACATGGGGCTAGCGAGCGATGATCCTTCATCGATGACATTTACCGTTAGCTAGACCTTATTTTTGATAAACAATTTTGTGGCTATAGGGATGTGCTATCCCGGGCTGTGATTTGTATTTAATACTTATTATGTTTCATTTCATTTCCGCATTTCAGTTTTGTAATAATACACCTCGCATGTTAGTTATGTTTCTTAAAAGTTTTAATTCCGCTGCATTTTAGTACATTGTATGTTTATGTTTCCGTTGTCGCGAGGTGGAGTTTTACAGTTGGTATCAGAGCGTTCGCGAGGTGGAGTTTTACAGTTGGTATCAGAGCGTTATCGCTCCCGACGTTCTCATGTGACCCCCCAACCTTAACTTGACCATATAAACAAATAATGAATGAGAGATGGGGTAGTCTAAGGATTTAAGGATTGTAGATTGTTTGTCTATGCTATGTGCTAAGCTAACCCAAGTTTATCTTTTGAAGGATGGTGAGACATTCAGCCGTGGACAATACGATCATGCAAGCACTTCGATAGGTTCTGGAGAACCAAAGGACTCAGGCTAATGTTGTTCCTCCTCTTGGCCTCCGCCTGGTAATGATGATAACCGTCCCGGTGGCTTCTCTTGGATAGCCAATCAGATGTCTAGGAGTCACACCAAGACCTATGCTGGAGAAGTTGATCCTGTAGCGTTGACTGAGTGGTTCAGGGACATGGAGAGAGGGTTCTCTATGTACTCCGTGGCCAGGGAGGATAGAGTACGTTTAGCTGCTTACTTTCTGACACACGAGGCCGACAGATGGCGGACGCTCACTAGTCCTACTGCTCTTCTAGATCCATTGTTTGAGTGAGATGCTTTCAAGGACATGATTGAGACACTCTTTTACCCGAGAGAGCTTCGTTCTCAGAGACTGAAAGAATTCATGGATTTGAAGCAAGGCAAGATGACAGTTCAGGAGTTTACCGACAAATTCAATTAGCTAGCTCACCTTGCTACTCAATTTGTCAGAGATGAGTCTGAGAGAGTTTACATCTACCGAGGCAAGTTGAGTCCTCGCATTGAGAGCATGGTTATGAGAGATTCTACATCTTTTGTGGAGGTTTATGATGATGCCATTTGGGCCGATAGTTCTATCAAGGCCATTGGTGTTGAGACCAGAGTTGCTAGTGGTTCTTCTTCTTACCAGATGATTAGTTACCAGGGTAAGAGACCGTTTGTTCCATCAACCGCTCCTCCTACTTCCCAGAAGAAGAGATATGAGAGATTTGTAGCTCCAGTTGCTCGTACCATTGTTCACATTGAGACTTCCAAGGAAAAGTGCTATCTTTGTGGCAAGGATTCTCATCCTGGATTTGACTGCTTCAAGAATGCCTACAAGTGCTACACTTGTAATGGACTTGGACATCGTTCCTATGAGTGCCCAGAGAGAAAACAACCCTTGTGAAGGCTGCTACTGCTGCAGCTGCTGTTCGAGGTGGAAACAAGCCTAAGGGGAAGATATTTGTCATGACTAGAGCTGAGGCTGAGGCCAACCCAGATATCATTGCCGGTATGTTCTCAGTTCTTGGTGCCGAATGTTTGATCCTATTTGATACCGATGCTTCCCTATCCTTCATATCAACCAAATTTGCCGACAGTCTTACTCTCGAGTCTTCCCTTTGCGAGGAGACTTCCATTGCATTGCCTTCGGGAGACGTCTTCTCCTGTTCTTCATCTTATACGGATGTACCCATTCTGATTGTCAGCTCATTATTTCCTGCGAACCTTCTGAGGTTTCCTCTCAAGGAATTTGACATTATCCTCGGTATGGATTAGTCATCGCGGTACCACGCTCGCTTTGAGTGCCGTGACCAGAAAATCTGCTTGAGGAGTCCTACAAGAGTTCGTACCTATAAGGGAACCCGCCCCCGAAAGGGTGTTCGTCTCATTTATTCAATGAAAGCTTCTTATCTTCTTAGGAAGGGGTGCCAAGCCTTCTTGTGTGTTATTGCAGCTGCGAAGCCTTCATTGCCGAAGCTTGAGGATGTGCCTATTGTTCGAGAGTTACCCGATGTTTTTCCTGAGGAGTTACCTGGTATACCTCCAGAGCGTGACGTAGAGTTTACGATTGAGCTCGTGCCTGGTACCAGACCGATTTCTAAAGCTCCTTATCGAATGGCTCCGCCAGAGTTGAAGGAATTGATAAAAAATAAACCCTAGTATGGCCTTTCCTAGAAAAGAAATAATAAAAGTACAAATTCGGAAACCAACTCCTTTGGTCCCTTGAACTTTATGAGGCACTCACTTCAAGGTAAACACCGTCTTGTTCGGAACTCCTTTCCAAATGGCATCGTCTTTCAAGGATCTCCGGAATATTACAAAAATTACAACTTTTCTAGTCTACTTTATACATTATAAAATAGAAAACAATAAATAAAGTGATACGAGATCACATTAATTACATCCGAATCGATAAACCCTTACATTACGGGAAATATCGATTTAAAAACTAAGGCCATACTAAGTAAATTACATAATCCAAAATTACGTAAATAAAATCACGACAATCATAATTAAAATATGCAATGCTTATGAATATGAACTAACATGTAAACCCTAAGCCAAATCGTCCTATTTAATATCAATTATATAAATAGTTATCGTATACCTCGGTTTTATGGAATTGCGTGTTTTAACGTTTAGCAACACTATGCATAATGTGAATCGGAATTCACTCTTAAGTTAATCATCCCAACTTTTTTAGGTTTCAAAATTTAGTCTTACTCAAACTTTGAACATGACTTAACTTATTATAATTATATTGTTCGGTATTACTCGGTTTTACGGGAAAAATAATATAAAAATCAAAAAGAGTCATAAAAATTTCGAAAATTTCAAAATTCAAATTTTGAAAAACCTAGAATGTTCTTAAAATTTCAGAACTTTAAAATATTAGTATTTACACGGTTTTAATATTTATTTCGAAAATAATACGTAAAACGAGCATTTTAAGTCGGAAAATTAAATAATTAGTTCCATAAATGAAAATAAAATACTAATAATATTTTTAAACTTTCCAAAACACTTTAAGAACATGAAATGGAGAGAAAAATAAATTACACACTGCCCAATTAGCCGAAATTTTATTAAATATGACTCTTATTATTTAATTTTAAATGCAACTTTTTAACAAATAATTAAAATTAAATAAAACAGAAACTTTTGGCTCCCAAGATAATTATGGTGATGAACATATCATATATGACTAATACGGGTTAAATTTTCCGGCCATATTAACAACTATTGCTAATTTTAACGAGTTTCGTCATATATCGTACAATTTTAACCTTTAAAATTATTTCTCAAGCATAAAATTAAATAAAAATCTCGAAATTTTTATACATGCTGGAAATAATATATATGACATCGTGTTAAATTTTTATGGCCAAATTCCAACTTAAACTATTAAAGTCGAAATAATGTCACTAATTACCCGATTTTTACATTAAAAATCTATAATAATGCAATATATGAGATAAATTTCTGGAAAATTTAGCATACATTTTAAATATTGCATGTGACATACTCATAAATTTTTATAGTCAAATTCCAAATATAACTATACAAACCCATTTTTATTCATCTTATTACATTTTAACATTTAAAATTCATATCCCATGTATTATAACTCCATAATTTACGAATATTCATATTCATATCATAGGATATACATGTGAAAACATACTGAAAAATCTTGGCCAAAAGATGATTTTAACTATTTTTCCCAAAATAAACAATTTTTAACCATTAAAAACTAATAAAACCGAGAATAAAAATACCAAATGACAATATATATGCAAAATATATTCCAAATATCCTAAAAAAATTTTAGAATCATTAGGTATTCATGCATAAATTATTTCGGCCATATCATATACGAAATGAAATATCAATTTTTATTTTGTTATCCTAATAACTCCGTAAAAAATAAACGGAAAACATGCAAACAACCTAGTTGCTCTGATACCAATTGTTAGGTTTAGTTATCTCATAAACTAATTATTTTAGTCATACTAAACAAAACTTAATTAACATTTTAATTAACATGATTTTAGATCTTATGCATGCTATAACATATGCGGAAATTAGAGGAATGAAGCCTTACACACGGTCCAAACGAAATGCTAGAATGATCCTCCAAGTATTCAACTAGAACACCTCCTTAGTGATGCACCAAGACACCCCTTATAATATCCGAAACCTTGAGTGTGCTAGTACAAGAAACGGATTTTCCTTAAACAATATACTAATCTTTATTAGAAATATTAATCAAAATACTATCACTAATATAGTATATATTATTATTATCTTTATAATAACTTAGAGGTTTTTGATGTTTTTTTTCACTTTGAAAACTTTGCAAGTGATAAGACTAGAATATTATGTGAGCATCTCACAAAATTTAAATGGGTGTTGCTTAGGGTAGTGGGTGACCGGGTATGGGGAAGAACAAGAGGGAACACATTCCCTTTCCCATGTAACTAGGGTGGCTTATAGGTGTTGGTCTCAAAACACACTTTAATGATTATGTTTTATTGATTAATAAAACACCCAAATCATTCCTTTAAGCACCTCCAAAACCGGCACACTCACATAACATGTAGTCCATTTTATAATTGTCCTATAATCAATTGTATAAGTGTGACATCTAAAGTGTCACATTTAAAATAACAATTGTTTTAATTAATTTAAAATGCATATTTATCATATCAATATCATTTGTAAATTAAATAAATCATATTTATCATTTTGACATGTAATTCGAAATTACTAACATATAAAATGGTCATTCATAATTTATCGTCGATACGATTTACAACTTTTGTAATAATTATAACCCGATTCATTCTAATCACGATATTATAAAATATCGTTCAATGTTTAGTAATTGACACGTTTCAATTATAAACATAAATCTTACAATAAGATTTAACCTCTGATTTCTCGATATACGAGTTTAAGGAATATGACGAAATTGTATCAATATATACATTTGATCACTTTATCAATTAAAGGAATTGTCCTATAGGTGTGACCTAAAGGGATCAACTGACCACCACCGTCATACGACAGTAATGTCAAACTCTAGCTAGCCAATCATTACCGATTAATGTTGGTCAGTTGACTAATATAATTTCGTATCATCCCTTGCGCATTCTTGTCATGAGATTTAATTACGTGATCGCACTATTGTTGAGGACACATTTCCCAACAGTAAGATTAAGGCGATGTCTAACTGGGAGGCACTTAAGAATGTAGCTGAGGTACGCAGTTTTCTGGGCTTGGCAGGATACTATCGGCGATTCGTGAAGGACTTCTCTAAGATTGCCAGGCCAATGACTTCGTTTATGAAGAAGGACAACAGATTTCGCTGGGATTGGGAGTGTGAGAAAGCGTTCCAAACCCTAAAGGAACGTTTGACCACAGCCCCTATGTTAGCTTTGCCAGAGGGAGTAGAAGACTTTGGGGTGTATACTGATGCCTCAAAGAATGGTTTGGGGTGTGTTCTGATGCAGAATAGGAAGGTAATCGCGTAGACGTCGAGGCAGCTAAAGCAGTACGAGGAGAACTAGCCCACTCATGACTTGGAGCTGGGTGGTGTAGTCTTTGCACTTAAGATCTGGAGACAGTATCTGTACGGCGCGACGTTCATGGTATTCTCAGACCACAAGAGTATGAAGTACATCTTTACCTAGAAGGAGCTTAACATGAGGCAGAGGAGATGGATGGAGTTGATTGGGGAGTATAAAATGGAGATAGTATATCATGAGGGGAAAACAAATGTGATTGCCGACGCATTGAGTCGGAAGAGTGTGCACTCCCTGTGCACAACGATGTCGTTGATGAGGCTGAGAGACGAGGTGAGTCGGATGGATATCCATGTGATCAGGAAGCGCGATGCGCCTGGTCACCTGACGGTGGAGCCAAATTTATATATACTGAGATCAGAGAGAATCATTTGACTGATGCGAAGTTCGCCGAGTGGTAAACAAAGCTGGAAGCTGGGGGACAGTCGGAGTTTTCTGTGAGTGGTGATGGGAGCCTTCGGCTTGATGGGAGGTGTTACGTTCTAAATTGTGCGAAGTTGAGGAAGAGGATTCTGACTAAGGCTCATTGTGTACCTTATTCAGTGCATCCAGGTGGGGATAAACTGTTTAGGGACCTTAAGCAGACTTTTTAGTGGCCGGGAATGAAAAGGGATGTTGCTGAGTTCGTGGCTAGATGTTTAACTTGTCAGAGGGTGAAAGGGGAACAACACCGAACGCAGGGCAAGATTCAGTCATTAGACGTACCGGAATGAAAGTGGGAGTCTATATCGATGGATTTCATTGTGGGGTTACCTCGATCTCAGAGGGGTAACAACATGATTTGCGTGATAATGGACAGATTAACTAAGTCCGCTCATTTCGTTCCCATAAAAGACACTTGGAGCAAGACGGAGTTAGCCTTACCTTATAGGAAGAACGTGGTCAGATTGCACGGGATTCCTAAGGATATTGCGCCGGATCGAGATTATCGCTTCATCTCTAGGTTTTGGCAAGAGTTGCAGGAGATGATGGGTACTACCCTGAACATGAGTACTGCGTTTCATACATCTACCGATGGGCAGACCGAGAGGACTATCAAGACCCCGGAGGACATGTTGAGAGCGTGTGTGATGGAGTTTGGAGGTAGTTGGGAATAGAGACTAGAGTTGAGTGAGTTTTCTTACACCATAACAACAGTCACCATGCGAGTATTGGGATGGCACCATTCGAGGCCTTATATGGGCGGAGATATAGGAGTCCAGTTTGTTGGGATGACAATTCCGAAGCTGTCGTGTTGGGCCCTCAGATGGCTCAGGATATGATAGACTAGGTGAAGATGATTCGCCAGAAGATGAGAGCAGCCCAGGATCGACAGAAGAGTTATGCGGACTTGCACCGCAAGCACATTGAGTTTCAGGCCGGGGATAAGGTGTTACTAAAAGTTTCACCTATGAGAGGTGTCATGAGATTTGGGAAGAAGGGCAAGTTGAGCCAGAAGTTTATCGACCTCTACGAGATTTTGGATCGGGTAGGAGAGGTGGCTTACCGTTTGGCTTTACCACCAGCCGTGGATCGATTTCATAATGTATTCCATGTATCTCAGCTGCGAAAGTATGTTAGTGACCCATCTCACATCCTTGAGGTGGAGAATGTTGAGCTAGATGAGACCCTGTCTTATGTGGAAACACCTAAGGCTATCCTTGATACCCAAGTGCGAAAGACCAGAAGGGGAGAGACCAAGCTCCTTAAGATTTTGTAGTCAAACCACAATGTTGAGGAGGCTACCTGGGAGTTTGAGACAGATATGAGGGAACGATACCCTCAGTTGTTCGATCAGATATGCAAGGTTACGGGGGCGTAACCTATATTCTTTTAGGGAGGTAGGAGATGATCGCGCGCTAGTGTCACCTCATTGAGTTGTGTCTTTTGTCCACCTTACCTTTTGAACCTTGAGAACTTCGAGGACGAAGTTCATTCTAAGTGGGGAGGATTATAACACCCCAAGCAAGTAGAAGCTGAGTTGTGAATCAACTCGGTCGAGTAGGTGATACTCGGGCGAGTAGGTTCCACTCGGCCGAGTATGTGATACTCGGCCGAGCTCTTTTTAGACTGTAGCTGAGTTGCGAGTCAACTCGGCCGAGTAAGTAATACACGGCCAAATAAGCTGCACTCGACCAATTAAGTTACACTCGTAAAATTTGTGAGACAAGAAAATTTATTTTGCAATTTTTTTTAATACAAGTATAAAAGAGGTGTGTCCAATATTTGATATATGAAGAGCATACAAAAGAAATTTGTTATTATAGAAAGAAATTTGGTTGTTGCTCTCCAATGAGAAAGGGTGTAAATGGAGAGCGCAATAAGTGCTCTCAATTTTTGCTTAGTGTACATGCTCTAGCCCTCATCTCATTTCCTCACTTCCCCTCTCTACCCCTCTCTCTCTCTCTCTCTCTCTCTCTCTCTCTCTCTCTCTCTCTCTCTTTCTCTCTCTCTCTCTCTCTCTCTTCCTCTTCATCTTCCCCAAAATAAAACCCTAGATCAGGAATATTATAAACCTACATCTGATAAAAAATCCTAAATCTATTATCTTCAATATCACCTTAACCTCCCTTTGTTTCCCTGATTTCTTCTTCTTTCACAGAAACCTTACGTATTTCATCTTCATAGTTTGAAAAGAATGTCCGATCACGCAGACAAAAATAGCATAAAGCTATTAAACAACACAAGAATAGAATGAACGCCGTCAGAGCGCATAAGCACGACCTCTAGACGAGAGCGCTTCCGCACGACCTCCAATTACTGGAGCGCATACGCACGACCTTCGTATTCTATGTATAGCGTAACCATTGACTATATGCCTAAGACCTGGCCGGACCTCTTGATGTAATAACCTACACCGAACAACACACGGGGACCGGAGCGCATAAAGCACGACCTCCGACTAATCCCGAACATAGATAAATCCCTTAAACAAGGGTGACATTAGTTCATTACAATGATACACAAATCATATCACCGATATCCATTCACAAACAAGTCAACATAACCGTTACCAACACAATTTAGGGTGACATAACCGTCACCTAAACATAAGCAAGGCACCATAACTGTTACCCGACTCAACTTGAGATGACATAACCGTCATCAAAATACAATTTAAGCTAATATAACCGTTAACCAACTCATTAAACATACATGGGCCAACAACTGATAAATAAGACAACATTTAAGTCCATTCCATAAGCGAAAAGAATAAACAGAAACTAATTAATGAAACAAAAGTTCTAAATGAATTTCGCATTACAGGTGTCCTCCGCCGTAAAATTCATAATTAATTCAAATAAAATCGAAATGATATGAGACCTATTGGGTTGGATTAATAAGACCTTTAGATACAATATTTTTCAAATAAACATTTCCAAATGATGAACTTAATAGGGGTTTATAAACTGATCTTTAAAGTATGTCAGAAATCGTCGCACAAAACGTATTGCTTCATAAAACGGATTTAACAAATTATTTTGGATCAAGGTAAAATTTTAACATCATCTAAACTTTTCAAAGTTTAATTATAAAAAATACCTATAATATTTTCAAAGTATAAAAATGGTTTTCGAAATAATCTTTGAGCACAGTCCGTTTCGCGAGTATTTTCGTGCGTTGTTAGTAAACATTTTATTGTGAACAAACGGCATGTAATAAAACTAGGTTTAAACCCGTGAAATTCACGGGTCTGCTATAAAAATAATTTTTATATACTTGTAATTAAAAGCTTCTAATATTCTTTTTATAATGATATTATTCATCTTTTCACAAATTTATTTGTAAGAGATATTTATGGTTTATCTATCATATTGTGAAGTTTGTTTATTTCAATTTGCATGTATTCTTATATTTTTTACCAATTTTTTCATATACACTCGGTTTTTCTGAACTATCTAATATGTCCCTAAAATTTTAGATTATTTTCATAAATACCTAAAAT
This sequence comes from Silene conica, assembly GCA_029255685.2. NCBI lineage: Eukaryota > Viridiplantae > Streptophyta > Magnoliopsida > Caryophyllales > Caryophyllaceae > Silene > Silene conica. The sequence continues at coordinate 20,282,200 of CM055319.2, forward strand.
ATCCAAATTTGGTTTTTTTTAAGGGTACAATATAATTTCATAAATATGTTTATTGATGAGTAAATGATGATAACATTCATGGTTAATGTATTTTAGTGAGTAATCAACTAAAACCAACAAAATATAATATTTTAAATTGCAAAGTTTGGGCATTTTAAGGGTATTCTAGAGCATCTTGTAGTGTTTAGGTGTAACACCCCCATTTATTTAAGGACCTGTACTAGGACTCCTCATTTAAATAAAGGTGTTACCATCTCGGTTTCTCGAGGCAGTAGATACAAAGGAAAGATAAACAGTACTTTAATTAAAATTAAAGTCATAACATGACCTTACAACTGTATCCGAAAGTCTCAACAAAAATAAATAAAGTACAACTCATGCTAAACCGACTAAGGTGATCTAGACTCTAGTCTGGTCCGGATCCAAGCTCTTTCTCCCATAGCTCCCCCTTAGTCTCAGCCACCTGTCAATCTGCTCCCCAATAAATTGGTTCATCACAGGTGATCACGAATACACAGGGTCAACCACGAGGTTGAGTAGGGAAAAAGAAATAAATATACCAACAATATAATAAACTCCGCACCGATCCAACGCCAAATAAACTCCGCACCGATCCAACACCGTATAAACTCCGCACCGATCCAACACCGTATAAACTCCGCACCGATCCAACACCATATAAACTCCGCACCATATCACAGACCCTTTATCTCCGCACCAAACACATACCCTTTATCTCCGCACCAAACACAGACCCTTTGTCTCCGCACCAATCACAGACCCTTTATCTCCGCACCAATCACAGACCCTTTATATTCACATCGTATTATATCACAGAAATATATAATACAATTAAACACAATATAATACCAATCATTCAATGAGATATATAAATAGTTGACATAACAATAACAGATCACTCGTCATCATATATACAGTATTTTCCTACCTCAAATTGCGGAAGCAGAGTCAATCACAAGCTTGTTAGAAGTATTCCTCGCGAAAACCGTCACCTAATATATGTTACGGAATGAATTAATAAACTTCCCGAATTCTTATAAGTCAACTTATACCTCCTAGAACAAAAATAGCAACCCACTTATAAGTGGAAAGTTTCCATTTTTGGAAACTTTCCCGAAATAGAATTTTTCTTAAAAAATATTACTTCCCGACTCGTAAACATAACCAAACGCCACCTTACACAATTAACATCATTAACATAGACAAAAGCTATTAATATCTACCAAACATCTATTAAAAAACATTATGAATATACTAATAACCACCATAAAAAATAATAATGATAATAATATGGATATAGATATTTATAATAATAGTAGTAATAATAATAATATTAATACTAATAATAATTAAGATAACTAATTGGAAGTAAAAGCAACAGCGTGAACAACATATACGGACAAGGTCAAATTCGCAAATCCCACCACCGACAGCCTTGACAAACGTTACCACTAGCACCAACCACCACCACTGGCTTCGCCTGCGACACCACCAGGCTCGACCCTGAGCCACGGTGGTTCCAGGGGAGTCAATGGTGGCCGTCGACGCCTCAACAGCTGCTAGCAGAGCCCACGACAACCCAGCGCCACCACCATTCACCTAAAACATGAATGAACCCCCCCTAACTAAACCTGCTGTAAAAACGTGATGAACCACCCTCAACCACCACGCTTACCACCACACGACTCTCCTGACTACCCCCTTTCTCAAAACTCAAACGACCAAAACAAGCATAAACAGAAAATCACTCGAATTCACACACAAACCCACACGCTGCAACTCTGTTTTGAAACGAAATAGAACGTACTGACACAGGCTGCTAAAACCCTCCATGACTGGCGGTCCTCGGTGGTCGGAGATGACTCCCTTAAGGTCAAAACGTGACTACTAACGTCATAGATCGAAACTACATAAAAATCAGAACCCAAAAACATGATCACACGATTGAATTATGCGAAATAAAAGAGGAGGTAAAATTGCGAAACCAAAAACAGGGGTGAGTGTACCGTGTATCTTGTTCAAACGAACCACCGTCATCCTCCCTAGACCACCGTGAAACCCTTTTCCTTAACCCTTGATGTGGCGGCAGTGATGTGGGCGACGAGTTGGTGTGTCGATTAGGGTCGGGATAGGGTTTTTGGTTGAGTTTATATGGGACGGCTGAGTGCATGAGAGGTGTTTGTGTTATTGTTTTTCTGAATTTCGAGATGATGGGCTGAAAACTCTTGCACGCAAATCGAGGCCCATTACTTACTTAGACACGATTTTCTAGTAACTTGTGAACTCGACTCTTTAACACAACATATAACTATAACCACTCATGAAATCATTAAGCTAACGCATGCACGCTCGAAATATACATATCGGTCCACCACTAAATTATTAAACATCGAAAAGTATAATTAATTATACCAATTAACTTATATAATTAGCATTAGTAAGTATAAATTAAATTAATTATCAGAATATATATATAACATAGAATTACTACTCAATTAAAAAATAGAAATTACGTATAGACGAGAAATAAATATAAAATATGAAATATATCAATTTATCAAATTATAATAAATTATTAAATAAATACGAATGAAATGTCATTTTACCAAATAAAATACGGAGTATTACAGTCTTCCCTCCTTAAAAATGAACTTCGTCCCGAAGTTCGCCACCCCAGAACGGTAACGAAACATATAACAAGCATGAAACAATCACAAGTAGCACTTATATAGACTTCAAAACACGAAATGTTACATTCTACCCTCGTTAAGAAAACTTTGTCCCCAAAGTTTAACGCATAACAAAATTAAAAGATATTTCACGAATCGTAGTTAAAGCATAACAGGAGTAAACAGGATTATTAAGTATATTCAAGCAATCACGACATACCACTTAGCCATAACGTAAAAACACCCAGATTTTACAATCCTATCCTCCTTAAAAACATGGTTACGTCCTCGTAACCCCATTATAAGAATTCCAGCACATTACTCCGTCTTACCCATTATCCTATTTCATAAAATCCCACTCTAAGTGGCTAAGTGTTGTATTATCATTGTCGAATCTAAGACCAAGGACAAGGGTGAGTGAACTGGCGGAATAAAACCGCGAATCAGTACTTCATCTCAATATCGATTTCAAGCTCATACTACAACCCAATCACCAAGGTCACACTGGACCATAAACACAATATGACACAACGGCCAGATAACGTATAACTCGGTACCAATGACCGATGCTCATCTCGATTTCAATATCAACCTTATCAAATATTGCATTAAAGGGACTGCTCAACATTTAGGGAATACTCTAAGCTACTCACCCACAAGTCAAGGTTATAGAATGCGACAACTTGATAAAATACCGAACTGAAACCTCAATCCCAATACAACATCACCATAAATAACTCAGCTAACCAATTACCAGAAGTTTTCCCATCTTACAAACAAAAGAATTATCACATCAATAGAAAATTTTAACTATCAAAATAAAAGGACAATTACTAATATTCAACTCAAATCAGTACTCAAAGGAGGCTCATATCAATTATCATATAACATATAACCTCGAACAACAATAAAGTTTTAGGGTCGGTGGGATCGTGTTACGCAGTAAAACAGATTCGGAAAGATAACACTTACACACCCATGAAATTTCAATGCAAGCTAGTATTTACAACTACATAAATACTCAAGAAAACTCAAAGTTCATAATTGACAATTTAAAACGTTTCATGTTCATAACATATTTTTGAAGCAAAAACCATATTTAGGAAAAGACATAGTGCAAAATTAATTAACGTAAATACACATGGAACATGGACCTATTTTACAAGACATACATGACTAAGAGACTCACGAGGTCGTTTAACATTCCTGGATATCAATTAGTTCGTAAATTCACTCGGGTGTATTTCCCGTCCATTCATATTACATCATTTATTATGAGTCTAGAAATATATATGTCTCCCAATTTATGGGTTGATATACTATGCAGCAATTAAACATCAGGGCAGGATTTCGTCACTACGTAGCTACAGAATTTGTTATGTTGCAAACAATCACAATAATTATCAAAACATCACGCGTTATCATGAATAATCATCACTTGGAAAACATTTTGAAACTTTGGAACCCTTGAAGTGGTAATCTGTGGCAATTATAACCACGAATCACAAGATAATTTTACAAGTTATAGATCGAAGCAAGGCAGGTATTCTGACTCTCATTTACTAAAACATTATTCTTGTAAATTGTGGCTCATGAATTATGAAAATTTAATACTAATATTTCCATAAATCTCATGTCAACCAGTTAAAACCCAATATATTAGGATCAAATTTTAAACATAGCAATTGCAATTCAATTTGTGACATAACAATATGCATGAAGGTATTATAAAGATTATTATCCCAGTGAACCAAACAATGATATACCATGAATACATGAAAGAACATCAACATGATTCCCATTGTTCAAAACAATCAACATTACCTATAACATCAACATGATTCCCATTGTTCAAAACAATCAACATTACCTATAACAGTTAGATTGTTATATCATGCTAACTAGTTTACCAGTCAAATCTCATTCTACCTTTCGTCAAGACTCGTCTCTGATAAACATGATCCTAACATCACACGAATATCACATCATTATATGGTAAGGTTCATGTTCATTTCAAATGTCTACTATACATGCTACTAAGGCCATATTAGGATATCACATGGTCACATCACATAATTCACATTTGATTAAACTTTTCGATACGGAACTTACATACCTTACAACTTCACCAATTAAACGTTATGCATCAACTTACAATAATCACAATTAAATAACAACTTAGCTAACGTGTGAGCAACATAATCCTTTAGTAAACATAAGGAACTAGTTAAACAGAGGAAAAGTATCGAATGCATATCTCAAGGAAATTATCTAATACAATATTTACAACTCGAACAATTTGAACAATAACTTTACAGCATTTCAACAGAATTTTAGGCATCTTGCAAAAATCACAATTGAATAACAGTTCGTTAAGATTTTACATGGCGTAAATTTTGAAAATGTGAACGAACATTCTGAACAGTAGAGTTGGAACTATGCGCAAGCAATAACCAAGTTTTAAATGATTTATGTTACAAAAGATAGGTCAAAACGGAACTATGCAGTAACAGTCTGACTACTGTCGAATAAAAGAATTATTTCTCCTAAAGACATGACTCATATCAAGATGAAACACTAGCATTGTAAACCCAACTCAGAAGGTTATCGTACATAAAATTTTCATCCTCAATTATTAAACACGTATAAAGTGACAGCCCGGACAAGCCAGGTAACATTGTGAAAATTTATTAAAATTTTGGTCCTTTTGCAACTACACATTACTACATCCACACTCAACCTTTCTCGTCCAAACGCACTGACAAACATTTGAAACATAGACATCACTCTGTACCATATTAACATTCATTCCTCATTTCAATTGTAGTTGGCATCAAAATACGGTAAAGGTTTCGAAACTGAAAATAAAATCAATTAAATAACTTGACAGTTATACGGGTGTATCCAAGTACGGAATATAACCTAGGGACTACTACGTATCCCTTATTGATGACAACTTCATAACAAATTTAAATGTATATAACAAGCATAAAATGTTAAATACCATATACGCAACACATGACTATATACATTCATAGCTTAGAACACACATTCTGCATGTTACTAAACATGGATTACTAAAGCAATTAGTAAAATAATAAAATCATAAATCTCAAATTCCGATCACATTTGTCTAGTATGCATATCAATAAACTCTTGCAAAGTATAAGGCATGCAAATAAGAAGTGTATACGCATAGAATAGTACAGGCAATTATCAACGTGCACGGCCTCCGGTTCGGTCTACTAGCTTTACCCATAAGACTTAACTTGGTCCCACATCCTATAACGACATAGCATAACTGGCTCTACTAACCACTCCAGTCAATCATAATCATATCTCTCCTACATCTATCCTTTTAGGTGACTATAGCTCATCAATTTATTACACATATCATTATACTATATCTCTACCTAACGGTTCAGGGATCATATAGCCGCATGCATATCACCATATATATACAAGTAAAGCTCATATTCAAAATATCTTGTTCTCAATACCAGCAGTAGTAGATCTCAACCAACATTCAACATCAATCTCATGATTCGCAGTACATATCACCAATCATATCTCACATCATAACTTACCTCATTCCTTCTCCTGTAAGGACGTTAGTACAAGATAACTAGGTCACTATATAATCTACCCCACTCTTCAATTACTCTCCTTGGGTTCCCGAGACAGAACAGAAAGGGCCCAGGTTTGGTGTGAGGGGGCCCCTAACTCATCCCGTTCCTTTTTGGGGCTCGTAACAGTCTCATCTCGGGGTTCATTTTATTAGACTCCTCCTACGTTCATTATTATTCATTTGGTTTAGGCCTGAGGATCGTTCGCTCTGATACCACTTTGTAACACCCCCATTTATTTAAGGACCTGTACTAGGACTCCTCATTTAAATAAAGGTGTTACCATCTCGGTTTCCCGAGGCAGTAGATACAAAGGAAAGATAAACAGTACTTTAATTAAAATTAAAGTCATAACATGACCTTACAACTGTATCCGAAAGTCTCAACAAAAATAAATAAAGTACAACTCATGCTAAACCGACTAAGGTGATCTAGACTCTAGTCTGGTCCGGATCCAAGCTCTTTCTCTCATAGCTCCCCCTTAGTCTCAGCCACCTGTCAATCTGCTCCCCAATAAATTGGTTCATCACAGGTGATCACGAATACACAGAGTCAACCACGAGGTTGAGTAGGGAAAAAGAAATAAATATACCAACAATATAATAAACTCCGCACCGATCCAACGCCAAATAAACTCCGCACCGATCCAACACCGTATAAACTCCGCACCGATCCAACACCATATAAACTCCGCACCATATCACAGACCCTTTATCTCCGCACCAAACACAGACCCTTTATCTCCGCACCAAACACAGACCCTTTGTCTCCGCACCAATCACAGACCCTTTATCTCCGCACCAATCACAGACCCTTTATATTCACATCGTATTATATCACAGAAATATATAATACAATTAAACACAATATAATACCAATCATTCAATGAGATATATAAAGAGTTGACATAACAATAACAGATCACTCGTCATCATATATACAGTATTTTCCTACCTCAAATTGCGGAAGCACAGTCAATCACAAGCTTGTTAGAAGTATTCCTCGCGAAAACCGTCACCTAATATATGTTACGGAATGAATTAATAAACTTCCCGAATTCTTATAAGTCAACTTATACCTCCTAGAACAAAAATAGCAACCCACTTATAAGTGGAAAGTTTCCATTTTTGGAAACTTTCCCGAAATAGAATTTTTCTTAAAAAATATTACTTCCCGACTCGTAAACATAACCAAACGCCACCTTACACAATTAACATCATTAACATAGACAAAAGCTATTAATATCTACCAAACATCTATTAAAAAACATTATGAATATACTAATAACCACCATAAAAAATAATAATGATAATAATATGGATATAGATATTTATAATAATAGTAGTAATAATAATAATATTAATACTAATAATAATTAAGATAACTAATTGGAAGTAAAAGCAACAGCGTGAACAACATATACGGACAAGGTCAAATTCGCAAATCCCACCACCGACAGCCTTGACAAACGTTACCACTAGCACCAACCACCACCACTGGCTTCGCCTGCGACACCACCAGGCTCGACCCTGAGCCACGGTGGTTCCAGGGGAGTCAATGGTGGCCGTCGACGCCTCAACAGCTGCTAGCAGAGCCCACGACAACCCAGCGCCACCACCATTCACCTAAAACATGAATGAACCCCCCCTAACTAAACCTGCTGTAAAAACGTGATGAACCACCCTCAACCACCACGCTTACCACCACACGACTCTCCTGACTACCCCCTTTCTCAAAACTCAAACGACCAAAACAAGCATAAACAGAAAATCACTCGAATTCACACACAAACCCACACGCTGCAACTCTGTTTTGAAACGAAATAGAACGTACTGACACAGGCTGCTAAAACCCTCCATGACTGGCGGTCCTCGGTGGTCGGAGATGACTCCCTTAAGGTCAAAACGTGACTACTAACGTCATAGATCGAAACTACATACAAATCAGAACCCAAAAACATGATCACACGATTGAATTATGCGAAATAAAAGAGGAGGTAAAATTGCGAAACCGAAAACAGGGGTGAGTGTACCGTGTATCTTGTTCAAACGAACCACCGTCATCCTCCCTAGACCACCGTGAAACCCTTTTCCTTAACCCTTGATGTGGCGGCAGTGATGTGGGCGACGAGTTGGTGTGTCGATTAGGGTCGGGATAGGGTTTTTGGTTGAGTTTATATGGGACGGCTGAGTGCATGAGAGGTGTTTGTGTTATTGTTTTTCTGAATTTCGAGATGATGGGCTGAAAACTCTTGCACGCAAATCGAGGCCCATTACTTACTTAGACACGATTTTCTATTAACTTGTGAACTCGACTCTTTAACACAACATATAACTATAACCACTCATGAAATCATTAAGCTAACGCATGCACGCTCGAAATATACATATCGGTCCACCACTAAATTATTAAACATCGAAAAGTATAATTAATTATACCAATTAACTTATATAATTAGCATTAGTAAGTATAAATTAAATTAATTATCAGAATATATATATATAACATAGAATTACGACTCAATTAAAAAATAGAAATTACGTATAGACGAGAAATAAATATAAAATATGAAATATATCAATTTATCAAATTATAATAAATTATTAAATAAATACGAATGAAATGTCATTTTACCAAACAAAATACAGAGTATTACATTAGGATATCTCGTGAGTTTTTCAAAATCCGAGGGTAAATCGTAAAATTAGAATAAAGATGGAGTACATCATAGAAAAACTCTATTATTAATACGCCCAATCACCCAACTTCACAATTTCTCGTACCCTTAACAATTCTTTTGAATAAAGTTTCCTTTAAAGGCCATAAATGTCTTGTAATGTAAAACTATTAATTTGTGATTATTTTTTTATTTTTTATTATAAAAACTTGTAATAGTATTATGTAAAAGAGGTTGTATATTTTATAAGTTTATTATGTCGAAAATTTATATAAACAACAAAAAAATCTAAAAACTCTTGTACATAGTGTAAATTCACGTAGCTATTAAATCTACCAATATTATGTACACATCATTTTTTGCCGTCTTCCTTAGTGATATACTAAGTATATGTTTTCAGTACCATGTTTTGATCCGAGACATGGTCTCTTTTTCATTCGTCCGGTTGTCCATGTGACACATGCGTAAAGCGAGAAGGCCGTAGTTGAATCAGTCTATCACCACATGAGAATAAAGGAATATTTGAAGGTCTTTCACACCCGACTTATTGAACCAAATGGAGTATAATATACAATTATAACACTGAATACAAACGCTTAATTTAATAAGAGCAGATTTAATGATTGATATGAACGTCTTTGTTGTAGTAACTCTTTATTCCCTCTAAATGCACAATGCGTCGTACGTTGGTCTCGATCTGCCATTAGCATGTTCCGTGCGATGTATAACGACATAAGTACAAATGAAGATGGTAGTCGAAATTGTGAAGTTTAATTGAGATTTGTGAAATATTGAGCAAAATTAAAGATGTTTTTGGCTACGTTAGGCAAGGTCAATAATTTACATGGACTGGTAATTTTTTGTTGTTATTTTTCTGTTAACTTGAGCGTGATTTTAGGTAACAAATCTTGAAATTTGGGGGAATATTATTATTGAAAAATGGTTTATGTGCACATTTTGAAAAAGATAAATCGTAATATTTGTGCATAGCTTAAATTTAGGTAACTGCTTGATATAAGAAAAAAATTGTACGACTAAATATATATTCCCGATCACAATACAATATTCCCTCCTGATACCGTCGTTACAGTACCAAAAATAATAACCTCATACTACTAACGGAAGCTAGCGGTAAATAGGGTCGATCTCCACAGGGAGGTAATATCTATATGGAATTCTAGTTCGTAAGGTCACAATTTGGGGGTCTGAAATTGTTTAACTAAACTACGAAAATAAACGAGAAGGATAAAAAAAATAATTCAGAGAAGAGAGATATGCTAGGAATTCGGGTCACTGTGTCGTCAGCATTATCGGTATAAACTGGGTTGGTCAGATTATTGGTAGGAAGGGCTAGGTTATTACAGTCACGTCTCTAACCCGACTATACCTTCCGGTCTTAAGTCGCCCTAAGGTTATTTTTGCTTGACTTCCGCCCTCACAAAAACTAGTTATTATAATTAAGCAAGTCTTACCTTTCCAACCTTCGGGTCTAGGTCGGGGTTTAACTAAACGAATGGTCTCCTGCGTATACTCATTCAACCAAACACAATTATATTGCTTAACGATAATTCCTACCGCAAAACTACCCATCCCGGTTACAACATATCATGCATAAGACACAGTTTCACTCATCCCGGCATATAAACAATTTAGCTACTCATAACGTAATTATAACTGAATACGACTACGCTAATTATGCTAATATTTGACATGATATATGGATTCTGAAAACAGTGACGAAATAGAGATATTAAAGAGACGTAAAGAAATCGATACAAGAAAGCACAAGACGCGAAATCCGAAACAGTAAACGGAACAGGGGGAACGATTCTCTAGGCAGAAAAACGAGAATAAGAGCAGAGCACGGATACGTCAATGAACAGAACACAGCGACGAAGAGAAGGAGAAACAGAACCGAGACAAACGAAACAAAGGGTACGAAAATCGATGTTAAAAATGCGAGAATAAAGGGGAGAAGGAATTACATAAACAAAACAGTAAACAATAAGGAAAGAAGGACTAAGATTAAAAGGAGAAAAGATGATTACAATCGAGCAAAATCCGGCGTAAGAACGATATCAAAACCCGATTATAATCCTTGAGTTAAAAGAAGAAAGACTAAAATTATTGAGTAAGAAATATTGTGACGGCTGACAAGAAAGTTCTGAAAAAAGAAAGATAGATGACCTAAAAGAACTCACAAACGAGTTCTTATATAAGACACAAAAGAAAAACTAACAAAAGCTCTCGGGAAAATGAGCAGTCACGCGGCAAGGCTCTCGATCGAGAAGAAAAACCTCTCGATCGAGAAGAATAGCTATTAAAAGCTCTCGATCGAGAACAATGAGTATGAAAAGCTCTGGATCAAGAACAATAAATACCAAAGGTTCTTGATCGAGGATATTAGGAAAAATAACCTCTCGATCGAGGAGTTAAAGAACCCAAAGCTCTCGATCGAGCAAAAGAACCTCTCGATCGAGCAAAAGAACCTCTCGATCGAGCACTTCTCAGTGTGTATTTCCTGTACTGCGCACTGAACTTCAAATGGCTTCCGTTTCTTCGTTACTCGCTCAAATCAAGCGTTCTTGGTGGCGTTGGAAAGCTAAGAGGATAATATTTCATCTCCAATCAGAATCACTTGATTATATATTGTAGAACTCGAGATATGGCTCTCCAAAGTAGGCACTAGCAAATTGAAGTTCTTCCTTCGCTTGATAGACTTTGTTGCTTCTATGCGCATCTCAAAATGGTCTTTGACTTGGACGATTGGCGCTTCCCAAGGCTTGTAAGATTTATTCCAACTTCCATCTTCTAAAAGAGCATACTTGGAACAACTTGTGCTTGGTTTACATCACTTTCGCGCTGATTCCTACAAAATAGTAAGAAAAACACAAAGTAGCGTGTCCGGGGCATAAAGTGATATAAAACCACTAATTTACATAAAAATGTGCGCCAAATAGGGACTAAAAAGTCTATAACAAATGCACACATCAAATTTCCCCAAACCGAACCTTTGCTTGTCCTCAAGCAAACTAAATACAAACTACCGGACCTAATGGAATGGAGTAAAACTCAAAGCTTCTAATAGTCGATGCCAAACGCTTAAATGCACAAAATCAACCAATGCCAAGATTAGAAAAGAACGAACGAATTTATACGTACCATGGAAAACATGTTAGACTTTCGACCTTGCTAGACTCGTATAATTTCGGACTCTCCCGGAACCTCTCTTCTCTCAGCAAGCAAATGGTAATTTATATGTGAAGTAGAGAAGAAGATAGTATAGACTCTCGCCAAAACTACGACCAACAAATCACGCATGCTAAACTAGTATGAATAATGATTTCAAGCACCGTACACATGCACAACCACCGTCAATGTCCATTACACGCCGAACTATTGCAAATTTGGGAATGTGAGGCTAAGTGGGATAGAAAGGGGAAGACAAGTTTGGAAATGTGGGGGTTAAAGCCAAGCTAGAACCTACAAACCAAATAAACACGCATCCCGATCTTTCGACTAAACAATAAACACAATGCCTTTTTGACTAGGCAATCACATCACATCCCACATTATTATTCCAACCGACAACCGAATTATTTGATTTTTCAATTTCTTTTTTTTTCCTTTTCGATTTTGTTCTTTGTTTTTGATTTTTTTCTTTTTCGTTGTTCAGCAATTGCATCATTCTTCTCGATCGACCAAAACTGGCGGTCGATCGAGGACGTTTCTTTCCAAAATTCTCGATCGAGCATAAAGCTCTCGATCGAGCACATTGTATTCCCAAAACTTCTCGATCGAGCAAAATGCTCTCGATCGAGAACAATTCAGCAAACTTCCTCCAAACTTCTTTTGCACGCACTCCAATAACATCAGAATCCAGGCCAAAACTGATACAACATGGCAAATTCCCTTACTACTTCCTAGCTCGGCATAAATGCAATAGTCCTCCAACGTGTAATTCCGACCTCTAACCGATGCGTGTAGGCAATAAGAAATCAAAACTCATACACATGCAACACATGAAATGCAGGGAGTACTACTCACAATCCTAAGATAACTGGTCATGGATGTCACCAGTTTAAGGCTCTAAAGCTCGGAAAGTGTACTAGGTTGCGAAAACTACGAGTCAAGTCTAATTGTCCAACACAAATTCCACGATAAAATTCGAGACAACGCCCTAAGCTTCACTAAACAGAGATTGAAATGGCAGGGCATGGCATATAATTGACTAAAAGCGCTATATCATCATCGAGAAACTCCAATCCGACTCGACTAAGTGCAAAAATAAACGTGATTTGTTTTTTTTTTCTGATTTTTTTCAAATTTTTCAGATTTACGAAAAGCAGTAAATGTGAATGCAAACAAAATGCAGATGCAGATGCAAAAAGATGCATTACCCTCACCAAACCAAACCAGACAACGTCCTCGTTGTCCTCGCAGCACATAACAAGGGGGAATGGGATACACAGCCTAATGAATGTTACTAAGGGAAAACAAAACTAGAAAAAAAACTAAATGCAAAAAATGGAAAAAAGAAATAGGAACTCACAAAATGCGCGCTTCCCCAAACCAGAAGCGTTCAAAGGGTTAACTGATCAGCTCTTGGCTCTACGTCATCCGCCGTTTTTGTAAATTTTCGGGCAGAAAACTGGTTTCAGATAGAGGTTAAGGAGGATTAAACAAAACGCAAAAAGCCCAAAGAGGGAAAGAAAGAACAAAAGGAGAGAAAGAGCGAAAGCTACTCGATCGAATAACTGTATGCAATCAATCGAGTAACTACTTCCCTTTCTTCCTCGATCGAGGAAGCTAATTCACTCGATCGAGAAATCCGCATATGCCTTCGACTTCTTTTACTCGACCAAGAAGTTAAAATGGTCGATCGATTGTTTCGAGGTTGAAAACAATCGATCGAGCACCTCGGTTTTCTCGATCGAGCCCTTTTCATCTGGTACGCCTTTTGGTCGTCTTTCTTTTGCGTACGACCTCCCAAACCTGAAAAACCAACAAGATATGCATCCCAAAAAGTACCAAACCACAAAACCACAGTCTTTAGGATGTTCCGACTAACTAATTGTCCTCTACACTGATTACGATAGCTTAAAATTGTCTAAAAACGTGATAAAAGTAGTCTAAAAACGATGTCTATTACAAATTGCACGGGGTTTCAAACCCGACTAACAACTGAAAATGTTTAACAGCCCGTAACAGGGCTTTTGACTGAATGCAGTCACTTCAGCGGTCATCAGATTCACCACTAGCCTCCACAATGCGACAATAGCAAAGTAACAGTTCACAATAGCACCAGTCATGCCACTTTCAACCCTCCTTCACAACTTCCTCTTGGGCGAAAAGTAATCTTCAGAACCTCCTCCAGGATCAATTAACTTGTCTATACCTGTATAAGAGGAAACCCAACGATTTTCCTCCAATTTGCTCCCAAACTGGGGCGGAGGCGTTAACCACACAACAAAATACGATTTAACGGAAGGGGTAGAAGAATTACTATTGAAAATGACAAGAGAAAGAGCACTACCTTCTACGTTTACCTTTTTATCATCGTTCGGGATATGTGTAATTGACGAATTGCAGCTCTCTGCAGTTATTGTACTCGATCGACCCTGAATAACACTCGACCGAGTGCTTTTCGCAACAGCATCATTCGATTGAATAACAAAATTACTTGATCGAATCAGAATTATACTCGATCGAATGACCTCCTCGACTGCAGCACTCGGTCGAATACCTTGGATAATCGATCGAGCTAAAGAGTCACTCGATCGAATAACTTCCTTTCCCAGGATGATCGATCGACCATTGTCACCGGTTCGATCCAGTAACTCCTCGTCTCGCATGTTCTCTTCTTGTTCTACCGTTTCTTCCATGAAGTCAAAGAGAGGATCCTGCGTAAATTCAACATCGGTTAAATCCTCAAACATGGGATTCTCAAAGCGAGAGTCTCGCGAAAAATCCTGAACTTCATTTTCGATGTCAAAACGGTAAGGTTTCACATCGAACATATCATCATCATCATCATCATCTATATCGATCAATCGAGCAAGAGGCACATCTTGATCAATTTTCTCTTCTTTTCCTGATGCTAACTCGGAAATCTGAATCTTAAGTAGTTTAATCGACGCATCCGTCACTTGCTCCCTTTCCTGTATTTGAATTGCCAAGGTCTCGATTAAGGACCTTATCCCACTAATATATGTATTTCCTCTCGAAGATGAGGAACTAGCTTGTGGCGGCGGGTATGGAGTGTAGTAACCTTGTCTATACTGTCGGTAAGCATAGACTTGGTCACGCTCTGCAAAACAACAAGCTGCATCATGCCATGCGTCACCACATCTCTCATAAAACAACACCCGTTGTTCCACATAGTGGAACATGGTGGGCTCTCCTGAAGCACCGTCGAATAGACCTGTATGACCTATCAAAACACTACAGAAAAGGATAAGACGGTCTTAAGGAATTAAAAATTCCTTAAGACAAAGAACAAACTAAAAATGCAAATAGAAAAATTGCCTCCCCGGCATCGGCGCCGAAATTTGATACAAATAATAACCTAATACTACTAACGGAAGCTAGCGGTAAATATGGTCGATCTCCACAGGGAGGTAATGTCTATATGCAATTCTAGTTCGTAAGGTCACAATTTGGGAGTTTGAAATTGTTTAACTATACTACGAAAATAAACGAGAAGGATAAAAAAAATAATTCGGAGAAGAGAGATATGCTAGGAATTCGGGTCACTGTGTCGTCAGCAATATCGGTATAAACTGAGTTGGTAAGATTATTGGTACGAAGGGCTAGGTTATTACTGTCACGTCTCTAACCCGACTATACCTTCCGGTCTTAAGTCGCCCTAAGGTCATTTTTGCTTGACTTCCGCCCTCACAAAAACTAGTTATTATAATTAAGCAAGTCTTACCCTTCCAACCTTCCGGTCTAGGTCGGGGTTTAACTTAACGAATGGTCTCCTGCGTATACTCATTCAACCAAACACAATTATATTGCTTAACGATAATTCCTACCGCAAAACTACCCATCCCGGTTACAACCTATCATGCATAAGACACAGTTTCCCTCATCCCGGCATATAAACAATTTAGCTACTCATAACGTAATTATAACTGAATACGACTACGCTAATTATGCTAATATTTGACATGATATATGGATTGTGAAAACAGTGACGAAATAGAGATATAAAAGAGACGTAAAGAAATCGATACAAGTGAGCACAAGACGCGAAATCCGAAACAGTAAACGGAACAGGGGGGAACGGTTCTCTTGGCAGAAAAACGAGAATAAGAGCAGAGCACGGATATGTCAATGAATATAACACAGTGACGAAGAGAAGGAGAAACAGAACCGAGACAAACGAAACAAAGGGTACGAAAATCGATGCTAAAAATGCGAGAATAAAGGGGAGAAGGAATTACATAAACAAAACAGTAAACAATAAGGAAAGAAGGACTAAGATTAAAAGGAGAAAAGATGATTACAATCGAGCAAAATCCGGCGTAAGAACGATATCAAAACCCGATTATAATCCTTGAGTTAAAAGAACAAAGACTAAAATTATTGAGTAAGAAATATTGTGACGGCTGACAAGAAGAGTTCTGAAAAAAGAAAGATAGATGACCTAAAAGAACTCACAAACGAGTTCTTATATAAGACGCAAAAGAAAAACTGACAAAAGCTCTCGGGAAAATGAGCAGTCACGCGGCAAGGCTCTCGATCGAGAAGAAAAACCTCTCGATCGAGAAGAATAGCTATCAAAAGCTCTCGATCGAGAACAATGAGTATGAAAAGCTCTCGATCGAGAACAATAAATACCAAAGGTTCTCGATCGAGGAGATTAGGAACAAAAACCTCTCGATCGAGGATTTAAAGAACCAAAAGCTCTCGATCGAGCAAAAGAACCTCTCGATCGAGCACTTCTCAGCGTGTATTTCCTGTACTGCGCACTGAACTTCAAATGGCTGTCATTTCTTCGTTACTCGCTCAAATCAAGCGTTCTTGGTGGCGTTGGAAAGCTAAGAGGATACGCTTTCCTCTTCAATTAGAATCACTTGATTTTCTATTGTAGAACTCGAGATATGGATCTCCAAAGTAGGCACTAGCAAATTGAAGTTCTTCCTTCGCTTGATAGACTTTGTTGCTTCTATGCGCATCTCAAAATGGCCTTTGACTTGGAGGATTGGCGCTTCCCATGGCTTGTAAGACTTATTCCAACTTCCATCTTCTAAAAGAGCATACTTGGAACAACTTTGGCTCGGTTTACATCACTTTCGCGCTCATATATTCCTACAAAATAGTAAGAAAAACACAAAGTAGCGTGTCCGGGGCATAAAGCGATATAAAACCACTACTTTACATAGAAATGTGTGCCAAATAGGGACTAAAAAGTCTATAACAAATGCACACCTCACCTCCCACTAACAACGGGAACTGCCGCTACACACAATACTTTATGTATTGTTTTTTTTTATTTTGGAAATTATAATTAGTAAATTCAATGGTTCTCATACCGCCACATGGGATGGTGGTTCAAAATTAAGATGTCATGTCAGGTTTTTGGCAACTGTTTTAGAGAAATATATGATTACGAAATTTTGCAGGTAGATTCTATACTTAATATAAATATGAGTCTATTTTCAACTTTTTCAAAGAAGGACATTTTAAGGTAGAGAAATAAATCGTTCAAGATGACGGACAGATTTGACAAGGTGCTGAAATTTTATGAAATAGAAATATATAAACAAAACTCTATGAAATTGAGAGACTATCAAACTAACCATTCTCAATTATCATATCCTCATCTAAAAACACAATCCTTCATGAATTTCCACAACAAATTCAATAATGAACAATAAACAACCGTTTCACTACCAAAATCAGACTTTGGTCTAACAAAAGCATCACTAGCACATCAAACAAAACATTCATCCAAGTCGTACTTTAACATGTTAAACAACAAGAAATCACATAAAGACTAAACTTTTGACATTAAGTCGAGTAACCTCTCAAAGTTACCTTATAGCTCTTTAATGAACACCGAATCGCCTCAAAGCTACTCTGGGTTGCCCAAACTTGCATCCAAACACATGATCCGCAAACTTGCTCGGAAACTGAACTATAAAGGAGGTCGTCCAAAAAACATATCAAGAAAATACAGAGACTTTATTACATAGAAAGATGGAGGGCGGGGAGAGGAACAGATTGACGCGAGAATCGTCAAAAACGAATAAGAAACGAAGATTTTATGATCGTCTTAAGGTTGAAAGTAAAGATGCCTAAAAATGTGTTTGTGTTTTTGGTGTGCTAAAGCTAAAAATTAGAGTGAGGAAGGAGGCTATTACCTTAAGGAAAGTCACATGCCTACTAAGGTAGGCCTTGAACAGCAAGAAATTAGTTTGCTCACTTGCCATGTGGCTAAATGATTAAGCATTGTGGAAGAAGTAGCAACGCGTGAGTATCTTGTCTGCGAATTTTCTGCGACAACCTTTCATATTTTGAGTATAATTTATTCCATACAACTCTGATTAAGGTGTTTCCGGTGGAGGTGGAAAGCTAAGAAAAAGAACTATGAATTTTATTTTATAAGTAAGAGCTAAATATGCCTTTTAATTATCTTAAAATTAGTATCAAAGACAAAGTAGTTGTTCGCAAGTTTAACGAGTATAAGTTTAAGACGAGCATTTGCATATCATTGTCAAAAACGATAAATTTTAGATGAAATTTTATTTATTATGAATCATTATTATTACTAAAATAAAAATTTATTATATAGGAAGATTTGGAGATTACGGAGTGTTATATCTGCATCCTTCATATATATATATATATATATATATATATATATATATATATATATATATATATATATATATATATATATATAGAATTTGAATCACGTGAGGCCGCCCTCTTAGCGTGAGGCTGCCGGACCCATCCTAAACCGTCAGATCTAAATATCATGGACGCACCAGATTGTGCCACGTGTCCATATAATATCAAACAAAAAAAAGAAACTAACACTCCTCATTCATTCCCGCGTCGTCTTTTCAAATTCATTCAAAAACAAGAACCAGTTGCTCTCTCTCTCTCTCTCTCTCTCTCTCTCTCTCTCTCTCTCTCTCTCTCTCGCGCGCGCGCGTCGTCTCATCTTCTTCCCGGAATCATCATCAACCGCCATTATCATCGTCCGTCATCTTTCTTCGTATGTTCTTAATTAGCTTTTTATTTTGCGTTGTTATTCTGTTACATTTTTGTCAGCAAGTTCTTTAATTAGTTTAATTACTTATTTTTGCTCTTTATTTTGTTTTTTTTGCTATTTTCCTGCTCGATTATCATTAGTTGAATGTTTATTGTTATTTTTCATTGTTAGTGATATCTAGGGTTTTGGTGAAAATATCTAGGTTTTGAGACTGTTTTTGATTATTTAGTACGTTATAATGTGATTTCGTTGTCGTTCTTTGGATGCGTGGTTCATTTTCGAAGTTTTGAGGCGAAATAAGCAAGCATTGTCGTTCTTCGAAGTTTTTAACATTGAAGCTCTTAATTCACAGAATAATGTATTAGTTTCACAATATAAGCTCTTAGATTCACATAATAAGGGCTGAGATTCACAAAATAAGGAAAAGAAACTTATTATTTTCTATTATTTTCAGTTTAAGTTTCTTTTGCTTATTCTGTGATCCTCAGTCCTTATTCTGTGAAACTAGAAGCTTAGGTTGTGAAACAAAGCCCTTATTATGTGAATCTAAGAGTTTGGGTTTCACAATGTATGCTTCTTTTGTTTCACAGTTTAAGTTTCTTTTGCTTATTCTGTGATTCTCAGCCCTTATTCTGTGAAACTAGAAGCTTAGGTTGTGAAACTAAGCCCTTATTATGTGAAATCTAAGAGTCTGGGTTTCACAATGTATGCTTTTTGATTCTATTTGTAATGCTTGTAGGTTACTTTCTGGTTTTAACCTTCATTACCTCTGGTCAATTATGGAAACCTGGTGCAAGGGGTGGGTAGTGAATCTTCATGCAGAAGATAAAGCATATTTTGTCCGGAATTATATTAGAGAAAAAAAAGAGGCTATGAAATTCTCATTTGCTCCCTTACGGACTGTTGAGCTCACTAACAATCGTATCAACCCCAACTGGCTGTTTTCAATAATCAAGATGTAATGAATAGCATCTTCAAACGACTTAAGTGTAACCAAGATAAGGCAAACATGGCGTTGGTCTGTCGGAACTGGTCTCAGCTTTTCCTCATACACCCTAGTGCACCTCTCATTCAAGTTGTGTATGGGATTTCTCTGCGTATTATGATGTCAATGGTGTGAGAATCATTCGTAGGGGTTCTAGAATAATTTATAAAAGATGCAAGTGCTTTATGACTAATGATACGGGATCTAAATTACTCCTACATTATTACCAATGTGAAAATGATTTGCAAAGAGAACACCTTAGAGATCTCACTGATGCTGAAATCGCACAAGCGAATGAGTTGATTGACAAATTTCATGTGTCATCTCCAGAACTTGACATAGCAGTTGCTACTTCAACAGACTTACTGACTCGGGCATCTTTATCGTATTTAGATTTACCTTTTTTGCTCGATATGTAGCACAGCTGCTCAACTTTGTACCACTTTTTGCCATGATAGTGGCTGGCCTAAATGTGTTCGGTTTTAGTCTTTTGTAGTGCTCTTCTGTAATTACATCTATCAAGCCAGCCTTTTGTGTAATTATCTAGCTATCTATAAGTCGGAATTTTCACTCTTCAGAAATAGTGTTTTGTCCACTGATCCTCTCTTGAACCCGCTTTCCAATAGAAACTTTGATAGTCTGTCGTACCATGCTCAAGGGGCCTGTTTCAACCCGTAGAGAGCTTTGTCCAATCTGTACACATGATCCTTGAATTTGCTGTCAGGAAATCCAGGAGGTTGTTCGACATAGACTTCCTCCTGAAGATATCCATTAAGGAATGCAGTTTTGACATCCATCTGAAATAGTTTCATTCCTTTATGTGCAGCAAATGCTATAAGCAAGCGAATTGCTTCAAGGCGAGCAACTGGAGCGAAGGTTTCGTCATAATCGATCTCTTCCTGCTGATTGTATCCTTGAACAACTAGTCTTGCTTTGTTACGTACGATGACTCCAGAGTCATCTAATTTATTTCTGAATACCCATCTCGTTCCAATTACTGATCTATCTTTTGGACGAGGAACGAGATGCCATACTTTATTTCTTTCGAACTGTTGAAGTTCTTCTTGCATGGCGACTATCCAGCCAGGTTCTGCAAGGGCCTCTTTTATATTGGTAGGTTCAATTGTGGAGAGAAAGTTGTAGAAGGAGCAGAAGTTGCTTAGGCTTCTTCGAGTTTGGACTCCTTCTGTAAGGCTTCCTATGATATTATCCAGAGGGTGAGAGCCTTTATATCTCCAGTTTCTTGATTGATTGTTTTCATTGCTACTACTCGTCTCGGGATTTTGACTTGTTCCCCCTGAATCCAAACCAGGGTTTATAGGAGAGTCAGGTATAACTATGACCTCTTCCCTTTGGTTTTGATTCAAAGTTGTAGCTTCATTAACTACAACTCTGGGTTCCAAGTCATTAGTTTGAGAGTTATCTACAGTATCATCAACTGTAGCTTCATCTCTCGCACTGTTTCCTCCCAAGTTATGTTCATCGTTGATTCCTTGAATTTCGCCTTCATCATTATTTTCTATTTCTAGAGGATCTTCCCTTGACAACCGAAAGTCTGGTTCGTCTAGGTTTTCCTCTTCCTCCTGTAAAGGCTTGTCGAAGGCATTATTCTCATCAAAGATAACATGTATACTCTCTTCTATGCATAAGGTACATTTATTAAAAACTTTATAGGCTTTACTATGATCAGAATATCCTATGAAAATTGCCTCATCACTTCTATGGTCAAATTTGCTTAAACGATTTTTACCATTGTTATGGACGAAGCATTTACTCCCAAAACATCTTAGATGTGATAAATTAGGTTTACGACCACGTAAAATTTCATAAGGTGTCTTTTTGAGAATAGGTCTAATCATAGCACGATTATGAATATAGCAAGCTGTACTAATAGCCTCAGCCCAAAAGTTTCTAGGTAGGCCACTACAAAGAAGCATTGTTCTAGCCATGTCTTCTAGGGTTCTGTTCATGTGTTCTACTACTCCGTTTTGTTGTGGTGTTCTAGGTGCAGAGAAGTTATGTCCAACACCGTTGGTTTTACAGAACTCAATAAAAGCATGGTTGTCAAATTCAGTTCCATGGTCAGTTTGAATAGTTACTAGATTAGATTTTAATTTGTTTTGGACAAGTTTCATGAGACTAACAAATTCATCAAATGTTTCATCTTTAGAGTGAAGAAAAATTGGCCAAAAAAATCTAGAATAATCATCA
Source organism: Silene conica (assembly GCA_029255685.2). NCBI lineage: Eukaryota > Viridiplantae > Streptophyta > Magnoliopsida > Caryophyllales > Caryophyllaceae > Silene > Silene conica. The sequence continues at coordinate 20,304,617 of CM055319.2, forward strand.
ACTAGAACGAAAACATACCTGGAACCGCCCCTGCTTCTTACCTTCATAGGGCCACAGAGATCCATATGTACCAGTTCAAGAGCTTGGTTAGTACTTACTATTCTTTTTGGTTTGAAGGATGATCTGACGTGTTTACATCTTGCATATGTATGGCACATCTTTTCTTGATCAAATTTGATCTTGGGAAGACCTTCGACCAAGTCCCATCTCTTCAATTTGTTAAGAATAGGAGAACTAATATGACCAAATCTCTTATGCCAGAGACATGGATCATCTAACGTAACTTTCATACATGAGAGAGAGTCATTAGGCACAACGTTTAAATCAATCATATAAACATTTTTCTTTTTATGACCTTCAAGAATTACTTTACTTGTACCTTCCATAATTATACGACAAACATCGGCATGAAAGACAACTTTGTTTCCTTTGTCGCATAACTGGGATATACTAATTAAGTTGTGTTTAAGGCCACTTACCAGATATACATCGCTAATAGTATGAGATGATGAGATGCCTATCTTACCGACACCTATTACTTTTCCCTTTTTGTTGTCTCCGTAGGTGACCATTCCTCCGTCAAATGGTTTCAAGGTTGTGAATAGGTTAGCATCGCCTGTCATGTGTCGGGAACATCCACTGTCGAGGTACCATAAGCTATTCTCTTTAGCGATTATCTGCACAATACAATTTAGAGACAGGTTTTAGGTACCCAAGCATACTTTGGTCCTTTAGAGTTAGTGACAATAAAAACATCTTCCTTTTTAACCCAGACTTGTCTCACTAAGAGTCTCTTGGATCTGTGGTAGTTAGGTTTTGTCGATCTAGTGTAAGTCTTTGGGTTTTTTTTCTTATAGGTTGTAGGTTTAGGAATTTGGGTGGTTCTATTTTTCTTTTCTGCGTAATCGAAAGACATGTCATAGAACCATCTATGGTCATTATTCCTTTCCTCAACTTTTTCATTACTTTCCTCACTGTCGATGATAGAGATAGAATCATTTGGTATACCTAGAGATTTTACAAATTTGACTCCAGTTTTGAAGTCGAGTGCATGTTTTACACAATTTTCTCATAGGTGTCCAGTATGACCACAATAAGTACAAATTAAATATTCAGGCAAGTCTACATACTTTATTTTTCTAAAGTCACGGTCAGTAGGTTTTTGTTGACATTTAGAGTGGTCCCTCCTGCCATAGCACTCATGGCCTAGACCCATCTTCATGTTATTGTCGAATTGTTCAGTTAGGAAATTTAGTACGTTAGTACTTCCTTCCCATTTTTCGTGAACCTTTCGAGCATAAAGAAGAAGGTCTTTTAAAGAATCTATTTCTTTTATGCAGGAGGTGTGGTCAAAATTGTTAGAGTCTTTCAAGTCTTGAATATCCTTATTAAAATTGAGCACGATTTGAGCATGTTCCTTTTTAATTTTGGTTAAGTTAAATTCTAGATCCATGATTTTTTGCTCGAGAATTTTAACTTCTTCTTGATGAGTTTCATCTATAACGACTGGTGTAGGTTTGCTCTTTAGAAGTTCGTTGGCCCTTTTTAAATCTGAGGTTATAACTTCATTGGCTATAATCTTAGATTCAAGCTCTTTAATGTTGACTTCTAATTTTGAGATTACAGCTTCATTAACTGTAACTTTAGACTCAAGAATTTTCTTCTCAGACATTACTGTTTCCAATTTAACATTTGCGTCAATGTTAACTTTGGATTTCAGTTTCTTGGCTTTGGCCTTTAGAAGTTGATTTTCCTCTGCAATGTCAAGGATCTGTTCCTTTAACTCGTCCAATTCAAGACTTTGTTCGTGACATTGGTCCAAGGTTTGTTCAAATTATTTAATTAATGCAGACTTAGATAACTTTTTAACTTGACTCTTAAGCTGTAAAAAATTTACCTCTTGGTCTTCATCATCTGAGTCAGATTCTCCGTAGAGGCAAAATTGTGATGAGTTATGATCGTCGGAGATTAGATCCAAGCTGATATTGCTTAGGCACAGGTTAACGACTTCTTCTTCCTCTGAGTCTTCGTCATCTTCGGAATCTAATTCTCCCCAGCAAGATGCGAGCATAACCTTTTTGAATTCAGTCTTGGTTTTATCTCTTTTAGATTTGTGTTTATTTTGTCGCAGCTTGGACAGTCCTTGATCATATGGCTTTGATTACCACATTTGAAGCATCCTCGTTTGAAGAAGGTTTGTTTAGAATCACTCTTCTTCTTATCATAGGTCTTGTTATTTGCTTTAGTAAATCTTCCTTTGGAGACTGCCTTTTTGAAGCGTCTTGCGAATAGAACTGTTTCATCTTCCAGTTCAGGTTCGCAATCTTCGCTTGTAGATGCTTGTAAGGCAACGTTTTTGCCCTTGGGATGATCATCATCATCTTTATTTAACATGATCTCATGAGCCATTAGAGATCCAATAAGTTCTTGGTAAGTCAAGGTCGTGAGATCACGAGCTTCTTCAATTGCAGTGACTTTTGGTTGCCACTTTTTGGTAAGGCTTCTAAGAACTTTTCTGACTATGTCCTCAGAATCATACTTCCTACCAAGGTTCCTGATGCCCGTCGTTGAGGGTATCAAAGATAAATTTGCAGTGACCCTCCCTCTTGGTTTGTTAGAAGTTGCTTTCTTCTTTCCCTAAGAGTCCTCTCAATTTCGAGATCAAGTGGTAGGAGTTCTCCTTGAACTGACCTGCGCATAAGAGGAAACTACAAGAAAAAGGTGAGAAGGTTTAAGGAACAAAAAGTTCCTTAAACAAAGAGAAACAAAAACAAAAAACAATAAACACTGGCGTCACCTCCCTGGCAACGGCGCCAAAATTTGATGCCCGTCGTTGAGGGTACCAAAGATAAATTTATAATTCCTAACCTTAACAATAGATAGTGAAAGTCAGGGTCGAACCACAAGGAGGTGGGGAATGTTTATTGTTTGATGTTGATGTTTAAAGTAACAAATTAGGGGTTTGATTATTGATTTCTAAGTCTAAAGCAAAGATTAAAATAAAACAAGAAATAAAGATGAGAATAAAATATAATTAAAGGGATGCTAGGATGTTTGGGTAATAAATAGCTAAGGTAAAGTAAATCCTAAGGTCAACATGTATTGCAGTCACGTAAGGGGGGTGTAACATATCTTTTTAGGTCTATGCTACCTAATAGCTCCTTTCGGCCTATGCTATTAGTTCCTAGGTCTCACAATTATTGGGTGTCAACAATAAGGGTGATTCCTAAATTCCAGGTTACATACCTTTCAGCCTTGAGTAACCTATCCGTCTTAAGGTGTAAACCAATGCCCTTCCCGTATCTTTCAATCTTGGGTAGGTCATTACTAACATCCTACAAGTCTCCTATTGGTCTCATTGCAGGATATTATAATTAACAAGAAAAGACGAAATAAGAAAACATACGCGAGTGGTCGACCGACCGGCTACTCCAGTCGGCCGACCACGCCCTCGGTCGACCGACCGACTATTCCAGTCGGCCGACCGTGGTCCTGCTACAAGTCGGTTTTTCGGATTTTACTTACCTCTGCATATTATCCCCCACATCCTAACATATGAAAATTAGCTACTCATGACTGTTAAGACGATTGTAAAATTGGGAATAAACATGGAGAACATAGTAATTAATCTAAGTACGCAAGATTCAATAAAGCTTGGGATTCTAACTTAACAATTGTAATAAAAACAAGAACTATAATAAAAACTAGATTAAAAGAGTAATTACCCCAATTGGAATTAAGGCAGAAAGAAACTAACTTTATTGAATGCTTGAGAATTCTTGAATAATGATAAAAGATGAACTATATGGTAGAAGATCAGATCTAAAGATAGTCGAAGATGATACCTAACCCTAATCACAAGATTGGCTTATATAGAAAGAAACTAAGAGTTTCCTAAAGACTCTAATTCTAATTTATTTCCGAAAAGAAATCGCATGGGCTTCGTTCTGGTCGGCCGACCCGTTTGGCTGGTCGGTCGACCGCTTCTTGCTGGACCTCTTTTATTTCCGGCCTTTCTTGGAAATTGGGCTTTATGAAAATCAGGCCTGGTCGGCCGACCCGTTTAACTGGTCGGTCGACCGCTTCTGTACGGAAGTCTTCGGATTTTTTTCTGTTTTGACTCTTGGTACTTGATTTTGACTCCAGTTGACTTTCCATTTATTCCTTAATTAAGCAAAAGACTTGAGGATACGAATTTGGTGCCAAATCGTCTCTTTTCCGCATAAATCTGCAAAAGTGCATAAAAACACGAAAGTACACAATTTGTGGGAAATAAAGGCTAAAACATAGTAAATGAGCGACCAAATACGTGTAAAAATAGATGTAAAACATCATAAAATAGACCCGTATCAAATTCCCCAAACCAAACCCTTGCTTGCCCTCAAGCAAGAAATAGACTCGATCTTAACTAATGGAACGATTTCAATCTCAGAGCGAAATTTACATGTTAGCCTAAACCAATTGTCAAGTACAAAATGAGAAAGTATTTAAATCATGCAAACGAGTTATGGTGTCGTCAGATTTGCAAATAAAGAAACTATAGAGACTTATACCATGGACTCTCGCGATACGCTCGAGACACTCATGAAGCAAAGGGTGAGTATATGTAAAAGATAGAAAGAAGTAATTTTGTAGAGACACTCACCTAACTGCGACCCATGAAAACATGCCTGCAATCTAACATGAACAAGAATTCTACAACTTTGTATAACAATCTCATTTAAGTGACCTAGATACATGCAAATGAGGTACGAAAGATATGTGAGGTAAAAGGTAAAAGTGGTTAAGATGTTTTTGGATATGTGGGGTTAGTAGCCAAGCTAGTAAAACCGGTTCCAACAACATAATTCACAACTTTTGATATTAAGAAAGTGCTCGTTTGTAGCACAACTCTCACATTTGAATATAAGAAAGGACTCCCAAATATTTTTTGAATGAAATACGGGAGTGATAACATATAAAAGAAAGGGATTTTTGGAACGAAATTTTTTTTTGATGATGTCAGTTGGTCGGCCGACCTGTATATGTGGTCGGTCGACTGACTTTCGTATTTTCCGGATTCTTTTCGTTTTTCTTTTCTTTCTTTCTTTGAATTTTCTGTTCTTTTTCTTTTCTTGCTTTCTTTCTTTCTTATCTCTTTTTGCTCATAATAGCATACAAACCAAGATGCCTCAAAAAATAATCCAATGACCACAAATACTAGCTTGGAAGGGTAGGCTAAGTATGGGATGTAGTTTTGGGGAATAAAAAGGCAAATTTGGCTTTGTGAAGTTTATGGGTAAATATGAGAAAAGGGATCCCAAATGCACGTATCAAGACTCATAAAACGAGATAGTAAAACAAGTATATAGCAATTCAAGTTCATGTTTATGCATATTGATGTAACATGTTCCAAGGGGAGTACTACTCACATCCTAGACAACTGGTTTAAGAATGAAACCAGGAAATAAGCTCTAAACCTTAGAATGTATAGTAGGTTATTAAGGTATAAGTCAAGTCTCAAGATATACAAATTGACAAAAACTCGTAGATATGCAAAAGACTTTCATACTAAAACAAGTTGACAAGGCAAGATAAAGGCATAAACATGTAAGATAGCTAAATCATCCTTGAAATACTTTCGTTCCGACTCGACCTATATGCAAAAATAAACGTGCATTTTTTGGATTTTTTTGAATTTTTTTAATTTTTTTTTGAATTTTTGTATATATAAGGAAAATAAAGAAAAGGACGATGCAAGACAGAAATGCAATAAACGTGTGACAAAATGCAATGCATGTAAAACCATTCCCCAAACCAACCCGCACAATGTCCCCATTGTGCATCAGCCTAAGTAAAGGTTTCAGAAAAATAAAAGACAAATGCAAGTAAAATAAAATAAAGGAAAAACTGGAAAGAACTCACTGGGTTAAAAGATGCATAAGAAAAACCTCCCCAAACCAGCGTAAGCTGGGAGGTTTTGGTGGCCAGCAGTGCCACTCAAGTATCCAAGTTGATTTCACGAGTTCTAAGGAAGAGAAACGAAAGACTGCAGCGGACAGTAGGTCGACCGACCGGTGTTTCTGGTCGATCGACCTCCTGTGAACAGCGGAAAAATCTGCGATACAGCGCCTCTGGTCGACCGACTGATGATTCTGGTCGGTCGACCAGCGGAGTTCTGGAGGTCTTCGTTTTTTCTCGTAAATCCTGAAAAAAACAAAAAAAAAAAGCGCGCCCAACAATGCGCGAGATGCCAAAACGATTCTTAAAGTCTTAACTACTAGCAAACAAAACTAAAAAGTCTCACACAACATAAAGTAAATTGTCTTAAAATTGCAACTTAAAAACAACTATCCGCTGAAGATGCGGAAAATATCCGACCACGGCTTCTGACGGCATGCCGTAGTCTCCACGGTTTTTGCTTTAGTGGCAAAACACATCTTCTTTCCTCCGTCGCAAAGCATATGCGACGGCCTCTCCTCTTGAGCCTGCCTCTTCTTCTTTTTCTCCTCTCGATCCACGACGTCTGGATCCTCGTCTTCTTCATAGCTTAGGCATCCCATTCCTCCTCTCTGGATGATGACTTCCTTCTCCTTGGGTTTCCCCAAACCAGTTCCTGCAATAGTCATAATAGAAGTGTCCTCCCTATTGCTCCCAATCTGGGGCGGAGGTGTAAAAACAGATACAGGAACAAGTAGTAAAGGTGGAGAAGTAGTGATGACCTCATACTTCTTCTCAGAAGTGATAGCATTACATGTGATGGGGGTCATAGCATCCTTCTTCCTATAAGATAGGCCATAGATAATAGAATGTTTGCCTACCTTGAAAGTTAGAGTTCCAGTGCCTACATCTATAATGGCACCTGCAGTGTGAAGAAAGGGTCTTCCTAGAATTATAGGTATATGGGCATCCTCTGGGATGTCCAAAACAACAAAGTCGACTGGGAAGAAAAACATATCTATACGCACAGGGATGTTTTCTAACACCCCTACAGGTTCCATAGATGTGCGATCTGCCATCTGGACGGTCATACTGGTCACTGCAAATTCGGTCATTCCCAGTTTTAAGGCAACGCTTAGGGGCATGACACTTATACTAGCACCTAAATCGCATAGAGCCTTCTTAACTGGGAAGGTTCCTATATTACAGGGGACAGAAAAACTACCAGGGTCCTCTAGTTTATGAGGGGCAACGACATGAGTTAAAAAACTGGATGACTCTTCAGTGAGAGCCACAGACTCAACCTTTTCTAGAGACCTCTTTCTTGACAAAAGTTGTCTCATGAATTTAAGATAAGAAGGAACTTGTTGAACTAATTCTAAGAATGGAACTTGAACATTTAATGAACGAATCACATCCTTAAATTTGTCAAAAGATACCTGATCCTTTGAAGGCACGAGTCTCTCTGGGAAAAGAGCAGCTGAGGATTCCGTATTTGCAGCCCTTTTTAAAAACCTGGGGGTCTTATCACCCCGGAAAAGAAAATCCCGCAAGTTGTTCGGCAATTCTGGACGAAAGGGAACTTCAGGTTCTGCTTCAGTGGTCGGTCGACCAGTATCTTCGGTCGGTCGACCAGTTTCCTGTTCAGGCGAAAATTTCGGATCCTGCTCTGCGGTCGGTCGACCAGATTCTTCGGTCGGTCGACCGCCTTCACTGCTACTCGCCTTTTTTTCTTTCTCAGCCCCCACTTTGGCTCCACTTCGCAGGGTTACGACGTTAAGAGTCTCCTTCTTCTGGTCCGGTTTGGTTGGAAGTTGACCCGGAGCCCTAGTATCATTTTTGCTTGCGATCTGAGCAATCTGGGACTCTAACATCTTCATCCCTGCCTCTCTAGCCTGCGACTCCTTCTGAACCAACCCAATAAGATTTTGGATAAGAGCGTCCGTGTTGGGTGGCGGATTAGAAGGTGGTTGAGGGTTGAAAGGTGGTCTTTGGAAATTTTGTTTATGTGGGGGTACATAGGTGGAATTTTGCTGAGGTTGCATGTGCTGTGGGTTTTGAACATTCTGGCTTGTCCACCTTAAGTTGGGATGGACATTATTATTATTTGGATCATAGAAATTGTTCCCACGATAATGCTGAAAAGCTGCACATGTTTCATTAGATGAAGTACAGAACTTTGACACATGCCCTTCTCCACCGCACCTCTCACAAGCAAAGGGTCCGTCTTGAACGGCGTTCACCTGGTAGATTCCTCCCTTGCTTCCACTCCCAAGATCGAGCTTTCCTGCAGCCTCAAATTTTTCTAACTTAGCTGTCAAGGCCTCAATTGCTGACAGGTTGTACTCATTTTTCCTCTGATTTCCTCTGGTAGTACCATGCTCAGCGCGGTGCACAGCAACATCTTCTATTAACTTGAGACCCTTAGTCTCTCCTGAATTATCTTGGAATCTCCCATTAGCTGCCGCATCTAGATAGGCCCTGTTGTCATCGTAGAGGCCATTGTAGAACTGGTTGCAAAGAAACCATTGTTCGAATCCGTGATGTGGTATGGATCGAACAAGTCTCTTGAACCTGTCCCACGCCTCGCTAAAGTCTTCATTGGGACCTTGCTTGAAATTGGTGATCTGCGCTCTTAAAGCATTTGTCTTTGATGCAGAGTAATATTTCCTGTAGAATGCTAAGGCTAAGGTGTTCCAATCTGTAACTCCCGCAGCAGTGCGGTCAAGGTCTCTGTACCACTCTCTCGCAGAGTCCCTAAGGGAGAAGATAAACATGGTCTGTTTAATCTGGTCCTGCGTCATTCCTTCTGGGGGTGCTATAGAGCATATGTAATCTGTGAAGATTTCAATATGCTTAGCAGCATCCTCATTGGCCGAGCCTCCAGATTGGTTTCTTTCAACCATAGTAATATAGGCAGGCTTGGCCTCGAATGGCTTCCCAGTACCTGCAGGTAAAGTGAACCCTTTGTATAGGTCCTTTGCCTGAGGCATGGAGTGACTGGCAATAGTAGCTTCTTCTGCCATATTATCTTCTTCTTTAGGAAAAACTGGAAAGTAGGTAAAAGGTGGTGTTTTTGGTGAAAGCGGATTGATGGGTGAATTCGGTTGCGAAGGTGGTGTTTTTGGTGAAGATGGTGGTAACTCGAAAAGGTCTTCTTGAAATAAAGAGGATGGTGACCCTCCCTCTTGGTTTGTTAGAAGTTGCTTTCTTCTTTCCCTAAGAGTCCTCTCAATTTCGAGATCAAGTGGTAGGAGTTCTCCTTGAACTGACCTGCGCATAAGAGGAAACTACAAGAAAAAGGTGAGAAGGTTTAAGGAACAAAAAGTTCCTTAAACAAAGAGAAACAAAAACAAAAAACAATAAACACTGGCGTCACCTCCTCGGCAACGGCGCCAAAATTTGATGCCCGTCATTGAGGGTACCAAAGATAAATTTATAATTCCTAACCTTAACAATAGATAGTGAAAGTCAGGGTCGAACCACAAGGAGGTGGGGAATGTTTATTGTTTGATGTTGATGTTTAAAGTAACAAATTAGGGGTTTGATTATTGATTTCTAAGTCTAAAGCAAAGATTAAAATAAAACAAGAAATAAAGATGAGAATAAAATATAATTAAAGGGATGCTAGGATGCTTGGGTAATAAATAGCTAAGGTAAAGTAAATCCTAAGGTCAACATTTATTGCAGTCGCGTAAGGGGGGTGTAAAATATCTTTTTAGGTCTATGCTACCTAATAGCTCCTTTCGGCCTATGCTATTAGTTCCTAGGTCTCACAATTATTGGGTGTCAACAATAAGGGTGATTCCTAAATTCCAGATTACATACCTTTCAGCCTTGAGTAACCTATCCGTCTTAAGGTGTAAACCAATGCCCTTCCCGTATCTTTCAATCTTGGGTAGGTCATTACTAACATCCTACAAGTCTCCTATTGGTCTCATTGCAGGATATTATAATTAACAAGAAAAGACGAAATAAGAAAACATACGCGAGTGGTCGACCGACCGGCTACTCCAGTCGGCCGACCACGCCCTCGGTCGACCGACCGACTATTCCAGTCGGCCGACCGTGGTCCTGCTACAAGTCGGTTTTTCGGATTTTACTTACCTCTGCATATTATCCCCCACATCCTAACATATGAAAATTAGCTACTCATGACTGTTAAGACGATTGTAAAATTGGGAATAAACATGGAGAACATAGTAATTAATCTAAGTACGCAAGATTCAATAAAGCTTGGGATTCTAACTTAACAATTGTAATAAAAACAAGAACTATAATAAAAACTAGATTAAAAGAGTAATTACCCCAATTGGAATTAAGGCAGAAAGAAACTAACTTTATTGAATGCTTGAGAATTCTTGAATAATGATAAAAGATGAACTATATGGTAGAAGATCAGATCTAAAGATAGTCGAAGATGATACCTAACCCTAATCACAAGATTGGCTTATATAGAAAGAAACTAAGAGTTTCCTAAAGACTCTAATTCTAATTTATTTCCGAAAAGAAATCGCATGGGCTTCGTTCTGGTCGGCCGACCCGTTTGGCTGGTCGGTCGACCGCTTCTTGCTGGACCTCTTTTATTTCCGGCCTTTCTTGGAAATTGGGCTTTATGAAAATCAGGCCTGGTCGGCCGACCCGTTTAACTGGTCGGTCGACCCGTTTAACTGGTCGGTCGACCGCTTCTGTACGGAAGTCTTCGGATTTTTTTCTGTTTTGACTCTTGGTACTTGATTTTGACTCCAGTTGACTTTCCATTTATTCCTTAATTAAGCAAAAGACTTGAGGATACGAATTTGGTGCCAAATCGTCTCTTTTCCGCATAAATCTGCAAAAGTGCATAAAAACACGAAAGTACACAATTTGTGGGAAATAAAGGCTAAAACATAGTAAATGAGCGACCAAATACGTGTAAAAATAGATGTAAAACATCATAAAATAGACACGTATCAGTTCCACAGTTCATTTAGTATGCAAGAGAATCGTGCAGACATGCTATCAATCGATTCATTCTTTTCCATAGTGAAAAGTTCATATCGTTGAATAAGCAAGTCTATGCGATGTTTCTTGACTGCGGAAGTACCTTCGTAGGCAAGTTCTAGCCATCTCATATTTCTTTCGCTGAATTACAAGAAGAGAAGCGATCAAATTCAGAAGCAATCATACCGTTTTGAAGTAGACTCATGGCTTTTGAATTTTTCTCAGCAATCTTGTAATCTGCTTCCACATAATCACTTTCTGATTTCTCGTATGTTGTTCCATTTGCAGAGGCGACCAAGATCTTCTTTGGTCCAGTTTGAATTATCTTCCAGCATTCCCAGTCACATCCTTTGACGTAGTGGGTCATCATGTTCTTCCACAAGATATAGTTCTTTCCATCGAAGATGGAACAGTTAAGGTGTTTAGAATCCATTAAGAATCAATAGAAGGATCAATCTCAAGCTGTAAGGCTTTCAAGAGCACGAGGCTCTGATACCAATTAAAGAGTCTATTGACCTAGATATACTCAAGAAGGGGGGGTTGAATTGAGTATGCCAACTTTTTCGATTCTTCTTCGATGTATGTTGAGGAAGCGTGATAATAGCAAGTAACGAGTAAGAACGATAAAGTAAAAGGAGACACGATCTTTTGAAGTGGTTCAGTTTTACAAATAGAAACCTACGTCCACTATTCTCGATTAATAAAATTAGTACCTTCTCCAGATTACAATTTTATCAACCCAACTCGTACAACTTTGATGTTAGTTGTAACTCAATCTAGATACCTGAGGTATCGTTCGTTGCTTTCTTGTTATGCGTGAGGTGTGTATCTTGTTCGCTTTCAACGTGTGATATAGTGTCCCTTATATAGTAATTTAGATCTAGGTTGAATCCTAGATAGTTTAAGAATATTACTTCATCTAGAATTCTTATTTCTAGGTAATATTCTAAAACTAATCTTATTTGAATTAGGAAAGACTTTATTAAGATATTAATAAATTAGGACATAAGATTGTAATACCAGAACCTATTTGATTTAGGAAACAACTTATACTATAACATATAATATCCTACTTTAAATCAATTCCTAATTCTTGTCAAGATATAATAAAATATATCTTTAACCAAATCCTAGTTAATCTATAAGTAAATTAAATAAACACATATTATTTATTTAATTAAACCATTAAGATAATGTAAAAAGTGTTAGTAGTCGTGTAGAACGTGATGCACACTTCCCAATGACACGCTTTTCAAGACACGCTTGCCGAGACATACTTCCGGGACACATTTCTCTAGAGATTCGGACTTTGACAATAACGGTTAGAATAAAATCCTTAGTATAATAGGATAAATAATTATCTCATAAGTTAATTATTTTAATCCTAATTAACCAAAGAATATTTTTATTCTAAAAACCGTTTTAAGATTACTAAATTAATATATGACAATATAACAATAATACGCATATATCTTCACGCTTTTATTTAATCCACGCAAATATCATTTCTTCAATAGTTATAGATACGACCTATAACTTAAGACCTCTTTGATTTTGTTGAACCATATATTCAAATATATATTAAGTATATATGTTTATGTTTTGATAATGACAAGTCTAGTTATATATATATTATATACTCGTGCGTATAATCGTGTGCTAAGTGTACAGAATATTAGTAACAAGATCTAATCAATCAAGTATAAAGGATACAAGTATGTTAGTCAATGGATTGACTAAATCAAAGATTGAAAGAAGATCGCAAGCGCATATAATGAACTAAAGTTATACTTATCAACTATAACTTTAGTACAAGATTGGTTCAAAGTATAGCTCGTTGCTATAACTCCATATAGAAGAAATGATCGATATATGTGTGATAGTTGAAACGATTTTAGTTTCCAAAATCGTCGTGGACAATTAATGTTTAATTGGTATTCTATTTTTAGAATATGGAATTATTAATCTTAATGGGTTAATATTAAATATCTTTTGATTAAATAGGAATAAATAATTTTTTTATGAGTTAATTATTTATTACTAAATAAACTAAGGATTTTTATATAACCATAATTGTCAAGATAATATAATCTAAATATGGTTTGGAAACGGTTTTGGAAAACGTGTACTATGACACGTTCCATAAATCGTGTGGGATTGAATTAAGTAAATATCATGTATTTATTTAATGTCCTAAACAAACTAGATTATATTATGTTAATATAATTTATTATATTTTGACATGGTTTAGGAAATTGTTTTGATAAGGTTACTATTTGTTTATTATATAAAGATCTTCCCGAAATATAAATTAGGAAATTGTTTCCTTATATAATACTTATAGTTAATTATTAAATCTTTCCTAAATATATTAAGATTAGATTTATGGTAGTATTACTAAAAGACTAGTATTCTAGTTTAAGTAATATTCCTAAATCATCTAGGGTTTTAATTACCTAGATATAGTTCTATATAAATAGACTACCCATGTAACATTAAGTCACACGAAAATACACACAATATTCACGCATATCGAGAAAAACCGCCGTTCATCACTCTTCAAAGATTCGAGCTCATAATTGTCATATTCGATTCAAGATTCAAGTGTTCCAGCATTGATCTTATTGATTCAAGATTGTGACATCAAGAAACATTGAAGACTTATCTTATTAGCGTAAGATAGTTCGAGTATTTTACGGTGCTCATTGTAAACAAGTATTTAACGGTACTTGTCATAGCTAGATATTTAACGGTATCTAGATAGAGTTGCGACTAACATCAAAGTTGCACGAGTAGGGTTGATAAAATTTTAATCTAGAGTTGGTACTAATTTTATTAATCGAGAGTGGACGTAGGTTTCAAAGTGTGAAACTGAACTACTTCAAAAATATCGTGTCTCTATTTTTATTCGTGCTCCATTCGATCATCATCATACATCCATACACAAAGAAGAAGATTTTTAAAAGAAGATTTTTAAGTGTGGTCAACAAGATCACATGATCAAAGATTGTCCAAGCTGGGACGAAATCATAGACAAATCAAAAAGAGAAAAGACCAAAACGGAGTTCAAGAAAGTAATGCTTGCGTCATGTTGGGGAGAATTAGAATCTGAGGATGACGAGGACTCAGAAGAAGATGAGGTAGCAAACTTGTGCTTAAGCAACGTCAGCCTAGATCTAATCTCAAACGACAAAGATGAAGATGACGCATCTCATATGTGTCTCCTTAGAGAATCCGACTCAGACGACGACGACGAAGAGGTAAATTTTCTTCAACTCAAAAGTCAAGTTAAAAATTTATCTAAGGCTATGTTAATTAAATATTTTGAGAAAACCCTAGACCAATGTCATGAACAAAGTCTTGAGTTAGATGACTTGAAGAAACAGATCCTCGATATTGCTGAGGAAAATCAACTATTGAAAGCCAAAGCTAAGAAACTGAAATCCAAAATAAGCATTGATGCCAATGCTAAGTTGGAAGCAGTAATGTCTGAGAAAAAGGTTCTTGAGTCTAAAGTTATAGCTAATGAAGCTATAACCTCAAAACTGAAACTCAACATCAAAGAGCTTCAATCCAAAGTTATAATAAATGAAGCTATAACTTCGGATTTAAGAAAGGCTAATGAGCTTCTAAAGTCAAAATCTTCGGTTATGGTCGAAGATGAGACTCATCTAGAAGAAGTTGAGATCCTCGAAAGCAAAATTATGGATCTAGAATTCAATCTATCTAAAGTCAAGAAGGAACATTCCAAAGTTGTGTCCGACTTTCAAAAAGACATTCAAAACCTAAAAGAGTCTAGCAACACTGATCATAGTGAATGTAAGAAAGAAATAGACTCCTTAAAAGACCTTCTTTTTCATGCTCGGAAAGTTCACGATAAATGGGAAGGAAGCACTAACGTTCTAAACTTCCTAACTTAACAATCCGACAATAACATGAACATGGGATTAGGTCACGAGTGTTATGGAAAAAGGGATCACTCAAAGTGTAAGCAAAGCCCAATAGACAGAGACTTTAGAAGAAGAAAATATGCCGACCTATCTGAGTATTTAATATGTACTTATTGTGGCCATACTGGTCACCTCCGAGAAAACTGTGTAAAACACGCACAAGACTTTAAAACCGGAGTTAAGTTTGTTAAATCCTTAGGAATACCAAACGACACTATTTCCGTCTCTGATAGTGATGATGACAAAGTTGAGGAAAGAAATATTGACCACAGATGGTTCTACGACATGACATTTGATTACGAAGAAAAGAAAAACAGAACCAAACAAGCTCCTCAACAAACAACACACAAAAATTGGTCACCAAAAGTTCAAACCAAAACCTACACAAAAACATCAAAACCCAACTACTACCAGTATAAGAAAACTTATGTAAGACAAGTTTGGGTTAAAAAGGAAGATGTATTTGTGATCACTAACAACAAAGGACCCAAGTATGCTTGGGTACCTAAATCCTGTCTTTGAAATTATTCGTGCAGTTTGTCGCCAAGGAAAATAACTTATGGTATCTCGACAGTGGATGCTCAAGACATATGACAGGCGACGTAAATCTATTCCAAACCCTAAAACCCTTTGACGGAGGTAAAGTCACATTCGGTGATAACAAAAAGGGAAAGATCATCGGAATTGGTAAGATAGGTATTTCATCCTCTCATACTATAAATGATGTATACCTTGTAAGTGGTCTCAAACACAATCTCATTAGTATATCTCAATTATGCGACAAAGGAAACAAAGTGGTCTTTCATTCAGATATATGTCGTGTAATCTTAGAAGGTACCAGTAAAGTAATTCTTAAAGGTCAGAGAATGAAAAATGTTTATATGATTGATTTAAATGTTGTACCTGCTGATTCTCTATCATGCATAAAAGTTACGTTATATGATCCATGTCTATGGCATAAGAGATTTGGTCACATTAGCTCGCCTATTTTGAGTAAGCTGAAAGATGAGACTTGGTCGAAGGTCTTCCAAAGATCAAATTTGATCAAGAAAAGATGTGTGACACATGTGCACGATGTAAACACGTCAGATCATCTTTTAAGCCAAAAAGAGTGGTAAGCACAGAACAAGCTCTTGAACTAGTACACATGGATCTATGTGGCCCTATGAAGGTAAGAAGAAGAGGTGGTTCCAGGTACGTTTTCGTTCTAGTTGATGATTACTCTAGATTTGTTTGGCCAATCTTTCTTCATTCTAAAGACGAAACATTCGATGAATTTGTTAGTCTCATGAAACTTGTCCCAAACAAATATAAATCAAACCTAGTAACAATCCGTACTGACCATGGAACTGAGTTCGACAACCATGCCTTTATTGAGTTTTCTAAAACCAACGGTGTTGGACATAACTTCTCGGCCCCTAGAACCCCACAACAAAATGGAGTCGTAGAACAAATGAACATAACCCTAGAAGACATGGCTAGAACAATGCTTCTTTGTAGTGGCCTACCTAGGAACTTTGGGGCTAAGGCTATTAGTACAGCTTGCTATATTCATAACCGTGCTATGATTAGACCTATCCTTAAAAAGACACCTTATGAACTTCTTCGAGGTCGTAAACCAAACATATCTCATTTAAGATGTTTTGGTAGTAAATGCTTCGTTCACAACAATGGTAAAAACAGATTAAGCAAATTCGACCCTAGAAGTGATGAAGCAATCTTTATAGGATATTCAGATCATAGTAAAGCCTAAAAAGTTTTTAACAAACGTACGTTATGCATAGAAGAGAGTATTCATGTTATCTTTGATGAAAATAATGTCTTCGATAAGCCATTACAGGACGTAGAGGAAAACCTAGACGAACCTGATTTCAGGTTATCAAGGGAAGATCCTCCTGAAATGGAAATTGAAGAAGGAGAACCTCAAGGAATTCATGATGAACTCAACTTGGGAGAAAATGGTGCGAGAGATGAAGCTACAGTTGATGATACTGTAGATAACTCTCAAACAAATGACTTGGAACCCAGAGTTACAGCTGATGAAGCTATAACTTTGAATCAAAACCAAAGGGAAGAGGTCAGAGTTATACCTGACCCTACTATAAAACCCAGGTTTGGATTCAGGGGGAACAAGTCAAAATCCCGAGTCAAATTCAGGTAATGCTAATAATCAATCAAGGAACTGGAGATACAAAGGCTCTCATCCTTTGGACAATGTCATAGGAAGCCTGACAGATGGAGTTCAAACTCGAAGGAGCTTAAATAATTTTTGCTCATTCTACTGCTTTCTCTCCACCATTGAACCTTCAAATATCAAGGAAGCTCTCACAGATCCAGACTGGATAATTGCCATGCAAGAAGAACTCCAACAATTTGAAAGAAACAAAGTTTGGCATCTTGTTCCTCGACCCAAGGACAGATCTGTCATCGGAACAAGATGGGTATTCAGAAACAAATTGGATGACACTGGAGTCATTGTGCGAAATAAGGCCAGACTAGTGGTTCAAGTATATAACCAACAGGAAGGGATCGATTATGACAAAACCTTTGCTCCTGTTGCTCGTCTTGAGGCAATAAGACTACTCATTGCATTTGCAGCACACAAGGGAATGAAGCTTTTTCAGATGGACGTTAAGACTGCCTTTCTTAATGGCTATCTCCAAGAGGAAGTATTTGTTGAACAACCTCCTGGATTTCCTGACAGCAAACTCAAAGATCATGTATTCAAATTGGACAAAGCTCTCTATGGCCTGAAACAAGCACCTAGGGCATGGTACGACAGATTATCAAAGTTCCTATTAGAGAGTGGATTCAAGAGAGGGTCTGTGGATAAAACCCTATTTCTTAAAAGCGAGAACTCAGATCTACTAGTCGTTCAGATCTATGTTGACGATATTATTTTTGGCTCAACTAATAAAAGGTTGTGCAAGTACTTCTCTGAGTTGAAGACTTCTGAATTCGAGAGGAGTATGATGGGAGAACTAAAGTTCTTCCTTGGACTTCAAATACAACAAACTGAAGAAGCAATCAAAGTTCATCAACAAAAATACGTCAAGGAGTTGCTAAAGAAATTCGGCATGGAAACCTCTCATGCAATGCCTACTCCAATGGTCACAGATAAGAAGTTAACCAAAGACGAAGATGGTAAGTCTGTAGATGAAACTACTTACCGAGGTATGATTGGCTCACTTCTTTATCTTACAGCAAGTCGTCCAGATATAATGTTTAGTGTCTGTGTTTGTGCGAGATTCCAATCTGCACCAAACGAATCGCACATGATTGCGGTTAAGAGAATATTAAGATACCTAATCGGAACCTCAAAGTTATATCTATGGTATCCTATGGACTGTAACTTTAACCTAGTAGGATACTCGGATGCGGATTATGCAGGATGCTCCTTAGATAGAAAAAGTACCTCGGGACTTGCTACCTTTGTAGGTCCTTGTATTATATCTTGGGGATCCAAGAAACAAAATTCTGTCGTTTTCTTAACTGCCGAAGCAGAATATATTGCAGCCGCACTGGTATGTTCTCAACTCTTATGGTTAAAGCAACAGTCACATGATTATGGTATAGATGTTGGTTGTGTGCCTATCCTATGTGATAATACGAGTGCTATTATTATATCTAAGAACCCAGCCCAGCACTCGAGAACTAAACACATTGAAATAAGACACCATTTTCTACGAGACCATGTTGAAAAGAAAAATATAAAATTGGAATTTTGTAGTACGGAAAAACAGTGGGCAAATATCTTCACTAAACCATTGGCTAGAGAACGCTTTGAGACTTTGCGATTGGAAATTGGTTTAATCGGTGGCACCTAATCAAATCTTAAAAGCATAAATCACCCAATGATTGACTACGGTTTAGATGAGATTATATGACTGTGTCCGTATACTCCGCTGCATGTGTATGTGTGTATTCGATGAAAATTATGTGAGCATAGTTATGTTATATTTTTCATATATGCGTGTGTACACAATCAATCTCAAAATAATAATACGTTAAATATATATATATATATACACTACCCATTTTAACAAAATAAAAAAAAAAGGAATAAAAACTCACCTTCTATAACACACAAACCGTGTGATCATACCCCACCTCATGCCACGTCTCACCCCAACTTGCCCCATAAGACACCACAACCCAATGCCATGTGTCCCTATATCTCCTACCCCACTTATTACCTCAACTAACTCAACTTACCTTATTCACTAACGATACTTACCTCTCCCATCCTCCATTATTACCATCCCCAACCCAAACCTCCCCTAAAATTCCTAAAAACTCCAAACCTCCATAAAACACCATTAAAATCCGTCAAAACCTCCACCAAAACTCGACTAACAACCACCATTTTTCACCACAACCACGATGCCTCCCTCACGCGCCACTCGTTCTCACAACAAGAAACCCTCTCCACCTTCACCGACCCCATCACCTCCACCCTCTCCAACACCTATCGCCACCGCCGCTCCAACACCAGACAATAGTAAACGTCGAAAGCTCAACCGTGTCGCCTCCTCTAACTCCGACGACATGCAAGAACTGGGTTCAAATTCCGAGAACCCCCGTCCTCTGTTTCGAGAATACTCCGTAGAAGCTACCAAAGAAGGTCTCGAGAGAGTCCGTATGACCAAAAATGAAGGTATGCTTATTGATCGTCTTCTTCCCTATTCCATTCATGCGGGTAGATTTAACCCGAAATCTTGGGTAGAAGGGTCCAAGTCTATGCTTTTCTTTAAGAAGTTCCTCGAATTTCAGGGGTGGGAATATATTAGCAGCTTTTCCGGGTTAATCTTTCCGATTTAATTAATTCAGTTCTTTGCGTCTGTCAAACCAAGCAAGTCAGGGTTGAAAGCTGTGGTGAATGGTAAGGATGTTGAGGTGTCGTTAACAGGTATTTGTGATATATTTCGTCTTGATCAAGAAGGACTTGATCTAGACACTCGTAAGGAATGGGGTGTTGTGACCCGAGAACAAAAAATGGTGATTAAGCAATACTTTGATGAAAACGCTACTGAAATTTCTCCACTCTTAACAAACTCGTTCTCACCAAAACTAAAACTATTTGTTAACTTTCTCTGGAACACAATATTACCTAGGAGGGGTGGTCGTGATAAGTTGTCAAGTATCGAGGCCGTCGTGCTTTATCATTGGTTGGAAGGGAATAAGATAAATCTTGCTTTTCTCTTATGTTCTAAGATTTGCCAAACCTCATCCGTCTTAATCAAAGAAAAGACGAGTTCTACACTCGACATTCCTTACGGAATGTGGGTGTCAGAAATCTTGTTCAAGAAAGGTGTTGTGGATGATTTAAGCTTTGGTGTTAAGCCTCGTGATCGGATGTGTGATAAGTTACTCAAATTAATGGGTATAGCGTTTGATGGAGTCGATTTGTCGTTTGGGAAGAATGTTGAGGAGGAATCAAAACCGTATCCGTCTCCATCGTTTGAGGGTTTAGAAGCTAAGATGGATCAAATTCTTGGTTTATGCCAAGTTAAACAAGAAAAGGAGAATGAGGGTACTTCGGGAAGTCGTGATGCCTCGGGTTTTGAGCAGTTGTTGAGGGCATGGATGGGCAAAGTCGATAAACGACTTGATAAGGTGAGCTCGGATGTCTCTGTTATGTGCTCGGAGTTATTGGTCATTAGTGACCGACTCTCCTTCCTCACATCTCAAGGAGGAGCCATGGTAAGGGACCACGGATTGCTATGCAAGGACGCGAGTCAAGCTCTTGAAGCGGTTAAAGCTCTGTCAATGAAGATCCTTAACTTCGAGTTGGCTCTCAATGCTCAAGGACGGAACTTAGCAGTTGTTTGGATAGGTTGGATACCCTTGAGTTCCGTTCTAGACCCGACTATGTCAGCCCCTATGCCAAGACTCCCGCATCAAGCTCTCGTCTTGATCTCTCAAATCGGTTGCAGAATTCGTATTTTCCGTTGTTTTTGTGTTGGTGTTGTTAAAGTCCTGGGTTAGACTTATAAACTCTTTCCTTTGTGGCCCAATTCCTTTCCCTGGCCCATTGAATCCGAGGCCTAGTTTCCTTTTGCCTCCCTCGAATTCCTTATATCCTATTTTGACTATGGCCCAAAATCCTTAATATCTTTTGCCTGGCCCAATCTGACCTAACCTAGCCGGCCCAATTTTCAGAACACTTGTTAAATATTCGGCCTATTGGCTATAATACTTCGGACTGTTGTGTATATTTTTACATTCGTATATGTTTGTATGATATTTTGTGTGTTCATATCTTTTCCCTCGTTTTGCATGCTTGCTTATGTTTCGTCGTATATTATTCTAGTCGTTTCATGTCTTTGTTCTATCTTTTCGATGATGTCAAGAGGGGGAAAAATGCGGCTTAGATTTAGAATTTGCCTAAGCTTGCTCCTTGTCGCAATTCATTGTCTCTTAGGGTTCTTAAAGGATATGGGAAAATTAGAAGATAGAAACCCTAAGTAAATCTTTGCTATAAATGACCATTATTATATTGAGGGGGAACATACACTTAGACACAAATCTAAGAAAGACTTGCCATCATCAAAAAGGGGGAATCTGTTGAACCATATATTCAAATATATATTAAGTATATATATGTTTATGTTTTGATAATGACAAGTCTAGTTATATATATATATATATTATATACTCGTGCGTATAATCGTGTGCTAAGTGTACAGAATATTAGTAACAAGATCTAATCAATCAAGTATAAAGGATACAAGTATGTTAGTCAATGGATTGACTAAATCAAAGATTGAAAGAAGATCGCAAGCGCATATAATGAACTAAAGTTATACTTATCAACTACAACTTTAGTACAAGATTGGTTCAAAGTATAGCTCGTTGCTATAACTCCATATAGAAGAAATGATCGATATATGTGTGATAGTTGAAACGATTTTAGTTTCCAAAATCGTCGTGGACAATTAATGTTTAATTGGTATTCTATTTTTAGAATATGGAATTATTAATCTTAATGGGTTAATATAAAATATCTTTTGATTAAATAGGAATAAATAATTTTTTTATGAGTTAATTATTTATTACTAAATAAACTAAAGATTTTTATATAACCATAATTGTCAAGATAATATAATCTAAATATGGTTTGGAAACGGTTTTGGAAAACGTGTACTATGACACGTTCCATAAATCGTGTGGGATTGAATTAATAAATATCATGTATTTATTTAATGTCCTAAACAAACTAGATTATATTATGTTAATATAATTTATTATATTTTGACATGGTTTAGGAAATTGTTTTGATAAGGTTACTATTTGTTTATTATATAAAGATCTTCCCTAAATAAAAATTAGGAAATTGTTTCCTTATATAATACTTATAGTATATTATTAAATCTTTCCTAAATATATTAAGATTAGATTTATGGTAGTATTACTAAAAGACTATTATTCTAGTTTAAGTAATATTCCTAAATCATCTAGGGTTTTAATTACCTAGATATAGTTCTATATAAATAGACTACCCATGTAACATTAAGTCACACGAAAATACACACAATATTCACGCATATCGAGAAAAACCGTCGTTCATCACTCTTCAAAGATTCGAGCTCATAATTGTCATATTCGATTCAAGATTCAAGTGCTCCAGCATTGATCTTATTCATTCAAGATTGTGACATTAAGAAACATTGAAGACTTATCTTATTAGCGTAAGATAGTTCGAGTATTTTACGGTACTCATTGTAAACAAGTCTTTAACGGTACTTGTCATAGCTAGATATTTAACGGTATCTAGATAGAGTTGCGACTAACATCAAAGTTGCACGAGTAGGGTTGATAAAATTGTAATCCAGAGTTGGTACTAATTTTATTAATCGAGAATAGTGGACGTAGGTTTCAAAGTGTGAAACTGAACCACTTCAAAAATATCGTGTCTCTATTTTTATTCGTGCTCCATTCGATCATCATCATACATCCATACACAAAGAAAAAGATTTTTAAAAGAAGGCATACTCAATTCAACCCCCCCCCCCCCCCCCCCCCCTTCTTGAGTATATTATATCAATAGACTCTTCAGATTTCGTAATAAGACTTTTATCTTGTAAGTCTTCAAAAAGACTTGACACGAGCTTGATCTTTTTCTTCAATCTAGGATTGTATCTATACTTTGTTGGACTACGATCTACGCTCTATAATTAACTGTACACTTAAACGCACGATTACACGCATATGTATATAAATCATAATTATCTTAGACTTGTCATTATTAAAACATAAAACAATATATTGAACATATAGAATATATTACTCAACATTGTTTTTGTGAATCTCATCTCATATTTTAAGTTTGTTTTTCTTATTCTGTGAAACTAGAAGCTTATGTTGTGAAACTAGCCCTTAGTCTGTGAATGTAAGAGTTTGGGTTTCACAATGTAAGCTTCTTGTTTCAGTGTTTAATAAGTTTCTTTTCCTTATTCTATGAATGTCAGCCCTTCTTCTGTGAAACTAGAAGCTTATGTTGTGAAACTAAGCCCTTAGTCTGTGAATCTAAGAGTTTGGGTTTCACAATGTAAGCATCTTGTTTCACAATTTAAGTTTCTTTTTCTTATTCTGTGATTCTCAGCCCTTATTCTGTGAAACTAGAAGCTTATTTTGTGAAACTAAGCCCTTATTCTGTGAATCTAATAGTTTGACTTTCACAATGTAAGCTTTTTTGTTTCATATTTTGTTTCTTTTCCTTATTCTCTGAATCTAATTGTTTGGGTTTCACAATGTAAGCTTTTTGTTTCAATCCAACCCAAAACCCTTTCCCGTCCCGTTTTAGGTTTAGGAATACCCGGCCCCATATTTTCACCCGTCCCCAAAAAAGGGTTCACCCGTCCCCCTCTAGGGTGTCTTATCTGTCGTTTGACCAAGAAGGAAGGGAAGGGTTTAGGGTTGTATTAGGGGAATCCGCGGTAGCGGATCCCCCTAATCTAACCTTAAACCCTTTCCCGTCCCGTTTTAGGTTTCGGGTGTCGTATTTGTCGTTCGACTAAGAAGCAAAGGAAGGGTTTAGGGTTGGATTAGAGGGATCCGCAGTAGCGGATCCCCCTAATCCGACCCTAAACCATTTCCCGTCCCGTTTTAGGTTTTAGGAATACCCGGCCTCATATTTTCACCCGTCCCCAAAAAAGGGTTCACCCGTCCCCCTCTAGGATGTCTTAACTGTCGTTCGACCATGAAGGAAGGGAAGGATTTAGGGTTGGATTAGGGGGATCCGCGGTAGCGGATCCCCCTAATCTAACCCTAAACCCTTTCCCGTCCCGTTTTAGGTTTAGGAATACCCGGCCCCATATTTTGACCCATCCCCAAAAAATGGTTCACCCGTCCCCCTCTAGGATGTCTTATTTGTCGTTCGACTAAGAAGCAAGGGAAGGGTTTAGGGTTGGATTAGGGGGATCCGCGGTAGCGGATCCCCCTAATCGAACCCTAAACCCTTTCCCGTCCCGTTTTAGGTTTCGGGTGTCGTATTTGTCGTTCGACTAAGAAGCAAGAGAAGGGTTTAGGGTTAAATTAGGGGGATCCGCGGTAGCGGATCCCCCTAATCCAACCCTAAACCCTTTCCCGCGGATCCCCCTAATCCAACCCTAAACCCTTTCCCGCGGATCCCCCTAATCCAACCCTAAACCCTTTCCCGTCCCGTTTTAGATTTAGGAATACCCGGCCCCATATTTTGACCCGTCCCCTAAAAAGGGTTCACCCGTCCCCCTCTAGGGTGTCTTATTTGTCGTTCGACCAAGAAGGAAGGGAAGGGTTTAGGGTTGGATTAGGGGGATCCGCGGTAGCGGATCCCCCTAATCCAACCCTAATCCCTTTCCCGTCCCGTTTTAGGTTTCGGGTGTCGTATTTGTCGTTCGACTAAGAAGCAAGAGAAGGGTTTAGGGTTGGATTAGGGGGATCCGCGGTAGCGGATCCCCCTAATCCAACCCTAAACCCTTTCCCGCGGATCCCCCTAATCCAACCCTAAACCCTTTCCCGTCCCGTTTTAGATTTAGGAATACCCGGCCCCATATTTTGACTCGTCCCCTAAAAAGGGTTCACCCGTCCCCCTCTAGGGTGTCTTATTTGTCGTTCGACCAAGAAGGAAGGGAAGGGTTTAGGGTTGGATTAGGGGGATCCGCGGTAGCGGATCCCCCTAATCCAACTAACCCTAAACCCTTTCCCGTCCCGTTTTAGGTTTCCGGTGGCATATGTGCCCTTAATTTGTGAATCTAAGAGTTTGTGTTTCACAATGTAAGCTTCTTGTTTCACAGTTTAAGTTTATTTTCCTTCTTCTGTGAAACTTGAAGCTTATGTTGTGAAACTAAGCCCTTATTCTGTGAAACTAAGAGTTTGGGTTTCACAATGTAGGCTTCTTGTTTCACAGTTTTAAGTTTATTTTCCTTATTCTGTGAATGTCTTCCTTTCTTAAGTGAAACTAGAAGCTTATTTTGTGAAACTAAGCCCTTATTCTGTGAAACTAAGAGTTTGTGTTTCACAATGTATGCTTCTTGTTTCACAGTTTTAAGTTTCTTTTCCTTATTTTGTGAATGTCAGCCTTTCTTACACTACTACAATTTAAGGCTAATAACGCCATTTTAAGAACGGTTAAGTGCGGAACCGGTCTGTTTTATCACTTTATTTTTGGCGCTCATATATGACTCCAAAAGAGAACAGTTATGTGTATGAACCGTTCTCGTAGATTAAGAACGAGAACGGTTATGTTTGACCAACCGTCTTTATATACAATATATTAACAAAGAGAACGCTTATTATGTATGACCGTTCTCGTAGATTAACAAAGAGAACGCTGAGCATGTATGACCGTTCTCGTAGATTAACAAAAAGAACGCTTATTA
Organism: Silene conica; assembly: GCA_029255685.2. Taxonomy (NCBI): domain Eukaryota; kingdom Viridiplantae; phylum Streptophyta; class Magnoliopsida; order Caryophyllales; family Caryophyllaceae; genus Silene; species Silene conica. Next base: position 20,330,331 of record CM055319.2, read on the forward strand.
TGTATGACCGTCTTAATATTTAATATATTAACAAAGATAACCCTTAATATATAAGACCGTCCTCTTTGTAAATAATAACCTTTTTGTATCAGTTTTCACTACAACAAATCAACAATATTTCACTTGCGCCACCATTTATGTCACGGGAATTCATAATTCGTGGCGTAAATTTGCTTGGCCACGGGAAAAAAAAATTCCTTTGCTTCAAAATTAATTGGTAAAAAAATTTATGTAACGGGAAAAATATATCCGTGGCTAATAATTGTTTTTAGCCACGAATTAAGCAATGAATGTGGATAAAAAATGTGTTTCGTCACGAATTAAGTAACATGGCTAATAATTGTTTTTAGCCACAATGTCGTGGCTAATTATGATTAATTGCCACGGATACATTACCCATGACTAATTATTGCTGTTAGCCACACACTAAACTTTTACCATGGCTAATTATGATTTTTTGCCACAGTTAAATTACCCGTGACTATATTGCTCTTAGCCACACACTAAATTCTTACAGTGGCTAATTATGATTTATTGTCACAGGTGAATTAACCGTGACTAATTATTGTTCTTTGCCACACACTGAATGTTTACCGTGCCTAATAATTTTGCGATGATAACCTATAATAGTACAAAATTATTAAAATTGGTTGTCTTACTATTAAAATTGTTGGTTGACTTAATATCCAAATCGATCGATTTGTTAGAAGTCGGAGCTATAAATTGTCAAATAATAACACTGTCATTTATTCATATAATCATATTCATATTCAATTCAGAAGTGTTATGTGTTGGTCAAGTAATATAATAGAGCTATATATAAATTGCACAAATTCTCATTTATGACGGACTAAATCCTAATAATAATAATAATAAAAATAATAATAATAATAATAATAATAATAATAATATCTTTTCCTAAAAAACAGCACACATCAAACTCACACAAGTGCATAATTATGAACGATATTACTGTTATCTAACTCACTAACAACAACCTGAGATGCTCTGTTACAAACTTAAAAGTAGTAGCAACTATTCTTCTATCTGATTTACCTTTACAATAATTAGAAAGCTAGCTTGTTCACAAAAGGTGAATAATATCAAAATGTCACTAGCATTTTAACCGTTAATACCATTTTAATTTTCTCGACTCACGACCCAAATCATCAACCTAATTATTTTCACTTTTAAACTTTTCCAATTATTTCCCGCACTTTCCACCTAAGAAACCCCACCTAAGTAACCTTATCTCCTACTTTTTTTAATTGCTATCATGTTGTCTAATATATATAGTTTATGCTTAACGCTCTAAAGACATACACGGTTGAACAAATTGACGAGGTGCGCAATATTTGGGCTGAATTCACACTCAAGTTTAAGCCGTCGGCATGAAGATGAGGAGATCTGAATGATTTTTTATTTATGTTTTGCACTTATTTTTGTATTTTTTTGTCTAAAAACATTTATTCACCATGAATTCAAATTAAATATAATAAAGGTTTTGGTTGCGTAAAACATGTTTGAGTTTCTGAATTGTAAAGCAGATTTAATTTTTATGAGCTATACGATTCAATCGTGTAGGGGTTACGAAAAAAACAGCATTATTTAAAAAAAAAGTTGGAACAACAAGGACGGTTCCTTACATAGCATGTTCTCTTTGACAATAACAAACAGAACGGTTGTAACATTCATCGCTCTCTTTGAAAATAACAAATTGGAGGCGCCAAATAAACTAATCATATCAACGAGCACGGCTAAGAAGCGTAACTGTTCTTATTGTTGTTACAATGAGAACGGTTCCGTGTTACACTGTGCTCAATGATATATCAACGAGCACGGCTGTGGAGGGTAACCGTTCTTATTGTAGTTACAACGAGACCGGGTTGCATAAGTTATATACTTTGTGATATATCAAAGAGGACGGTTATGAAGCGAGACCTTTCTTATAGTAGTTACAACGAGAACGTGTTGACTTAATTTCAACCATTCTCTTCGATCAACAAGAACGCCTGGCCACAGGACTGTCCAAAACGCCTTTACGGACGCTTTTGAACCGTTCTCGTTGGACAAACTTGTAGTAGTGTTAAGTGAAACTAGAAGCTTATTTTGTGAAACTAAGCTCTTTTTCTGTTAAACTAAGAGTTTGGGTTTCACAATGTAGGCTTCTTGTTTCATAGTTTTAAGTTTCTTTTCCTTATTCTGTGAATGTCAGCCTTTCTTCTGTGAAACTAAGACCTTCTTCTGTGAAACTAAGACCTTCTTCTGTGAAACTTATTTTCTTAATTCGTGAATTCTACCATTTATACATAACAAGAAGCAAGCTAATATGAAGCGATTGGAACATCCATCTTCTACTAGTGGAATAGTTGAACCTGCTGCAAAAAAGAAAAGAAACTATAAAGAGCAATTGTCGTCATTGAGGACCCGGATGTCTCATGCTGGGCTTTACAACTTTATTCATAATGAGGATAGTCCACCCTCAGAAGAGCAGATTCAAGCTATTAAAGAAATGGGATTTTGGGGTCTTTTACTTCTTAAAACGGATGTTATTCCGGGAAACTTAGCATATTGGCTAGTTTCAAATTATGACCCAATAAAAGGATGTTTGTTGGGTGGGAAGCTTCCTATTTTAGAGGAGGATATACATCTTTGTCTTGGATTGCCAATGGGTCCTAATGTTGTTGTTGAAGCGACAAATGGAGAAAAGTGCCCCTTTTATTTATCTGCTTTGGAGAAGTTCACTAAACAATATGACGTTGGTTCCATTGGCGTTAAGCATGTTCTACAAAAGTTCACTACACAAAGAGATGGAGGAGATGATTTCAAACGCAACTTCATCGTTTATATTTCTCTGCTCTCTTAGGCGGTGTTGTAGGGAACAAGGTCAGTTTGAAAGTGCTGAAAAGTTTGGTGAAGACTGAGTTGATCTCCAGTTTCAACTGGTGCAACTTTATAAAAAAGAAATTGGCTGACCAAGTTCAGTGTTGGTAAAAGGAAGAGTTTGTGAGTAAACAATTGAAAGAGAATTGGTTTGGTGGACCGATTATTTTGTTGGTCTTCATTTATCTAGACCGTTGTGTCTTCAAATCCCGTATTGTTATCGTCAATTTCCTACGTTATCGACTTGGACAAAAGATGTTATATCCAAGAGAATTAAGGAGGAATTGAATGACACAACTTCCAAGGAGAGAACTTTCTGCAGGGGTTCTGTTGAGCCTCCAATTGTCACCCGTGAGCAGCATGAACCTTTGCTTGCTATTGAGTTTGCAACAGCTAAGCAAGTACAAAAATCAAAACCATATGTTCAGCAAATTGTTGTTCGGCAACCTGAACAAGAAGAATATGAACGATCTGAACAATCTCGCAAATCTGAACAATCAAAACATGAAAAAGAAACTGCTATGCCTGGCATTTCTGAAGATAACAGTTCTGTGGAGTTTGTTAATAAGCTTGCGAATTCAGCAAAAATCATGGCTCATGCTTTCATGAACTACAAAAGTCTTGTCAGTCAAGCTTCCATCAAATTACCTTCGTCAGCAACAGTTTCTAAACTAGTTGCAGCTGTTGATGGTATTGCATATGGATTTAGGTTGTCTCAACAAGATAATAATGAGCAGAATGAGGAGAATGTGGAGAATGCAAATAATGAGCAGAATGAGGATAGTGGGGAGATTGATGATAATTTGGAGAATGATAATAATCAGAAGTATAACGAGAAGGCGATTGTGGATGGTATTGTTGAGAATATTCATGAGGATGTGGATAAATTTTATGGGTGGTCTGAAGTTGAATTGTTGGCGGCATTGGACATAATGGGTGACTCCTTTCAACCAATACAACCACATTGTTCACCACCAAAATCAGAAAACTCAACCTTTAGGCTCTTTCCAGTTGATGACCACTTTTTATCTCAACCCTCTCAACCCGAACGTGAACCTGAACCTGAACCTGAACCTGAACCTGATCATGTTGAAACCGAACCTGAACATTCAACATGTTGTGATCAACTTGAACCCGATCGCTCAACATCCTGTGTTCAACCTGATCAGCCTGAACTTTCAACATCATATGTTCATGCTCATCAACCTGAATCCGATCGAGTTGAACCTGAACCCGAACGTTCAACATCCTGTGTTCAACCTAATCAGCCTGAACCTTCAACATCATATGTTCAAGCTGATCAACCTGGACCTTCTATGTCCACACCAGTGGTAGAGGATCATCACGAGACCATTATTAATCTAGTGACTCCTAATCCTCATGTGGTAGGGAGCAGTGATAAAATGGTCATTGACATAGCAGATACTCCACATGTTTACAGTCGTCGATCCAAAGGTGAATGTCATTCACCTGTCGATCCAAAGGTGAAGAGGGCCATAGTTCCATCAGAGGTCTATCGATCTCCGTATCTCCAAAGAAACATCAATATTCTTAAGGGTTTTACTCAAGCGGAGAAGTATGTATTTGATTTCATCTTTTTGGATTCATGTGAAAGGTATTGGCTTATTTTGTGAATTTTCAGACCTTGTATTTTAATATTTCAGCCTGTTTTATTAACATGTTTCACAATATAGCCTTCCAGTTTCACTTAATAAGCTTCTAGTTTTACAGAATAAGCTTCTTGTTTCACAGCCCTTATTCTGTGAAACTAGAAGCTTATTCTGTGATTCTCAGCCCTTATTCTGTGAAACTAGAAGCTTATGTTGTGAAACTAAGCCCTTATTCTGTGAATTTTAAGAGTTTGGGTTTTACAATGTAAGCATTGGCGTAGCTACGTGGGATGCAGTGGATGCACTTGCATCCCCTTGTTCTGAAATATCTAATTATTAGTTTTAATATGTATCATCAATTCTTATGTGCTGTAGTGGTTTGAAGGCTACTTTCTAATCCAATGGTCAAAGGTTCAACTCTCAAGATTGCCATTTTTTACCTCTATATTTATTTAATACATACTTTTAGTTCATTTTGATTAAGACTTTTAAATAGCCACTAATTTATTAACAAAAGTATTATATTATTGGGCTTCAATTTTTTTTGGTTAACATACTCTTTTCAAAACAGAGAATTATATATTCACGGATTTTTGTTATTTATCTCTACTCGGATTTTTGGATAAACTTTTATTTTATTTTCGCGTTTTACGCTATTTGCACGAATTTTTTCCCGAAATTTAGTTTCCATCCGTAGAATCATTGTTAATTTTGCATCCCCTATGTTCAAATCCTAGATACGCCACTGAATGTAAGCTTCTAGTTTCACAGAATAAACTTCTGGTTTCACAGAATAAGTTTCTAGTTTCACAGGTTAAGCTTCTTGTTTCACAAGTTAAGCATCTAGTTTCACAGTATGTCCTTCGAGTTTCACAGAATAAGCTTTTAGTTTCACAATGTAAGCTTCTAGTTTCACAGAATAAGCTTCTTGTTTCACAAGTTAAGCATTTAGTTTCACAGTTTCACAATATGTTCTTCCTGTTTCACAAAATAAGCATCTAGTTTCACAAAATAAGTTTCTAGTTTCACAGTTTGGTGAAACTTGCTAAAAATCAAAATACTCTTCTTTTTTTAATTTTGATCGTATATTTAATACCATTTGAGTGTGTGACCTATGCTTTTAATGACTGTTTCCAGTGAGATTCTTTACAAAAGTCGAACCCAGCAATTGACAAGGAAGCAATTGAAGAGTTTGGCTGAAGGTGATCATCAAGAATCTTCCGCTGTGATAGATATTTGGTGTGAGTTGCTAAACAGTGGTGAGAGCTTGATATCACGAGATTCTGCTTGTCGTTTATTTGTGCCACAGTCCACACACAGTGTTAGTCTTACTACCCCTTTTCTATAATCCCATTGTACATGGTGTGCACTTATAATTATTACTCACACATGATTCGATTTTTGTTCCAGTGTCTCGACAATGTTGATATTGCTGCTCTCCAATTAGTAAGTGTTTTTTATTTGGTCTTATTATATTCAAGCTCTAAGGTGGAATTGTCTTTATTATTCATTGCATTTTTATCTGTTGTCTTCCAGATTTTGACTCCAATCATCTTTCCCGAATGCCCACCGTTTTTGTTTTGTTTTGATCTGAGACTGGAACCTTGCAAATGCCAAATCATCCATGCTATGAAAGACACAACTGTTGATTATACTTCTTTTTTAAAACCTACGGTACATCTATTTTACCTATTTTGGGACTCGTTCTTACTCAATGACCTTACTAATTTCTCTTTCTAATTACTCTTTTGTTCATACAGCAAGACAGGCTCATCAACCTTCTTCAATCAAAGTTCCCAGCAGTGACAAGTATTGCTTCAATGACGATGCCAGAAGTGTTAATCCCAAAATCAAATCTGAAATCCAAACAAATTGATAATGGCCTCTATCTGCTGAACATAATGGAGAATTACAAAGGGAGCAAAACTAATTCTGTAATAACCATAAATACTGTAAGATTATTTCTTTTCAACGTCTAATTTAATTTCTATACAATTGCCGCAACTTTATTTCCTAGTTTTTCTGAAACCCATTTTTTTTGCATCAATAGGAATCTCAGCGCAAGCTTTTTGCATTGTGGTCGTGCTATCATATTTTACATGTTCTGTTAACCTATCAAAAGAAATAGTCACAAAAGATGCACTAGAATCGAGTTCCTCTATGATACCCCCTTTTACTGACAAGGAATTGGTGGCTTGTGTTGTGAGAAGAGCAATCGCAACCAAATTGTAATGTCATACTTTTTCTTTGATTTCTTGAATTTTTTTTTTAAATTGTGAGATATATTGACTAATTGCATTTTGTTCAATAATTAAGTGAGGTTCTGGTGTCCACTCCGTGGATGGAAGTCACTAGAGATGCTAAGTATTATTTTCCCATTCCTGACCATGTTTCTTTTTTTACATGGTTCCTTATTTGGTGAATCTCAGACCTTATTCTGTGAATCTTAGAGGTTGTTTTGTGACAACAACCATGCCACAGATATTGTATGATTTTGTTTCTTTTTTGATTCATGCATGGATATAAGTTTAAGTTTATTTTCCTTCTTCTATGAAACTAGAAGTTTATTTTGTGAAACTAACCCCTTTTTCTGTGAAACTAAGAGTTTGGGTTTCACAATGTAGGCTTCTTGTTTCACAGTTTTAAGTTTCTTTTCCTTATTCTGTGAATGTCAGCCTTTCTTATGTGAAACTAGAAGCTTATTTTGTGAAACTTTTGTTTTAGTATACCCAAAAATATATTTTGATCTTTTATTGCCCTTTTCTTTTCAGTTGTACAATGTTGCAACTATTCTGGGACAGTCGTACAAATCTTTGCAATACATGCACATGCATGATGTTGTCAATCTCGAAGTCCCTCAACACAAAACATGATGCGTAGTTCGACTTGTTTTGTTAAACTTAGTCTGTCATCATTTGATGAATCTCAGACCTTGTTCAGTGAATCTCAGACCTTATTCTGTGAAACTTTGTCACACTCATAAGTGGTTAAATGTTTTTTGTCTAGTTATGATTGTGGAGTTTTTCTGCTAAAGTGGTTGAGTGTATTGGAAGATCAGAGTTTATGGACGGACAGTGACTATCTTGAGGTGAGTTCATTACTATATGAAAATAAAGTCGTACATTCGACGAATATTAGCATGAATACACTTCATTAATATACGTCACTCTATGCAGAATTTGGTAGATTATCGAAAGTCGATCATGTTGGAACTTCTTAAATGGAATGAGAATACTACCAGGTCTTAATTTGTGAATCTACACATTAAAGTTTTAAATTCTTAATTCCATGGCTGAATATATTGTAATATGTATATTTTACTTGTTTTGGTTGTATAGGTCTTCACTTATTAAAGGGAAAAGGAAAAAATGAAGCTAAAGCCTGTCAATTAAAAGACTTTTTTGTGAATGAGTTGTATCTGATTCTCATGCTGTTGGGGATCATGCTGTTTGGGATAATGTCCCTTCCCACGTTGGTGAAACTGACGTTGTCAATCTTGAAGTTTCCTCAACAAAAAACAAGGTGTGTAGTTTTGTTAAACTTAGTCAGTCATCATTTGGTGATTCTCAGACCTTATTCAGTGAATCTCAGATCTTATTTTGTGAAACTTGGTCATATTCACAAGTGCTGAAGTGTATTTTGTGAATCTCAGACCTGAAGATCGGAGTTCATTACTATCTGATGGCCGTGACAGCTAAAGATTTTCTCTTCAAAGGGCTAGCTGGACTCAACACCCTCGGCATATCAATTTCAAGGCTAGACTTCACGCCATATAGGCCAATGGTGCTTAACAAGGCTTTATATTTAGCGAGTCTTAGAAATGTGTTTTGTTTGAACAGATGATCAATTTGTTGCGATGTTTTTGTTGCTGTTTGTTAATTGAAGTTGTAAATTTTGAAGTTGTAATTAGATGTTTTTTAATTAAGATTCACGTTCCATTTTTCAAGATTACAACGTTTAATTTTAAATTTACATCCAAGTTTCACAAAATTAATTTGCAATTCCATTTAACAAAGTTTTGACGACAACAAGTAAAATTCGGGCGATATTAGTAAAATTCGGGCGACAAAAAGCAAAAGTTTAGGGTATAAGCCCTAAACTTTAAGCCCTGCTGCCATGCCCATGCATTCTGCAACCCTAAACTTGAATGAATGGAACAACTGCTACACATTCCACCCCCATCAACTCCATCTTCTTATTATTCAATTTCATCGTCTTTCATCAGCTTTCACAATCTAAGCTTCCAGTTTCACCGTATAAGCCTCTAGTTTCACAGTTTAAGGCCTAGGATTCACAATATTAGAAACCTAAACTAAAATCAGCCCTTCATCAACAGGTTTCACAGTATAAGCCCTTAGTTTCACAGTTTAAGGCCTAGGATTCACAGTATAAGCCCTTAGATTCACAATATAATAAACCTAAATTAAATCAGAATGTATAAGCCCCTTGTTTCACAGTATAAGCCCCTAGCTTCACAGTGTAAGGCACCAGTTTCACAGTATAATAAAGCTAAATTAAATCAGAATGCAATCTTCCAGTTTCACAATATTAGAAACAAACTAAAATCTAAAACAATGAATTTACACTCATAAACCTAAATTAAATCAGAATGTATACGCCCCTAGTTTCACAGTATAAAAAAACCTAAACTAAATCAGAATATAAGCTCTACATCATTCTCTATGCTATACATCTTCATCATCATCTTCTTCTTCTTCTGTTGTATCTCCCTGAAAGAAAATGAAACATTAAATTAAATACTTTTGAGACGTACCTTGCATTTCTTAAGTAATAAAAATTATACCTAAATTAAATCAGAATGTATAAGCCCCTAGTCTCACAATATAAGCCCCTAGTTTCACAATATAAGCCTCTAATTTCACAATATAAGCCCCTAGTTTCACAGTTTAAGGCCTAGGATTCACAATATTAAAAACAAACTAAAATCAGCCCTTCATCAACAGGTTTCACAGTATAAGCGCAAGCTTCCAGTTTCACAGTTTAAGGCACTAGTTTCACAGTTTAAGGCTTAGGATTCACAATATTAAAAACAAACTAAAATCAGCCCTTCATCAAAAGGTTTCACAGTATAAGCCCATAGTTTCACAGTATAAGGCACTAGTTTCACAGTATACTAGTTTCACAGTATAATAAACCTAAATTAAATCAGAATGCAAGCTTCCAGTTTCACTGTATAAGCCTCTAGTTTCACAGTTTAAGGCCTAGGATTCACAATATTAGATACAACTAAAATCAGTACTTCATCAACAGGTTTCACAGTATAAGCCCAAAGTTTCACAGTATAAGCCCAAAGTTTCACAATATAATAAACCTAAATTAAAAAAATAAAGTAAAGGAATAATACACACTTGATTCTCAAGAGGATGCTCTTCAAAATCATATGGACAATTTCTTTTATCATGGCGTGACATTCGTTTACAGTTAGCACACAACCTTTTTGGTATTTTTGCTTTTTTGATTGCCTTATTTTTGCTACTCACCAACTGCTTCCCGCTACCCTTGTTCTTAGAGAACTTAGGTGGTAAGACATTTCCTTCTTTTGGAGCCTTGCAGTTTAGAAGGATTTCAAATTCTTGTTCTTTTGTCAAAACTTTTGGGTTTGGCTCCAACTTCTCTCGGAATTCTTTTACAAGCTTAGCAAATTCTCTCACATCAGACTCTTTTTTTCTTTTGAGGATCCCCACAGTTGCATAAATATCAGACCACATCTGAGACATTCCAAATTTCCCACTACTACTAGGATTGTAGTTGTCCAAAAGATTTCCATTCAAATCATAAATAGGGTTTCTAAGTGCATTTTTACTCCACCTACCCAAATGTATTTCTCAGGTATTTCCTTAGATTTACCCGAGCAAACCCAAATGATGTGATACATAGAATACCTCTCCGTTCAAATAGTTTACAAGAACATCTCACGTCCATTGTTCCTTTATTGTACTCAATCGCGTAGCTCTTTTTCTTGATCGCGTCTTCAACTATCAAAATCATAGAGTTAGTTACAGGATCTGGTGGGGTGTATCCACCCAGACTACACCCATTTATCGAGCCCTTAACCTCATTTTGAAAGTCATAGAAGACTTCATGTGTATAGACTCTCGCTCCATGGGTTTCCCAGTTTGAACTATATAAGGTTTCAGGCATTGAGTCATCACTCTGTGCTTCAAGAAGCTTTAGAGCATGCCTTTGTTGGTCGATGGCACTCTCAAACCTCATCCAAAACTCAACCAAGGTCCCATATTTATTCTCAAATCTTTTAAAAAAACTATTAGCACTCTCTGATCTCTGTGTGGTTCTTAAAATGTTACCCATCGGAACATTTCTGAAATACGCTCGTATCCAATTGTGTCTTTCAGCAAACTTTCCACTCAACCATATATTACCCTTTAATGAGGATTCTGTGATGACCTTAACCCAATTCTTCTCAAATTCCTCAGGTTCCGTATCATTGCTCCAAACAACACTGTTCAGACGTGAAAAGAATTCAGTGTCTTTGCAAATTGTGCTCCCAACCTTGTCTGTTACTTTTTTTCATAATGTGCCACATGCAAAACCAATGTCTTGCTGTTTTGAACACAACTGCATGTAACAAAATAAGATTACTCAAAAAAATCATCCTCTTTTATCAACAGGTTTCACAAATATAGGCTTGTAGTTTCACAGAATACGAATCCAGTTTCACAAGTTAAGCTTCTAGTTTCACAAGTTAAGAACTCAAAAAATCAGGATCTTTTATCAACAGGTTTCACATTATAGCCATCTAGTTTCACAAAATAAGCATGTAGTTTCACTTCATAAGCTTCTAGTTTCACAAGTTAAAAACTCAAAAAATCAGGCTGATTTTTCAACAGGTTTCACAATATAGCCATCTAGTTTCACAAAATAAGCATGTAGTTTCACTTCATAAGCTTCTAGTTTCATAAGTTAAGAACTCAAAAAATCAGGCTGATTTTTCAACATGGTTCACACTTTCAGTACTCAAAAAATCAGCCTCTTATATCAACAGGGTTCACAATATGGCCTTCCAGATTCACAGTATAAGCATCTAGTTTCACAAGTTAAGCATGTATTTTCACAGTTTCAGCATCTTAAGCTTCTAGTTTCACAAGTAAAGAAAACTAGAAAAATTGCACGATATACAAACATACCAGGGACCGCCTTTTTTATTCCTGCATCTTCGTCAGTCATAATGTAATTAGGTTCTTTTCCACCCATTGATTTCAGAAATTGCTGAAACGCCCAAATAAATGATCCATCGTCTTCATGATCTAAAAGAGCGCATGCAAATGTTATTGACTTTTTATGATTGTCAATGCCAGTGAAAGGGGTGAATATCATGTTATATTTGTTAGTGCCATAAGTTGGATCGAATGAAATTGCATCACCAAGCACTGAGTAACATCTCCTTGCCTCAGCATCTGTCCAGAAAATACTTGTCAAAGCTTTCTCAGAATCCATTTCATACACAAATTCTAACCCTTTTGTTTCACGGAGGGTTTCCAAACGTGAGATAAACATGTCTCCATCCTTACTCTTTATGAAACACTTCAAATCCCGTTGGAAATTCTTGAATTGTGAAAGGGAAGCCCCCACATTTTCGAACCCTTCGACTTGCTCTTTGCATAGCTGGTATGTTAAGCTAGCCCCAACATTAATTCTTGAATTCTGGACAATCATTTGCTTATGAAATTCATTTATATTTGCTGCAATTTTATCAAATTCCCTATTTTTTACAAAGGTCACTGGGTGATTGTGACCCTCATGAAATTGTTCAACGATGTACTTGTTATCATGGAACTTGAATTTGACCATTGCACGACAACCCCACCTTCTAATTTTGGTTGTTCTTGTAAATGTTTGCTTACTTGAACTTTCAGCCTCATCTCCTTCACTTCCCTTCACACCAGTTTTTGGTTTTGCACTTTTTCCAATATTTGAACCAGTTTCAGAACCAGTTTCACTTGCAACAGTTCCAAGAGGTCTTCCTTTTCTCTTATTATGGCCTTCACGATTACAAACCATGGCTTTAGTTCGAATATTACCATCACGAGACCTCTTCGTTGTGGATTTCCTAGCTTCAAACCCACAAGAAGTAGCATACACTTGATAGAACGTCATTGCCGACCATTTCCCCAAAGTAATAGGCCTACTAACCGGTACTGTAGGTGTGGATTGTGCTGTTAAAATTGTAGAAACCTCTCCGTTGGTGTTGAAAATGGAATCAGTACCTATATAAAGTCAAAACATATAAACTAAATAAGCCTTTTTCTATCAGGTTTCACAATGTAAGTTTCTAGTTTCACAATTTAAGCATCTAGTTTCACACTTTAAGCTTCCAGTTTCACAGTATAAGACCCTAGTTTCACAGTTTAAGTATCTAGGTTCACAGTATAAGCTTCTCGTTTCACAGTATAAGTTTCCAGTTTCACAATTGAATCTTTTAGTTTCACAGTTAAAGCATCTAGTTTCAAAGTTTAACACTACTACAAAAAGGGGCAACGAGGATGGTTAAAAACCGTCCTAAGACTTCAAAACAACCGTCCTAAATTCACCCGTCCTCGTTGCCTAAGAGGACGGTTAAAAAAAGTCAAACCGTCCTCTTTGGATTTTTGAAAGAGGACGGTTGAATTTAAAACCGTCTTGTTTGCGTTTTGAAAGAGGACGTTGAATTTGGAACCGTCTTCTTTGATTTTTGAAAGAGGACGGTTGAATTTGGAACCGTCATCATTTGTTTGTGTAGCGCGAGGATCACTTTTAGGGCAGTTTCCCCTTCAACCGTTCTCTTTGATAGCCAATTTCAGCATTGTCTATGATTTGACCGTGCTCGTTTGTACTTTTGTTCCACTAATTGTTTGCTCATCCAACATAATTAGGAGCCACAAAACCCATCATTCTTTACCACTAATTTTTTTTAGCTCAAATTGAATCTCCAATAAGTTTTACAACACAAAGTGAATTAGAGCCAAAAATTCAAAGGCTTAAGGGATATATACAAAGTCAGAATGACATAAAATGTCATGGTGTTGGAGAAAATATAAAATAATTAAGTTGACAAATGATCATTTGCTGAGTACAAAGTAACTAATAACTACTCGAGTCCTTCAATCTTCAATTGTCATCACGTATCGTTGCCTTCTTTATCCTTGTGCGAATTGAGCTCAGGTACTCTAAATATTATCAACAAAATACCATTAGGTCAAATCTCACTACAAGTTCAACTCAATATTCCGCACCTGATCAACTTGCTCAACCAATATGCCTTCGGGAATTAAACATGAACATACATACAAAGACGGCAAAAACTATGATTAAAATTTCAAAACAAGATGAAAGTAAAGCAAAATGCTGCAAATGATCTAAATAAAGAAACGAAAAGTTATCTATTGACATTATCGTAGTATTTCTACACAAGTAGCTTCATTGGGTTGCATCTAACCTGACATTATAATGAATAACCATATCAAAACTAACACAGAGATTAGTATGAGGTTGCCTATACTAACACTAATGTAAAGTTTCTTCCAATTCTGTTACTACTGGTATTTATATTTATTCTTTACTTAAAAATGGCTATTTGAATAAGAAACACACTCTTTGGTTGTCTTAAACAACTTAATGTACAACAATCCCACAAAGAAAAAAAAGGTGTGTCATTCTATCAAAGAGCCCATCTATGATTAGTGAGAGCGTCATTAAAAAGCAAGAGTATAGATAAAAGTTGCATGATTTCATTCCAACTACCAGCTGGCTTAAATATATGCAATAGTATCATCAACATAACAAAACAAAATATAGCAAACTAATATTACCATACGTCAACATAACAAAACAAAATATAGCAAACTAATATTACCATACGTCAACACTAAGGAAGCCAAGAGTATAAAAGAATACCCCAACTGGCCTTCTGTAATTTGCATCAAGTACCCCCAGCTCCCACATTAATGGAGTGCTTCCATGGTAACCCAGATCTTGGAGCTACAATGAGTCAATGATACAATTTTAATGTGCTCCCATATTAAAATTGAGACTTTCAGGATTAATTAAAATGGGTATTCCTGCTAAAATGAAGTGAAGTGTTAGGTTAACTGGTCAAGTATCCATTGAATACTAGCACAGTAGAACCATGTTCTTTTGGACCTAACTACAATTCACTTCAGTTCAGCCTTAAATTATGTTCAAGCAGTTGCCGTCCCAAAAAAAACAAGTCCAACGTCTTCGAAATGTTCTAAGAGATTTAGGCCAAAAACCTCGTACATTCCACAGAACTTTCAGGATCAGATTGTTTGGGCTACAGTAAAATTAATGGTCTAAACCAGTTAAAGTTAATGTTAAGTTGATACAGAATCACATGTGGGCTGGTAGTTAGTTTGTGTATTCGCAGTGCACATAAATTGTTCTACAAAATGCTCAAAAGACAACTAGTTCAAAATTTCCTCAAACCGACATTATATTTGCAGTGCAGAGAAACTGTTCGATGAACTGCTCAAACGAGAAGTAGTTTAGGATTTCCTCGAAATAGACTGTTATACACCATTTCATACATTGTAAAGATGTGTATATGAAGTCATTCAGCCGGAATTGTCCATAAACATCAATTTGAGGGCAATAAAATAGAGATTTACCAATGCGAGTGTAAGTTCCTTGAGGAATTGCAATACTCAAATCGGTAGCAACCAACGCTTTCCCTCTAGCAGGCACCTTAATCTCGACCGCGCTGAAAAACAACACCTCGGAAAGAATAAAAAAGTGCACATCGCTATAACTATAAGTATATCATAGTGTTAATACTCCCTCCGTCCAAATTATTTGTTTACCTTTAATTAAAATACCGCTCAAATAATTGGAACGGAGGGAGTACACATCGTTATAAGGGTATAATTTTATCATATTGCTAGTACTCCCTCCGTCCCAATTATTTATTTTCCTTTGTTTAAAATACCGCTTAGGAGAAATAAAAAAGTACACATTGATGGCCTGTTATAGGTGGGGGGTCTCACAATGGAGGTGAGTTTTCGAGGTGCGGGTGAGTGGTTTTGTCATTCCCTTTCATGTGCATACCAAATAGATAGGGTCTCTTATATTTGTGTGAACAAAACACTTCCTTGTAGCCACTCTGTGGCATTGAACAAATGTAAAGACATGGCCTTTCATAAGTCATAAAGAACCTGCTATACTTTGGCAATTATTGAATTACAAGATCCTAGTTCTAACCAAATGCCAAAACCTACTCCAAGTCCCCAAATACCAATTAATCACCGTCACTTCTAAAGCTTTCTGAACATCTACCTTACTTCCAACAGTAATAGTGAAAATATGAAACGTACCCATGTACACCTTCTCTTGTCAAAGCATTTAGATATGTTGTTAATGTAGAAACTAGTGTCTTCCCCCTCCCTGTTTTCATTCTAGCAATTGATCCATCATGGAGCACAGCTCCATCAATAATCTAAAATTGAGCAAAACAACAACGTATTCAAGCATATATGACTTTGAATAAACAAGCCATATGTCACACAACAGTTATTATTTGGTTGATATATGATTCTGAATATTTTTTCCTGAATAGCAAGCCTACTTTTTGTCGCAACTGATTCAAAACCACACACAACAGAGATAATATAAAATGCTTACCCTAAATCAAAACCCAAATCTATCAAAATTAGGGTTTCTCTGTCCCCAAAATTTAACAATTTCTTCAAAACACAATCATATAATTCACCAATATGTACCAGTAATGTAATAATCAATCAGATTAGTGATGAAATCAATACATATTTAAAAAAAATTGGAGAAGGAAGAAACCTTTTAAAATCAAGAGTCTCGGCAAAAGGAAAGTAGAATGAACGTCGCTGATTGACATTGACGAATAAATTGTTGGCCGCATGTCCGTCTGTCGTGGTGGGTAGAGATGGTCGCCATTTTTACTGTGTTACGGTTGAAAGTATGAGAGTTAAGGTGAAATGGTTTTAAAAGTTGAAGAAGAGAATACGAGATAGGAAGAGGACGGTTGAAGACAATAATAATAAATTTGTCTTTATTTTGATAATAAGAGGACGGTTTCAGAGAGAACCGTCTTCTTTATTTAATATGAGAACGGTTAATTGACCAACCGTCTTTATTACTTAATAAAGAGGACGGCTTTTTTGTTAACCGTCCTATTTATATAATTACTAATGGCGCTAAATTTATTTCGCTAATACAAGACGGTTCCGTCCCCAACCGTCCTCTAAGAGGCGTTCTCGTAGCCTAAAATTGTAGTAGTGTAAGAATCTAGTTTCACAATATTCATAAACTTTAATTAGGTCCTATATTCACAAAATAAACCCGAAACAAAATCAGACTTTAATGAGCATGGTTTCAGAGTATAAGCTTCTAGTTTCACAGTTTAAACATATAGTTTCACAGTTTAAGGTTCCTATATTCACAACAGTCATAAACTTCAATTAGGTCCTAGATTCACAAAAAAAGCACCTAGTTTCAGCCTTTTTATAATCAGAATACAATAGTCATAAACTTCAATTAGGTCCTATATATTCACAAAATAAGCTCCTAAATTCACGAAATAAGATCCTATATTCACAAAATTGAATAAAATCACACACTAAACCTTGTAAAAAAAAAGCGAGGTCCTATATTCACAAAATAAGGTCCAATATTCACTAAATACAAAAGCGATCCATATATTCAACAAATCGAGCAGAAATTGAATCAGAAAACTATGAAATAAACGACAAAAAACGACATACATGATTCAATAGTAATATTATCATCAATCGTGGTGATATCTAGATTCTCCATAGCTAGAGCTGCAAAATTCGAACAACAACAAAAACAACAAAAAATTCGAACAACAATTGAAAAATCGCATGAAATTCGAACAACAACTAAAGATTTGAAGAAAAAAAATTTCGAAATTACCTTAACAATCGCATGAATTGCTATTCTCTGTTGAATTTATGAATAATCGCACAAATCGATTTGCTTTGAATCTGAGGTTGTTGTATTGATTAAATTTACGAACAATCGCACAACTCTATTTGCGTTGATTTTGAGTTTTCTATATTTTGGAGAGAGTGTGTTTTTTATGGTTTTATATGTTTTTGTTATTTTAGAGAGATAAACTGTTTTGGCCCAAATGAACAGATTTTGGTAAGACCCCAAATTTTCAGCCCAAACATTGAATAATGAGGGTAAGTGAATCGGGCCAACAGCATGAGGGTTTGTTCTCGGCCCAAACAACTTGAGGATGCGTGAGGTTCGGCGGCCTCACGGTAATAGGCGGCCTCACGTGATCCGGCCTCTCTCTCTCTCTCTCTCTCTCTCTCTCTCTCTCTCTCTCTATATATATATATATATATATATATATATATATATATATATATATATATATATAGAGTTGGGATCACATGAGTCCACCCTAAATATTTGAGTCCATGAGTCTAACAATGATATCATAAGTTGTATAAAAAAGTATCACGTGTTTTCAATATCAATTTTTTTTCCTTTTTTTGTTTTTTTCTTTTTCAATATTACTGTTTTTTTGCCTTTTCTTTTAAAATGACATTTTCTTTATTAAAAAAATTCCCTTTTTCAATATGCACTTTTTTTAAAACAAACACGTTTTTTTTTAATAAAATGGCGTTTTTTCTCGAATTTTTTTTTCATTACAATATCACAAGTTACTCAATACAATATCACCGATTCTTTAAAATAATATCACAAAAAAAAAATTCGAGAAAAAAATATTTCGGAAAAAAAATTCGAGAGAAAAAATTGAAAAAAATATTTCCGGGCAAAAAAGCTCTTGAAAAAATTTCGTGATATTGTTTAATATTGTGTGTGATATTGTTTAACAAAAGGCGTTTTTTCTCGAAATCTTTGTTCGATTTTTTTTCATTACAATATCACAAGTTACTCAATACAATATCACCGGTTCTTCAAAATAATATCACAAAAAAAAATTCGAGAAAAAAATATTTCGGAAAAAAAATTCGGGAGAAAAAATTGAAAAAAATATTTGAAAAAAATATTTCCGGGAAAAAAATTTCGTGATATTGTTTAACAAAAGGCGTTTTTTCTCGAAATTTTTTCGATTTTTTTTCATTACAATTTCACAAATTACTCGATACAATATCACCGGTTCTTCAAAATAATATCACAAAAAAAAAATTTGAAAAAGAGTTCGAGAAAAAAATTTTGAAAAAAAAATTTCAGGAAAAAAAGTATTGGAAAAAATTTCGTGATATTGTTTTATATAGTGTGTGATATTGTTTCCTTTGATATTGTATTGAAAAGGTTGTGACATTGTGATATTGTAGTGTAAAAAAACGTGATATTTTTTAATACAACTTGTGATACTCTAAATGGAATCATGGACTCAAATATTTAGGTGGACTTACCGGATCCCGCCTATATATATATATATATATATATATATATATATATATAGCATTTCAAGCACACAAGAATCATTCTCTCCCTTCTTATACATTCTCTATTCTAAGTTGATATTATGGCAACGTTCTGCAAGTAATCCTTATTTATTTCGAGTCTTTGTCGTACACCTTAGACTGAAACGTTGTTCAATCCAGAAGGTTGGTTGCCAAGAGGTCGTGTGTATCGAGTGGGCAAAGTTGAGTGATCGGCATCACGCTACTCCAACTTCTGTCAGAATTTTTGTTCATTGTAGAGCATATCATGATTTTGCAGAAGATTCTTCCATGACATCTGCGCCATTAGCAGATGTTTACTCTCTTCCAAAAATGTTAGAATTAGTAAAAGCATCCCAATTAAAGTTTTAAGCAGAGGTAAAAATTTATCAAATAATATAAAGTTTAAGCGCAAGGACAAAAAGCTCACTTAGTGTGAAGAAACCCGAAAGTCCCACATGTGAGGATTGTCCCACATTGATAAAAGAGGAGAAGAATTATCATAAGCCCGTTCGGGTGTGGCCCAGGCCCGTTGTTGAATTTAACACTTAGCCAAGAGCCAGCCTAAGAACAACCAACTGTATACTCTCAAATTAAAGTTTTACGATCGCATCGTGAAACTACATATGGGCCAATAAACCAATTAATAAGACACAAATGAATACGAGATGGACTCACAATTAATCCGTGTATTTATACATGAAGTACGAGACCGTGAATAATAAGCCTCAAATACATCACCAAATTTTCCTGTTACAGTTCAAGGACACATATACTCAAGATTTATTAATTTTTAGCATGATTAAAAACACAAATTCTCATTTGTGACTGACATATTCGTCGCAAACTTGCGACAGATCAACTAATCCCCATACGGAGAGAAAAGACAAACGTATAATATCTTGTAAGTAGCAAATTGTTTTGTCTTTTCCACCAACATTGGTAGTATTTAACTCGTCCCAAACTTAAGACGGATATTGATAGAATATAGAATGTGTGAATTGTGTTACTTTCTCATTAATCAATAAGCGTACTTATAAGATAAAACAATAAGCTATGGGCCTATAAGTACGGCCCTAATACCCCCCCTCAAACTGGAGCATGGAGATCAAGAACGCCAAGTTTGCGGAGAAGAATCAGAAATTGAGAAGAAACTAAAGACTTTGTAAATATGTCAGCCAATTGAGTCTCGGTCGAGACACGGTGCATTCGAATAAGTCCATCACTAATAGCGTCACGAATGAAGTGACAGTCAATCTCGATATGCTTCGTTCTTTCGTGGAAAACGGGATTTTGAGCCAGCTGTATGGCAGATGAACTGTCGAAGAAATTGTCAATAGGAGATGAGAAGGATATACCGAGACTCGCTAATAAGCCCTTCACCCACTTGAGTTCACATAAAATCGTAGCCATAGCTCGGTACTCCGCCTCAGCGTTAGAAAGAGACACAGTATGTTGTTGTTTTGTCTTCCAAGATATCGGGGAATCTCCAAAGAAGACGACCCAGCCAGATACGGACTTGCGTGTAGTTAAACAACCACCCCAGTCAGAGTCACACCAACCACTAACCACCGGGTTGCTATCGGCCCTCAACAAAATCCACGTAAACCAGAACATGAAGGCAAACATTATCACGAACATAGCTAAAAAAAGAGTAATAATAATAAGACTGAGAGAACCCTTATTGTCGCAGGGATGCATCCAAATTAGCAAACCAACACCGGGGGGCTTGCTTAAGCCCATAAAGAGATTTTCGGAGACGACATACCTTACCTTCGCGACCCTGTCCAAAACCCGGTAGAAGCTTCATATACACCTCTTCGTCAAGGTCACCATGAAGGAAGGCATTGTGCACATCCATTTGATGAAGTTCCCAGTTGTTAATAGCTGCAACAGCCAATAATGAGCGAACCGTAACCATCTTAATGACTGGAGTAAAAGTTTATCCACAGTCGATCCCTTCAACCTGATGATTACCAAAAACGACCAAGTGGGCTTTATATCGTTCAACAGTACCGTCAGAGTTGTATTTTATTTTATACACCCAGCGGCTTCCCAGAGCTTTCTTACCATCGGGGAGTTCAGCAAGCTCCCAAGTGGCATTGTTTTGAAGAGCCGTGATTGCATCCCTCGTTGCCTTACACCAATCAGGACTAGAGAGAGCAGCGCGAGAAATAGGTGGTTCAACACCCGTAGTAATAGCTGCCAGAAGAGCTTGGTGCAAGGAAAAATTATGAGAAGACAACTAATTAGCCATAGCGTAGGGAATACCTGAAGATTGCGGAGAGTCGGGAGAAGAGTCGGAATCGGAGGACGCAGCAACGGTGGTACCAACAACATAGCCACGAAGCCGGGTGGAAGGAATTTTGGTAGACCTGGCAAAAGTATACCGAACCTGAAAAACCGATCGAAAATAACTGAATCGACACCTGACCGTACATCCGAAAGGTATAACTGAACTTCACCCCGAAACCTGAATCGACCTGAACTGATTCGAAATTGAACTGAATTTGTAATATCCGAAATAGACCCAATATCGAATAAACCTTAACTGTTTCAACCTGAACTGGTTTGACCCGAATCGAAACACAACCGAACCGTTTTCAACCTGCTTAATGATGACCGAAATTCAACCGAAACCCGAAATTACCCGAATGTAGTAATTGTCGTTTGTCAAACAAAAGAAAAAAAATTAATTATTTATATACATATTTTTATATTGGCGGGTAAAATGATGGTTGGCGGTAAAATAATTCGAGAATCTACAATATTTGGAGGCAAAGTATAATTAGTTCGCCAATTTTTGGAGGCAAATCAATTTTTTTTACCATATATGATTGCAATTTCAACCGAAATGATAAAAAAGAATCTGACAAAAGAGATTTAGATGAACAAAATAACTAATCAAAGATTTAAAGCGCAAAATCTGGAAATTTCATTAATTAATTAGGGATAATTAGAGATCTTCTTACCAAAATGAGATATCCTTTCCATCCTTATAAAATATATGGTGCTCTGTGCCTCTGTGGACTGCGATTTGTCAGCTGGGCTTTTGGAAGATGAAAAGATTAGAGAGTTTGTAATGAGTTGGTGACTTGGTGTATAGTAAAAAGGAAAGTAGATTTGCGATTTGCGATTGACTGTATACCATATTTACGAATTGCGATTATTAAAAAGGAAAGTAGTTGGTAACTTGGTGTTATGGTGTATACAATTTTTTTCGACAAAGGTTGCATACGTGTATTGATGTAATGAGTTTTTGATTTTTTTAATTTTTATCATTTATTCATTTGCCATTTGTCATTTGCTATTGTTTTACATTTTAGTTTTTAGTTTTTAACTTTTTAATTTTATGTACTTATTTCTCCACTTGATACTTTTAGGATTAATTATTAAGTTGACCAAATTGAGTGTTGATGATCAAAATGTTTACTAAAGGCATCCAAAATAGAAAGATGAAATATATAAACAAACGATTGAAAGTTTGAGACGGAAGGGGGATAAGTGTACAACAGTATAACTTAATAACTTATAAGTTCATCTAACTATATTGTCTATTTATATAATTATATATAATATGATAAATTAAAGCTTCTAATTCTAAATTTCTAATACATTTTGTGATATTTTCGTCGAACTACTCGTCTACAGTTTATTACGTATTTGTATTTCATTTAAGTTCCTCGAAATTATAAGAATAAATGAATAATTGAACTATTGAAATTCGAGATGAGATTGTAAAATTACTTTATTATAAAAACAAAGTATATATAAAACAGGTCAAGATAGGCTTTACATCTACGAAATTCTAAAATAAAAGCTTAAGAAATCGAACTGTAGATTATTAGCTATAAATTATATAGTTTTAGCTACTGTTATTATAGACTATAGTCTATAATGCTGGACTCGAGTAAGGTGTTATTGTGTTAGTACAATTAATTGATAATTAAAGATCAACTCAAGAGTAGCTCAAGTTCAAAATTCACCGAACTCAAGTTGAGCTCATAGAATTCAAATAATTTACATATCGGGTGGTCTTGTTTAAGAATTAAGATCATCTTAACTTAAAACCTCTTATAAGTTATAACCTCTTCCAGATGGAAGAACCATATTAATTTAAGAGTGAAGACGGTCTTATACTCCTATACAATAAATGGTGATTAAGAATAGTAAGACGAATTGACGAGGAATGAACATTTGATAATAATTATTTCCTGATATAAGCTTTACTTTTTGTTCAAGCTAATTTTGTATTGGATAGAAAGTTCCATCGCCATTGTAAAAAAATTCAATCAAAAAACAAAGTCGAGTAATTTTGTGATAACATTTATTACATATATATACTTCTTAGTTTCATTTATTATTTATAGGACGAATACTCATGATAAAAGATAAGTCGATGTTGTAAGATATGAAATACTTATGATAAATTTATCATATATATACTGCGGAATATTTATATAAGAATGTCTGCTATTTCTAAATTGCATGTTTGACCGTTCATATTTAAATTATTTGTATATATAATATATCAATAATTATAAAAAAAATAGATAAGAAAAAAAATGTGGAATCAAATTATATTACTATTAAAAGAATTTGAAATATTATCGGACAAAAATCTAAAAATTATATCAAAAACAAAATCGAAATATTTGATATATAAATATAATCCAATATTAATCCCTTGACATCCGATCCGAATATGGCCCGAATCGAATCTCATCTGCTCTGATATTGACCCAACCCGAATCTCATCTGTTCCGAAATTAACCTGACTCGAACCTGAACTGACCCGAAATATTTACAACCGATTAAAAGCGAAAACTGATTCCAACCTGAATTGAACCGAACTGAAATCGAAAATAAAGGTAAACCGAAATAACCTGATCCGAATGAAACTGATCTGAAACTGAATCGAATGACCCGTTTGCCAGGTCTAAATTTTGGGCCACTTGCCACGACCCATGTCAATCGTGGTCGAAGGAACAAACGGACCCGTACCCGCGGTATCAACAGCAGGACCAGCATGAGTATGCGAACCAGTAGCAGGGGTCGAACCCATGGTATCTGACCCATTCGGAGCACCCGTGGTAGCTGACCCATTCTGATGCGTGCCTATTTTATGATGTTTTACATCTATTTTTACACGCATTTTGTCGCTCATTTACGATGTTTTAGCCCTTATTTCCCAACAATTGTCTACTTTCGTATTTTTATGCTCTTTTGCAGAATTATGCGGAAAAGGGACGATTTTATACCAAATTTATGCCCTCGGGACTTTTTATGACTAAGGATAAGAAGGAACGAAGCCTAGCGCACATTTCAAGGCCTGAAGATAACTTTTACAAGCAAAGAATCGATCTTCGATGTTGCAGCCTGTTTCAAATGGCTATATCTCGAGTTCTAGAGCTGATAATGGAGTGATTCCAGTTGGAGGTGAAAGCTTATCCTCTTAGCTTTCCAACGCCGCGAGAATCGCTTGATTTCGATAAGTAACGAAGAAATGGCAGCTGTTTTAAGATCGATGCGCGCGCTGCAGTCCCGTCAGTTGGTCGACCGACCAACAAAGTCGGTCGATCGACCAGGTGCCAATTGGAAAAGCCCATAATTTGCCTGAAGCCCAAAAATTGCATAAAATCCGTAAAGCGGTCGACCGACCGAAAATACTGGTCGACCGACCACAGCGCCGACCCAGAAGTTTCCGAAAAGCCCATACAAGTGTTTAGGTCATTAGGAAACTCTTTAATTCTGCCTATTTAAGCAAATTCAGTCCCTAATTCAGATCAATCAAGTTGGGAATCAAGTTTTCTACTTAGTTTTTATCCATCATGTTCTTAATCTAGTTTTCTATCATAGAATAATCAAGTCCAAGTTTTCATCTTTGTTCTTAGATTTCCAATTAAGTTGTAAGTTGCTACAATTCAATCTTTCCTTTTCAATTAATCTTGTTGTTCATCTTATTGTTGTTCCTCAATTCATGTTTCCTCTTTATTATCATCTTTAATTATGTTAATTCCTTTAATATTCTTGATTCTTGTTATTGTTAGTTTTACAATTGAGATTATGCATAGCTAATTCTTGTGATTAGGAATTAGGGGAACCATGGTAAAAACTTGATTTTGATAGTTTAATGATTGAATTACCAATCCCCCATTGTTGTTGGTGAACTGATCCTTAGGATTGAAAGATTATTAGAATTAGTTTAACAACAACTTTGGGATAGCCCTTGAACGAAAGTTTAGTGCTTTTCTAGGAACCCTAAGACCGTAAGGATTGGGTAGAATATTGACCTAAAGATTTATTCTTTGTTCCTTGGGATTGTGTTATTTGATTATTTTACCCTTCATTGACTTGTTTTAACCATGGGGAACCAAAGTTCCTAATCTCCTTTTCATCTTATTTTAATTTCTTTATTATTATTGCATGTTTAGATTTATGTTCTTTATAATTTCCATGTTTATTCCTATTTTTATTATTGTACCAATAACTATGAGTAGCTAAATTCCATATGTTAGGATGTAGGGAGTAAATATGCATAGGTAGTATAATTCCCGAATCAACATGTCGCAGGCAGGAGGTCGACCGACCACCATTATAGGTCGGCCGACCGACTCGTGTTCGAATTCTGTTTCGCTTTTATTTGTAGACTATAATAACCTACAATGAGACCAAAAGGAGACTTGTAGGATGTTAGTATTGACCTACCCAAGATTGAGAGATTTGGGAAGGGCATTGGTTTACATCTTAAGACGGATAGGTTACTTAAGACTGAAAGGTTTGTGACCTAGAATTTAGGAATCACCCTTATTGTTGACACCCAATAATTGTGAGACCTAGGAACTAATAGCATAGACCGAAAGGAGCTATTAGGTAGCATAGACCTAAAGGATATGTTACATCCCTTACGCGACTGCAATACATGTTGACTTAGGATTTATATTATCTTAGCTGTTTATTACCCAAACATCCTAGCATCTCTTTTATTATATTTTTATTTTCCTCTTTATTTACTTGTTTTATTTTATTCTTGTTTTAGACCTAGCAACAATCAATCAAACCCCCTCTCTTTTGTTACTTAATAGATTAAAAATTAGCAAACATAATTAACCTTGTCTCTCTGTGGTTCGACCCTTACTATCACTATCTATAGTTTTAGTTTGGTTTATAAATCTTATCTTTGACACCCACAACGACGGGTATCAAATTTTGGCGCCGTTGCCGGGGAGACGGTATAATTTTGTTTGTTAGTTTTTAGTTTATTTTTTTTTCTTCTTGTCTTAAGGAACTTAGGTTCCTTAAGACCGTTTCTTACCTTTTCTTCTAGTTTTCTTTTAGAAGACAGGTTTTTGAGAGGAAGGCTTGAGTACTCTCAGTGCTATTGCGATCATGTCTACTATTTCCGATAATCTTCAGCCAGCAGCACACCACCTCCCAGGGGGATCTAATCCCCGCGTTGATTTTTATCTCTCCTTTATCGAATTGTTGGAGCGAAACCAGTTTGCAGGTCTACCAGACGAAGATCCTTTGAGGCATTTGCAGAATTTTACAGATTATTTTTGTATCCTACACGTTTCGGAGGAAGAGCGAGATAAGGCTAAGGAGATGTTGTTTCAATTCTCCTTAAAAGATTCTGCGCAGGAGTGGATTAGTCACCTTGATATGGGAGCGGCTAGAGTTACAGATTGGGCATCTCTGGCATTGGCTTTTTGCAAACAGTACTATTCACCAGCGAAAACCGATGCTTTGAGAATTCAAATCTCAAAATTCCGGCAAGGACCTGATGAGGAACCTCATGAAGCATGGATCCGTTTTAAGGAATCGGTTCAACCTGTTCCTCGCCGGGGCTTTGAGGAGTGGTACCTTCGCAACCTACTCTGGGACTTTGTGAGTAGTCGTGCTTATGAGGAATCAACCCCAAAGGATGATTCTGCCGCAGCTCAGGTAGAAGAAACTGATCCCGTGCACAGGTCAGAGAGTCGACCGACCACAACATCAGGTCGACCGACCTCGACACCTGACGTGAGATCAGTCTCTGCGGAACAGGAAATTTTCGATGATACGGAGTCTGGTCGACCGACCACTATACCAGGTCGACCGACCACTGTTACTGAGCAGAATGCAGTTTCTATTCCCGAATCGCTGGATCCTTCCCTCGTTCAAGACCTCACCATGATACCTGAACAGACTATGGAGTCGCCTCCTGAGCTACCTAATTCTCCTCTCGTCAATGACTCAACGGAGATTCTGAAGTTAAAAGAGCCAAGGCTTGCCGATTCCGCGACAAGCATTGTGGTCCCGTGTCCGTATCATTTGGAGAAATTAATGTTAGAGCATCAGTCCAAAAAAATCTTGGAGAGGTATGAGGGCGTTGATATTGGTAACCCAGATATTTCTGTCAAGTGTGATCCCATCACACCCATTACTAAAGAGTCGCTCATTCTTAAGGATGAGGATGATAGGTTACTTGATTCCCTCTCCCTCCCCGTTGATGATACTATCTTGGATCTAGAAACAACCAATGAGTTAGACTTTCACCCCTTGACTGACCAACCTATTTTTGTAGGTATTAGTGATGACCATGTTCCTAACATAATTGAACCCTCTGTTGATGAACCTTGTTTTTTGCAGGATTCATTTATTGACATTCCTGATGTTTTTAATATTAGTGAATGTTCTATGCAAGGATCCTTTTCAAAGGATCCTTCGGAGGCTTTGATGTGTTTTGAGGCATGTGCAGGTGAATCTCTTGCTCAAAAGGCTGATTTGGATGCTCCAGAAATTGCGACGCTAGTGATAGAGTCTATAAGCAGTAGGAAGAGAGATGTTCTCGATCGAGTAGTACCACTTACTCGATCAAATGATGTAGAGAACGAGGTCACTCAAGCAAGTGATCATTTGGCTAAAGAAAAGAGCCCTAAGAAGAAGAAACCGAGGAAGGTGTCGACCCACGACTTGGGAGTCGACAACCACAGGAGATGGATGGCTAAAGCTTTGGATGATGACCCACCTATTTACATGGTGGAGAGAAACTCATCTACCCAAATCACCATAGCTGAAGGAGTAGCCTATAGTCAGAGCCCTTGGTCAAAGAAACGCCGAATCCTTCGCGGATGACTTCTTCTTTTCGCTCGTTTCTGTTTTTCTTAAGACATTTTTTTTGTTTTGTTAAGACTTTCTAGTTTGCTTTCTTTAAGTTTTAGGACAACTTTTCTGTTGTGTTTGCGTAGTTAAGACTTTTTGGTCTTGTTTCTGGGATCTCGCGCATTTATTGGGCGCATATTTTTCTTGCTTTTTCAGGTTCTACGAAGAAAAACGAAGACCGCTGGGACAAAGACGGTCGACCGACCAGTTACACCGGTCGGTCGACCTAGTCGCCGCATTGCTGAAATTTTCTGTACTTTACAGAAAGGTCGGTCGACCTGTTCTCTTGGTCGGTCGACCTACCGTTCTGTCGCAGTCTTTCGATTTCTTCCTCGGGAACCGTGCAACCGTTCTTGGGTACTTGAGTAGCACTGCTAGCCACCAAAACCTCCCAGCTTACGCTGGTTTGGGGAGGTTTTTCATGCGCTTCATAATCCTGTGAGTTCTTTCCAGTTTTTCCTTGGTTTTTATTTTCCTTGCATCTTTCTTTTAATTTTATGAAACCTTTACTTAGGCTAATGCACAATGGGGACATTGTGCGGGTTGGTTTGGGGAATGGTTTCGTGTCACATGCATTGCATTCTGTCACACGTTTATTGCATTTTTGTATTGCATTGTTCTTTTCTTTATTTTCCTTGCATATACAAGAAAAATACAAAAAAATGAAAAAAATTCAAAAAAAAAATTCCAAAACATGCACGTTTATTTTAGCATATAGGTCGAGTCGGAACGAAAGTATTTCAAGGATGATTTAGCTATCTCACATGTTTATGCCTTTACCTTGCCTTGTCAACTTGTTTTAGTATGAGAGTCTTTTGCATATCTACGAGTTTTTGTCAATTTGTATTTCTTGAGACTTGACTTATACCTTGGCAACCTACTATACATTCTAAGGTTTAGAGCTTATTTCCTGGTTTCATTCTTAAGCCAGTTGTCTAGGATGTGAGTAGTACTCCCCTTGGAACATGTTACATCAATATGCATAAACATGAGCTTGAATTGCTATATACTTGTTTTACTTTCTCGTTTTGTGAGTCTTGATACGTGCATTTGGGATCCCTTTTCTCATATTTACCCATAAGCTTCACATAGCTAAATTGCCTTTTTATTCCCCCAAAACTACATCCCATACTTAGCCTACCCTTCCAAGCTAGTATTTGTGGCCTTTGGATTATTTTTTGAGGCATCTTGGTTTGTATGCTATTATGAGCAAAAAGAGAAAAGAAAGAAAGAAAGCAAGAAAAGAAAAAGAACAGAAAATTCAAAGAAAGAAAGAAAAGAAAAACGAAAAAAAAAATCCGAAAAAATACGAAAGTCAGTCGACCGACCACATATACAGGTCGGCCGACCAACTGACATCATCAGAAAAAAAATTTTCGTTTCCAAGTTCCCTTTCTTTTATATGTTATCACTCCCGTACTTCATTCAAAAATATTTGGGAGTCCTTTCTTATATTTAATGTGAGAGTTGTGTTACAAAAGAGCACTTTCTTAATATCAAAAAGTTGTGAAATATGTTATTGGGAATCGGTTTTACTAGCTTGGCTACTAACCCCACATATCCAAAAACATCTTAACCACTTTTACCTTTTACCTCACATATCTTTTATTACCCCAATTGCATGTATCTGGGTCACTTAATGAGATTGTTATACGAAGTTGTAGAATTTTTGTTCATGTTAGATTGCAGGCATGTTTCCATGGGTCGCAGTTAGGTGAGTGTCTCTACAAAATACTTCTTCCTATCTTCAACATATACTCACCCTTTGCTTCATGAGTGTCTCGAGCGTACCGCGAGAGTCCATGGTATAAAGTCTCTATAGTCTTTATTTTTGCAAGTCTGACAACACCATAACTCGTTTGCATGATTTAAATGCTTTCTCATTTTTGTACTTGGCATTGGTTTAGGCTTACATGTAAATTTCGCTCTGAGATTGAAATCGTTCCATTAGTTAAGATCGAGTCTATTTCTTGCTTGAGGGCAAGCAAGGTTTGGTTTGGGGAATTTTATGCGTGCCTATTTTATGATGTTTTACATCTATTTTTACACGCATTTTGTCGCTCATTTACGATGTTTTAGCCCTTATTTCCCAACAATTGTCTACTTTCGTATTTTTATGCTCTTTTGCAGAATTATGCGGAAAAGGGACGATTTTATACCAAATTTATGCCCTCGGGACTTTTTATGACTAAGGATAAGAAGGAACGAAGCCTAGCGCACATTTCAAGGCCTGAAGATAACTTTTACAAGCAAAGAATCGATCTTCGATGTTGCAGCCTGTTTCAAATGGCTATATCTCGAGTTCTAGAGCTGATAATGGAGTGATTCCAGTTGGAGGTGAAAGCTTATCCTCTTAGCTTTCCAACGCCGCGAGAATCGCTTGATTTCGATAAGTAACGAAGAAATGACAGCTGTTTTAAGATCGATGCGCGCTGCAGTCCCGTCAGTTGGTCGACCGACCAACAAAGTCGGTCGATCGACCAGGTGCCAATTGGAAAAGCCCAGAATTTGCCTGAAGCCCAAAAATTGCATAAAATCCGTAAAGCGGTCGACCGACCGAAAATACTGGTCGACCGACCACAGCGCCGACCCAGAAGTTTCCGAAAAGCCCATACAAGTGTTTAGGTCATTAGGAAACTCTTTAATTCTGCCTATTTAAGCAAATTCAGTCCCTAATTCAGATCAATCAAGTTGGGAATCAAGTTTTCTACTTAGTTTTTATCCATCAAGTTCTTAATCTAGTTTTCTATCATAGAATAATCAAGTCCAAGTTTTCATCTTTGTTCTTAGATTTCCAATTAAGTTGTAAGTTGCTACAATTCAATCTTTCCTTTTCAATTAATCTTGTTGTTCATCTTATTGTTGTTCCTCAATTCATGTTTCCTCTTTATTATCATCTTTAATTATGTTAATTCCTTTAATATTCTTGATTCTTGTTATTGTTAGTTTTACAATTGAGATTATGCATAGCTAATTCTTGTGATTAGGAATTAGGGGAACCATGGTAAAAACTTGATTTTGATAGTTTAATGATTGAATTACCAATCCCCCATTGTTGTTGGTGAACTGATCCTTAGGATTGAAAGATTATTAGGATTAGTTTAACAACAACTTTGGGATAGCCCTTGAACGAAAGTTTAGTGCTTTTCTAGGAACCCTAAGACCGTAAGGATTGGGTAGAATATTGACCTAAAGGTTTATTCTTTGTTCCTTGGGATTGTGTTATTTGATTATTTTACCCTTCATTGACTTGTTTTAACCATGGGGAACCAAAGTTCCTAATCTCCTTTTCATCTTATTTTAATTTCTTTATTATTATTGCATGTTTAGATTTATGTTCTTTATAATTTTCATGTTTATTCCTATTTTTATTATTGTACCAATAACTATGAGTAGCTAAATTCCATATGTTAGGATGTAGGGAGTAAATATGCATAGGTAGTATAATTCCCGAATCAACATGTCGCAGGCAGGAGGTCGACCGACCACCATTATAGGTCGGCCGACCGACTCGTGTTCGAATTCTGTTTCGCTTTTATTTGTAGACTATAATAACCTACAATGAGACCAAAAGGAGACTTGTAGGATGTTAGTATTGACCTACCCAAGATTGAGAGATTTGGGAAGGGCATTGGTTTACATCTTAAGACGGATAGGTTACTTAAGACTGAAAGGTTTGTGACCTAGAATTTAGGAATCACCCTTATTGTTGACACCCAATAATTGTGAGACCTAGGAACTAATAGCATAGACCGAAAGGAGCTATTAGGTAGCATAGACCTAAAGGATATGTTACATCCCTTACGCGACTGCAATACATGTTGACTTAGGATTTATATTATCTTAGCTGTTTATTACCCAAACATCCTAGCATCTCTTTTATTATATTTTTATTTTCCTCTTTATTTACTTGTTTTATTTTATTCTTGTTTTAGACCTAGCAACAATCAATCAAACCCCCTCTCTTTTGTTACTTAATAGATTAAAAATTAGCAAACATAATTAACCTTGTCTCTCTGTGGTTCGACCCTTACTATCACTATCTATAGTTTTAGTTTGGTTTATAAATCTTATCTTTGACACCCACAACGACGGGTATCACATTCGAAGCACCCGAATCAGAGACTATCCCCAACCCCTCGTCAATGTCAGACAAAACAGAGGAAGGAGGAGCATGAGGGTCAACGTCAAGAGCAGGAAAAGAGACAATCGGAGAAGACGGAGCATCCGGAAAATAGAGAAAGCTATTCTCATAAAAATACAAATCCCAAGTCACAAAAAATTCCCAAATAGCTAACTCAAGGACTTTCCAACCTTTACTATTTTGTGGATAGCTGAGAAACAAACCTTTGTGGCTTCGTCGAGCAAATTTATCCCCTTTGGTATGTAAATTATGAACAAAACACAAGCAACCGAATATCCGAATTTGTTGGTAATTTGGAACAGACCCAAATAAAAGTTCATGGGGTGTCTTATTTTGTAACAAAGGAGAGGGTATACAATTAATTAAATAGGCCACAGTAAGTATACATTCTCCCCAAAAATCAATCGGAAGATGAGCTTGAAACATTAAAGCACGGGCTACATTAAAAATATGTCGATGTTTCCTTTCGACTCGTCCATTCTGCTGAGGGGTCCCGAAACAAGATGTGCGAAACAAAATGCCATTTTGTCGAAAAAAATCAGTCATATGAAAAAATTCCGCCCCATTATCAGATTGGACATGCTTGACTATAGCCGAGAACTGAGTTTTAACCATAGTAAAAAAACTTAAAAACAAATTTGTAACCTCTTTTTGTCAAGAAGCAAATAAACCTATACAGTTCGGAAATAGTCGTCAACAATAGTCAAAAAATATTGGGCACCACTGATGGCCGGTTTTTGTCGTCGATACCGGCATCAAACACATTTATAAAGAACCCAAATTAAGTAGTATAATCGGGTTATCGTTCGCGAAGACGGTGGGGATAGTTGTATAGTTATGTTTTAATTTAAGTATGAGTCGGAGTAAAAGGTTTTGGTTTGGAAAAACTAATTAACTACTAAAGCAAGTAAATCTAGATGAAGTTGATGATAAAGAGGACTAGGGTGTCGGGGGTCACCTAGGTAAGTCGGTAGCCAAACGTAAGATAACGGTCTTGTATCACTTCTATGGTAGGTCTAGGGTTGTCTCTTCTCTCGAGTTGACAAACCCTTAGGTCGAGTCTAGTCCTAGCTTTCGCTACAAACCAAGCTAACCTAACACACAAGCATGCTCATGAAATCCCAAGACTTTCGTCTAAAGCAAACAAAGTGAAGACTAACACCCAACCGTCGTTGAGGCATTTCATCGAACACATAACATGCAAGATGCGAAAACTTAACCAAAGAAGCAAACAAGACTAACTCTAGGCATTTTTCATGGCTACTAACTACCCAAGCAAACCCCCTAACCCTAGAATAAGACTACTCACACATGGTTAAGAAATAAACTTGAACAAATAAAGTATTAATGCTAAACATGGTGGAAATTAATGAGAGTAAATAATTGAACAAGCAAAACTAGAACAAAATGCAAAGACAAAGTAGAGATTAGGAAGATTATACCAATAATAAGGAAAAAGCAAGGAACTTGGATTACAACTTGGAGGATTTTCTCAAACCCTCAAATTACAACCCAATAAGAATCTTCTAAAATTGCCCAAGAACAAAGCTAAGAGAATTACTAAGAAAGGATTAACTAATATTGAAAGATTAAATAAAGATCTAAGGAAGATTGAATGTTTAAGAGTTTTTTTGTGTCTAAGTACTAAGTATTCAAAACAGTAAAAACCCTAGAAAAGTGTGCAAAGTAACGTAACAAATGATAGACTAAGTGCGGGTTTATATAGTGCGCGAAATTCTGAAAAGCGACTCTCAGCCGGTCGACCGGCTGCCGGTCTGGGACCGGCTGAGAGTCCAAATATGGACTACTAAACAATTTTTCAACTTGGCCTTGCTTCTTAGCCGACAGACCGGCCGCCGGTCTGGCACCGGCTGGGAGGCCTATTTGGCCAATCTGACTTTTCTCTTCAGTTCTTGATTGCACAGGTACCCTCAGCCGGTGGACCGGCTGCCGGTTGTCCACCGGCTGGGAGTCCTTTTTCAGAGGTCTGCCCAACAATTCATTTTCTTCATTGTTCGAATTTGGCTAAGTATAGG
This sequence comes from Silene conica, assembly GCA_029255685.2. Classification (NCBI taxonomy): domain Eukaryota; kingdom Viridiplantae; phylum Streptophyta; class Magnoliopsida; order Caryophyllales; family Caryophyllaceae; genus Silene; species Silene conica. Next base: position 20,364,598 of record CM055319.2, read on the forward strand.
AAAGCCTTCCCAGCCGGCTAACCGGCTGCCGGTTGGCCACCGGCTGGGGGCCTTGCTCATTGAATCTGAAACTTTTTCTCTTTTTTCGCCAAAAACCCAAGGCATGGCTCCCCAGCCGGCCTGCCGGCCGCCGGTTGGGGACCGGCTGAGAAGGCCTGGCATGATCTTTGCAAATTCCTTCACAATTCTCCATAAATCGCCCCAAATTCACCTCGATTTCTCTCGTTTCTTTGCCCCCGCCGTAATGCCTACAAAAATTGGACAGAATAGGAATATACGAGGCAACGGACGTAAAAACACCTCAAGACACGCAAATTGAGGCCGAATCGTGACCGAAAACAAAGAAAATGCAAAGGAAATGATGACCAAAATGGAGCTCATCAGAATTCCCCACACTTAAACCTTACTCGTCCTCGAGTAAGAGATCAAGGAACTATATAACCCTTATTAAAAACAAAGAAATAACTAACTAAGCTAACTATAAGCCGAATCGGGTTTAGCTACACCCGTAGCCCTTTCAACTCACAATTTGACATTCATGAGGGAGAATGCCCTATTGCAAGGCAAGTAAGGTCTTGCTACAAAACTTTCGATGCCAACAAGTAAAAACAAAACACGTATAGACAAGCAACATGCATCGGAAAAGAAAGAAAACCGCTTGCCTCATTCAAGCGGTGGAAAACAACTAAAAGAGAACAAATTCAAAGTCGTAAACTCCCTCACAAATATTAATTCTACAAGTCACTAAGGCAGGAAGGATGACAACAAAACACCGCCAAATCATGCTAAACTAGGCTACTTTCATAACCGTTATCCAAATACTTTTGTCAAGGGCGATCGGATGGAATGGAATGATGATCCCCGCAATGCTAAAGGCAAAAGATACAACAAGTCTAGATTCTTCACAAAGTAAAGGTCATGGGTCGTCCCAAGATCGACAAAACGGCAAGGCAAAATTGATTTTTTTTGGAATGAAATGCTCAAATCAATACAAAATGGTGGATGACAATCAAAATTTGACCTCATTCAACTTTTTTTTCATCTCTTTTTTTCATGCCATGAGTTAGGATGGGGTTTGTCCCACGCGTGCTAATGTCCTTTGCTTTCGCCAATCGCTTATTAGGCAACCGGTTAACCTCTAGACAATAGCTTATCGGGGTGACAATCACTCTGTCTTTGGGCGGTCGAATTCACAACCAAGTGGGAAGCCAACTCAATGGCTACCCTCCAAAGCACATCGAAGTGGTACGCCTCCACCAAAACAACATGTTCTTATTCTTTTTCATTAACCATTTTTTCTCTTTTCTTTTTCACTTGAGTTTCCCTTTTTTTTTTTTTTTTTTTTTTTTTTTTTCAAGTCGATTCCACTTCTTATGGTCATTGACAAGAGCATTCCAAATTTATTCATGAAAGTTATTTTTGGGTTGCCAAACCGCCGAGTCGAACAAGGTCACCAAGACAAGATAATCAAAACCATTTCGCATTACGGGGTTGGGCAAGGTGACTCACATGCAAACCCTTGACTCGGTATTGGACCATGGTCAGAAAGATACTAGAAAAGCTTAACCTAGGGTGTTTCAAAAATCATTCTAAAAGACAAAGTCCCAAGTAGAAGAATTATTTGTAAAGGCCTAAACGATTTTGTCAAAGTTCTCAATTAGGCATTTTCAAAACATCATCCTAAATGCAACTATATGCCATGAATGCAACTAATATAGACATGTTTTAATGCAAGTGAGACTATCAAACTACATGCCAAACAAAGCTAATGCATCTCCTAACAGCACAAAAGCACACAAGCCACACACAATCTCCACAATGTACTCCACATCCTCCAAATACAAGCCCATCCTCCTCATTTGCAACAAAAGGAAGAAAATGAGAGTGAAATAGAGGTTGGAACGATCATACCGTGGTGTCTTCAAGGTCCAAAGCGGTGCTCAAGCAAGTGTTACCTATGCGAAAGGAGAGAAAGCAAACACAAGTATATACAATTCTACACTAATAAGGTAAAAACATGTTTTTGAAATTTTCAAATTTTTCGATTTTTTTTGGTATTTTTGAGGTTTTTCATACTTACAAAAGCGATCAAATATTCACAAGGTGGATATTTTCCCTCCCCACACTTAAGATTTACATTGTCCTCAATGTAATAAAGTGCAAAGGGGGAAATGAAGTAAAAGAACGAAAACAACATGTTTTTGGCTTTTTTGAAATTTTTGAGAAAATAAAAACTTGTTTTTGTATTTTTTGAAATAAACGGTTCTTCCTCCCCACACTTATTTATATGCATAATGTGAGGAGGAAAACCGGAAAATAAAGAACATATTTTTGAAAGTTTTTGGTTTTTCAATTTTTTTGGTTTTTTGGTTTTTAAGAAGACATTAAAAACAAAGGTAAACAAAAGAAGAGAAAAACTAAAAACTAGACTAAATGCAAACTAAATGCTCTAAACTACATGTATGCAATCTATATGTGACAATATGATACAAAAATATAAATCTAATGCATCTAAATGAATGCAACTATATGCATCTAAACTAATGATGTGAAAACATGAAAATGAAACTAAAACTAACTAAGTAAACTAAACTAACTACTCTAAATGCATGCTAGAAAGTAAAATGCAAACTAAAAGAGAAATTTGGATTAAGGGGGTTACTTGACTTGTTTTGGATTTTGCAAGGGGAGCATAATCATCACCAACCACCTCCAAAGGTGGTCACTCATCACCATCATCGTCATCACCGCCAACTTCATTACCATCACCTTCATCATTCCCATTGCCTCCATCAACGACCATGAAGTCGCTAGGGTTGTTCACGAAATCGCGGAAGGGGGAGGCATGAGATCCACTAGCTCCCGCATCACCATACCCGCCATGGAAGGATGAATGCCTCGGAGGGCCCGAATCCTCATTTCCCCGAAAGTTGGGGGGAAAGATCGGGTTTGAAAAATAACCCGGGGTGACGTTAATCTCCCCGTAAAAACGACCCTCAGGAGGCACATAACCCCTATCAGGAGGCATGTAGTATGATGGGTGACCACCATCGGGATGATGGTAACCCTCGCGGACGGACCGATCATAACTCGGAAATGTACCATAGGCTTGATCATAGTAGAGGTAATCAAGCCTATAAGTCAAATCCCTATGCCGCTCATCGGCTATGGCTTGGCGCTGGTCCGCTAGATCTGCTGCAGTCTTCATGCCCAAGTCAACTCGTGCCATGAAATCAATAAGCTCTGGGAGGCATGAAGAAGAAGATGGACCGGAGGCGGAGGTGGATCCCTGGAAGTATGAGGGACCACTCTGAAACTGGGACATGGAAATGGAGGGCTGCTGAAAAGCCTCAAACTGGAGGTCGGTAGGAGTGGCACCGACTCTATCTCTGGTGTAGACTCTAGGGGCACGCTGGTCTGGTGGGAGGTCCTCGGGGTCCGCCTCAATATCAAGGAGGTAAGAGGTCTTCCCCGGCACAACTTTCATCAACTCGGTGTTTGGCAAAGGAACTGAATTCTTGAACTTGTTGTCAACCCGAATCTGCCAATACTCCTTGCGATCACTGGGGTTATAACGCACCCACCCCAAAGCATCCTGCAAGTATCGGCTAGATAGCACATTCTCGCCCTGAATGAAGTCGACCGTGAAGTGCCGCTGACAACGGTTGTTGGCAATCAAGGTGACCATCCCCCCAACACAAATGGGGGTAGTAAGCTGAGGTTGGGATGCCAACCTACTCAAGTGAAGGGCCATATGGTGAGCAATGTTCAATTTCGGGCCACCAACCAAGTAAGAACCAATTATTTCAAGCTCAGTAGTAGTGAAGTTGTGAGGCTCATCCCTAGAGAAAACGGTCCACCCCATGAACCTATGCCAAATTCTAATCGGTGCCAAATGCACCCTATTAGCCGGTTTCTTTCGGCTTCTATCACTTACAAGACTGGTTATGGCTGTCCAAATAAGCTCAGTATCAAAGCCCTCCGGAGGCTTAATGGCTAATTTTCCGTCTAGCCCAAAAATCAAAGCAAATTCATCTAAGGTGAGACGATGTTCCCTATTCATCAATCGGAACTCAAGAAATGCAACTTTCCCCAAAGTTCGGTTCTTAGTCACAACCAAAGAACTCAAAAATTCCCAAGTTAACCGGGGAGATGTGTGAACCGGTTTTGTCTCGTACAAGGTTTTCATTCCTAAACCCTCAAAAAGAGCCGCCGTTATTTTCTCAATCCCTAATTCTCTTAATCCGGCTCTATCAATAAACCTAGTTGGGTGAAGGGGGCGATTCTTAAAGTAAGTGAAATTACCTTTTTGTTGGATTGAGGCAAATGTGAGACCGGGAAAGCAAGGATCCGGGCCAATGTTGCCACTTCCCATTACATTTTCATATTCTTGCTCCACACTAGGGTCGTGCCTTGATTTGGATCGCCTTTCTGTTCTTCCCGACATGGTTAATTGAAGGAGAGGTGATGAGGGAATTAAAGGGGGTTTTGATTTTGAGAAAGTTTGGTGGAGTTTGAGAGAGTATTTGAGGGTAAAGGATGAATGGAGAGGAGGAAATAAGGAAGAGAGATGAAGGAAAGGAGAGAAATGAGTAAGAAATGAGGGGGGTTTGCGATTTTAATTGCCCGACAGACGCCTCTCAGCCGGTCTGTGACCGGCCGCCGGCCTACCGGCTGAGGGTGAGGGTTTCAAATTTTTTTGCATTTTTTCGAATTTTTTCAAAGGGCTTTGATTCTGAGCCGGCGGACCGGCTGCCGGCCGACCGGCTCAAAATCAGGTCTTCAATTTCCTACTTCTCCTCTTCTTCTTTTCCCACTCACAAAAACACTCCCAGCCGGCGGACCGGCTGCCGGCCGACCGGCTGAGAGTCCAACTCCTTTTCTTTTCTTCGAGTTCTTCACTTACAAAAACACTCCCAGTCGGCAGACCGGCTGCCGGCCGACCGGCTGGGGATCATTTCTCCTTGAAATTTGATTTTTGAATAAGGAACCCGTCTTCTTAGCCGGTTTACCGGCTGCCGGTTAGGTACAGGCTGGGGATGCAAAATCTGAAATCTGCCCAAATAAACTATCAAAAACAGAAATTTGTCCAGGGCCTCCCAGCCGATATGGTACCGTCGGCCGGTGGGCCGGCTGGGAGTACCTGTACACAATTTCGGGAAATAATTTAATTTGAACATAAAAATCAACTTTGCCTACAACGGTTTTGCCAATATTCCTCCGACTACACTCATGAATCTTCCACAAACAAGCAACAAACATATCCAAATATCTCATGCAAGCTAATAATTAAACTAAAAATCGAACTAACAAAGAAACTAACATGAAAACTAGATGAACTAAAGAGAACTAATACTTACAACCGGTGGTTATTGAGTGACTCCACCAAACCTTTCATGATCATCTTTCAATCTTTGTGGGTCAAAACCTCGTCCATGCTAACTAGTGACCTCAAGAAAAGGTCAAAAGCCGCGGACGGGGCTTCAACTTTGCTCTCTCTTCGAGTTTCCATCTTGCTCATCATCAACTTTCGAGCTTTGACATCTTTTCCGGCAATTTGCTCCTCTAGGTCCCCTCTTTCAACTAAAGGGTCCTCAAAAGAACTAGTACAACTCGGTCTTCCTTGCTCTTTGTCATGGTCTCTCTTCTCCGGACTCAACAACTTCTCGCTAGTAAAACTAGCATCCTCAATTTTCAAGATCATATTTTCCATGATTCCCTTCTTATCAAACATCTTAGGGACATCATTCACCAACAAACTTGCAACCATGCCAACTTTCTTCTCCTTGGAACTTGTATCGGGAGCTTCCGGAAGTTCAAACTCCGCCACTTGCTCTCCCACTTCGAATGATAACTTTCCTCTCTTCACATCAATAGTCGCTCCTCCGGTGGCCAAGAATGGCCTACCGAGTATCACGAAGGAGCTACTACCGACGGGGACGTCTAATATCACGAAGTCGGTGGGAATGGATAGATTCCCCACCTTGACGATAGCATCTTCAAGCACCCCTAGAGGAAGTTTTTCGGTACCATCCGCAAGAGTGATAGGAGTTGTAGCGGGAGACAAACTCTTGACATCCAATTTCTTGGCCATAGCTAGAGGCATAACACTCACGCCGGCTCCCAAGTCACATAATGCATTATCAATCTTCTTCCCTCCAACATGGCAACTTATCGAAAAGCTACCCGGATCTCCGAGTTTGATTGGGAGGGTGCATGGGACTTTCTTGGCGGACATGATTGCATTCACTTCTCTTTTCTTTCCTCGGGAGGGGATTGTTGCCTCCACCTCCTCTACAAGCTTCATCAATTCCTCACAACGAGGATCTCCTCTTGTAATTTTTCGGAAGAACTCACAAACTCTCCTCTCAATGAGACCTTCTCCATGCTCGGACTCTTCTTCGACAACACTTTTTCCTTTCTCCATGTTCTCTTTCCCTTCATCTATTTTCTTCTTTGGAATGTTCAACACTTGTTGCATCACAAAGTCTAACTCATCAATGTCGACTTCATTACAATCATCCGGAGGAGTGTTGGACACCATCACCATCACCTCCTCCTCAACACATTTCTCACTTCCTCTCCCTAATATCGTCATAACTTGCTCTACCTTCGATCCTCCTTCATCATCTCTCCTCTCAAGCATTGGTTGCTCATTCTTGCTTGTCGTAATAGCATTGACACCATGTGGTTTTGAAGCATCCCGGGAGCTTTGACCTTGGGCAAGAAAGCCGCCCGGTGGCCTTTGTGGGTTGGCTAAGGCTTGTGAAGCAGCTCTAGCCTCCATCTCCCGGATCTCTTTTTGATTTGCCGTCTTCAAATTCATCATTTCTTGATTATGTGTCGCTTGCATGCCTTTCACAAGTTTAAGCAACTCTCCAACTTGGGAGTCACTTGAGAGATCTTGATGAGGTGTGTTGGTAAGGGGCAAGGGAAACCCGTAGTCATTCCTTGCACCCCCACTTTGTTGATTTGCTTTGGGACCTTGGTTGTTGAAGTTTGGGTTTTGGTGGTGGTTAGGAAATGGTTGGTTGAAATTTTGGTCATTGAGACTTTGATTGTTGAAATTGTTGTTGTGGAAGTTTTGTTGGTGGTTTGGGTTGTGGAAATTTTGTTGGTTATGGTATTGGTTGTTGTTTTGGTTGTTGAAGTTTGGGTTGTTGTTATTGAAATTTGCATTGAAATTTTGTGGGTTTTGGTTGTTTTGGAAATTTGGATTAAAGTTCGGGTCATTGAAACTTTGTTGAAAGCCTTGATTGGCTTGGTTGGTTTGATTCCCTTGGTAAAAGTTGTTGTTGTAATTGTTTCTCGGGTTGAAGTTTCCTCCCCTTGGTTGAAAACCGGGGGGATTTTGCCCTTGAGGTTGTTGGATTTGATGAGGATTCAACACATTGGTACTTTTGTAGCTCATATAGGGACTTCCTCGGATACCTTGATGGTAATAGTTCGAATTTGGGTTGAAAGTATTTGGGTTTTTTGGGTTGTTAAAGGCTTGGAAAGCATATACCTCCTCCATACTCTCACTTCCCTCATAGGAATTGTTGTTTGCACACACATCAAAAGTATGCCCGCATCCCCCACATAAGTCACATGAAGCAACACTATTTACTTGGTACATTCCCGGGACTTTGCTTTTGGTTTCTTTGGTAGTGGAGCCCTTAGTCAACTCTTCCAATTTCTTGGTTAACAAGTCCAACTTGGCATTGGTTTCTTCGTTTGCCTTAGCATTGGAAAGGTGCTCACTAGGGTACTTACTACTCTTCCTCAAGACATTCCCCCTAGTACCATAGTTTTCCTCCGAATCAACAATCTTCTTGATGAGTTCCGTTCCTTCCTCATGTGGCAAGTGGTCAAAGCTACCACCCGCCGATGCATTAACCATTTCCTTAGTCCGGGAGAGAAGGGTTTGGAAAAAAGTTTGAGTTGTGTACCAAGGTGGTATCCCGTGGTGTGGGCACTTGGCTAGCAAATCTTGGTATCTATCCCAAGCTTCTCCCAAAGATTCCCCCTCGTCTTGTTGAAACTGTGTTATCTCATTCCGGAGCATCGCGGTCTTGGAGGATGGGTAGTACTTGGCAAGGAAAGCCGTTGCCAAGTCGTCCCATGTAGTGAATGTATTCGGAGCATGGACATTTAGCCACCTATCGGCCTTGTCGGTTAAGGAATAGGGGAAAAGCATAAGCCTTAATGTCTCCTCGGGTACTCCGGTCTTCTTTATCATCGCGACTTTACCCTTGAATTTTCTTAGGTGCCCATGAGCATCTTCGTGGGAAGCCCCGCTAAAGGCATTCTTTTCGATTGAACTCATTTGGGAAGGATGTATTTCGAAATTTTGAGGAACAAGAACCCCGAAGTTGATTGGATTGGTGGTGTCATTGTGATTGGGCCGGTTATGATCACGAAGAGCGGCCATTATGTGAATTTGATGGTTGTTTGGAAAGTGTGGTGATTGTGGTGGTGATTGATAAAATGGATTGTCAAAATTGTCGGATGTTGGGCTAGGATTGCTTTGGTTGGGACTTGGTGGTTCGGATGAAGAGGGGTTGTTTTGGCTAGTAGAAGCTTGGGACGCAATTCTCACCCTTGCAATAGTCTTCCTCCTTAGGGCCCGAAAGAGCCTCTCCGGTTCGGAAGATGACAACAAAGAGTTAGAGTCACCCCTAGGCATAAAACTTAGCAAACCAATTAGTCGTCCTAGTGTTTATTAAACACTAGGGTGAGCAATAAAACAAGCACTCTACAAATAACTACCAAATCTTTTATCAAAACAAAAGCAAGCTCAACTAACTCAAGACTAAAACTAAAACTAAACTACACAACTTCTAAACACCGTCCCCGGCAACGGCGCCATTTTGATGGCCGGTTTTTGTCGTCGATACCGGCATCAAACACATTTATAAAGAACCCAAATTAAGTAGTATAATCGGGTTATCGTTCGCGAAGACGGTGGGCATAGTTGTATAGTTATGTTTTAATTTAAGTATGAGTCGGAGTAAAAGGTTTTGGTTTGGAAAAACTAATTAACTACTAAAGCAAGTAAATCTAGATGAAGTTGATGATAAAGAGGACTAGGGTGTCGGGGGTCACCTAGGTAAGTCGGTAGCCAAACGTAAGATAACGGTCTTGTATCACTTCTATGGTAGGTCTAGGGTTGTCTCTTCTCTCGAGTTGACAAACCCTTAGGTCGAGTCTAGTCCTAGCTTTTGCTACAAACCAAGCTAACCTAACACACAAGCATGCTCATGAAATCCCAAGACTTTCGTCTAAAGCAAACAAAGTGAAGACTAACACCCAACCGTCGTTGAGGCATTTCATCGAACACATAACATGCAAGATGCGAAAACTTAACCAAAGAAGCAAACAAGACTAACTCTAGGCATTTTTCATGGCTACTAACTACCCAAGCAAACCCCCTAACCCTAGAATAAGACTACTCACACATGGTTAAGAAATAAACTTGAACAAATAAAGTATTAATGCTAAACATGGTGGAAATTAATGAGAGTAAATAATTGAACAAGCAAAACTAGAACAAAATGCAAAGACAAAGTAGAGATTAGGAAGATTATACCAATAATAAGGAAAAAGCAAGGAACTTGGATTACAACTTGGAGGATTTTCTCAAACCCTCAAATTACAACCCAATAAGAATCTTCTAAAATTGCCCAAGAACAAAGCTAAGAGAATTACTAAGAAAGGATTAACTAATATTGAAAGATTAAATAAAGATCTAAGGAAGATTGAATGTTTAAGAGTGTTTTTGTGTCTAAGTACTAAGTATTCAAAACAGTAAAAACCCTAGAAAAGTGTGCAAAGTAACGTAACAAATGATAGACTAAGTGCGGGTTTATATAGTGCGCGAAATTCTGAAAAGCGACTCTCAGCCGGTCGACCGGCTGCCGGTCTGGGACCGGCTGAGAGTCCAAATATGGACTTCTGAACAATTTTTCAACTTGGCCTTGCTTCTTAGCCGACAGACCGGCCGCCGGTCTGGCACCGGCTGGGAGGCCTATTTGGCCAATTTGACTTTTCTCTTCAGTTCTTGATTGCACAGGTACCCTCAGCCGGTGGACCGGCTGCCGGTTGTCCACCGGCTGGGAGTCCTTTTTCAGAGGTCTGCCCAACAATTCATTTTCTTCATTCTTCGAATTTGGCTAAGTATAGGAAAGCCTTCCCAGCCGGCTAACCGGCTGCCGGTTGGCCACCGGCTGGGGGCCTTGCTCATTGAATCTGAAACTTTTTCTCTTTTTTCGCCAAAAACCCAAGGCATGGCTCCCCAGCCGGCCTGCCGGCCGCCGGTTGGGGACCGGCTGAGAAGGCCTGGCATGATCTTTGCAAATTCCTTCACAATTCTCCATAAATCGCCCCAAATTCACCTCGATTTCTCTCGTTTCTTTGCCCCCGCCGTAATGCCTACAAAAATTGGACAGAATAGGAATATACGAGGCAACGGACGTAAAAACACCTCAAGACACGCAAATTGAGGCCGAATCGTGACCGAAAACAAAGAAAATGCAAAGGAAATGATGACCAAAATGGAGCTCATCAACCACATGAAGACGGGGACCGATAAGGACCCTATAGGTCACAATGAATTAATTCAAAAATCGCTGAGGCTCTATTATTATTTGAAGCAAAACTACTACGACAATGTTTTACCTCATGGCAAATATCACAAGCAATGTTCGAATTGGAAATTCAATTACGAACAAAGGGCAAAAAATTAACTACTCAGGCGGATGGATGACCAAGACGTCGATGCCAAAACTCGAAAGAATCAGCGCTCACCCGGTTTATTGTTGGTTTAACCACCGCACGCAGCAAATAAAGTCCATCTTGCTGCTCACCGACTCCAATCCTCGTCCTCAAAAAACGGTCCTGAATATGACGAGAAGTATTAGTAAAGCTAATAACATAATCTGTCGCCACTACCAATTGAGATACCGATAAGAGATTACAAGTAAGACTGGGCACATATAAAACATTGTGCAAAATAAGAAACTCATTTAAACGGGCCGTCCCAGCTACATTAGCCGTGACACTATGACCATTTGGAAGAGTAACCGGATGGTATGTGGGTCGGCCAACCATGACTCATCGTCGGTGACATGGTGTGAGGCTCATGTATCAATGATATAATGAGGAGACATACCACCAAGTCGATCTTGTGTCAGAATAGAAGAGCAGCTGCTACCTCCTAGGAAATTCACACGGCCTCGTTGGGTACGAGAAGTAGATGCGCGTTTGCCCTGCATTGCTTCAAGAGTTCGGGGACGATCACCCCACCAATCCTGGAATTTCTGAGTTTTGATATAGCAATTAGTCATGTCGTGACCCGAGGCATTACAAAAAGAACAGCGAAGTTTATTACGCTCCTTGCGTTCCGCATCTTTCAAGGCACGTCAATCAAGGGCAATAGACGCGGCATTAGATGCAGTAGGCGTGTAAACAATCGCAGTAACAGGTCTTTGAACAGCAAATGCCATGACGTCCGTTACCTCTGGCGTGACAGCGGGCCCTGCCAGAAGCCGTTCTTCCTGCAATACGGCGTGATACACGCGACTCAAAGACGGTAGGGAATTGAGGGCTAACTGATGATTTCGAATGGGTCCATAAAGCGATTTGTCCAAACCCATGAGAAACTGATGAAGCCGCTCCAATCTTGTCGGACAAGAGCGGCCTTAGTGACACCGCACGAACAGCCAACAGTAGGGCACGAGAAAGGCGGTTCATGTGCTCCAATGACATCCCATAAAGTTTTTAAATTTCCATAATAGGTAGTAACAGACATACCTTTCGTCTGACGGCATTCATGTAATTGAGTTTTGAGATGATGGATTTTGGCACCATCAACTACTGCAAATTGATCGGAAAGCTCTGACCATAGAAGTCGAGCATCTGCGGTATTTGAGACATTATCCCGAATAGATGGATCAATTGAGTTTAGGATCCACTGAACGACGGTGCAATGTACAACTTCCCATTGACTAAGCATGAACTCGTCTGTGGGATTGGCAATCGAACCATCACAAAAACCGTATTTGCGCTTGATTCCAAAGATCGACGCATTGAACGACTTCATTCATCATAATTGTCGCTACAGAGTTTGACATGGGTAATCGACTGACCCGACCCCTCTTGATTGACAAGTGAGAAAGGTGAAAGTAAATCGATTTTGGTGGGTGAAGGGTCGAGATCATCACCGTCCATGACGACTGCCGAGATGATTTTCGTGATGTGTTGTTGTGTGTTTTTTTTTACTTTTTTTTAGGGTTTTGAGAAATCTTAACCTAAGCCTGATACCATGATAGAATATAGAATGTGTGAATTGTGTTACTTTCTCATTAATCAATAAGTGTACTTAGGGGACGTTTGGTTCGCATAAAGGTATCGGTATGGAATCAGGAATCAAACCAGGGTGGTATGGGTTTGGAACTCGATTCCTGATACCTTGTGTTTGGTTCAATTCAAGAATGAGGAATCAAATCGTTTTCTATGTCTATTTTATTGAGTTTATACATTTACATATATACAATTTTTTTATTTAAAATTTTCATATATTAATTATTTAAAACTTGTATATATTTTATTTTTATAAATTTTAATTTATTTTTAATATCATAATATCTATCCTTTAATATATAAATAAAAAATCGAAGAAAAATTATTCTTGTACTTTTTACGGAAACAAAAATCTTAGAAGAAAAATTTATTATATGAATATTTCTATTTTTATTGGAGAAAATATTTTTTTTTTGCTATATTATTTTTTCAATTTCATTGTATAATTTGATACCCATGTGTATCAATCCCATACCCTCCTCCCCCTTGGGTATGAGAAACTCATACCTCATGGGTTTGAGGTAAGGGTATTAAATTGTAAAAAGTGTAAAACAAACCTAAGGTATGGGTTTAGATCATTCCAAACCTCATGCCTAAAATAAGTGAACTAAACACCCCCTTATAAGGTTAAAACAATAAGCTATGGGCCTATATGTACGACCCTAATAGATATACCCGTCACAAAGGGGACTTGTTGAAAAAATGGTATAAGTTGTGTGACTACTCGTGATTTCTCAACATTCTGAAAACTGTGATCTAAACGTCAATTATGTTCCTTATTTGTTTCCAACGTTGTCATGTGCTGGAAACTTTAGTTTTTCAATCATGCTCTTGTATGCTGGAATGTTTTGGTCTATTCATAACGTTTTTGCAGAAACTTTGTTGTACTATATATTTGGTTTAGTAGGGCTAAACATTGAGAAACTTTGATTCATGATAGTTAGTTTGCCGTCTTTATATATAGAGGACCTAGCTCCTTTACTCATGCACATGTATTTCATTAGGGTGTCGACAGCTTCAATCCTTTATCCGGCTTTGTTTTCCCCATTTGATAAAATTTGAATCATTTTTTAAAATAATGTTAAAAAATATAGAGTTAAAAAATTTGGATCGATCGGTGTTAAAAGCACTTGTCAGGATAGGATTACGTAGTGCCGCTGCCGCACTTCAGGTTTTGAAAAACGTCGTTCGTGTCATGTCGAACGAAGACTCAACTGTTGAGTCTCATAACGGATGGCAACTTTTTTAAAAAGAAAAATTAACATCATATATTAATTATTGTTAGTAGCATGAAGTTGTGTTGGTTCACTGGTTGAGAGGGTAGAGCAAGGAACAAGGGTTTGAACTTCACTGCAAGTCTGCAACATGGATGGGTGTATGTCGAAGCATAGATGATGGATGGGTGTATGTCGAAGCATAGATGATGGATGGGTGGCTAACCTGAGGCTTGAAGGCGGAGATAACACATGCTTTACCACTACAAGAAGTCCATTTCATTAGTATACATGAAGTTGACAACAAACATATGTACTATTTGTTTTCCTTTTCACCAGTGCAATGCAGCCATTCCCAATAAGGACTTTGACTCCTAATCGTCATGCGAAATGGCAACCATAAGAGCAACCACAATAACTCATGTTCATATTAAATTTATTTACCGTCACGTCACCACATCATCACTGAAGTACAAACTCAACTTTATAAAACCAATATTAACAATAGTACAAGTTCATCCAAATTTATAAATGGATCCCACCCACAAGGCCACAATCCACCACTACTACAAATATAGGTTTAGGAGACGGGGCTAATGGAACGAAATTTTGCGGAACCGTCCTAATGTGTCACTAAAGATGCGCGGGATTTTTTAATTCAGAAATACAAGACGGTTCCCAATATAACCCGTCTTTATTTGTTCAAAATAAACTAAAGAGAACGGTTAAAATACTTAACCGTCCTCTTTGGTTATGAATTAGAAAGATAAGAGAACGGTTGCCTAGAGAACCGTGCTCTTTGCTTTTCTAAAAGAAGACGGTTGCCTAGGGAACCGTTCTCTTTGCTTTTCATTAAAACTAAAAGAGCACGGTTGCCTAAGGAACCGTTCTCTTTGCTTTTTATTAAAACTAAAAGAGAACGGTTGCCTAGAAAACCGTTCTCTTTTCTTCTAAAAGAAGACGGTTGCTTTCTGAACCGTTCTCTTTGCTTTTCATAAAAATTAAACAAACGTAGCATACAGTACAACTGCAAATCCTTCGAAATTTCGAAGTCTGCGAAAGTCTGCTGCAAAACCTCCTTCACTAAGCAACCGTCTTCTTTCCATCGTCCGTCATAGTTTCTTTCAATCGTCCGTCATAGTCTTTCAAGCGAGTAATTGAAGTCCCCTTGGCAACCTTGTTTGAATTACCAATCGAAATTCTGAAGTCTTGCTATCAATCGTCCGTCATAGTTTCTTCTTCACCAAGCAACTGAACCATAATCGTACGCCCTCTTTCTCCTTTACTCTTGTTTGAATTACCAATTTTCTCGATTTTATTTGGGTTATTATGTTTTATGAATGTTTATGTGGTTTTGTTGTTGAATATATGATGTATAATTTGTGGTTTTTGTTTGTAACAAACACCAATTTTGATGTTGAATAAAAGAACGTACGTTTTGATGTTTGTAACCTCTGCATTCCTGCCCTCATTTGAGACCGTTTGAAGGGGTGAACTGGTTTGATACAATACGTGCTCAATTCCTGGTCTCTTCATAAAAGAAGTGGATTAAGGGGTGAACTGGTTTCCCTTCAATATAGGATATTACAAATATGACCTAAAAAAGTGAAACCTTGTTGGATTACTGACCACCATTGTCTTCGCTTAGTGTGCTCCACAATTCTATCAAGGATGTACAGATGTAGTATGTCTTCTAGCCACTCGTGAGTTATATACCTCCACTAATTCACAGATACCTTAGAATGTCTTAGTATGTTCCACAGTTTTTTCTTAGTGGCTAATAGACTTACACTGATTATTTTGTCGTTCGCTACAAGTATGCTAAGCACTATACTTTGAGCAAGGACTAAGGGTAGGGAACAAGGGGTTCGGTTGTTGCTAGTGCAGTAAACACAATAAGAGTGTAAGATGATGTTCCACAGAAACTGTTGTTGCTTCACATAATTACGAGTAGCGACCTGTCTTCAATCATGTTTTATGTGTTTTTGTGATGTCAAAATGTAGTGTTTATTTAATTGGTGGTTTGTTTGGTAATTATGTAGCCGAATATGGCTCGTACTTGGATGATTAATGGGAAAAAGGGCGAAGTAGAATATGATGCCGGGTTAGCTGAATTTTATGACTTCGTAATGAAGAACGTGAAAGACAAATCTAGTATGGCGTGCCCTTGTGATATGTGCCGGAATATTAGGTATATGAGCTTTGGAGATGTAAGAATACATTTAAATAAGACAAATTTTAATCCAAAGTACACTTGTTGGATTTTCCATGGAGAATCAAAAAATTTAGATGGAATAGATGTCCAATTTGGGGAGATTGAGAGAGAAACATGCTTGAGTGACGATGAAGAGCCCGATGAGTCTAATTCACTAGAAGATCCGGGTTGTAATATGAATACTGAGGCAGGAGATGGGTGTGACGATATGTTGGATAAATCATGGGGAGATATGTTTGGAGGTGATGAGCAAGAAGGTATTGTAGATGAAACGGATGAGGATCTTGATGAAAATGATTTGGAAGATATTAGTGTTGTATTGGAGAAATTGAAAGATTCTGAAGTGCCTCTTTATAGTAGTTGTAAGCACACTAAATTGGCAGCTCTTGTTAAGTTATATAATTTAAAAGCAACAAATGGGTGGAGTGACAAGAGTTTCACAGACCTCCTGAAATTATTAAAGGACATGCTCCCCGAAAATAATGTACTTCCTGATCATACATATGAGGCAAAGAAGATACTTAGGGGAATTGGTACGAAATATGAAAAAATCCACGCATGTCCCAATGATTGCATATTATATCGCAAAGGATATGCTAATCTCACTAGTTGTCCAGTGTGTAAGGAATGGCGATATCAAAAGAAGGAGGGGATCCCAGCTAAAGTTTTGTGGTACTTTCCAATAATTCCTAGGTTGATACGATTATTTGCGAATAAAGATGATGCCAAATTACTCACATGGCATAGTACATCAAAAGCAAATGATGGGAAGTTGAGACACCCGGCCGATGGGAAAGACTGGAAGTTTATTGATGCAAAATATCCCGAGTTTGGCAAAGAACCCAGAAATCTCCTCCTTGCACTCTCCACTGATGGGATGAATCCCTTTGGAAATTTGAGTAGTCAACATAGTACTTGGCCGGTGTTTTTAGCTATTTACAATTTGCCTCCATATCTTTGCATGAAACGAAAATATTTGATGTTATCTTTATTGATTTCTGGTCCTAAAGAACCTAGTAATGATATAGATGTCTACTTAGAGCCTCCTCTTGACGATTTGAGATTGTTGTGGGATGAAGGGATACGAGTGTTTGATGCCTACCAGAATAGTTATTTCAATTTGAAAGCAATGTTACTATGTACTATTTCTGACTTTCCTGCGTATGGTAATCTATCTGGACACACTGTGCACGGGAAAGAGGCTTGCCCCTTGTGTGGAGAAGATGTCGATTCTTGTTATTTGAAGTTTTCTCGTAAGCAAGCGTACTTGGGATACCGTAGGTTCTTGGACCCTGATCATTCATATCGTAAGCTACAAAAACCATTCAATGGAAAACCTGAACATCGATCTCCTCCTAAGATATTAACCGGTCATGAAGTATATGAAAGAGTGAAAAAAATTGAGATAACTTATGGGAAGAAGGGTTCTAAATTAGCGTCTCGGGGATATAAGAAGATGTCTCCTCTTTTTGAAAAACTTCCATATTGGCGTGACCTTTCTATAAGATATTGCTTAGATGTTATGCATATTGAGAAAAATGTGTGTGACAATATAATCAACACTCTTCTGAATGTTCCGAATAAGTCAAAAGACAACACATCAGCTAGGATGGACATGGTGGATATGAAAATCAGACCTGAGTTGGCACCAGAAAAGAAAGGAACACGATATTATTTGCCTCCGGCTGCTCATACACTTTCAAGAATGGAGAAAACAGAGTTTTGTGAGTGCTTAAGTAGTGTTAAAGTGCTGGAGGGATATTCTTCCAATATCAGAAGCCTAGTATCAATGACAGATCTTAAGCTTGTTGGTTTAAAGTCTCATGATTGTCATACTTTGATGCAACAACTACTACCAGTGGCTATACGTTCGATTTTACCTAAAAAAGTTCGATTCGCCATAAGTAGGTTTTGCTTTTTCTTCAATGCCATATGCAATAAAGTGTTAGATCCCAAGGAGTTGGAGTCTTTGCAAAAACTAATTGTCACTTCTCTTTGTCAATTGGAAATGTACTTTCCTCCTTCATTTTTCGCAATAATGGTGCATTTAACTGTACACTTGGTTAGAGAAATCAAATACCTTGGTCCAGTTTATCTAAGGTATCAATATCCTTTTGAGAGATTGATGAAAGTGTATAAGGATTATACATCTAATAGATATCGTCCTGAAGGGTCTATTGTTGAGCGTGCAATCACGGATGAAGCACTTTTTTATTGCTATGCACACTTGTCAGATTCTGAGCTACCTGGGATTCCTAAGAATAGGCACAGTGAGTGGATGATGGGCAAAGGTCTTAGGGGTCATGTTCGTCTAGATATGGCAACTGAGAAATGGCATATAACACATACATATGTTCTTCATAACGAGGATGAGGTACAGCCGTACATTGAGGAACACAAGGCATTGTTGAAGGCGAAGCATCGAAATAAATCAGAGATGTGGATCGCAAGTGAGCAAAATAAGACTTTTAGAGTTTGGTTCAAGGGTCGAGTTATAGAAGACTTGCAACAATATCCTGAGTATATTTCTTCTAGATTACAGAGGCTTTGTTTTGGGCCTAAGACTTTTGCATCGTCTTATACTGGTTATGCCGTTAATGGATCCACCTTTTACACTCGTGGGCAAGATGACATGAGCACGATGCAAAATAGTGGTGTTAGTGTAGAGGCAGAAGGCATGCATTTTGCTAGTTCGAAAGATAAGAAACCAGTTTTAAGTCAAATGCATTATTATGGATTCATTGAAGAGATTTGGGAGTTAGATTACACAGATTTTCTAATACCTATATTTGGATGCAAGTGGATTGAAACTACTAGTGGAGTTCGCAAGGATGAACTAGGATTCACCTTAGTAAATCTTAATAAATTTGGTCATAAGGAGTATCCTTTTATTATAGGGACACAAGCGAAACAAGTATTTTATGTCACCGATCCATCGGATAAAAAGTGGTCAGTTGTGCTATCTGTAAGAAGTAAGACCACAATGGATAGTTGCGATGACGATGTGGTATTTGAGGGCTTTGATCCTCGTGTACCACATTTAGATGATACGGATATATTCGAGCCTTCTAGTTTATATGTTCGTGATGACCATGACGAAGGGATATGGACCAATACCGAGTCTTCTTCTAAAAAACGCCCTCGCGGTTTTGACGCATGATTAGGTACGATTTATTATTTTTATTATTATTTTTATTATTATTATTATTATATTATTATTATTATTATTATTATTATTATTATTATTATTAAATGGTTTTCCTTTTTTTACTATGGGCAGCAACGACCCGACTTCAGTCCAAGCAACGCTTCAGTCCCATTATAAAATGTAGACTGATGATCTGACTTCAGTCCAAGCAAACGCTTCAGTCCAAGCAACACTTATGTCCCATTATTATTATTATTATTATCATATAGAATCATTTAGTTTTCTTGGTTGTTTATTTTTGCTTAGTGGCAGTATGAGACTTCTTGTAATTGGCTCCATTATTGATGTTTTAATATAATTTCTCACATTTTACCGCTTTTCATCAGAAGTATTCCTCATCTACATTTCTTATATGCTTTCCTATCATGCATGTTCCAGTGACTTGCTTTCCCTGTTGTGACTTGCTTTCCCTGTTGTGACTTGTTATCCCTGTTTTTTTTGTACAGTTGAACAATGGGCCCGCAAAAACGTAAAAGAAGTCGAAAGAACAACTCTGTTGAGGACGCAAGCGGAAAGAAGGGGATATCTTCTCACAGGGTCCGAACTGTTTTAGATATGGCTGCAAGAGCTATTAAAGAGAAACAACCCATACAACTTGAGTGGGACAAAGAAGATAAATTGCCGACAGGAAAATATGCATCTAGGTTTAGTTCATGGATAGGCGTGACTGTTCGGGGGAATGTTAGTCCCGCACTGGATAGTTGGGAGGATGTGGATCAACCGACGTTGAACCTTATGCTGAGTGAACTGACGGTATGTTATTTTAACCTATATAATGATCCTCTTATTATTTCAATGAAGTTGAAGTATGAGTTAAGATGTATAAATGGTGGGTTAATGTAATTGATTTGACATTTATGTTTTTGTGAATGTTTATGTGGTTTGATGATGAATATAAGATGTATAAATGGTGGGTTAATGTAATTGATGAAGGGCTTATTAGTTTGCTTGGGTTTGGGTGTTAACAATTTATGAAATACCATGTCACATGTACTGCTGCTCTATGCTACTACTTACTGCGTTTTCGAATGCTTTTATTAGTACTCATATGATCCTATTGTTGCTACTACTTCCTACCTCTATTTCTGCAACACTACACCACGCCTTTACTGCATTTCTGGGTCTGTACCCCTGCACATCTGCAACCACTACAGTACTACTTTACCTTCGTGCATCTGTACTGTGAATATGTTCATTCGTGTTGCTGCTGCATACCATCTACTGCCACTGCACTTCCTTTGCATCTAGACTCTACTCAAGTACTGTGGTTGCTGCATATTACTACTCTACCTATTTTTGTCCTGCTCCTTCTGTTTCTGCAATTCGGTGGTTGATCTACTGTGTTGTTGTACATACCTGATGTCCTATGCTTACTACTACTGTTGCTGTAACTACTACGATATTGCACCAGACCCCCCCCCCCCCCTACTGCACTCATTTTTCTACTTCTGTCCGCTTCTCTGGTCTGTTCAGACCAGAACAACCACTGAACGCATTGGTATTACTGTTGCTGTACATTACTGCACACTTCAACCTATGTTGCTACCCCCTACATTTTGTATTCGTGCCGTCTCTGATCTGCTCTACGACTCACACTGCTTCCCTGTGTATCTGCATTCACGACCATTCTCGACTGTCACTGTTGTATAGCTGCGCTGCTGCGCAATCGTGGCCACTACACCCTGGCTACTACTGCTATTAATATTGTATACTTCTATTGCTTATCATTAGTATTGTACGCTATTATTGTTTATGTACCACAATTGTTAATTGTTAAGAGGGTATAAGTTGAATATATTATCATAGTTTTGATTGAGCAATACAAATTTCATTTTTGAGACCTATCTTGTAGTGTGTTCGCCATTTTTGAGACCTATCTTATCTATTTTGATGATTGCTATAGCAATTCTTTTGGTACCGTAACATCAATTTGTGGTATTTTACGTGCAATGTGCCTATGTGATGATGTTTCCTCAAAGCCTTCATTGTTTCATATTTTCCTCCTTCTGTTTATACCTCCAGAATCGGCCCCTCATAGGTTGTTAAAAGTACTGATACTACCGTCCTGTTTTCTCCCCTTCCCTTATACCATTAAATAAATATCGACCGTTAGATAAAGGACTTCAACTTTCTGCTGTGATGTTTTCTAATACATGGAGGGTTTCAAAAAGTAGCCCATATTTGTCCGATAACATCGATATTTGACTGATATGGCTCATAATTTATAAATTCTTGGCTGGTACTAGGCTAATAAAGCTGATAGTAGACTGATATGGCTATATGAGCAATATAAAACAAGCGGCGATAAGCATGACACTGGATACGCCACCACATTATAGTACGGAACCAGGTTTCGCCACCATTACTGCAATAGTGACCGACACCGCAACTTAACACCATGCTTGATACCCTTCTGGTCTTGAAATGGAACACTGATGCTTCTGTAAGGGAAGATGATAATAAGGCTGCAATTGGAGGGGTTTTAAGGGACTGGAACGGTTCCTTTAGATGCGTGTTTTCCTGTCCGCTTGATTGTTGTGAGAGTAATGAGGAAGAAGTGAAAGCCATTTACAAGGCGTTGGAGATAGCCTCGTGTAAGGATTGGTTGTTGAACCTTCATATGGTTATTGAGTCTTATTCGATGAATGCAGTAAGGTGGTGCAACGAGGATAATGGTGGTCCGTTGAACTTTGGTTATTTGCTGAATTTTATCAGGGAATGTAGGAGATGGTGGCCGGGACTGGAAATTACGTATATGGGCAGGAAGTCGAATTCAGTTGCAGATCGTCTTTCTAAACAAGGTCATGAAAGGAGTGCAGATTTTGTTACCTGGATGTAACCTGCTGAAAGCTGAATTTGGGTATAGACATGAATAGGAAAACATGAAGTATCCAAATTTTCTAAACCAAGGCATGTCAACTTACATTTGATCAACAACACTTAGCAACTGACCAGAAACCACCTACATTCTTTATCTCCATTCTCCCTTGTCTCTCTTAGCTTTGCACTTGTTCAAACTTCAATGCTTGTTGCTTACTTCTTTCTTACACTCTCTCTGATGCTCATAGACATGGAATAGGCTCATCGAACTTCTTAGATGAATGGGAACTTCAATATATAGGTTGTTTATTAAATTGATGAACATACAAATGTAAAAATGAGTCTCAATATCTCATTTAACACTTTATCTTAGCCATAAAATTGCTTATTTCTCATGAACAGCTGAGATCATACAGTCGTACAGATTAGCTTCAAAAAATTTGATTATAAATTTGATTGCTTACCATAGTAGGTTATTTAATTCATGGCAATTGTTAGTCTCGTTAAATAATGTGTAAGGTTGTCTAAGCTAATTAAAAGTTTGTTCATATTTCAGGGTGCTTTCCATGTCATTGAAGAGCGTCACGATTGGTGTCTCCAAAAGATGGTTGAATTATGGAGAAAATGGAAATGCACTTTGGTTCGTGAGTGGATGTATGATGAGACGGGAGCTATCCAGAAGACACCACCACCCTTGTATAAGCAGATTACACAAGATGATTGGAACAAGTTTCTGGCATCTCACACTAGTGAAAAATTCAAGGTAATATTTCTATTTTTGTAGACACGCAAATTATTTCATGATAATATATATATGTATATAGTATCTCGTACTATTTTTCACTCTATATGATTTATGTTATTAGGCGATCAGTGATAAGAACAAGGAGAATGCCTCTAAAAAAAAGGGGAAATACTTTGGCTCACGAGCAGGATATCGAGGGATTCAAGTTAAAGTCGTAAGTTCTATGTATTGGTTTCATTTTTTAGCTAACTTCCAGGTCAAAAGTTGGCATGAATTTTCATGAACTCTCTTCTTTTTTGATAGAAAGAAGATTTAGCTGCCAAGGGAAAACCAGGGGAAAAAGTTGATCGATATTTAACTTGACTACGGGTTCACAAGTCAGCGAAAGGGGACATGACTGATTATGATAAGGAAGTTGCTTTGAAAATTGTAAGTTGAACATTTTTGTAATTTAACTCGGTTTAGTTCAGTTGTTTAATTTTTTAGTGCTATTTATTCATTTTTTGTGGCTGCTAAAAACGTAATTAATATTGCTGATTGCAGGAATCCCTTGAAAAGGATGTTGAGGCTGGTTTATTTGTGCCCGAAGGACGGGAAGACATACTCGCTAAGGCGATAGGCAAGCCTGAGCATCTGGGCCGTGTGCGAGGAATTCCTAACGGTATTTCCATAACAGAGTATTTTGGGAAGGGACCAAAAAAACCGACAAGAGAAGAGTTGTACGAGAAGATCAATTACATGCAACACCAAATTGATGACTTGGAAAAGCTGAAATCAGTGATGATGCAGTTTTGGCTAACTGGTGAGAAGCCAAGTACTAAAGTATTAGACGATTTAATGCACGGAGGAGCATCTATGAGTACCGAGGGATCGACAAATTCTGCATCACTACACGTGAGTGAAGAGCCACGCCCAGAGGAGACACCCCGAGAGGAGACACCCCGAGAGGAGGATTATCAAACACCCAAGACCAATGTTCTGAAGATTCCTACCATATCACCAGGGCAGGTTGTTAAAGGTTTTCATTAAGAAGGATCTGTAAGCTTTGCATTTAAAACACTATCTAGTTCAAAGTCGATGAAAAAAGTTTTAAAACACTAATCTATCTATGCAGGGGTCTCACAGGCAATCACTCTCACTAAAAGAAGTGCAATCACTACAAGTGACTAAGGATCCACCCGTGACCAATGTTTTGAAGATTCCTGGCCCAGTAACACAACAGGTATATATGTAAGCTTTTCATTAAAGACGCTACTTTATAGTAAATGAAAAAAGTTTGAAATTCTACTATAACTTAAATTTTCAGGCTTGGAAAGATTGTGTGCTATCACAGCCAAACAAATCATCGAAGATAGTGGCTTCAGGAATGGTATCCCTATCAAGTAAGGACGAATTTGTTTCCATTCATGGCAGTGCCCTTCGTGATGGTTTTAGAAAAGTGTCAATCAAGGAAATCTATTATGGGTCGGAAAATGTTGATTTACCAATGCCTGTTGGTGATATGATAACATTGACTCATGCTAAGGGTTCATTTATTCAGTGGCCGCAAAGTCATATACATAGTCCTGTTGATAAGGTAACTAAGATTTCTAGCTAGTATAATGATATAAGATACACTGAGAGTTATACCATTTATCAACTTATTTATGCCAACTTTTAGATAACCATGAAAAAGAATGATCAAGGAAAAAATAAAGCAGCAGCAGCAAAGAAGTCCAAGCCTCAGAAGTGTTCGCCCTCGATTTCGCCATCTTCTTTCCTTGGAATTGAAGTTAGTCACTATTTTAAGCAAAAGCAGAGGACCATGGATTTGAAGTTATTAGAAACTGAGGCTCGGGTTTTAAAGGCAAGTGGGACAATGATCAGTGTTCCCATTGATGAACATGTGTTACACAATGAACAAACTTGCTACCTTAGTTATGAGGAGGTTGTTCATTTGTTAGATGAACAAATGATTGGTGCCTCTCACATTACACTCTTTATGAGGTTCGGTCTCTTTGTTTAAGCTTCCCCTTTGCAATCCCATTAGTATATATCTGATAATATGCAAACTAGTACTAAATAGTTACTATGGATTCTTATTGTTGTAGGTATTTGAGTGATCTTGCCGTTAGTATGCAAATTACTAGTTACTATGGATTCTTTTGCCCAGAGATAATGTCCTCAGAATCCGTTGCTCCGGATGAAAATTATCGATCCGATTATGTTGCTAGGGCAATGACATGTACCGACTGTGGAAAAGGTCGGAAACTTATATTTGCTCCATATGCCCAGGGGTACGTAATTATAAATTTCTTTTCATAGTATTATTATTGATGACTTGATTAATTATTTTATTATTTTTTGTCAATATTTAAGTTGATATCTTCGTTGTATTTTTCTATAACTTGTAGTAAGCATTGGATGTTGGGCGCGATCAATCCGGCTCAAAGTACAGTGTATTGGTGTGATCCTGCCGGACATACAGAGCCTCGTCAATTTTTCGTGGATACAATTACCAAGTATGTCTAACTTATTTATGATCTTTTTTATTTTGCCTTCATATATTATACCTCCCGTTACTCCCCTGCATTTGCCTTAAAATGTTTCTGTAGGCTAGGAACAAAAGTTAAGCCACCCAAAAGCCATCAATCATAGACCTTAGCTTGTTTTTCTATTATACTTTAAATTAATGCTTCATTATCAACTAAAACTGAATAAATATATAAACCTGGCTATCTATATATACAGGGCCTTTGAGAAAAGGAACTCTATCGATCCACTTGCAAAATATGAGGCCAATGGCGTTGTTTGGAAAAAGATTAAGGTACTTCTTGTATATATAGTATATATCTATATATATCTTAACATATTGTTTCTCTTATTAAGTATAGTACATACATGTGCGTGAACTACTTATTTATAATATGAGCTCCCCTTTTCAGGCCCCTTTGCAGCCTTGTGGTTCCGTTTTATGTGGATATTATATTTGTCGATACATGTTGGACGTCGTCAAAGGAAGATATGTTACTATTACTCCAAATGTACGTATATTTTTGGTTTTTTAGTTCATCTACTTACTTACCTCTATCATTTTACTTATATAGGAGTCTTGGATAGAATTTTTCTAACCAATTTTTGAAAATTTGTTTGTAGTTCATGCTTAGATCCCCATTGACATATTCGCTTGAGCAAATTGACGAGGTGAGGGATATATGGGCTAACTTTGCGCTCCAGTTTAAGCCAACCATGAACGATGATGAAGTTTAGCTTAAGGCGTAGCTAGAAGTTTAGCTTAAGTACATACGTATCTAGAATTTGTGGATCGGAAAGTATGTTGATATATATGAATGATGTAGTATTTGGAGATTTTTCTCTATATATGGCTAATTTTGGACCTGAATATAGTTGTTGGAGCAATTTTATTGTACGCTTATTTGCAGGAAGAATTATATATAATAGGCCGGAAGAATTATAAATTAATTTATTAAAAAAAAATAGCAGGTGCAAAGAGAACGGTTATGTTCTCAAGCGTGCTCTATTAATTCAAAAATATGGCGCAAAGTTTGAACAAAAGAGAACGGTTCAAAATAGAACCGTTCTGGTAAGTAACCTAAGAGAACGGTTTAAAAGGGCAAAGAGAACGGTTAAACAGGGCAAAGAGAACGGTTGAACAGGACATAAGAGAACGATTAAAAATAGAACCGTTCTGGTAAGCGACCTAAGAGAACGATTTAAAAGGGCAAAGAGAACGGTTAAACAGGGAAAAAAAAACGGTTGGGCAGGACAAAAGAGAACGGTTCAAAATAGAACCGTTCTGGTAAGTGACCTAAGAGAATGGTTTAAAAGGGTAAAGAGAACGGTTAAACAGGGCAAAGAGAACGGTTGAGCAGGACATAAGAGAACGGTTCATGTCAGAACCGTTCTGGTAAGTGCACAACTAAGAGCACGGTTGAACCGTTCTCTTAGGTAAAGAGCACGACCAGGGGGAGCACGGTTCCGCCACTCATAGGAGAACGGTTTTTAACCGTCTTCGTATCTGTATTTTGTAGTAGTGCACCCACTACCAAAGTTTAATTTTTACACATAAAATACTCAAAGATGGGTCTCATGCACAGTTATAACCAAAGTTTTTCTGCACAAACGTTCATCTACGAACAAAAGACAAACGGTACTCAACAATGATGTCGGTTCGTTCATTTATTATGAACTCCTCCAATAAATACCATTGTGGTCAGTGGCGGACGCAGAAATTTTGTTCTAGGGGGGCACAATTTTGTTTTGAGGTGTTATCTAAGCACATCTAAGACAATATTTTTATATTTTAGAGTTTTTTTCCTAAATTAGTCATGATATTAGTAAAAGAATGAAAACATATTGGTTATAGAGTATAGACATATTTTTTTTCAACTTTTTTTTCTAAAATAATTTAAATTATAAGTATATGTAAAAATAATATCTAGTTCGTAGAATATAATACATTTTAGTACTCCAATTAATAGTAAATGAAAGTGGTTCAATGGTTAGAATTTGGTAAGTTACCCGAAGGTCATGGGTTTAAATATCTTTTCAAGCAATTTTTTAATAAAAATAAAATAAAATACTTATATGTTACTAGGATTCGAACCATGTACCTCATGGATAAAACAAAACACTCCTACCACCTATGCCATCATAATTTACTAATTATTATGGATACTTATAAAAATTAATTTCAAAAATTTCATGGGGGGCACTTGCCCCACCGGGCCCCTGGATCCGCCCATGATTGTGGTTGCTTTAAGCTTCTGGTCTCGTCAAAGCACAATTTTATGTGGATCTCTAAAAACAAAATATTTACATTTACCCAGTTTGACTATTATTCATTCTTTCCAGCATTATTTTAAAAAAAACAAGGTTTTGATAACTTGAGTTGATATTTATGGGTTGCAATCTTAACCAGAAATTTATTGTTTCCATCAACTGACTAATAATCTCAATAGTTAGCAATGTTGGGTCACAAATGTAGCCTGGCCTTCATCTCCTTTTCTAAATAAGACTGACATTAATATTAATAAAAGATTGCGATGCACAACACTACGATTGAAAACAAAACAACCATGTAATCTAAAACCATGAAATAATGCACAGCCTGTTACATTCCATCATAATTTAAGCTGCTGGCTCAAGTACCTACTCACCTTCCTTTACTCTTTGGTGGTATCATTCTTTCACTCTTCTTTACAAATTAAACTAGTGTAACACCCGTGAAAATTCACGGGTTGTTAATTGTAATTTTGTAAAGTATGTAATTAATTACATATTATATGACAAAACAATACGTGATTTATTTTAAAAAATCATTAAAGATTAGCCGTTTTGGCATATCACTTGAGGAAGCGTAATCTATACATCAGAAATGAGAAATTATTTAATTTCCAGTAACATACGTTTTAGTTAAAAATTTGGAAAAAAATTGTTTCAAATAACTTATATTCTGAAATTTAATTGAATTATTTAACTTAAATAAACGGAATACGTTATTCCGAAATCAAGTATAATTATTAAACGCGACCAATATCACAAACTCGATTACAATCATTTTAAAGAAGAAAAAAATGAAACAGTGATTAAAGACACGATGTACACTATACACCATATTATTCCTAATTCACGAAATCTTCAACACCATACAATTCCAGAGCACCCTATTCATTATCCTTCATCATAAAATATTTCTTAATTCATCCTTACCTTGACTATCCACTGTTTATTTCAAAGATAAAACTCAAGTTCTTAATGTTTCTCTTCTGTTCCTTTTGTAAGCGGTATTTTGAGAATATATTCAAAACGATACAAACCCGAAAAAAACAGAGTAATTCATTAAAAACAATCCTATATGTATTAGCTTTGAGATATTGGTTAAAACAGAGTAATTAATTGAAAAACAATCCGAAAAAAAACAGAGTAATTCATTAAAAAAACATTCACCACAAAACTCACCAGATTGAAATATGCCCAAATTCCACTTTATTTATTTCATTTTCCTTTATCCAACATAAATAATATAGGAAAAAAAAGGAGAATGGTCATTGGAGTTCTCAAGCAACCTTGAGAGCCAAAAGATAAATTAAGTCTACTTGTTATACATAATATCATTGATGTGTAATTAGTATTGGAAACTAACAAGTGAGTTGTGAATTGTGAATTGTGATTGGTTTAGAAAAAATGATTTTGTGAGAGTAAAGGAGAGGGCTTGTATAGTAGTTTTCTGAAACCTTATTGTGTCACATCAGCAGAAATACAAGATTCTTTTATATATCATTATATTTTTATGAAGGCAGTTGTCAATTTTAATTCCGGTAGGGATTTTATATTCTCCAAATAATTGTTTAGAGAATATAAAAGGCAAATTGGAAATCATTTTTTTTATAGCATTAAACACGTTCTTTTTTTAATCAATTAGGAAATTATAGTTTTAGTAAGGTAAAGAAAAAACGTGATTTTTTACATATGGATCGCGGTTACATTTAAATTATCTTTCCAAAACTAAGCATATGAATACCAAAAATAGAACTAAAATTACAATTTTGCTAATTTATTAAGGCAGTATTTAGATAGAATAAAATCTTCTTAATTGTAGAGAATATTGATTTCTCCAAAACATTTGCTGATGATTGGATTTACGTCAAGAATAAAAAGGAAATGATCCTCTATTCTTTCCATAATGTATCATACGAAATCTTTTCATATATTCTCTAAATAATTAATATTTTCTAAATAATTGTTTAGAGAATATAAAAGGCAAATTAGAAAATCTGACTTGTTTTACGTTATTTTTTTTATAGCATTAAACACGATTTTTTAATCAATTAGGAAATCTGACTTGTCAAATTTCAAAGGAGTTGATTGGCCGAGAAAAAATTGTTTTGTGATGGTGAATGTGAGGGCGTGTGAAAGTTAATGATGTTACCACGTAGTGCCACA
Source organism: Silene conica (assembly GCA_029255685.2). Taxonomy (NCBI): domain Eukaryota; kingdom Viridiplantae; phylum Streptophyta; class Magnoliopsida; order Caryophyllales; family Caryophyllaceae; genus Silene; species Silene conica. The sequence continues at coordinate 20,394,087 of CM055319.2, forward strand.
TAGGATAAATTACAAGATTCTTTTATTGTAATAATGATATAACAATAACTATAACCCATAGTTTTCTTATCAAATTAGACCATCTTAACGACTAAATCTGTCTTGCACTATAACTTGTATACAACTCGTATACATCAAAATATAAAATGAAATGCATAACATTGTAACATCCCATGTTTTCGTGATTTATATTTTAAAGGTTTTTAATTATTTTAAGTAATAAAATAATATTTTATTTATTGGGAAAGTATTTTTAATAAATCATAGGATCCGTCTTAAGAACCTTAAGTCCTTAAGACGAACTCAACTTGGCAAACTTAAGTCCACATCATAAAACCCGTTCTTTTCCAAACCCGTTTACATTTAAACGGAAAGGACAAATATAAACCCCTAAAACCCTTGTGTATGTCGACACATTTCATCCTCACCAATATCAAACACTGTCATCTTATTTCTCATATTTCCTCCTTAAAACTCCATCTTAAAATCCAATTTCAATCATCACCCGCTTTCCGAATCAAGGTAATGTATACGTTTTCGGAATCCTCATGAAATTTGCAAGTCATCCGTCACTTCCAATTTTCGTTTCCTCCTACTCGAAAAAGTGACTGATTTTGTAGAATCCGTCTTTAGTTCCTAAAACCCGTTTTCTTTGTTGTAGGAGAAGACTTAGAGGATCTTGGTGTTGGTAGTTTCATCATTGAAGAGGATCTTGGAGCTAAATCGCTTTTGAGGTGACGATAATGATAAACTCGGCCTTTTTGTTAAAATAGCAATCTTTGTGTTGTGTTCTTGATTAAGTTTCTGATTTTGAGTTGTGGATGATGTTTAAGTTTAGGTTTATGTTAGGAAATATGTTTCATATGATACTCACATGATTTGGTTGAAGATTTACATGTTCATATGCAAACATTGTTCATTTTTCAGATTTCATGTTCTTAAGACGAATACAAAGATTGTTCATAATTTGTGTTTTGATTGTTCAATAATCAAGTTTGATGTATACTTGGGATTGTTATGGGATTATATGTGCTGGTAGGAATGATTTGTAGCTTGAAATCATAGTATAGAATCATTTGTCAAAAGTTTGAAGGAATTGGGAAATTGCAGAAATTCCCGTGAATCAGCTTGTTCGTGCTGGTTCGCAGGCTGCGCAGGTCTAAGCGCAGGCTGCGCAAGTGAGGCGCAGCTGCGCAACCCCAATGCGCAGGCTGCGCAATCGGCCTGTAACTTCGTGTTGTTTTTATTGTTTCGTGATTGTTTTGGGTGTTTGTTTCCCAATTGTTTAAGTGATGTTTAGGCTATGTTTATGAATATATTTACTTGGTTTAGAATGTATGTTTAGGCTAAGTAAAGTGTGACCAAGTGGTTAGCTAATTACCTCATGTTTAATCCTTTTAATCGTTTGTTGTAAGGTTTTCCCTCTAAGTTGTTCTTTGTGCTTAAGAATCATACTCAAGATGTTTAAGGTCATGGTTGTTGGGTAGTTAGCAAGCAACATTTAGGGATGTTGTTTATCTAGCCAATGTTAGTTATCATTTAGTATTAATGGGTAGTTTGTAATCAAGTTTAGAATGTTGTTCTTCTCTTAAGTTAAACGTATCTTAAGCTTGTAAAGAGATCTAGTGGACCTAGTCAAGTGTTTAATGACCCTTAGACTTGTGGAATGAAAGTCTTGAGTTAGTCATAATTATTGTTGAACTTGGTCATCTCTTGCTTATGTGAGTTTGAGGTCCCCGGAGGATGGGCGACACTATTTTGGGTTCGGGAATGGAGAGAGGATAGAGACCCCCCGATCGGGTAACCGAAAGGGAAACCGGCTCTCGCTCAACTTAGTTCCCGGGATCAATTAAGTGTTGATTAGAAGTATAAGAAAGTAGAACTATAGATTAGTTCCTAGACTTGGATGATATTGTATTGATGCGTATTAAGTTATGCCTTAAGTTGGCCTCTGAACTTAATACGTGAGTTGGTTGTCATATATGGGGATATGCCTTAAGTTGGCCTCTGAGCCCTATATGTGTATGAGTGTCGTGTCTGGGATATGCCTTAAGCTTGCCTCTGAGCCCAGACATGTTTGATTATGATCGCGTTGGAACATGCCTTAAGTTGGCCTCTGAGTCTGACGAGTAGAGCAGCTGCACAACGGGGTAGCTAAGGAACTGACACCTTGCCCGGAGTGCAGATGTTTGATGCTAGGACATGCCTTAAGTTGACCTCTGAGTCTAGTGTCTTTTGATGTGGTGAAGGGACATGCCTTAAGCTGGCCTCTGAGTCCTTTACTTTTGGGTGCTAGTCTATGCCTTAAGTTGGCCTCTGAGTCTAGTGTCTTGCTGATTGGCAGGTCCATGCCTTAAGTTGGCCTCTGAGTCCTTGCTTGATGAATGATTGGTGTTTAGGTTATGTCTTAAGTTGACCGGTGAACCTTTATACTTGCTGAATGATTGGTAATTAGGGTTATGTCTTAAGTTGACCGCTGAACATTTATACTTGCTGAATGATTGGTAATTAGGGTTATGTCTTAAGTTGACCGCTGAACCTTATACTTGCTGTTTTATGTCTGCTTGCCTTGACTTGGTACAGTGTCAGATATGTATGATGATAGGGATGTTTACAGTACCTTGACTTTGATATTGTTCATCCAAGGCATTGGATGACTCTTTAGTCCGTTTCGTAAATGGTTTGGACTGAAAGACCCCCCTGTAATAACCCGTTCTTTTTATTATTCAAGTTATATATATAATGACGGGTTATTCGAATAGTTCTTTTTATGCAAAAGGTTTTTAAAGCAAGTGTGCTATTTTTTATTACAAATTAGAGGTTGTGTCGTCTAGGGGATTCGAACTCGAGACCATGAGGATGCTTACTTGGGCCTAGAATTGTGTGCATGACTTTGAGCCCACCTTTCACGTTTTCTCTACTTCACAAATTCACATCAGCCGTGGCTGTTTTAAGGCAAAAGAAAAACCTAAACCTAGTACTCCATATCTCATACAAACACCCACACTCTACAGCCGTCATAGCAAGGAGTTCATAGGAAGGCTTCACGGTGGCCATAGGGCGGCTTTAAGGCGGTCGAATCTGGTCGGAAGTGAGTTAGACAGCGTGTTTCTTTTCACCGTGGTTCTCCCTTGCTGTTTCTGTAAGTTTTTAAGTCAAGTAATTCGTATGTATGGATTCTGTTGTTTGCATATCCGTGACCTATGAACCTTGTGGTTGCGTTTTGACACATAGGGTGTCACTCTTGATCACCGAGAACCACCAGACATGGTGGTTTTGGCTGCTGTGTCGGTCATTCTTTTTCCTTCGTTCAGAACAGAGTCTTGGGATCAGTAGGTTGTGTGGGTTTTCGAGTTTGTCTGGTTAAGTGTATGGCCTGAGTATGGGTACAGGTAAGATGGTGGTGTCTGGGGGCGTGTCAGGGTGGCAAGGTTGGTGGCTACAGGTGGTAGGTCGGTGTCGAAACAGGGGGGTTTTTAACTACTGTGTTGTTGGTGTTTCTTTTGTTATCTGTCGGGTACGGGTGTTTGGGGTGGCACCACCGCTGACTCGGGGGAGGTCGATGCGGTGGTACCACCGTGGTTTGGGTGTCCGGTGTCAGGGGGTTGTGTCGGCAGCGGTCGTGGGTGTTGGTTGGTTCTGGTCGGCCGTCGACAGGGGTGAAAAGAAGAGGCCTGGTCACGGGAAGGGTCAGGTTCAGGCGGTTTTGGTGGGGTGGAATCACCTCACCGGCGGCCGGCGATCAGGTTGCCTATGGACGCCGGGGGCGTTGGTGATTCTGGGTGCTGGTCTGGTGGTCGTAGGGGTGAACGGCGGTGGTTAGGCTGGTTGTCGAGTTGGGTTAAGTGGGTGGCTTAGGTTTATTGTTTTTATTTTTAGTTTGAATGCATTTCAATTATCATTATTATTATTATTATTATTATTATTATTATTATTATTATTATTATTATTATTATTATTGTTATTTACTCATTTTATTTGTATTGGTGTTGTAGTTGTTATTGTTTTTGCCAACATATTATTATTATTGTGTATTGATAATATTATTTTAATAATAGTACTAGTTGTGTCAATTTTAAGTTCTATGGTTTTCACAATGGCATAATTATATATTTTAATAGTGTTTTATCACTTATCATATGTCTAGCAATTGTTAAGATTAATATTGTTAGGGAAACATTGTGATTACTTATAAGTATTGTTGTTATATGGATGTCGTAATAATTCAATATTTGATTTACGTTATAAGTAATAAGCTTATAATTAGTTAATGATGATGACTTGTTCATGAGAATATATTATGATCAATATTAATTGTATTTAATTGTATTATTGCTATTGTGTGATTAACATTAATATTGGAAGTGTATAAGTATGTTATTTATTGATTGGGTGAATTAGTAAGTTTATATTTGACATGTAAGTGAACATGACCAAGTAATTCAGTTGGTATTGTTGATTGTGTGAACAACTTTTGATTTTAAGTGATAATACTTATAGGAACGGAATTCGAGGTGGAACATTTCTAGCAGTTGTACGGTTGACATCGATACCCTGCAATTGAGGTAGGGGAATACTACATATATGAGATGTGTAATCTGTTTATTGGTTGATATTAATTACATATATATTGTTATATGATTGATATATTGTGATATGTAATTCTGTGATACGATATGGTGCGAAGATAAAGGGTCTGTGTTTGGTGTGGAGATAAAGGGTCTGTGTTTGGTGCGGAGATAAAGGGTCTGTGTTTGGTGTGGAGATAAAGGGTCTGTGTTTGGTGCGGAGACAAAGGGTCTGTGATATGGTGTGGAGCATATTGGGTCTTGTGATCGGTGCGGAGTTATTTGGCGTTGGATCGGTGCGGAGTATATTATTTTGTTGTCTTATTTATCTTTCTACTCAACCTCGCGGTTGACCCTGTGTATTCGTGTGACACCTACGATGATCCGGAATGGGGAGTAGATCTTACAGGTCAGTGACAGATGGACTAGGAGCTTGGGCTTGGAGAGAGACATGGCATGGACCTACTTATAATTAGATCACATTTAGATATCGTCAGTTGTACTTTCATTTTATCAAGTTTGGAACCCGTAATTGTTGTAATACCAAGTTCAAATTTAATCAGCATTTATATAAATTACCTTTGGTTGTTTACCTTGTTATTCACTACCTCGGATATTCCGGGATGGTAACAGTCCTATTTATTTGAGAATGTCTTGCTAAAGGCTCTTAAATAAATGGGGGTGTTACAAAGTGGTATCAGAGCGAACGATCCTCAGGCCTAAACCAAATGAATAATAATGAATATAGGTAGAGTCTAATAAAATGAACCCTGAGATAAAACTGATAGGAGCCCCAAAGAGGAACGGGATGAGTTAGGGGCCCCCTCAAACCAGACCTGGGCCCTTTCTGTTCTATCTCGGGAACCCAATGAGGGAAATTGAAGAGTGGGGTAGATTATATAGTGACTTAGTTATCTTGTGCTAACAATTTTTGCAGGGGCGGAATGAGGTAAGTAATGATGTGTACATGGTTAATGATGCATTGTATTCTATGAGCTTGATATTGGAAAGTGATTGAGAAATGTATTACTTTAAGTATTGAGGACAGGAAAATTGAAATACGAGTTTGAAATAGAAGCTTGGCTAGTAGGATGATATGCATAAGAAGAATGCGACTGATATCGAAACGCTGATTGATATAAATGATTGAATCGAAATTTTCAGGAATGGGTGTATATTTATTGTATACTGAATTAGAGTGATATGATCATGTGTTTTGGTGTCTCGAATTTTCTATAGGATATCTGGTTATTAAATGACTAACGTAACTTTTGCAATATATTGCTGGGTATTTGGATATGACCTATCAGATTTAAATGTTATAGTAATTCATGTCTAGTGATATGCGGAATGTGCTGCCCCAAGCCATGAGTGTCATATAGTTGTGTGTTACATTAGTATATACATGTATAAATATCCAGACGTTTAGATGATCTACTTTTCTGTTACGCAACCTTTACCGTGTTTTAGGTGACTATTACAGAATGAAATAAGGAATAAATGTTAATATGGTACAAGTGATGTCTATGCTTCAAATATATGCCAACGTGTTCGAAAGAAGAATGGTTGAATTTCGATGTAGTAATGTGAGATCAAAACTATATGCGCTCACGCTTTCAAATGATGAGCCATGTAAAATTTTAATGAGTCGTTATTTAATTGTGATTCTTGCAAGTTGCCTAATTTTCTGTTGAATTGCTGTAAAAATTTTTTTTTGCTAGATGAATTGAGTTATAAAATTGTATTAAATGATTTCCTTGATATATGCATTCGATTCTTTTCCTATGTATATCTAGTCCTTTATATTTTCTCAAAACTATAATCGCTCACACGTTAGATAAACTGTTATTTAATTATGGTTGGTAAGTTGCTGCATAATATTTAATTGGTGAACTTATGAGATATGTAAGTACATGTAAAAGTTTAATCGAATGTGAATTATGTGATGCGACTACGTGATATCCTGATATGGCATTAGGAACATGAATAGTAGGCATATGGTATGAGTATGAACCTCATTATGTGATAACGTAACTTTGTTTATTTCGTCAAGTTTAATATAGAATCGTTCCAACTATATGTTTAATATTATGACCTCAAAATGGATGTGTGCTGCTCATATGTGATGTTAAAAGCATGTTTATCTGTGCCAAGTGGCAGGATGAAATTTAATTGTTAAGCATACTAGCATAATATAGCAATCTAATGGTTATACATAATTGTGATTATTTGAACAATGTGAATCTAGTTGATGTTCTTTCGTATATTGATGGTTTACCTCTGTCTAGTCCTCTGAGATTATAGTCCTTATAACTTTTTCGAGTATATTGTTATACCATGCAGTGAATCGCATAAGGTTATACTTAGAATCTGATCACGATGTGTTGATTTATCAAATTGTTAACATATGATTTATGGAAGTACCAGTCGGGTGAACTCGTTTACTTTTATCGTTAATCCAGTTTTCATAAGTTATGAACTACAAAAATAATCTTTTAGTATAGAAGAGTCAGAATGTCTCTATGTAATCTTGTTTTGATCTATAGCTTGTAATATTTTCTTGCGGCTCGTAATTACAATTTGTCACAAATTACCACTTTAATGTTCCAAAAGTTTCAAAATAATGTCAAGTGATGATCATCCATGATAATACTTATGTTTTGATAACTATGGTTATTGCAACATGACAAATTCTGTAGTTACGCATTGATGAAACCCTGCTTGAATGTTTAATTGTTGCGCATTGTATACAATCCTTATTTTTCGAGTCGTATATAGAAATAGTTCATGATAAATGAAGTAATGTGAGTAGACGAGAAATGTACTTAAGTGATTGTGTTAACTCATTGATATTGGGAATGTTAAACGGTCATGTGAGTTTATAAATGGTGTACATTTTGTGAACTATAACAATGATTCCATGTTTAATTACGTTAATTAATTCTGCTTCTATAATATGAATATGAGCATGAGACACTTTGAATTGTCAAGTATGAACTATGAGCTTTTGCTTGTTTACATTGTTGTAGATATATTAAATTTGTGTTAAAATTTCAGAGGTATGTAAATGTTAGCTACCCTGAATCTGTTTTACTGCGTAACACGGTTACTACCAATCCTATACTTTTGTTATTGCTCTGGGTTATATATATTTGCATGATAATTGCTATAAGTGTCTTACAAGTACTTATTTGAGTGAAAATTTGTAATTGTTCCTTCATTTTGATAGATAATATATTTTTTTTCTACTGATAAGATAATCCTTTTGTTGAGAAACGGGTTGAGTTGTGAGATGAATAACTTTTTGTAATTGCTTAGTTGTTTTTGCATAATGGAGTTGTATTAGGTTGGTTTGGTATAGCGTCCAGATCCTTATGTTATGAACTGTGGAACGGTATATATACATACATTATGTCAAAGGACTTGGAAGTTAGGTACTGATGAGGTTGGGGTACCCGTGAGTCTAGAACAAAGACCATGAGTGATTTGTTTTGAGATCGAGATTACAGTTCGGTATTTTATCGAGTTGTCGTATTCTTAGACCTTGACTCGTGGGTGAGTAGCTTAGAGTTTTACTCTCTAAGTGTTGAACAGTTCCTTTAAGGGAATATTTGACAATATTGGTATTAGAATTGAGATGGGAATTTGGTTATTGACTTTGAGTTATGAGTTAATAAGCCGTTGGGCCATACTGTGTTTACGGTTCCGTGTGACCTTGGTTGATGAATTATAGTCGGAGTTGAAACCGATATCGAAATGTAAGTATTGAATTGCGTTTAATTCTGCCAGTTCGCTCACCCCTTGTCATTGGTCTTAGATTCGACGATGAGTGTGAACCTTGGTTACTTGGAATAAGATGGCATGAGATAAAGTAATGAGTAAGACGAATTAATAAGCTGAGATTAGTATCATGAGGTTACGGGGACGTAACCATGTTTTAAGGAGGATAGGATTGTAAAATCTTTTGATTTATGATATGTCTAGAGGTTTTACATGGCTAAATGGTATATGGTGATTGTTTATATTGATAATCTTGTTTACTTATGCCATGCATGTTATTGTGATTCATGAAGTATCCCTTAATTTGTTAATATATGGAACTTTGGGGACAAAGTTTTTTTTTACGAGGGTAGAATGTAACATTGCATGTTCTAAAGTAATTTTATTAGTTTTGGGTTTTATGCGGGGTCACATTTTGTGTTCGTTACGTACCTAGGGACGAGGTCGTTGACCATGGGGTGACGAACTTCGGGACGAAGTTCATTTTAAGGAGGGAAGACTGTAATAACCCGTTCTTTTTATTATTCAAGTTATATATATAATGACGGGTTATTCGAATAGTTCTTTTTATGCAAAAGGTTTTTAAAGCAAGTGTGCTATTTTTTATTACAAATTAGAGGTTGTGTCGTCTAGGGGATTCGAACTCGAGACCATGAGGATGCTTACTTGGGCCTAGAATTGTGTGCATGACTTTGAGCCCACCTTTCACGTTTTCTCTACTTCACAAATTCACATCAGCCGTGGCTGTTTTAAGGCAAAAGAAAAACCTAAACCTAGTACTCCATATCTCATACAAACACCCACACTCTACAGCCGTCATAGCAAGGAGTTCATAGGAAGGCTTCACGGTGGCCATAGGGCGGCTTTAAGGCGGTCGAATCTGGTCGGAAGTGAGTTAGACAGCGTGTTTCTTTTCACCGTGGTTCTCCCTTGCTGTTTCTGTAAGTTTTTAAGTCAAGTAATTCGTATGTATGGATTTTGTTGTTTGCATATCCGTGACCTATGAACCTTGTGGTTGCGTTTTGACACATAGGGTGTCACTCTTGATCACCGAGAACCACCAGACATGGTGGTTTTGGCTGCTGTGTCGGTCATTCTTTTTCCTTCGTTCAGAACAGAGTCTTGGGATCAGTAGGTTGTGTGGGTTTTCGAGTTTGTCTGGTTAAGTGTATGGTCTGAGTATGGGTACAGGTAAGATGGTGGTGTCTGGGGGCGTGTCAGGGTGGCAAGGTTGGTGGCTACAGGTGGTAGGTCGGTGTCGAAACAGGGGGTTTTTAACTACTGTGTTGTTGGTGTTTCTTTTGTTATCTGTCGGGTACGGGTGTTTGGGGTGGCACCACCGCTGACTCGGGGGAGGTCGATGCGGTGGTACCACCGTGGTTTGGGTGTCCGGTGTCAGGGGGTTGTGTCGGCAGCGGTCGTGGGTGTTGGTTGGTTCTGGTCGGCCGTCGACAGGGGTGAAAAGAAGAGGCCTGGTCACGGGAAGGGTCAGGTTCAGGCGGTTTTGGTGGGGTGGAATCACCTCACCGGCGGCCGGCGATCAGGTTGCCTATGGACGCCGGGGGCGTTGGTGATTCTGGGTGCTGGTCTGGTGGTCGTAGGGGTGAACGGCGGTGGTTAGGCTGGTTGTCGAGTTGGGTTAAGTGGGTGGCTTAGGTTTATTGTTTTTAGTTTTAGTTTGAATGCATTTCAATTATCATTATTATTATTATTATTATTATTATTATTATTATTATTATTATTGTTATTTACTCATTTTATTTGTATTGGTGTTGTAGTTGTTATTGTTTTTGCCAACATATTATTATTATTGTGTATTGATAATATTATTTTAATAATAGTACTAGTTGTGTCAATTTTAAGTTCTATGGTTTTCACAATGGCATAATTATATATTTTAATAGTGTTTTATCACTTATCATATGTCTAGCAATTGTTAAGATTAATATTGTTAGGGAAACATTGTGATTACTTATAAGTATTGTTGTTATATGGATGTCGTAATAATTCAATATTTGATTTACGTTATAAGTAATAAGCTTATAATTAGTTAATGATGATGACTTGTTCATGAGAATATATTATGATCAATATTAATTGTATTTAATTGTATTATTGCTATTGTGTGATTAACATTAATATTGGAAGTGTATAAGTATGTTATTTATTGATTGGGTGAATTAGTAAGTTTATATTTGACATGTAAGTGAACATGACCAAGTAATTCAGTTGGTATTGTTGATTGTGTGAACAACTTTTGATTTTAAGTGATAATACTTATAGGAACGGAATTCGAGGTGGAACATTTCTAGCAGTTGTACGGTTGACATCGATACCCTGCAATTGAGGTAGGGGAATACTACATATATGAGATGTGTAATCTGTTTATTGGTTGATATTAATTATGTTCATATATATTGTTATATGATTGATATATTGTGATATGTAATTCTGTGATACGATATGGTGCGAAGATAAAGGGTCTGTGTTTGGTGTGGAGATAAAGGGTCTGTGTTTGGTGCGGAGATAAAGGGTCTGTGTTTGGTGTGGAGATAAAGGGTCTGTGTTTGGTGCGGAGACAAAGGGTCTGTGATATGGTGTGGAGCATATTGGGTCTTGTGATCGGTGCGGAGTTATTTGGCGTTGGATCGGTGCGGAGTATATTATTTTGTTGTCTTATTTATCTTTCTACTCAACCTCGCGGTTGACCCTGTGTATTCGTGTGACACCTACGATGATCCGGAATGGGGAGTAGATCTTACAGGTCAGTGACAGATGGACTAGGAGCTTGGGCTTGGAGAGAGACATGGCATGGACCTACTTAGAGTTAGATCACATTTAGATATCGTCAGTTGTACTTTCATTTTATCAAGTTTGGAACCCGTAATTGTTGTAATACCAAGTTCAAATTTAATCAGCATTTATATAAATTACCTTTGGTTGTTTACCTTGTTATTCACTACCTCGGATATTCCGGGATGGTAACAGTCATATTTATTTGAGAATGTCTTGCTAAAGGCTCTTAAATAAATGGGGGTGTTACACCCCCGACCGGGTAACCGGTAGGGAAACCGGCTCTCCTTCCAAATAGTTTCCGAAGTTGGTTGAGAGTCGTGCATTAGTGATTGCATGATGATATGAGATCCGTTATTGAGATATTGATATACTTCACATGTTTATATATGTTGGAGTGTTCTGTTTTTATTGCTTGTTTCGTGTCGTTACAAAAGGTGGCTAGGAGAACTCTAGTCACTCCCCACTGATTGTGGCGTACATGTTTTCATGTATGTAGGTACATGCAGGGTGGACGGGGTTCATTGAGAGCTAGCGAGTGATGATCCCCTTGTCATCTTATGACTTACACTTTCGAGTAGCTAGACTCTAGTTTGATACTGTTATCTTTTGGTGCCTATAGGGATGTTCCATCCCAGGGCTTGTACATATTTGGTTTCAAGTACTTAGAACTGTTATACTTATCTATTTTGTTTATATCAGTTTTCAGTTCCAGTTTTAATTCACCTCGCATGTTGTTTATGTTTAAAAAGTTTTAATTCCGCTGCATTTTTAGTACTTTGTGTGTTTTATATTTCCGCTTTCGCGAGGAGTTTTACAAACATTCTAAGTTAATAATTAATAATTTCGTAATAATTATTTTAATATGTGAAAACATTAAAGTAGGAAAATAAATTAAGATAAAACTCGAATGCGAATAACATAAAATAAGAAAACCCATGAAAACACTATTATCTAGCTACAAAACCCAAATTCAAAAACATAAATATTGAAACTCATAAGCTTAACACACGTTCGTTTGCCTACTGCCATTTATATTTTTTCAATATGTGAAAACATTAAAGCAGGAAAATAAATTAAGATAAAACTCGAATGCGAATAACATAAAATAAGAAAACCAATTAAAACACTCTTAACTAACTATAAAACCCAATTTCACAAACATAAATATTGAAACTCATAAGTTTAACACATGATCGTTTGCCTACTGCCATTTATATTTTTCTAGTTTTAACTTTACATAAATATTGAAACTCAATTGATTTTTTTTTCTTTATCCAACATAAAGAAGAAAAAGAGAAGAATGACATTTAAATTCTCGAATAACCTTGCAAATTACTAATTAAGTGAGTATTTCCACCTTACTTATTCAACGTAATAAATATTTGATGTGTAATTAGTTGGTGCAATTTATTCAACGTAATAAATATTGGATGGGTAATTAGTTTGTGCAATTAGTTGGCTTACTCTTATTGGCCAAATTATAACTAATATGGCCAAAGTGAATGAGAGACCTTCATTATGTAAATGCTGAAATATTAGAGTGTCACATCAGCAATTTTACATTCTTCTTTTATATATATAATGATGATATAATGATAATGATGTTTATCATTGTTTGACTCAACTCAGCTTTCCATACCATTTTCTTCCACTTATCTTTGTTACTCTAGTAGTTTGTACAAAAGCGAACCCAAGCAAAAAAATGTGATACAGGGCGATTCGATAATGCTCAATCTCGGCGTCACACACACATATATACCTTTTATTATTAGAGTCACTACTTATTGTATGTGATGTATTTATGATTATTGAAACCCTACTTAATACATGTATGTGAAAGGGTGGCGCCGAGATCGGGCGCCACCGAGTGGCACTAGCTCATTTTCCAAAGAAAATCGATGTTTAAGTGTATTTTACAAACAACCTTTTTCGTTTGCAGTAAAAACGAAAAAAATCTAAATATTTTACGATAAAAATTGACGATGACTATCGTTTAATGAAAAGTTAGCAACAACTTTCTAATAAGTTTGTGGACAATTTTTGTTGTAACATTTTGTCATAAATGATTACTTTTACCACAAAATGACATCATATTCTCCCTCTTAATTTCAACAAAAAATGCTTGTTCGAAATGAAAACCAATTATCAAAATAAACTAAACTAAAAATATGTTATAATACTAAACGGAATTTTGTCTATTGACTCAAAAATGACCCGGACTCGAAATATCCCAACCCGCTTGACCCCACCAACATCTTATCTATATTAATACAAAATCATTTAACTCATTCTCCTTAACCCAAATCATCATATGCAACATCTTTTTTAAAAAAAAAATAGTAAATGACGGGTCCACCGTAATATTTTTGGATTTTTATTTCTGAAAATCTTTTATGTTTATTTTTTTTGTACGTAATAAGAATAGCAATAAGAATAAATTAAAATAACAATAACGTAAAAAAAAAATATTTACAATGTCAATGATATTACAAAAATTTTAATCAATTATAGCATATAACCTAAAATTTCATCATCAAAATAAATTCGAATGATTATTAATAGAACTATTTAAAATAACAATATTATTAAAACGAGCCAGTGCATTTTTGCACGGGGCTAAAACTAGTTACCCGAATAACATTCAAAACAACCCGACATGCATGATTCGAAGTAACCCACTAATATGATAAACCTGAATTGACCCGATCCGAATTAGCCCGACTCGAACCCGATTCGACTAACCGGTTTGGTTGGTTTTATTGATAAGTAGCCCTTAACGTGTGATAGTGTGATACCATCCAATGACTTAATAAGATTCATGTGACTGTTGATGACTTCATTGTTCCTAGATTCGGAAGAACATGGCTCTTAGTTCTTTCATAACTCAATCCATGAATTTTTATGCAGAAGGTGGATCGATAAGTCCAAACCATTGGTTAATAATGCATCAGTCAACAGTTGGATCAGAACCAATTTTATTTAATACTGAAAACCAGAAACACACAGGACATCGCAGATGTTAGTGTTTTGTCTTACTCGTACCTCTAAATGGAATCCTAGACCTCTTACCAATGTACCGTTAGTATACAAGTATCACAAATATGTAACAGTGTGTAGAATCTTTTCACGTTTGGATGACATCCAAACCTCCTCATTTACCTACCCATACAGATGTCAGTGGGGCGGATTTTCGCGGGTATGGATATTGTGACAATATTAGTTAGCTCCGTATGACTAGTTATAGTTAGTTACTTGATTATAAATAGGTCATTCATGTAATGTTACAATTACTTTCTCAATAATACCAAAGTTTCCGAAAAAGTAGACAATCCTAATTTGGAAGATTATTACGGGATTGTTGTCTGTTGGTGAGGAGTTTCGTAGAAGAGGCCTTCATTATGACACTTTATGTCCTCTTTGTAAGGAAGATTTATCAGAGAGAGAATCTCTAAAACATTTGTTTAGAGATTGTTTTGTGTCGTCAAGGATATGGAGGGGATCTACTTTGGGGCTTGTTTGTGAAGGGGCAAGGGATATAGGTATTGAAGATTGGATTATCAATTGGTTATTCTTTCTTGGTAAGAAAGGGGATCAAGATAATGGATGCCTGTGTTTTCTTCCTATCCTGTGAAACATATGGAGGCTTAGGAATAACTGTGTTTTCAGAGGGACTAGTTTTGTTCCCGAAATCTTTTTTGCTCAGGTATGGGAGGACTATGAAACAGGGCGGCAGGCTTGTGGTGAGATTGGTAAGACCAGGGTTATTGACGATGGCCTAGGAGGCGGAGATCAAGAGGCTGAGATGGATGGTCGCTGGTTGGTCATGCAATCCTTTCCGGTTTATGTTGTTGGTTGTCTGCATCAGGGGTCCCTGGTTCGTATCAAGGTGGACGCGACTTGGAAGGATAATAGGGGGCGGCGGCAGGGTGGGTGGTGTATGGTCTTGAAGGGTTGTCAAGGGTTCAGATTGGGGAAAGGATGGAGGCGGAATCGGCTTTGCACGCTGAGGCTCGAGGGATTAAGATGGCGCTGCAATGGGCGGTTAGGCATCAAATTCTCCATCTAAGTGTTTTGTCAGATTGTCAGCAGGTTATAATGTGTATTTTGGGCATGGAGGAAAGACATCATCAGGTTAAAGGATCCTCGCTGATATCGGCCTTTTGGCGGATCCTTTCATTGTTTATGTTTTAGTTATTTACCTAGGAATTTAAATAAGTGTGCACATAATGTGGCTAAAGCGGCACTAGATATGTAGTCGCTCTCTTTATCTTTGCCAAAAAAAAAAATACTTTCTCAATAATACAATTCTTTCTCTATAACAAACTTTATCTCTCTATAACTGACTCATAAATAACAACTCAAAGCTTCATTACACATCAACAATGGAGGAGGTCTATACTTATTCACATGGTATCATTACTTGTGCTATATTCGCTTCCGCAATCTTTCTCGTGTAGATTCTTCTCTTGTGGTGTGCTTTCTGTTAATCATCTTATTTCTTCTTCTCTTTCTGAATCTTATTTCTCTCAGTTACAATCATGCCTGATACTTCTTTTTCTTCTGTAACTCTTGCTGCTTATGAAATCTTTGATGATCCTCTGTACATTTTCACTTCTGAACAACCTAGTTTACGTTTATCTGAATCAGAATTTAATGGTGATCACTTCTTACAATGGAAACGTGAAGTTTATCAGGCATTGCTTGCGAAAAATAAAGAATGTTTTATTGCTGGTTCATTCAAAATCACCGATAGGAAGGATAAAAATTTTAATCAATGGACTCGTTGTAATTTACTTGTTCGTCGTTGGATTACTAATTCTATGGAATCCACCATTGTTGAAATTGTTAAGTATACTACTAGTGCTAGAGAGTTATGGAGTCAGATCTTGGAAAGATATGGTCAAACCAATGATCTAGAAATATATCAGTTAAAAAAAAGAACTAGGCCATATCTCTCAAGATAACACAAGTTTGATTGAATATTATAGCAAATTAAAGAATGCTTAGGAAGATCTTGAAGCAATAGATCCTATTCCTTATTGTTCATGTGGTGCCCTTGATGAATGCTCTTGTCAAATGCTTAAACGAAATGTGGATAGAGAGACCAATTCTAAGCTTATTCATTTCTTAATGGTATTGAATAAGGGATTTGATACAGTAAGAACTACCGTGTTGTCTATGGGACCCTTACCCCCTCTTAATAGAGCTTTAGGTCTCTTACAGAAAATTAAGAACCAAAGACAAATATATGATACTGTAGGAGTTCATCCTGAGGCAAATGCGTTTGCATCTGCTAGATCTTCTAATACATCTCAGGGAGATTAGAAGAGGCAGAAGACAGATGAGGGGTCTGATAAGGAGCAAAAATTTTGCACTCATTAATGTAGGGTGTCGATCAAGCCATGATGGATGAAATTGTGCAGAATGTTATGCAACAAGTGTATAAGGCATTATCAGACAAGTCTGCAGGAGCTTCTTCTTCTGTCAATTTTGTAGGTACATATCTATATTCACAAGCATGTACATCAGCAAGTACTTTTGGGTAAATGTCTTGGATTGTGGACACATGTGCCTCAGATCATATGATATCTAATGAGGAGATGTTATATGATGTAAAGGTTTTGCATAATCCTATCATGATTGGATTACCAGATGGAACTATCAAGTTAGTTCATAAGATGGGGAACCTAGATCTTACTAAGGATATTAGATTGAGGAATATCTTAATTGTGTCTGATTTCAAACAAAACTTGTTGTATGTAAGTAGATTGATACATTATACACCTATGGTGGTTTTATTTACCTCTACATATTGTGTTTTCCAGGACCTTTCCAGTAAGGTTCCTTTGGCTCTAGCAGAAAAGAAAAGAGGCTTATACTGATTTGAACCACATTTGAAGAATAAAGAGCAGCTGACTAATACAGCAGTGCATCAGAGTTCATTGTCTTCTTCTAATGTTTGTAATAAAGAATGTAATCTAGCTTTATTACATTAAAGGCTTGGGCATAGCTCTATTGACAAACTTAAGCATGTAATGAAGTTTCCAAATAATCAAAAGTTGGTTTGTGAGACATGTTTCTTGTCCTAATTTCATGCTCAACCTTTTCAGAGAAGTCATTCTCATACTCAACATTTATTTGATTTGGTGTATTTAGATCTCTGGGGGCCTTACAGAATAGCAACCAGGACAGGTGCTAAATATTTTCCCACCATCTTGGATGACCATACAAGAGTAACTTAGACTTATTTGTTTCAAAACAAATACCAAGTACCAGAGTTATTTGAAAGTTTTATTCAGTATGTTGTAACACAGTTCAGTTGCAAGATCAAAACCTTCAGGAGTTATAATGGGACGGGATTTTTTCAGGAGTCATGTCATCAAATTTTTCAGCAAAAATGTATCTTACATCAAAGGAGTATTATAGGAAAACCACAACAAAATGGTAGGGTAGAACGTAAGCATATGCACTTAATAGATACTGCAAGAGCACTAAGATTTCATGCTAATCTACCTATCAAGTTTTGGGGAGATAGTGTTCTTACTGCAACCTATCTAATCAATAAGATGCCTACAACAATAATAGGATGAAAGACTCCATTTTAAGTGTTATTCAAAAGCAAACCCAACTATGATGAATTGAGGGTGTTTGGGTGTTTGGGTGCTTATGTTATGCTCATGTTGCAAGGACATCTGCTGAAAAGGATAGGTTTGCTGCAAAAGGAAGGAAGTGTTTGTTCATTGGGTATCCCTTTGGGCAAAAAGGATATACTTTATATGACTTGAAAGAACATGTTAGTTTTTCTGCAAGAGATGTGATATTTCAGGAGAATATTTTTCCATTCAAAGCATCAGAGTATGTCTACAACAAATGATCTGGTAGATCTTTTTAATATTGATGATGACATTGTGCAGAAAATGGCTAATAAACCAATAATGAGCAATACACTTGTTATAGAGATTGTGCAAATATCCAGAAGTGACACAACCAGTATGTCTTCCAATGATGTGACTGATATGTCAGTTCCTCATCAGAGTCCAAATACTACAGTGACAGATGATATGACGATTAGAACAGAAACTGAAGCAACTAGACAATTAGCAAGATCAAGACAATTGTCTAGCAGACTGAATGGTTATCAACTTACTCACAAGTTACCATTCACACAAGTTAGACATGGGTCTAATGCTGTGTGTAATGCTCTTTTCAATGATCTTGTTGATTTCTCTCTAGAGTACATTCAGTCATTGGCTAATGTTATTAGTGAAGTGGAACCTGTTTCCTTTGCTGAAGCAACTAAAGATAGTAGATGGGTTGCTGCTATGGTAAGGAACTCCAAGCTCTCGATGAAAACAATACTTGGGATCTAACAGTCTTACCTAAGGGGTATAAACCAATAGGTTCAAGATGGGTATATAAGATAAAACATCAAGCAGATGGTTCCATTGAGAGATTTAAGGCCAGATTGGTAGCCAAGGGTTACAATCAGGTTAAATATAAGGACTATACACATACATTTTCACCTGTAGCTAAATTTGGTACAGTGAGAGTTCTGTTAGTTGTAGCTGCTTCTAAGAATTGGCCACTTTTCCAATTAGACATCAACAATGCCTTTTTACATGGATTCATTGAAGAAGAGGTGTATATGCTTTCACCAGAAGGGTATGTTAAAGCCAAACCAGGGCAGGTTTGTAGACTAAAGAGATCCTTATAATCGGTTGAAGCAGGCTTCAAGAGAATGGAACATTGAGTTAACCAAGTTTCTGCAAAAACATGAATTTGTTCAATCAAAGCAGGATTATTCTTTATTCACAAGACAAAATCCTGTTACAAAAAAATTTACAGTTGCACTAGTCTATGTAGATATGTGCTTCTTATAGGAGAATCAGTGCAAGAGATAGAACATCTCAAAAATAATCTACATACAACATTCACCATTAAAGATCTAGGACAAGTTAGATATTTTCTTGGGCTAGAGATTACAAGAAATAGTTCTGGTATCCTGGTGAATCAAAGGAAATTTGTCTTGGATATACTGGAAGACATGCATATGGAGGATTGCACAGTAGTAGAGTTTCCAATGCAAAGACTGAAATTATCAACAAATTTTGGTGAACTTCTTGAGAATCCAGAACAGTATAGGAGATTAATAAGCAGGTTGTTGTATTTGTGTATGACGAGACCAAACATTTCATATTCAACACAACTCTTGAGTTAGTTTGTTCAACAGCCTAGAGTGCCTTATATGCAAGCAGCATCTCATGTTGTCAGATACTTGAAGAACACTATCAATACAGGGTTGTTCTATCCTACCAAAACCAAACTCAAGATCACTACTTATAGTGATTCAAATTGGGCCCAATGTGCTTTTTTAGGAAGATCATTAAGTGGATACTGTATTTTCATTGGTGATTCCTTGATTTCCTAGAAAACAAAAATACAAAAAAAAACTATTAGCAAGAGTTCTGCTGAAGCAGAATACAGGAGCATGTCATTCACTGCATCAGAAATGGTGTGGATCAACAATCTGTTGGAAGACTTCAACATCAACTTACCAAAACCAATACCTTTATTCTGTGATAATCAGGCTGCACAACACATTGCACAGAATCCTGTATTCTATGAAAGAACAAAGTATTTAGAAGTGGACTGTCATTATGTAAGAGATACAGGTGGGTTTTCTTCACATCCAACATATCAGAACAAGAATGCAATTGGCAGATTTAATGATAAAGGCTTTAGGAACTGAACAACACAATTTTCTCACAGTCAAGCTTGGTCTCAGATGAAATAAATCGAGTCTAGCTTGAGGAGGGGATGTGACAATATTAGTTAGCTCCTTATGACTAGTTATAGTTAGTTACTTGACTATAAATAGATCATTCATGTAATGTTACAACTACTTTTTCAATAATACAATTCTTTCTCTATAATAAACTTTATCTCTCTATAGCTAATTCATAACTAACAACTCAAAGCTTTGTTACACATCAACAATGGAGGAGGTCTATACTTATTCACAGATATTGATTTGACAGGTTGTGGGGCGGGGATGGGTTTCAAAAATGTTATTCGTCGCGGGTCATGGGGCGGGTGCGGGTCTTCGCGGGTATGGATATTGATTATGTAAAATGTGTTAATATTTTAATATATAGGAGATTTGATCTAAAGTCATAACTACCACAAATTTTACTAGTAAAATAGTAGTCTATTTATCTCGGTTATTTGTTTACCTGTTCCATCATATATTTCTGTAATGCAATAACCAAAGAAGCTGACATGACATCTTAGTTATGAATAACAATCCTATTTGGCAGTTAATAAGAGCCCCATAAAAAATATCAATTTTTTTAAAAAGGTAAATAAATTATACTCTACATACCTAACTGAAGATTGCGAAATTAGTTGAATAGTATATGGAATGAAATCAATTGTAGAATATGAATGGAATATTCTATATTCCATATTCCATGACTATAAAAACCCAAGTACAAATTAATAAACTAAGGGGGCGTTTGGTTAGAGAAAAAGAAAGGGAAAGGAAATAAGAAAGGTTAAGAGGGGGAAAGGAAAGGGATTACCTAAAATTTAATTGGTTGTTTAGTTGTTTGGTTACTATAAGAAAGATAACTAATGGTTCACTCACACTCACTCCTACCACTAACACACACCACCACAAACAACCACTTATCTACTAGCGGCATTGGTGGAGGTGACATGGTGGTGGTGGTGGTGGTGGAGATGTCATGGGTGTTATGGCGGTGGTGGGGTGTTATGGCGGCGGTGGTGGTGGCGACGGTGATGGTCACAGCGGTGATGGTGGTGGGGTGTCATGGCGGTGGCGGTGGTGGTGGGGCGTTTTGGCGGTGGTGGTGGTGGTGGCGACTGTGATGTTGGTGGGGGTGTCATGGCGGTGGTGGCGATGGTGATGGTAGAGAGTCATGGCGGTGACGGTGACGGTGGCGGTGGTGGCGGTGGTCACGACGGTGATAGTGGTGGAGTGTCATGGTAGTGATGGTGGTGGGGTGTCACGGCGGTGGTGGTGTCATGACGGTGGTGGTGGTGGTGGTGTTATAGCGGTGATGGTGGCATCGGCGGCGGTGGAGGTGGCGGCGGCGGTGACGTCATGGTGGTGGCTATTGTGGTTGGTAGTTATAAGTGTGGTGGTAGGTGAAGAAAGTGGTTGAAGGGTAACAAGGGTAATGAAATCTCATACCCTTGGGGGGTGGGGGTAAGGAGTTAGAAGGAATGAGGGGTAAGGGAGGGAGTTCAATTTCTTTGGATTGTGTCAAACAAACACCAACAAAAGGAATGAGTAACTTTGTTTCCCTTTCCCTTTCTTATAGACCCCCAACCAAACGCCCCCTAATTTTCTAATACGAGGAGAAATATGACAATTATATTTTAAAATTTTATTAATATCCCTAAAAGCATTGACCGAAAGTTAATATGCGAAATCTTCTCCCTAAAATAACGCAATTAGTTCTTAAAGAAACCTACAAAATGCTAAATTATCACGACATCTAAATCTAATAGAAAATAAAAAAATCATAAAAAAAGATAGCATGATCAAATTAGTTAATGGCATGGAATAACAAAATGTGCATGGAATCTTCCATATATTATCCTCATACCCATTAGACGTTATAATTTATATATTAATCGGTATAATAAAATACGAATATAATTACTATTTTCTATGGCTGAGATTTATAAAAACGGTTACGCTTTTTTCGAAACGTTCGACATTTTTCAAAAATTCAATTTTTGAACTAACTCCCCCTAATCTCGAGATTTGTAGACTAAAATTCTTCCTAAAGAAACGCTCAAGTTAACAGTATAAAAGAAGTAGTTGGTGTAAATTACCTATGAGGCGCCAATTATTCCCATGAGTAAAAATTAACATTTCAGAAATCTAAACAGAACTACGAATCATCATCCATCATAAGAGAGCGAACATGATAATGGTGGAGATCAGTGTACGACGTGTTGTGCATTTATGGGAAAGAAAGAGTTACAACAACAAGTCGTCAGGGAACCGCTGAAACAGCTATCATTGTCATTTATTGTATTCGAACTTCGAAGGTTCGAATGAAAAGGTATTGGACGTTGATATCCCTAATCAATTACTCTATATTAAAAGTCACATAATTGAATTAATTTAACCATTTAGAGTGAAAGTCAGTGTGACGACTACAAGACATGTTACTCTCTTCTATTTCAAGTTTACAACGCCGCCTGACCATACTAGAGGTCGGCTCATTCTGGGCAAAGTAAGAGACGCTACCATGTCAATTATTTATATTTTGTGTATTATGCATGTCAAAACATTACTTATTCTTTGTCAATCATTTCACTATTTCTTTTGCAAAATAGAGAACCTAGAGATTCAAACATTATGAAGTAAACCATAACTCATAACTCATACTCAAGTGCGTCGGAGATGTTTTTCTACGGGAAAATTATAAGCACGGTACTACGGTAGTTGTAAGCACCGCACCAATAAAGTTTTTAGGAACGATGCTAGACTATGGTATGGGTATGCAAGAAAGACAAGTGCAACGGGTGTATAACCCTTTCTGAAACAAGCATTCCAAGGTGATTATTGTCTCATTCCTTAACGACTTCCAAATACTAATTTCTAAATCCTAAAATATAATACCTAACTGATAATTCATAAAAAAAACACGTATATTCAAGTTTCAGATAGAGTTTCTATAATTGACATGGATAACAAGCATTCTGAGTTTGTTATATTTGAAAATCAAGTTGCGAGTCTAATGACATTGTGTCAAGCGGACTTGCTAGCCTCCATTAAACAAGTCATCCATCTTATGTGATTATGCGGCCATCAAAACCTAGACATGCTCTAATGTTTTACCTACTTGATGTTTATATTAATAATATTAATCTGCATGCCAGTGTGTGAGAGTCAGAAAACCTGAATCGTTTTTCATTTTTATTATTATAAAAAAAAATAGAAACAATCCATTGTAAAAATTAAAGTAATACTACAAGAGTACAGTTAAATTTCTATTAAGAACGTGAAACTTAATTTATCTTTAATCTGTATATGATAACCGAGAATGAAAGGCCTTCAAATAGTCCTTTATTTGCAAGTGACGAGAGACCAATCCAAGTACCTTCCTATTTTATATTTATTATGCTTGTGTGATTAAAAACCACACTACCACAGGAATGAGAAAAAGATCAACAAGTATACAATGTCTTTAGATGTTTTGGTCTCCACTATATGAGTATAATTCTGTATTTTCTTAAGAAAAGAAAGAAGTAGCAAAATTTATTTCTGACGATCCTACGTTGTTGCAAAATATATAAGGATTTCAAACCGTGAGATGATTCCTTCGCAAGAAACCGACTCAATATATAAGTTAGGTGAGGATAATAAAGAAAAAAAATTCAAAATTTATCATCGTAAAATTAAGATAAAAATTAAATAGATTACTTCATTATATAGAAATGAGATATGTTGCGAATAAAATTAAATAATATCTCATTATAACAATAACAGAATTTCTAACATGTGCCCTTAGGGCACATGATAAGAAGCTAAATAAGGAAGCATTGTTGAGAATATATCATGATAAATTAGAGTTGAAACTCGTATTTACCATAATAAGTGAAATAATCTTGAAAAATTTTCTTTACTTAACTCTTTATCATGTGCACTTATGACAAATGTTAGAAAAACCCTAACAATAATAATAAAAGAGCTATCCATATTTAGTCTGATGGAGCTATCCAAAGGAGAAGAGACGGTTCTGCAATCCAAATGATTAAACACCTTTAGTAATTCCTTTGTGAATTTTCTTTGAGTGATAGTCATACCACTAGGAGTGTGAACAAACTCCATACTTAGGAAGTAGTGTAACCTACCTAGATCTTTGATTTTGAATATGTGTCATTCAAAAATTCTTTTAAAGCTTGAATTTCTCTAGTATTATCACCCACCATGAGAATGTCATCAACATATATGGCAAGGAAAACCACCTTATCATTTGTTTTCTTGTGAAAAAGAGAGTAGTCATTGAGGGATTGCTGATAACCTCTTGACTTTAGAGCTGTAGTGAGCTTGGCATTCCATTGTCTAGAAGCTTGCTTGAGAGCATATAAAGATTTCTCAAGTTTGCAAATCATATTTTTGTCAGAAATAGTCATGCCTGGGGAATGGTCATGTAAACCTCCTCATTTAAATCCCCATGAAGAAAAGCATTGTTCACATCTAATTGTGTCATTGTCCAATTCTTCGTTATTGCAACTGCCACTAGACTTCTGATGGTTGTCATTTTGACCACGGGTGAAAACGTCTCAGTGTAGTCTATGCCTTGTTTTTGTGTGTATCCCTTGACCACTAGCCTTGCCTTGTATCTTTCTATGGTGCCATCCGAGTTGTGCTTAACTTTAAAAACTCATTTGTAAGAAATAGTCTTTTTGCCTTTGGGCAGGGGAACCAGGGACCAAGTCTGATTAGCATCAAGAGCTTTGAACTCTACTGCAATGGTTGCTTGCCATTCAGGATAGATTGATGCTTCTTTGTATGTCCTTGGTTTTTGTATAGGATTTAAATTGTCCTGGCCAAATAAAAGAGCAGTAGACAAACAAATACTAGAAGCAACACAGGATAGAACAACAGTCTTACAAATTGAAGTAAGTGTATGTGAGAAGCAAACAACATTACAAGATTTGTGACTATGAGGACCAACATGATGTTGTAGATAAGAGGGAGGTCTAGACTATCGAGTGGACTGTCTAATGCGAGGTGCACCTGTAGGTTGATTAACAGGCACATCACTGTTGTTGCTTATATTTGTGTTATTGTTAGGAGGCAATTCTGTGACACCAGTTGGTGTGTGATGTGAGGCAGAAATATAATCAAAAGAGTCAGGGGTGTCTGAAACAGAAGCAGGCAGAAAAGAAGAAGATGTATTCTTGATATATGGAAAGATGGACTCATGAAAAACAACATCCCTAGAAATGAGAATAGAATTGTTCTCCATATTAAGTAATTTATATGCCTTCTTTCCAAAAGGGTAACCTAAAAACACACATGGAATAGCTCTTGGGGAAAATTTATCCCTACCTGGTTTAGAAGTAGATGCATAAACTAAGCAACCAAAAGGTCTTAGATAAGATAAATCAGGAACTTTGCCAAATAAAATTTGAAAAGGAGATAAATTTTGAAGAATTTTAGATGGCATTCTATTGACAATATAGGTTGCAGTTAGTATGCAGTCACCCCAGTACTTGACAGGAAGATTGAATTGAAATTTTAAAGCCCTGGCTGTTTCTAAAAGATACTTATGCTTGCGTTCAACTACTTCATTATGTTGAGGAGTATGAAAACAAGAAGTTTGATGCAAAATACCATTTTCAGTCAGGAAACAAGAAGTGATATTGCTAGTACCAAGCTCAAAAGCATTATCAGATCTGATTATCCTTACCTTTCTGTCAAACTGGGTTTGCACCATCTTAACAAACGTTTTAATAAAATCAAATACATTACTCTTACAAGACAACAAATGTGTCCAAGTACAACGAGTAAAATCATCTACTAATGTCAAGAAGTACTTGTATCCATTATATGTAGGGGTATGATATGGACCCCAAATGTCAATATGAAGCAATTCAAAAGGATGCATAAAAATAGAAGAAGAAACATGAAAATGTAGTCTGTGCTGCCAAGCTTTGGCACAAATTGAACAAGATGTTATTTCAGATTCATGTTCAACATTACAAACACCTAATTGTCTCAGCTTATACAAAGGCACGTGACCTAGTCTATTATGCCAGATTTGACTAGAAACATTAAACACAGTAGAATTGACATTACTTTTATTTGTAGGCATATTGTTATCTAAGAGTTCATCATCATTATCCACAGGCATGTCCAAATGAGAACTCAACAAGTATAGATCATTGTAGTTTTTACCAAGGATCAAGGACTTTTTGGAACAAGCCTGCAAATAACAGATTTTGGGTGTAAAACTCACAACAGAGTTTAATTGCTTATTCAACTTTCTAATAGACAACAAATTGAACTTAAATCAAGGAGCATATAATACTTTCAACAAAGATAGAGTAGAAGAAATATGAATAGTGTCAATCATGTTAATCTGGACAACACTACCATTTGGCAAAGACACGGTATGTGGTTTATCAAATAACTGAAAATTAGATAACAAGGCTTTGTTTGAACAAAAATGATCACTAGCACCTGTGTCAAGGATCAAAGTGTTAAACAAAAGTTCAGATGAAATACCAGAATGAAAAGCATGGTGCAAGAAACTTGTACGTGCAAAATTGGCTGAGGATGGGCCAGCATTATGTCCTTTAGTCAAAGAAGCAGAACCAGAGAAATCAGCCTGCTGATTTGTGTTAACAGAACCAAAAACATTGCCATCATAGTCTTGATCATCTTGGAAAGCATTGCCAGCAAAACGTCTGTTTTTATTCATGATATGATAACACTTATCAACAGTATGACCATACTTCTTGCAATAGTTGCAAAAGATAGGTTGTTTTTCTGCTTGCTGATGTTGGTGCTAATTATGGGAAGGTCCTTGAACAGAATTCTTTTCTTTGTAATTAGGATTGTCGCCATTTTCACTAGGAGAAGTTTTAGTGTTCTGAAAATTAGATAAATTTGCCTTGTTACCACCATTGTTATTGGGATAATTCTTGCTGGTGCCAAACTTTGGAGCATGATTCCAAGAATTGTTCTTGTAACCACCATTCTTAACCATCATTGCCGCAGAATCAGTCTGAAATTGAGAAGCATTATGAATCTCCCTTTGTCTCTCATCTTGGAGCAAGATATTGTAGATGACACGCACTTTTGGAAGAGGATTCTGCATCAGAATAGTGCCTCTGACAACAGTATATGAGTCATTGAGACCCATTAAAAACTCAACAGCTCGTTGAAATTCTTGAAACTGTAGTTGTTTTTTGTTAGCACTACAGTTACAATTGCAAGAACATACGGGATTCATACCCATTCCCACAAACTCATCCCAGATTGCTTTAACTCGTGTGAAATATGTAGAAATACTATCATTGCCTTGGGAGAAATCAGTCAATTTCTTCTGAACACTATAAAGTTGTGCACCATTGGTTTGTCCAAACCGGTCTTCAAGATAAGACCAAGCAATGCGTGTTGTGCCACTATAAAGAATTGACTCAGCAATCTCAGGAGAAACTGAATTAAGAATCCAAGAAAAAACGATTTCATTACAACGTTCCCACTTGTATGCAGAACCAGATTTAGCAGAAGGTTGAGGAATACTGCCATCAATAAACCCCAATTTGTGGTATGGATGTAAAGAGGATCATCAACATTGATATTGTTGACTGTATTGCCTGAAACTTCTGAATTTGGCATTGTAGAAAAGAATTCTATGCGGAAGCAATTAAAAGAAATGGGTCAAAGTCTGATACCATGTAAGAATATGCATATCTGTGGTGAAATGAAAAGAACAGAGGAAGGAGAGATTGAAAAGAAACGAATGAACTTGATTAATGAATTGTAAAACTTGACTTGCATACAATGTACATCCTTTCCTTATATAGGAAGAGTGAAACATATACTTAACTAACTCTTGTAACTAACTTAACAACTTCTTAACAAACTTTTAACTAAATAAGTTTTTATATTCTAACAAAGTGTCCTTATAAAAATCATTTATTTACAAAAAATGTTATTAAATGACTCACCTTTAATCAATCATCACATATTTATCATCACATATTTAGGGGTTGTTTGATTGCCTTAGAAAAACATGGGAAGTGAAAATTTCCATGAAGTGCAAATAAGAGAGTTGTTTGGTTGCCCTCTTTTTGTAAAAATTGGGGAAGTGACACTTCTCATGGAAGTAACCTTCCTACATAAATGGACGGAGTTGTTTACCGACTCCCCCCTTGGTGGATTGAAGTTCCTATGGAAGTGAATTCTGACCTCGACAACCAAACAATTTTAGCAAATTCCTATGAACTAGATGATGGAGCTTATTCCCATGAATTTGTATTTCATGAGATGTTGTAATTGTATCAACCAAACGACCCCTTGAATTAATAAAAAAAACATTTTACATACTTTCAATTGTAATTTTAATAGATTTTTTAATATATTTCTTAATATTTGTGCAAAAAAGATATTTACACTTTGAATATTTACAGAGGAAGTACTAATTAATGGTTGTCAAAAAATAAATTAAGATTACAAGAGTGAAAAAGCTCAAAATATACTGTTTGCTTTGACAGGCAAGAGGCATCCCAATAAATACATGTTTCCCTGTGTTTGGGTCCTCACTCTCTCTTGGTGTTAGTTCAGGCTTCATCTCCCAAATTTTCGTGAACTTTTTACATCTAAACACTTATCCATCCCCTATTTTTCCAAATTCCATCGAAAACAATGACATTTTCCCTAAAGTTTGAATCTTTGTAGACTAACAATCAAAATGGGTTGTTGCGTTAGTACCCTTGATGACAACAAACAACACTCTCTTAAAAAAGACCAACACTTTTCTTGTGAATCAAAATCCCCTCCCATACTTGAGGAAGAATCAGTCAAAGAAGTCCTCTCTGAAACACCCAAGTCCAAATGCAAACCCAAACCCGGTTCCGAAACCGGAATCAAAGCATCCAACAATAATGTTGAACAACCCATCACAAGGTGTAGGCCATTTTTGGAGCAGAAATTGCCACATTATGAACAAAAGTTGACATCAATGGAGCAAAAGTTGATACCCATGAAGCAAAACAAGTACTATCCTGATCCAACCACTACACCAGAAGCAGAAGAAGAACAAATTTCAGAAGTGTGTAGTTTAAGTGAGTCAATTTCCACCACTACCCTTGAAGACCATCATATGCAATTGCCTAACTACACTCTCACTAGTACTACTACTGCTGCTGACTTTCCTCACAGGGTAATGTACAGATCTCAGGGGCAAAACAGTCATTTCCTTCCTAAAAACAATTATCATAATAAACATGGCCATGGGAGATCACCTGCCAGGCGGGCTGACCCATCCCCACCAAGGAGGAATAGTCCGGGCCGGGCCGGGCCGAGGAGGGATGTGGTCGGTGAGAATTCAGCCAGGAGGTCCCGGTCCCCTGCGACTCGGTCCAATGTGGGTCGGAGTCCGTCTGCAAGAAGGGCGGGGGCGTCACCGGGGAGGGTGAGGATGGTGAATGGACCTGGGCCTGGGGAAGTGAGGAGGGAGAGGGATGCCAATGTTGATGAGTGGGCCGGGCCGGAAGAGTCACTTGAGAACCCACTTGTTTCACTGGAATGCTTCATATTTCTTTAATTTTTCTGTAATTTTCAAACAAGCCAAATTCTTGGAGGTATTTTAAAGATAGTAATCTGATTACTAATGTTGTTTTTAGCTGGCATTAGTTGTTATTATTATGATGATGATTATGATTATGATTATGAATTATGATAGGTTTGAGCACTTGAGCTGTATGAAACTCTTATGAATTTTGCTTTTTTTTTTTTGTGCATTATGATAGATTGTAAATGTGCATATATTAGTATGCTATGGTTATTTAACAGTTTAGTGGTTCTTGGTTGCTTATCAGCTTCTGCGATTGGATTACCAGGGCTAACAAAAAAATCTGTATTCAGATAAATAGTCTCGTCTCAAGCCAATCACATAGTTCTGAGACCATTCCAGGTAAGGTCGTCAAAAAGATCGTGACTTTGTTGGATCAGGCTAATGACATAATTAAATAACTAATTTTAGTAACGAAAATGTGGATCAAATTCCCACCCCTTTCTATTGTAAAAAAAAGGCCCAATTAATTTTTACAACCTTTTAAGTTTTCCTTTTCAAAAATTACTACCTTATAAAAAGAACTTCTAAAATTACTATCTTACTAAGCATTATTGTGAGAAATTGCTACCAACTTCAGTTTCCGATATATTTTTGTGTTTAAGTGACTAAAATACCCTCCCTTTAATAAACCCCTCTCATTCTAATAAACACTTTTTTCATTAGTTTCCACTAAATAAACCCCCTGCAAGTTCATTTAATTTTTCTTCATTTTCACCTTCAATTTCAAAACTATTAATCGAACACGGGCTCAAATTCTTCTCTAAATTGCTGACAAAGTATGTCTTCCCTAATTCCTTCCTATTTAACATCGGTGTGTTCTTACCTTACGAGAACTAACAAGCCCAGCTCTTTATCTCGCTAGACGACACTAAGCAGCGAACGCACCACCGACCTTGTGCCATTCATTCAGTAAGCACAGCATTCGTTGCAGCAATCAGAGGGGCCTTTCTCTTCGAATGTTGAAGCGGCTAATTAAAGGCTCATAGCTTATCCGATCTTAGTCTTATACTTATAGTAGTGTCTTAGTTTAGCTTTCTAATTTTAATTAGAGTGAATGAAACCTTTCTCATAAACCCAAGATTCACACGAGAGGAGATTTAAGAATTGAAAGCAATTTAAGAATGAAACATTTCTCGTAAACCAAAAGTAAAAAGACAAATTGAAAGCAATTTAAGAATTTCAAAAACAATGACCTCAAGGAAGATTAACAAGAATATTATTTAATCCGTCACAAGTGAGAATTTGACCCGTCAAATGAGTGGATATTTTCGTCGCAAATGAGAATTTGTGAAAATTAATGAAAGTAAAAACAAAAGAAGGATAACTAAAGTTGGTAGGAAAAGAAGACGAGTGAAGTTTTTTTTTTTGAATTCAAGAAGAATGGATTACGCATGTGAAAGAATGAAATGGGTTTATTAGAATGAGAGGATTTTATTAAGGGGAGGGTATTTTAGTCACTTAAACAAAAAAATATATCGGAAACTGAAGTTGGTAGCAATTTCTAACAATAATGTTTAGTAAGGTAGTAATTTTAGAAGTTCTTTTTATAAGGTAGTAATTTTTGAAAAGTGAAACTTAAAAGGTTGTAAAAATTAATTGGGTCTAAAAGAAACTAACTAATTTTGGTGACATTGTGTTAATTTTTGTGACCTTACATTATTAACAAAACAAAAAGATCCGTAGAAATTTATGGCGAGGTTCGTGATCGTGTTACCATATTGCTCTGCAAAATTATTTCATTATAATGCCCTGTTCTTTTCGACTTCAAGTCACTTAATTTAAGTTCACTTCAAATCCTATAAGTTCAGTTCAATTCAGTTCAGTTCCTATAAGTTCAGTTCAGTTCCTATAAGTTCAGTTCAGTTCAGATCCTATAAGTTCAGTTCAGTTCAGTTCCTATAAGTTCAGTTCAGTTCAGTTCAGTTTCTATAAGTTCAATTCAGTTCAGTTCAGTTCCTATAAGTTCAATTCAGTTCAGTTCAGTTCAGTTCAGTTCAGTTCCTATAAGTTTAGTTCATATAAACTCAATTAAGAAAAGTTATATACGGAGTATTATTTTTAACAACCGATACAAATATTTCTTTTAATTATTCGATACACGTCCTCTATAAAAAAAACAACTCATTAATAATTTACCCGTCTTTTACTCTCTAATTAATGTCAAACTATCATCCTCATTAATGCCAAAAAACAACAACTCATCATACGACGCCCTCACCTTCACCAATTGTCACTCTCCCATTAATCAGTTTCTTCATCACCATTGTTAGAGAAAATAAATGGTTAGAAAAAATTGGAATAGTGAATTATTTTTTATCGTAATGTAATTGTAGTATAATGTATGAACTATGAACAAACCATTATATATAAAGTTGAAAATATTTTAAACTACCTTGTGTTTTAGACTAATTTTTTTTATCAATGTCATCTATTGGATAATAATAATAATAATAATAATAATAATACTTTTAGGGTTAGAGAGAGTGCGAGAGGGGTGCGATTTACGTTACTATCATTGCACGCCTACATCACAGCCACCGCTGGTGACCTCACGTCACCGGCGTCCACTCATCAACTCTCCGGCAACCTCACGTCGCCGGCGTGCTTTTGTGGTCTGTGTTGTTCCCCAGTGAGAGAGTGTTTCGTGCGGGTGTGTTTCGTGGGTTGGGTTGCGGCCGTCGAATTCCGGCGGAGGTTGGTCGTTCGTGGGTTGGCTGCGGTGTTCGCTCTTTTGTGGGTTGTCCTCGTCGCATTTGGGTCGTCGGCGGTGTCACGCGCATCACTGGAGTTCCGGCGTCTTTGCGGTTTGCAGGAGGTTTTTTTTCCTTCCTTCTGACGGTGTTTGTAGGGGTCTGAGTCGGGTTTCTTCGCCGGTGGTGCCAGGGGCCTGTTGGTGCGGTGCTGCTGCGGGTGTTACGGTGGTTCTGGAGTGCTGTGGTTGCAGTTGTGGGGCTGTTCCGGGTGTATACCTGTTCTCGCCGGAATCGGGTTTTTACAGGTGCTTTGATTTTGTGTTCCTGTTCTCGCCGGAATTGGGTTTTTACAGGTGCTTTGATTCTTGTCTTTTGGGTTTTTGGTGGATGTCATGACCGACGTCGTTCGGTATCATTGTCCTTTTGTGGGACTATCAGGCTGTCAGGATGGGCGTGGTAATGGTCTCAGAAAAGCTTCCATGCTAACTCATTTGCGTGATCGACATTGTACCGGCGACGCTCAGGTTATTACTCGACAATCTCTTTCTTCTTTGTCTATTTTTGTCGAGGCTGAAACTACCTTTAGTTGTATGGGCATTTGGTTATGTGGGATTTGTTTTAAAACACATGCTCATAGTAAGCGCTGTCTGCATGGTGATGGGTCCGTTATTGAGGCACCAGATTCGGGTGATGGGGTTGTCTCTTTCGTTCTTTATGATTTTCCTAGGCCTTCTGACCCCGACCCGTCTTTGGATTCTGATGATGTTGATTGTAACACCCCCATTTATTTAAGGGCCTGTACTAGGACTCCTCAGATAAATACGGGTGTTACCATCTCGGTTTCCCGAGGCAGTAGATACAAAGGAAGATAAACAGTATTTTAAATAAAGTTTAACTCAAAACATGTTCTTACATCCGTGTCCAAAAGTCTTAACAAAACAAT
The DNA here is from genome assembly GCA_029255685.2 of Silene conica. Lineage (NCBI taxonomy): Eukaryota > Viridiplantae > Streptophyta > Magnoliopsida > Caryophyllales > Caryophyllaceae > Silene > Silene conica. The sequence continues at coordinate 20,427,226 of CM055319.2, forward strand.
AAAGTACAACTCGTATTAAACTGACTAAGGTGGTCTAGACATCTAATCCGGTCCGGATCCAAGCTCTTTCTCCCATAGCTCCCCCTTAGTCTCAGCCACCTGTCAATCTGCTCCCCAATAATTTGGTTCATCACAGGTGATCACGAACACACAGGGTCAACCACGAGGTTGAGTAGGGAAAAGAATAACATAACAAATGTAATAAACTCCGCACCGATCCATCGCCAATAAACTCCGCACCGATCCAACACCATATATACTCTGCACCGATCCAACTCCATATATACATACTCCGCACCGATCCAACTCCATATCACAAGACCCATTATATGTGCACATTGTAACAATATCTCAGAATAATATAGATTACACAGTATAACGATCACATCATATTATATCACAAACATGCTTAATAACTATTAAGAACAGCTTACACAACATCATATACAGTATTTTCCCCTACCTGAAATAGTAGGTACGCAGATAAACCCAAGGCTTGTTCAGAAATGTTCCACGCGAAACCCGCTACCTAAACAAATATTATTTAATTAATAAACACCCTATTACTCGTAATACGTGTGCACATTCTATTTATAGAAACTTCCTATATTTAGAAAGCTTCCAAACAACCGGGGTTCACCCAAAAGCAACTTTCTAAATATAGTAACTTCTAAGAATAGTAACTTCCCAAAATAGATGCTTTGAATAGAAACAAATTCGAATTTCAAAATACTCATTAAACCATATCAAAACTTTCCTATGATAACATATACTCATGATAGCAAAGATTCTAATAATAATGGCAATAATAAAATAAGAATAATAATATTAATGATAATAATAATAAGATAAAGGGCTTAGAAAGACCCGAAACCCAGCCCCCTCTCTACGACAAGAACCCGCGACAACACCTTAGACCACCACTTCGAACACCAGTAACCACCACCACTCAACACCACCGACCACCATCTACCACTAGTCCACTACAACACAACCACACCTCCCGTCACCTGCCGACAACCCCAACCGAGGCTGCTGAATACAGACCAGTGACATATATATATCCCCAAACCCCTCTGAACAGACCCGACAATGACGGCTGTACCACCGCTAAAACTAACCACGGCCACCACCAGACGCCACCTCTGACACTCCCTTTTAACCATGGTGGTGTTACTGTATTGACCTCCCCCGAGTCGCCAGTAACACCACCCCCAAACCACTGCCCGACAGAGACACCAGCAACCCCCCTGTGACCCATGTTTTGAAAGTAACAACCAGACCACTAAAACCCCACCATCGACACCACCATAAGCAACCTAGCCTACCGACACTAACCCCCATTACACGGCCCTGACTACAACCAACTCTACCATGCCAACCACAACCACCGACTACAACCCCAGACCCTTCGAACCTGAAACCAAAACAGAAAGTACAACACAACTAGAAACAACACAGACCCCTAAAACACGTACCTGACTTCTGACCAGAATCGAGTGGTGTTAGGCACGGTGGATCTGGTCGTGAGCACCCTCTCTCCTTCCCGTGTGATGGTGGCAGCAGTCTAGGGTTTTGTTTTTATGATGATAGTTCAGAAATTAGGAGTGTAAGCTCCTCTTATATGGCGGCAGGGGTGAGTTTGCACGTTAGAATTGTGTAGGGTTTAAGTAAGTGTCGTGGGCTGTACGAGGTTGTGCACGGATTCCAAAGCCCATCACCACCACCTAAAGGTCTCTAGTTCGAATCCTACCCAGGGCATGTCACATACATACGTGACCCATAACAAGCATGATACACACCCTTATAAACGAAGTAATTACTTATCATTCTATTTCACATCGTATCAAATAAAACCTCGTACTAAACATAAAACCGTTTAGCTATTAAAACAATTAAGATAAAATCGTGCCCAAAATTCGAGGTATTACATTGATCTTGTAGTTGGGGGTGGGTTCTCGGTTTATTCTCTTGATCGATTGTTGTCTAAGGGTTCGAGAACCGTGAAATCAATCCCACCGCGTTGCCGTTTGGGTTTCTCGCGGGTTCTTAAAGGGGCCCTTGATGCTGTGATCCGTTCTCCTTCGGACCTCTCATCCTGGGTTGCCTTGCTTGTTTTACCCCTTTGTGTTCTCAAAACTTTCTCTCCGCGGAGTAGTCGTGAGTGTCGGGCCGCTATCCGGCGTCAGCGGCAAGAGGAGAGCATTTCGCATGCCATTTGTTCTTGGGGTGTGCCTGGTGGCATGTTGCAGGTTCTTCGGGATACATTAGTTGCGTCTCGTCCTTCTTTTCGGTTTGATGAGGAGCTAGACCTGGGTGAGGCTAATGTTAAGCAGTGTAAGAGGAAGATTTGTGATGGTCATTACACTGCTGCTGTTCGAGTGCTATCATCTTCTGGAGTTGCCCCTTACAATACGGCTACTCTAGCGGCTTTGGCAGATAAGCATCCCATTGTCCCTTCACCTATTTTGCCTTCTCAGCCTTCGGGTCAACCTTCTCTTGTTGCCCCTGTCTCGGCTGTCTTGGGTATGATTCGGGGGTTTCCGCGTGGTACTTCTTGTGGGCGGGATGGTCTTCGTGCTCAACATCTTCTGGACTGTTTGAGCGGTGCTGCGGCTGCCGTTTCCGATGAGTTGTTGGCTTCTATCACTGGGGTGGTTAATCTCTTTCTTGAGGGTCGGTGCCCACGGGTTCTTAGTGAGTACATCGCCAGTGCGCCGCTGACCCCGCTTGTTAAGCCGGGTGGTGGTATCCGTCCTATTGCCGTGGGTACGGTTTGGAGGCGTCTTGTATCCAAGGTTGGTGCTTTTTTGATTGGTCCATCTTTGAGTGGCTATTTTGATGGACTTCAGTTTGGGGTTGGTGTTTCTGGTGGAGGCGAGGCTATCCTACATGCCTTGAACCGGTTGGTTGAGAGTCGGGGTAATGACGTAGGTCTTTCGATGCTGTTGGTTGATTTCCAGAACGCTTTTAACATGGTTGATAGGGAGGTCATGTTGCGTGAGATGCGTAGTCAGTGTCCCACTCCTTCTTGTTGGGCGGAGTTTTGCTATTCACGGCCTGCTCGTTTATATTATGGCGAGCATAGCTTATGGTCTTGTCAGGGTGTTCAGCAGGGTGATCCCTTGGGCCCTTTGCTCTTTTCGCTGGTTTTACATCCTTTGGCTTGTAAGATCCGTGACTCTTTCGACTTGAGGTTGCAGGCTTGGTATTAGGATGATGGCACTATTGTCGGGGATACTGTGGTTGTGGGGAAGGTTTTGGAGATGATTATGGAGGATGGGCCGCGATCGTGTCTCCATCTTAATATAGGCAAGACCGAGGTTTTTTGGCCTTCTGAAGACCCCCGTAGCCGGGAATTGGGTGTTTTTCCTTCAGATATTGCACGCCCTGTGCGCGGTGTCCAGGTCCTTGGTGGGCCCGTGAGTGTGTGTCCAGATTTCCGCAGTGAGGTTGTGATGGGGAGAGTGGCACGTACTATTGGGCTCATGGACTCCGTCTCTCTAATTGATGATCCGCAGTGTGAGCTTCTTTTGCTCCGGGCTTGTACTGGTATCTCGAAGCTTTACTTCGCTTTGCGTACTTGTTCCCCTGATGCTTTCGGGTCCGCTGCGCCTATTTTTGACGCGGCTTTGCGTTCTCATCTCGAGCGTATTGTCACTGCTTCAGGACCGGGTTTTGGTGACTAACAATGGCGGCTTGCCACCCTTCCCTTCTCCTTTGGTGGGCTTGGTGTGTACGCTGCCGGTGACGTTCCGCACTATGCTTTTTTGGCCTCTCGGTTGCAGTCTGTGGATCTGCAGAATAGGCTCCTTCGGGTTTCGGGTCTCCATGACCCTGGACCATCGTTTCAGTCTGCTATGGATGTTTTTGCTTCGGTTTCGGGTTCTGACTTTCTGCGCAACCCTAGTGAAATCGCTGCCACCAAACTTATGAAGAAATTGGCAGATGTTTATTTCACGAGGGTTGTTGCTTCGGCAGAGTCGGCTTTCTCTTTGACCCCTCGCCAGGTTATGCTTTGGAAGTCCCAGCAGGGAGGTTGCTCATCTGATTGGCTGCGGGTTGTCCCTATTTCTGGGTTGGGGGAGACTATGAACAGTAGGACTTACCGGTGCGTGCTCAGCTATCGTTTGGGTGTTCCGCTGTTTCCGGTGTCCTTGCCTTGTTCAGCTTGCTCCCGGGTTTTTGAGGGAGATATCTACGGGGATCACGCTGTCTCCTGCGTTAGTGCTGTTGGTGTCAAACATAGGCATAACCTTGTTCGTGATACTCTTTTGGATATTTGCTACCGGTCGGGGATCTCTATTGGTCGGGAGGTGGATATAGGGTTGCTCGATGGGGCGGGACGGCCTTTACAGCCTGCTGATTTGCTGCTCTATTCTTAGGACAGGGGGCGCGATGTTTGTGTGGATTTGGTTGGATCCTCTCCTTTGACTCAGTCGGGCATGGCTGATTTTGTGCCAGGAGGGGTGGTGGTTGATGCTACTCGGAGGAAGTGTGCCAAGTACAGGGACTTGTGCGTGGGGCATGGCTATGGCTTCTTGCCTTTCTCCTTCTCTTCTTTGGGGGAATTAGGGGAAGATGTCGTTTCTTTGCTCAAGCGGATTCAGAAGTTTTCTGTGTCCCAGGATGCTGGCTCGCGGACCGCTGCTTTTATTTTTTCTCGCCTTAGTTTTGCTATTGCTAAGGGAGTGGGCGCCCAGCTAGTTTCACGGGTGCCCACCAATTTCATGTAATTTTTCCTTTATTTTTAATAAAAGTTCCCGGTTTATAATAAAAAAATAAAAAAAAAAACAAAAAAAAAAATAATAATAATAATAATAATAATAATAATAATAACAACAACAACAACAACAACAACAACAACAACAATAATAACAATAATAATAACAACAACAACAACAACAACAATAATAATAATAATAATAATAATAATAATAGTTAACTTAAATTAAAATAAAGTTAATTAAGTTCGGATTTTATAAGTTTAGTTCAGATTTTATAAGTTAAGTTCAGTTCAGATCCTATAAGTTCAGTTCAGTTCAGTTCAGTTCCTATAAGTTCAGTTCAGTTCAGTTCAGTTCCTATAAGTTCAGTTCAGTTCAGTTCCTATAAGTTCAGTTCAGTTCCAATAAGTTCAGTTCAGTTCAGTTCCTATAAGTTCAGTTCAGTTCCTATAAGTTCAGTTCAGTTCAGTTCAGATCCTATAAGTTCAGTTCAGTTCAGTTCAGTTAAGTTTCAGTCCAAAAGAACAGGGCCTAAGTATATTCCACAAAAAATTTGCAACCGGAATCAATTTTAAATGAATTTTTTTCTTGGTATTTAATGTGTTTTTTTAATTTTTATCTAAGCACATTAGTTTATATCGAATCATAATTTAAGTCATTTTTATTTATTGTCAATAAACTCGTCTTTTTACCTTTTAAAATTTCAATATTGTTATTTAATTCCCTCCATTTTTTTGTTTTCATCTCATTTCATTTTGCACAACTATTAAGAAAATTGATTAAATAATGAAAAATAATGGTAAATTTGCATGTGACCAAATTAAACAATTAAAAGAAATTAAAAAATAAAAAAGTAATGACAAATATTGTAAATACACAAGTAGGACAAAGACTATATAGTCCATTAGATGGTCAAATAAGTAAAGATGAGAAATGAGAAGAAAAGAAATAATTTGTCAAAAAGGAGAAATGGGAAGAAAATAGAAAAATGGAGGATGTATATTTTTTTTAGCTATATGTACTAAAAATATTGGAATAATTTTTATTTTATCAAAATTACAAAAATAATTTATTTATAGCAATAATAAATAAAAAAGTAAAAATGAGAATTTAGTGGGTAGAAAATGTAATAAATAATTGAAAATGTTAGAAAATGAAAAATAAGTGAAAAATGATTGGGTTGATCACCTAGGTCGTTACCTTCTGCCAGAGAGAGAGGGTGAAAATAGGTTGAAAGTAGATAAGATAATCAAAGTGAGATTAAGAACATAAATGTTGATAACCGAATTAGTTATGACGTTCTGCTTGAGGATGGTCTAAATCTTGTACTATTGTTATCCTCTTCTTTTGGACGTAATTCTACAATAAGTCTTACTGAAAACGAATACATTCGTCACAACTTAAAGACAGATCAAGTAATACCAAATTTGTTAGATAAGATAAAAATAAATTCTAATATACATTTAAAGTGCTGATAAAGGGCAGTCTAATTTAATAATTAGTCCATTTGTTTTGACAACAGTCTTAAAAAGAACAAAGTAGAACAATAATCATTGTATTTTGCAATGTTGGTACTTGGTAGCAATTAGAGTTAAAGCCGCAATCAATTGTCAAGGGGTAGAACATCGCTCGAACTCTCTAAGGGGCGGTTTGGTTCAATAGGTAGGTCTTGCTTGTGACGGGTTGGGTAAAGAGATGGATAATGATACTCATAAAACGAATAGGGGGACAAGGTGGGGCACTTTCATGTGCTTCCCTCTCTCCTCTAAATGGGCATTTTGTGAGAAAATGGTATTCGTCACTCCGAAGTGACGGATATCTCCCGTCTTCAATGAGATTTTGTGTTGGTTCAAATAATTGGAATGAAATAGAATGAATTCTAATACTAACGAGTTATGGAGTTAGAATCTCATACTTATTATTGTTTGTTTGGTTTGATCTTGTAATGGATTGTAAATGTCATTCTTATTGTTTAGTTCACATTTGAAATGGATTTCAAATTATTTCATTTTCTTCATTATAGGTAACTGCAATTATATTATTTTAAATTAAATTAGCTACAACAGAGCAAAATTCAAATTAATCTATAAAAATAAAATGACTCATGTTCGTATAATACGACAATAGCAAAATTATTCTAAAACTGAAAAAATTCCACATAAAATGTTTTACGAAAAATATCCACATTAAATGTTTTCTGAAAAATACACAACTTTTTTTTATGAAAAAATCAACATAAAATGTTTTACGAAAAAAATTCACATAAAATGTTTTATGAAAAATAGGTAACTTTTTTTATGACAAAAATCCGCATAAAATAATATGGAAAAATCGACATAAAATGTTTTACGAAAAAATCGACATAAAATATTTAAAAAAAAAATCCACATAACATATTTTATAAAAAATACGCAACTTTCTTATGAAAAAAAATGCACAAAAAATATTTTATGAAAAAGATCCACATAAAATGTTTTATGAAAAATACGCAACTTTTTTTATGAAAGAAATCCACATAAAATGTTTTATAAAAAATACGTAACTTGGGATGGGTGAAATGAAGTTAGAATCTTGGGATGAGACATGGGCATGAGATTTCAAGGGTTCGAATAGATTTAGAATCCCTTAGGTATCAAACTCCATTCCAAAAACACCCAACCAAACACTTGAATCAGAGATGACAGTGGGCCGTGCTGGGTTGGCACGCGGCACCGTGCCAGACTTAATAAAATGGCCCATTTGTGCCGTGCTTTTTGGCCCACCGTGTCGTGCGGTGCTTAGCCCGGTGACTAAAAGCCCGGCCGAGGCCCACCCATGGCACGGTGGATTTGCGTGTCGTGTCGTGCCTGGCCCATGGGTCGGTCGTGCCATGTTCATGGGCCGGCCCGCGTGCTACGTATTTTTTTAAAAACAACTTTTTTTAATTGTTCACTTGTTTTATTGTATTTTTAATGTATACAATTTAATCAAATAATTAGTAAACGATGAAAAAACGAATTTGTTATTAAACGATTAAGAAACAATGTTAAAAAAAATACCTCAATCTTTTATTAAAAAGGTATGAAACGATACAAGTCTACAAGTTTATTTAATTAAAAATACGATAAGTAGAAGAGAAATAGAGAATAAGAGATCGATTGAATTGTGAAAAATGAATTGAATTGAGTTGGTATTTATAGGAGGAAATTACTAAAAAAAAAAGAAGAAAAAAAAAAAAGCTGAAACAACATTACAGCAGTAGCACTCTAAGTCTAACATCTCCAACAATCCAACGTCCATATTTCCCATTCCCATTTCACAAGTCCCAACAGCTATATTTCCCAATTCACATTTCCCAAGTGCCAAGCCCAACAGCCATATTTCAACGGCCATATCTGATAATCTGAGATCCGAAATTCCCAACAGGCAACATCGAACAGCCTAATAAAGCCCACCGTGCCTCAGATCGGGCCGGTCGTGCTGGGCCGGCGTGCCTATTGCGTGCCATTACCCGCCGTGCTTCGGGCCGTGTCGTACCTAGGCACAAATTTTTCGAAAATTGTGCGTCGTAGCCCGTCCGTGCTCGTGCCGTGCCGCCTCGAAAACGCCGTCGGGCCGGGCCGTGCCGTGCCGTGCTCCGTGCTGGGCCGTGCCGCTCACCGGGCTTCAGCCCATAATGCCATCTCTTAAATGGGTAGAATCCATTAAAATTCATTCCAAATGTCCCAACCAAACACCGCCTAAAATCTTAACCACATCAGCTTTTTATTAATTTTTATAATTTTTATAATTTTATTATTATTTAGACTTATTTAAGACCACTTTAAAATTTATATATTATCCGTCAGATTCATCACAGACTCTAATTTTTTACATTATTTCTTTTTTTTACAAAAAGAAATGATAACCAGACATTGGATTACGTTTATAGAAAGTGGGATCGCGACTCATCTAAAGTCTTAAATTAAATGTTAAAACTTTGTTAGAAATTTGATAAATCATTGGTAATTTTAAATGAGTCTTACCTTAAAACTTGCTAATGTCTTATCTAACAATTTGTGACGGACATATCCGTCGCAAGCTTACGACGGGTCAAATAATATTCATGTGCATATATAAAAAAAATCAGAATTAGTTAGAAATAGCAAATTGTTTTGTCTTATTTTACCCAAATAAAAAATAGGCTATTTAGCATATTACTACCTAATAAGTCTAAACTTTTGCATATTACTACCTAATATGTTGAATTATTCAAATAACAACCTAATAAGTGTAAAAACTTGCACGATTACTACCTGTATGACGGAAATTGCTAAAAAATGACGGAAATCAGTTTATTTCGTCCCTTTTTTTTAATTTCAAACCTAAATTAATACCCCTATATTACCATTCCCCTCTCTTTCCTCCATTAAAACATAATTCTCTCATTCAATAAAACTCATTTCCTGATTTTAACTCCTCCATAAATCTCCTTCCATTTTCCCTTGTAAATTCATTCACTTTCTAATTTCCCTCCATTTTCATCTCCATAAGTTGGGAGAATTCTACACAAACAAAGTCCAAGGGACTAAACACAGAAAAATGAAACAATCTGATATATAAATTTCAATAAATTAAACTTAATTAATTAATATTAATATAAACCAGTAAAACAGAAAGAAAAGGGAAGAAAGGAAGCATTTATGGCGTAAGTCAATGTTGTGATGATCAATCTGATAAAATTAATTAATGAATTTAATTAATTAAGTGTGATAGAGAAAGTTGGGAGGGAGCGAAGGAGGGAGGGGATGTTAAGGGAGGGGTTAAATCGTCATTAAACGTATTCCGAACATTTAAAACTAACTCAAGTTTGATTTCCATAAAAAAGGTAGCAAAGTGATTAATGTCGTGTGATTTTAGGTAGTAAGTTGCAAAATTAATTATATTAGATAGTAATATACAATTTTTTGAACTTATTAGGTTGTAATTTGTTATATTTCCTAAAAAGTATTAAACACGTCGTAAATTTATAACGGACCCGTCACAATGGAGACTTTCCTGTCTTTTTAAACTCAATTACTCTCAGTCTCTCACCAGTCTCCTTAACTGTCGGTCTGAACTATTGTACTCATATATTCCCAACTCAAAGGTTACGCACACTTAATTACGAGTATGATTTATGCACTTTTTCACTACGGCTTAATAGACTTTTGTCAGGAAATAAACTTTTAACTCGATACTTGTTTTCAACCGTCATTGCACGGTATATTTTTAAAAATATTATGATGATTAAAATCAAAGTACTTAAATATTTTATACTCTATTTATTTTATAATAATTGGTTAAAATACGTGTAAAAATAACACGGATTTGGAACTTACACATATTTTAAACCTGTGAAAAGAATACACAAAATCAGTGTTAAAACATGGTATACAGTATATTAAATGTATTGTATGCAAAATAATAAAATAGCTAAAAATGTAAATATCACTATAAAATAAAAAAAAGTTAGTAATTTTTCATATACGAATTTCACTTTTTCATACACGTTTTTTTTTTTTTTGGTTATAATTTTACCTTTATTTTTTTTTTCCTCGCTCAATCAATTGTTTTTTTGTTTCATCTTCCTTCTCTTTGGAAACCCGCTCGGTCCGGCCACACTCTTGCTAGATGATGACCCTCATGTCAATTTAAAGCTAAGAATGATAAAGATAACAAATACTAGAAGTACTTTATTTAAAATTATTCCAATGTCAAGTTATTTTTCACCATTTTTTAAATTTACGAACTTTTTTTTTTGATGGAAAAGAATTTATTTTGTTTTTGTTATATATATACTGTCAAACAAAGAAAATAAGACAATGAAACAACACCGAATCGCAATCGCTTTCCTTATAGAACAATTCGTCCCTTATTTAATGTCTGGGATGTTCCGAATTTTCTACGGAGATAAGACGGTGTTCCTCAGTTTTTGGCAAGAAAACAGAGATATAATTTTGAAGTATTAATGTGCAATTTGTTTCTGATCGAGATCTTGTATATGCAGTAATTTTCTTAGGGTTCTTACTGATCTACATCATCCCATATATATAGGAGAATGAGGGAGAAAGGGAGGGGTTTTGAGTCAGATTTCTGAAGAGTCGCAACTCTTCGAAATCACCCGCCAAAATCCGTTTTTATTCGGGTAAATTATTTGGCGCATAGTCATTCGTAAGGCAACTATACCGCGAACTTATAATATAATAGGCTAGTGTACACCCCGTACTTCCCGAACTAGCTTTATTATTTATAATTTCGCCCATCTATGAACCAAACCAAAATTACGAAAAATGAACCGGTAATTACACTTAAATTACCAACAGTTTTTTTATTGGGACCCACTATTAAATTTTCTTATTTTTATTATATAATTTAATTTTTTAAAATAAACAAAAAATTTGGTTCTTGGATAAAAACTCGGTTTATATTTTGACAAAATCAAGAACCAGCACAATGAAAATAACTTTATTAAACTTCTTATTAACAAACTTAAGATAAGAACCATCCATTACCGTTACTCTTAGAACTTTTACTTCTACTGTCGCATTGCAAGTACCACGGATTCCTTCCAACATTAACAACTTGAGTTTCATCTGCTTCATCTTTACCTAGTAAATCATGTCACTATTTATAAACGTTATTGCTCATTTATAGACGCATTTTACTCTTTTATGGACTTTTTATCATTTATTTTCCATACATTACCCTCCCCCGAAAAAACATAAAAATAAACCCTCTCTAATTCTCTCTCATAAAACTAATCAAATCCGTCGGATTAATCAACTATTGACGCTAGTTCTCATATCGAACAATAATGATTCTAATTTATTTATATTATTAATCGTTTATAGATAGATTAAATTATTTAAATTGTGTTGTACTGCCAAATTAGATAGATTAAATTAGATTTAGGGTTTGAAAAAACTATTAAAAATCATGATTCGGGAAATGGATGAAGATGATCATCTAAAATCACCGTGCACAAAATCTACTATTGGATGAAGATGATGATGATGGTGACGAACCTCTAATTTTGTTGTGCTGTTGATTACCCTTGGGTGAGAAGATACATAAGGCGTATATTTTTGATAAGCCTTTTTTTGATTGTTTGTTCATCCCGCCTTTTTCACATATCTTGCTTCTTTTGTTTTTCATTTTTTTTACAGTAATGTCAAATTAATTATTCACTTATTAATTGAAAACTTGATCCATCTCCCTATCTTCTCTATTAACGCTCTCAGAAGAAGTCAATTAAATAAGTGGTTGGACTGATATCAAACGGTTGGTTACCATTCGTCGTAGGAATGGCGGAAGGGGTAGTCATGGGCAGGTAGTTAAGATCGGTGTATGGCGCTGGTGAGGCGACGGTAGAGTGAGATTGGAACAAAAGAGTAACTGAAAGAATAAAAATGAAAGGGGTATAATGGTAATTTATGTCCACAAAAGAGTAATAGGCGTATATGAATGAGCATATACTGTATCTCTCTGTCAAAATACAAGTGAGACAACCCATGAAATACTCCATTACCCCCACTTGTTCTCCGACTTGCCTTGTTGTGAGAGGATATTATCCGCCTTTAGCATGTGACGGATAGTATCCGTCTTTTGCAAAATTCTGTGATCCATCACAAGCTTGCGACGAGACAAGTACTACCTATGTAGGTGAATGAGACGAAACAGTTTGCTTCTCCCTAGGCATTCTGATTTTGTCTTACACACCCCCACATAGGTACTCTTACTTAACCCGTCGCAAAGTTGGGACAAATATACCCGTCACAAATGAGAATTTGTGTTATAAAATCAAGCATTTCCAGCATTTGCTCAACTTATTAATTTACCAATTAAAGAAATCAAATGGATCCAACCATAATAATAGATAAACAATTAAATAAATTAATTTCCGTAATCGATAAACTAACCCTAATAATTTTAATATTACATATTATTAATTGAAAAACGATTAAATTACTTCCTTAATTGGATAATTGTGATCCATTGTTCAAGTTTTTAGAGCAATTAGATCCGCTTTTTGGGAAAAAGTACATATAAGAGTCAATTTATTTAGGTTTAGCAGTTTAGGAAAAAAGGGCATGATTTGGAAAATTAATGGAAAAATGTATATGAAAGAGCAAATTTCGTATGTGAAAAAATAATTCCGCAAAAACAATTGTCAAAATTTAAAAGGTTTACAATACGATTTAAGAAACATAATTATAAAAAGGCTATTTAGCATATTACTACCTAATAAGTTTAAAATTTTACATCTTACTACCTAACTAGATTTCATGCCCGGCCGTTGGCCGGGTAATATCAAAAACAGATTCCTGAATATTTATATTGAGATTTTGCTTTGAAAACATTTTATAACAAATATAAACCTACATCTGGTCAATATGTCTATGGTGTTGATTGCTTTATTGGGTAGATTAAAATTAAAATGTTTGGCGTCGGACATGTAAAAGATGATCTCACATAAATAATTTTTGTTAATACTTAATTAATACAATTTTAATTTGCTTGAATTAACATGTCCTAATACTGCATATTACAAATAAATATGATTTAAAATCACACGTGACAATTTATGTTGAACATGACTTTTAATATTAATTTTACTAAGAATATAAGATATAGAAACAATTGTCTGGTCTGATGACTTCGATGAAACAATCCCACTATCCACCAAGACTAATAGACTATATTGGCAAAATGATATGAGAATTTATAGAGAATTATCCGATTACAATTATCATTGAGTATAACTAAAGAGTCGTTTGGTTGATTAGGGAAGTTAACTTTCCTAGGAATTTACAATTCATGGGAAATAAGTTCCCACATCCAATTCGGGTGAATTTGAGAAAAAGTGTTTGGTTGCGCATGTAGGAATTAAATTCCACAGGAACTTCGAATGACCGAGGGGGGAGTAGGTAAGCAAGTTCCTACATTATGTAGGCATTGGAAGTTCCTAGGAACTTCTAATTCCTCCATTTTACAAAAATTATGGCAACCAAACAACTCATGTTTTTGCAATTCATGGGATTTTGCAATTCACGTGTTTTCAAAGTGTCAACCAAACAACCCCTAAGTGTTGTATTGATTTGACATTGTATCCCATATTCTCATCATTGGTACCCGATCTAGCAAAATTACTCTCAAATCCCCGCACATCCCTCAATTTCAATTTTATTCTCTTCTTTTATCTTCTCAATTTTAGGATCGTATCTCATATTCTGATCATTTGTACCCGTTTTAGCAAAATTACTCTCAAATCCCCGCACATCCCTCAATTTCAATTTTATTCTCTTCTTTTGTCTCCTCATATGATTGTATCCCATATTCTGATCATTTATTTGTACCCATTTTAGCAAAATTACTCTCAAATCCCCGCACATCCCTCAATTTCAATTTTATTCTCTTCTTTTGTCTCCTCAATTTTATGATTGTATCCCATATTCTGATCATTTGTACCCGTTTTAGCAAAATTACTCTCAAATCCCCGCACATCCCTCAATTTCAATTTTATTCTCTTCTTTTGTCTCCTCAATTTTATGATTATTTTCAAGTAGTTGTGTTATACTATAAAATAGATATACAAAATGAGAAGAAAAAAATAGAAATAAACTTTTATTTGCAATCCACGTAACACCAATTTATGTCAGCTTTCTAATTTGATTTTTTTTGCAATCCAATTTACTTAATACTGGCGTCCTTCATTGTACTTCATGTAAATAGTAGTAGCAGCGGGCATCCTTCATCGATTTTTATTTTCAATCCAATTTCATTGTAATTCAGGTAAATAGTAATAAAACTGAAAGATGAACGATATGGCCAGTACTTGACCGCGAGCGATGACAAAGTATCCGTCACCCTCACCATACCGGGAAGTAAAGAGTGAAAATAAAATGAAAAAAAATCAAATTAGGGAAGGGTGTTATACTGAAAATAAAATGAAAAAAATGCTTATTTGATTCAATTTGAGAAGACAACAGAAGATTACCTCCCTCTAGTGCTGCAAATTAGGCATGTTCATGGAATTTTTGATGTATAAAAATGGCGGCAGGAATAATTACTTTACCGTGAGCTTTTACAGGGGAGGGAGAGGGATGGGTAAAATTTTAACAGGGAATAAGTTTATTGAGGGAAGAGTAAGATGGTCATTTAACTTAACCCGAACATTTAAAACTAACTTAAATTCGGTTTCCGTCATAAAGGTAGCAAACTGATTAACATTGTGTGATTTTAGGTAGTTAGTTGCAAAATTAATTATATTAGGTAGTAAGATGTAAAATTTTAGATTTATTAGGTAGTTATTTGTCATATTTCCTTATAAAAATAACTAACATAATATAATATCATTACAAATATTGGAAAATTTCATGATAAATTACATTAGTTGTTATATTTAATATCAACGACGATTTAAATACTCAACAAATTATATACTAAATATATCCATGATGTAATAATTTTTTTTAAAAAAGAAATTCTAATATTTGCATTTACAATTAATTTATATTTAATATTTAAAGTTTTGGTAAATTGATAGTTTATTATCTAATAACTTTAGTCTAATACTGCGATTTGTGTAACAACGTTGGTTTTTATCAATTGGTGTTATTTTTTGTACTTTATTTTTATTGTGATCATAATTTATTATTGTAGTTTAAAATTCAGACTAAATTTTTATCAATTGGTGAGGTTTATTATAATTTATTATCGTAGTTATATTTGTACTTAATTACTTTCGATTTAAATTATTCGTTATATATAAACGTAAACATTTACGTACAAAACATAAATATACAAGTTTTCATTAACTAATTTCATATTATTTGTCGTAGGTCCTACATTTTTAAAAAAAATGTATATAGCGATGTGGATGCATAAGAATGCTTGAAATGTTTTTTTACATTTATATTTATAAAGATAAGATAGTGTCATTTTTCCTATGAGTAAGTGTCTCGTATTCTAGAAGATATGAGACTAAATTAATTTGTAAATCAAGGAAAACTCTTGCTGGGTACTTTACTACCAATTGGTTTTAGAATTGAATTCGTGAGTTAATGTAGTCGATTGTTTCTCCTTTACGTCATTACATGGGCACGGCAATGCGGTACAGGGCCATGTGTAAACATAACAATTTGGTTTGGTTTGATTTGGTTTCGAAACTAGACCATCTAGTGAGTCTGATTCCATTTCGATCATCGGTAAACATCTAAAAACTCGGTTAAAGAAATGTTTTTGGAAGCGTATACATTGGTAGTAAATTCGATGACAAGTACCCGTACTTGTACTCGACTACTCGTACTGGTTGACATTTATGATAATTGAGGTTCGTCTGTGAAATGTCAGATTAGTTAGATAGAGATAGGAATCTCATTTAGAGTGACGAGCTGACCATTCATTTTGCGGTACATTTAGTTTACATTACGTGTATGTGTTTTGTATTCTTCCATTTAAATTCAGATTTCATCATAAATTCATGGGCGGTACAACATTTCTCTGTAGTTTTGCAAGTCTTGTGATATCACATTATCACATTCAATGATTCACCAAGTATTTTGCCCTAAGTCACATTTTTTATAACATTTGAATTTTACCTCAAATCAAAGATAGAACTCGCCTGCCAAAGTTTCAACTTATTTGAATAAAAGACTCTTTTTCCGACATTTCAGAACTTTAAATCATTTATTTATTTATCGAGTTCCTCATGGCAGGGGTTCTAATAAGAAAACCGTAAACAAATAACTAGAAAAATGGAAGATATTTTATAAATAACTTACATTCCCATTACCTCACGTTCGAGAATATGGGCTATATCTTATTCAAAACTCTAGTTAAAAACTAATACTTAAATAGTGAAAATTAGGTAATTGTGAAATCATCATTATATATATAAAAGAATAATGTAAAATTGCATATATGACACAACAAGATTTCAGAAAACCTATTTTCAAACCCTCTGTTTTATTCTCACAGTTTCAGTTTTTCTCAGCCAATTAAAACTAACAACACTGTCATGTCAACAACCGTGTAAAATTTCAGTCTTTTGAACCCAATTTCCCATAAAAAAAACCCGTGATTACAATACAAAAAAAATGTCGAAGTATTATTTCCTTCTAAACCGTACAATTATTTCCTTATAAACCCAATTTTTCAGATTTCAATTTTCCAGATGGACAATTTTCCAGAATTATTTCCTTCTAAACCGTACAATTATTTCCTTCTAAACCCAATTTCCTTCAAAAAATATGACAACTTATTGTCTTCTAAACCCAAATTTCCAAAAAAGTGGTGTGATAATAAATCTTTTTATCCTCCATAATCTTCCCGGTTGCCATAAACCTTTTTAAAACACAATTTTCAAATCTTTTTATTCTCCATAATTTTTTCGAGTTTCAAACGACTGACTCCCTCTCTCTCTAGCTTTCATCTTACACAAAATGAAAGGTAATTTTGCAGTTTCTAGCTCAGGAAGGGATATTTCTTGGAACATCTTAAGTGCAACAATTAGGAGGATATCTATCTTGATATCTGATCTTAGGCCTTTGTAAGGACAGAAGGTTAATTTTTGTTCCCAATCTTTGTATCTCGTATTTCGTTTATGACTATAAATCGTACCCTATAAATTCGTTATAATCCTACATATAAAGAATTAAGAATATATACAGATATTTTTTCACAAGTGGTATCAGAGCGTTAGGTTTACGAAATTTATTTTTGTATGATTTTCATAAACGTTTAAAATAATAAAAAACAAAAATATCGGCGGTATTGTTCACGAAAAAAATAAAATAATAATAATTTTTTTTTCGAGAAGACTGTTTTTCGAGTAGCCTGTTTTTATTTTTTTTTTATTTCGGCTGGTTTTTTTTTACGGGCTGTTTTCGTCTTGTTTTCTTTTTCCTTGTTTTGCATTATAAGGATAATGTATACATGTTGTGAAAAAGTTCACAAATTTTGATACCTAATTAATGTTGGATTAATTCATATTATACTATAATATGAATACGTTTGTTTGATTAATATTATGTGATTAATTACGGTATTATCACATAATTTAAATCATTATTATAAAGTGGTTTGGATAAATTACTCTACATAATTACGGAATTATGTCTTGAATTAATAATTTAGTAGTAAGATGCATTTTATATTAATGTTGAATGTATGTTTGAATGAATTTATTTACGTTTTTTTTGCAATCAGTTGTAAATTGTAATACAAGGAACACATGGTATACTTTGTGTTTTAGCCAGTTGATTCACGTTTATCAATAACGATTGGCTTGCTAGAAAGTTTGGCGTTATTGTCACACAGATGACAGTAATCAACTGCTCCCTAAGAGTCACACCTAAAGGATGGAATCTGAGAGATTTGATTAGATGAAAATGTAATCATATTGATACCCTATTAGACTAAACGGTTAGTCAATGTAATGATGATGTAATTATTTAATACAGATTAAATAATATTAGTTGAGACGAATTAAAGTGTTAATTCGAAATTAAATATAAAAAGTTATATTTAATTTTTGTGTAATGAAATTATTTAATAAAAATTAAATTATTTAATTAAATATAAAAGGTTATATTTAATTAGTGGATTATAAATATACGATATTTATACAAGATAAAACATTACACATAAGAGAGAATATAACCGATTCTATACTGATAGAATTTCGGTCAGCAGGGGATTTTCGGCTAGTAAGTGCCGTGTGGGACAGTTGAACACGACACAACTGGAGAAAATATTAAGTTGTTCAGTTGTTGTGAAGTGCTAGAGGTAGACCCAAATACTGATTTGGGGAATCCTAGTTGATGTCTAATAGCAAGATAGTTTGCAACTATAAATAAGACATACCCACGGCACATATGACTTACGAGTTCCACACGACTGACTCCCCCCCTCTCTCTCTAGCTTTCATCTTACACAAAATTAAAGGTAATTTTTTAGTTTCTAATTTTGTAGTTTCTAGCTCAGAAAGGGGTATTTCTTGGAACATCTTGGGTGCAACAATTAAGAGGATATCTATCTTGATATCTGATCTTAGGCCTTTGCAAGGACAAAAGGTTAATTCTTGTTCCCAATCTTTGTATCTTGTATTTCGTTTATGACTATAAATCGTACCTTATAAATTCGTTATAATCCTACATATAAAGAATTGGGAATATATACATATATTTTCCACACATTATTGGAACATTTCACGGTTTAAATACCAGATGTCATTTCCAAACTTCCCAATCCAGAACAGTCAAAGGTCATTGTCATTCAATGTGTTCATACAAAAAAAATATGAAGATAGTGTAACTCATACATTATATGATCAAAATAAATTTAATATTGAGATAGGACTTTGATATTCAACTTCTTATACTTAATTGTTTAGGTAATTGGCGCGTCCAAACAACTTTCAACGCTACTGTTTTTCAAGTCAACCCCGATATACCAGAGCTCAAAGAATTTGAGCAAAGGTAACACTCTTTTAGCAACTTTCTTTGGATTTGAGTAAAGGCATCACTCTATGTTTTTCAAGTCAACCCCAAACTACCAGCAACTTTCTTTTAGCTTATGGCAGCTACCCGAAAATGAAAAGTTCTTTTACGCTAACTTATTTTGTTTAGTCTTTCCACTCCGGCCGCAAGCAATGCTTTGCAAATTTATTGATGTGACCGACGATGATGAAAATGATGACATGATATTGGATAATATAAAATCGATCAGTGACATAAAAGAAAATGAGAAGGTAGTTTATTTCCTATGTCTTTATCTAATAAAAATATTGGCGTGAACTATAATGATTTATTTGTTATTTCACGTCTACCGAATCCTATATTTAAATAAGGTATTTAGTGCAGGAGGGTTATTACTACACGTACGCAAAAATAGTCGACCTTGACTGCACAATTGGTTGGTACTACGACAGCTGCAAGCTGTGTTGGACTAAGGCTACCAAAAATCACAAGGGGAGGCGGGTTTGTTCTAGAGACAGTTGTGACTGACATATTAATGGTTTTACATCTATAGTCCCCAGATCCAACTATCAAAATCACTAATCTCCTATTTAATCGGAAGGGGAGGTGGGTTTCTCTTTCCCTTTTATGTTCTCCGACCTCTAAGCACGATCCATAATCTGTTATTTTATTTTGTTGTTTTATTTAAATATTCATTATGAAAAGATTTGTTAGAATCGATTTTTATATTATTTCCATTTTCTGTAATATATAGAACTTAATTATCTTAATTTGAATTTTTTAAATTTACATAACTTAAATTACTTAAATTTGTATGTTATAATTTCCTTTTTAAACTATGTCTTAATTGTTTCATTTTAATCATGTCTTACAATTGTTACTCCTATTAACATTATCATGTGTTAGTTTATTAACTTACATACCTTAAAGTTCTCAAATTCGAATGTTATAATTTCCGTATATATATATATATATATATATATATATATATATATATATATATATATATATATATATTTTAATATATATAATGATATTATATTATTTCTTTTTTATTTTTAAAAAGTACACATGTTCGAACAAATAAAATTGGTTATATAATAAGTAAAATTTATAGTCATCTTTAGAAATAAGTGTACACAACCCCGTGATTTTTCACGGGTGTTACACTAGTATCCCTTAAAATGTCATAAATATAGTGGAAACACACATTCTAGGCAGGTACATTTTTCTATATGTTTTAAATTGGAAACTATTAACAACGCTTTATATGCGTTTTTGATTATATTACAACATATATATGACAACAATTTTTAATGAAAACCCGTTGTTATTGGTTTCACAACGGTAAACAATTGTTGTTACTATCGGTTATCCATTGCAAAATATGTATCTAGCGCCCAATTTTTTTGGGTAGGAAATTAATAACAACAGTTCTTTCACCAAAACCGTTGTTATATGATTTTGACAATGGTTTTTTACCATTGGTATTAGTTCTTATATGCTTTGTTATAAGGCTCCAATTACACTATAGCCTAGATTTCTTTGTGTGAAAATATATAACAACGGTTTTATGTTATATAACCGTTGTTATTATTAGGATATTATGAGAACGATTACTATATTTTAGCCGTTGTTAAACTATACGACAACGGTTCTTTTGTCCGTTGTTATAAAATTTCACACAAATGGCGCCCATATCATCCATTTGATTAACAATGTTGTTTTGATTAACGCGCTAATTGCGTTGTTAATGGTCCGTTGTTATTGCCTATGATTGTAGTGTGAGAAAAATATCTGTATACTTCCCAAACATAATTGAAGGATTATAACGAAATTATAAAATACGATTTATAGTCACAAACGAATAACATGATACAAAGATAAGGATCAAGAATCAACCTTTGGTCCCTGCAATAAGGCCTAAGAACATATATCAAAGTAGATATCCTCCTAATTGTTGCACCCAAGATGCTCCGAAAAATACCTTTTCTTGAGCTAGAAACTGGAAAATTACTAAGTAATTTTTATGTAAGATGAACAATTGAGAGAGGATGAGGGAGGATGAGAATTGGGATGCGTGTGTGAGAGCAATGAGCCGTGTGCCTTCTGTCTCATGGGAGCCGTGTATTTCCTATGCATAGAGTAGTATTTAGGCTAGCAGAGTTCTATTCCAAGTATATTACTACTAACATCAACAAACAACCATAAGATGAGATTTCTCAAATCGGTATTTGAGTCCTCCCGAAACTCCTCCCATCCTTGTAACCAACTCGTTCCACTCGTGTGAGTGTGAACTGTGACATCCCATGTGTGGGTTGTTGCTCAGTCGGTTATTATCCTCTTCTGTATATAATGTTTTATCTGTATAAATCGCTAATTAAATATAACCGTTTATATTTAACTAAATTATTTAATCTTTATTAAATAATTACATTATATATATCAATTAAATATAAAATTTTATATTTAATTACGAATTAACATTTTAATTCGTCTTAGCTAATATTATTTAATTAGTATTAAATAATCTCATCATCATTACATTGACCAACCGTTTAGTCGTACAAGGTATCAATATGATTATATTTTCATTTAATCGTATCACTCAAACTACATCCTTCAGGTGTGAATTTTAGGGACCAGTTGATTAACGCCATCTGTAAGACAATAACGCCAAACTTCTAGCAAGCCAACCGTTATTGATAAACGTGAATCAACTGATTAAAATACAAAGTATACCCTGTGAACCTTTAAGAGATTTATTCATGTTGCCGCACTAACTGTGGAGGACACTAGTTCCAACATGTAGTTGTGATAAGGAAAGTCTTTGTTCTTTTGAATTTAAATTTGTTGAATTAAACTTATATCTGCTGAAATAAACTTAGAAGATCAGAGCTATATTTTCTTAACGTCCAATTCTGTTTTGTTACATATGTTGAGGTCTGCGTTTATAGGCCAAGCAAGTGCATCTCAACCCTACATCTAATACATGATCCTATGGCCTAGAATGAATCAGCAAAATGGCCACATAAAACAGCCATAATACAAACCTTACACAAATAGGCTGTTCTTACAAGGACTGTTGTGAAAGCGACTTGTCTATGACAATGAGCAATAGTCTTTTTGGAGACAAAAACAGAAAATAAAAAGGTGGCAGCTGCAAATCTGAATCACAGTACTTGTGGGAGTGATTCCTTTTGCTTTTCATGATGCTTGCACAAAAGAGGAAGTCAAGATAGCGACATAAAGCAAAACTGTCCAGAACTACAAGCCCTATGCACCTCGGTTTTGGCACTCTCTTAAACCGTACTTGGCAGCTCCTTGGGGTTGGTTTCTTTGCACAAAAATGTCCCAAACTCATTTTAGTATAGAGTAAGACCATCAAAAGATACCCTTGATTTGATTTTTTAGACGTTGGGGCTTGAAACAGCCAGTCATTCCAAAACCGGGTTCCATAACAGTTCAACAATTCAGCCCTATCTTGTAGAGGCCATATCTCTTAGCTCAGAATGAAATTAAGACCCATGATATCTCTTTAGAAAGATAATGAAGTTATATTTCATCCCCAAAATTAATGAACCTTAAATAGTCTGTAAATCTTGAGTTACTAAACTTTTAGTGTACATGAGTCATTCTGAAATCAGAATAACACTCGTCTGCGCATGCTGCTTGTATCAACCATAACTCAAGTTATAGACCACATATTAAGGTGATTCAAAATATATTGTTTTGTTAAGATCTTAAGCTTTCTAATGACACAAAAATCAAATGATTTGCATGAGTAAAACGTGAGATATGATGCTTGAAAAGTCAGGCTAGATTTGGATGCAAAAACCGTATGAAGGCTCTCCATTTTAGTGCAAAACTCCCTTTGTTGAAAAAAGTTTGTTCTCAAACTTCCGGGTTTAAAAAAATGGTAAAATAAAAGACGATTTCAAAAACAAAAGAAAAATTTCAAAAAACAAGTAGTCTAGATGTTAAAGATGGAAACAACAAGTGTCCATTCTAAGCAAGCACCCAGCAAATACTTAAAACCCACTTATTAGCCAACTCGATTCAAGCAACATACTTGCTCAAACCAAAGCCAACACCCACAAACCAAGCCACGCACAGGTTTACGGTGTCACACCCTAGAACACGACGGAACACCCTTTCCCAAGATCGTGTTGGTTTAAGAAAACGCAAGAGCCGAAGCTCTGATACCAATTGGAGCAAAAACAGACCCATAATATATCAATAAGTGGTTGTTTCGAGGACAACCACAAACGAAAGAAAATGGGCTATTTTGAGTGTCATTTGTGAGGATTTTTGTTGAGTTATTTATGGGACATAAAGAAATGAAACATAAAAGGATATGACTTAACAAGATTTCTCTTATTAAGCCTAGCTCAAAACTTGTTCAAAACAACCTATGCTTCAATAGAAAAGCTATGCCAAATGATCAAGGATTGAGTAAACGATATGACTTAATCTAAGCACCCAACCACTTGATCAAGCCTAAGAGCTCACTCAAGCACCTAGCAAGGAGCTTACTCAATCCCCAAGCACATAGCAAAGGAGATAATTCCAACACAAAGCAAAGAATTTAGGTTGAAAAACTTAAAGTTTTCAGCATTTTTTCTTTCATCCAATTCTGTTTTGTTACATACGTTGAGGTCTGCTTTTATAGGCTAAGCAGGTGAATCTCAACCCTACATCTAATACATGATCCAATGGCCTAGAATGAAGTAGCAAAAGGGCCACATAAAACAGCCATAATACAAACCTTACACAAACGGGCTGTTCTTACAAGGATTGTTGTGAAAGAGATTTGTCTATGACAATGAGCAGTCTTTTTGGAGACAAAAACAGAAAATAAAAAGGTGGCAGCTGCAAATTTGAATCACATAAGGGGAATCTCCGTATATTCACCCTTAAAAATTACAGGATTATAACGAAATTTTACATGTGAATATTGTCATAAAATGAAAAACATGAAACGAAAAGTATAGATGCACAACCTTAGGTCCTTGCGAATATGGCCTAAGAACAGGAATCAACAGAGATTCCCTCCTATAACTTGCACCCAAGATCCGTCTGAGATGATGCCGCGTGTGCTAGAAATACTCTCCAATTGCCTTGCAATATGGGGAGAGCTTTTGTGAGTTTTGATGTGAGATCTAGGTTTTTGGGAGAAAGCTGATCTCAAAACCCTAATGTTTTAGAATATCAATTCCAGTAGTCTGACAAAAGGATTTAATCTTCTTTTGTAACCCTACTCGGCCTGCCGTGATCAGCATAGGGTGAGAGTGGGCTTTCCACTCTTACCTTATTCTAATTCGTGATTCGACCCTAATTGCTAAAATGTAATCCGCGGGTTTTAATTATAAATCGTATACATGTTATCAGATACTAATGTATTACTTCGTCACAATGTGCAGTCGATACATTAATAATGGTCTGATAAGAAAATGACGATATTGTATAATTAGCTTAATTAATATAACTGCTTATATTAATTCACGAATTAAACATTTAATCAAATATAACAGTTTATATTTAATTTATGAATTAATCATGTAATTCGTATTAGCTAAAATTATTTAATCCGTATTAAATAATTATCTCAACATCTCATTGACTAATTTTATAGTCAAAACCTCTGACTAACTGTTTAGTCGTATTCGGCATAAATGTGACTGTATATTCAAATCTTCACCTCTCTCAAACGTGTCCTATAGGTGTGACTTATAGGGACCAGTTGATCACCGCCATCCGTATGACAATAACGTCAAACTTATGTAGCAAGTCAACCGTTATTGATAAACGTGGATCAACTGATAATAATACTGAAGTATGCCCTTCTGATCCTTTAAGAGATTTAATAAGTCATTGTACTAACTGTAAAGGACACCAGCCCCAACAATCTCCCACTTGTCCGTACAAGTGTATGTGCAATGACGTTATCACACTACAT
Organism: Silene conica; assembly: GCA_029255685.2. Lineage (NCBI taxonomy): Eukaryota > Viridiplantae > Streptophyta > Magnoliopsida > Caryophyllales > Caryophyllaceae > Silene > Silene conica. The sequence goes on from CM055319.2 coordinate 20,452,392, forward strand.
GTGGAGGACATCAGCTCCAACAAACTCCCACTTGTCCGTACAAGTGTAGGTGCGATAACCGATTCTCATACCCTTTTAAAATTTCTCCCACTCAATGTAAAACAATTTTCAAATCCGTATTCGCAAAGGTCGTATTCTACAAGCGATCTGTATCAAGAGTGGTTTCCCCGACTAGGGAGTAACTTAACTGATAAAACGAATCTGTATTCGAGCATGGCCATGCATTTCAGTTACTACTCCTCGAGTGGCCCTGAGAAACGATAAAATCCTGATAAGGGTTTGGATATTTCCCTCAACTCGAATCCTGCAGATGTAAGCGCAGTATGAAGTAACCCAGTGAAAATCCTCTTGGCCCCTGTTACGGAAGACCGTGGGAAAGAAACCAAAGTTACCCAAAATCTGCCTTAATCTCAAGAGACAGTTGAAAGTCAAAAGAATCGACTCTAAGGAACACTATGAAGGTCATATCCACGACCTGACACCTAATGTTATAAAACATTTAGGACTCCATAACGTTGTCACGATGTGTCCTACGAGATATCCGTATAACTCGCCTTTATGATTGGTCAGTCAACTGTTTGACTTATGGCTTGTTGAACCCACCATCAACCAATGTCACAAAATGATTACCCGAGTTATCAGCTCAAGTGGGTAATCAAGGACCAAAAATGATGTAATGTTAATCAGTTCACTTTGTGGTGTTCAAAATTGTCGTACAATTCCACATGAAAAACAAAACATAAAATATCATAACGATGAGGTTGTAATAGAGTACACAAGAAAATGAATCTAATTCATAAAAGAGTACTACAACTCAGGAACACGTTTAAGTCCCATGGAATTAACGTGCCCTTCATGCTTATCACGTCGTAATGCTTTAGTGAGAGGATCTACTATGTTGTCATCCGTAGCGATCTTATCAATAAATATCTCCTTTTGCTCCACGTAATCTCTGATTAGATGAGCTTTCCGTTGTACATGTCTAGACTTGTTACTAGACTTAGGCTCCTTAGCTTGGAAGATGGCGCCTTTATTGTCACAATAAACAGTGATCAGGTCATTCGAACTAGGCACTACTGATAGTCTTTGTAAGAATTGACGCATCCATATTGCTTCCTTAGCTGCTTCCGAAGCGGCATAGTACTCGGACTCAATTGTAGAATCTGCTATAACACTTTGTTTAGAACTTTTCCAGCTGACAGCAGTGCCATTAAGAGTAAAAACGAATCCAGACTGAGATTTCGAGTCGTCTCGATCCGTTTGGAAGCTAGCATCTGCGTAACCAGTGGCGCAGAGCCTCGTGTCGCCTCCATAAGTCAATCCCCAATCTTTAGACCTCCGTAGGTACTTAAGAATGTTTTTCACGGCCATCCAGTGTTGTTCACTTGGATGTGCTTGGAATCGACTTGTCATACTCAATGCATATGTAACGTCTGGACGTGTGCATATCATGGCATACATGATCGATCCTATAACCGAAGCATAAGGAATCCGACTCATGCGCTCTTTTTCTTCCGATGTCTTAGCTTCTTGAGACTTGCTCAAGTGAAGCCTAGTAGCCATAGGAAGGAACCCTTTCTTGGAGTTCGTCATGCTGAATCTCTCTAGAATCTTATTTATTTAAGACTCCCGACTGAGAGATAACATCCGTCGTGATCTATCCCTGTAGATACGGATGCCCAAAATTCTTTGTGCCTCTCGCAAATCTTTTATCTGGAAATGGTTTTTCAACCATGATTTAACCGAAGATAAGAGAGGTATGTCATTCCCAATTAGGAGTATGTCATCGACATACAATACTAGGAAGACAATCTTGCTCCCACTCGACTTGATATATAGACATGGTTCCTCGACTGATCGAATGAAACCATTCTCTTTTCACTACAAGAATAACTTGATCGGGCGACAGTTTTTGGCGACTGCATCGGGTAGTCGCCAATTTGGCGACGGAATAAATATTCGGGCGACTGAAATCAGTCGCCAATTTGGCGACAGAACCATTTCCCCAAATTTCCCACCACCGACACAACCGGGCGACAGAAATCCCATTTTGGCGACAGAAAGTAGTCGCCAAATTTGGCGACAGCCCCTCTTCCGTCGCCAAATTGCCCAGTCCGTCGCCAATCTTTTTTACAGAAACAGCGAAAATCAGACGGTATCCCTCATTCGCAAATCAACAAACACACAAAGACACACTTCACCTCCTCCGGCGAAAAACACCTCCATCACCACCCTACCCTACGTGTTCCGGCCACCTTCAACACCACTGTCACCGGATTCCGGCCACCACCACCACAACCCTACTTGTTCTTCCCTTCATTCAACTCATTTAAGGTTTGTTTACTTCTTCATAATTCAATTTCAATTTCAATTTTTTGATTGATTGTTGGTTTGTTTTGTACATTTAGTGATTGTAGTAGGTTATTAAGACCGTCTTAGCTTATTAGGTTGTGATTAATTAGGTATTAGAAGCCAATTAGCATATTAATTAGATTATTGTGGGTTAGGGTTTATAAGAAGTTTGTATAAGACGATGTTGTTAGCCTTATTGATGTTGGTTAATTAGATTAAAGTAGTCGATTAGGATGTTTAATAGCTTATTAGGATGTTAGTTAGATTATATTAGCTTATTAAGACCGTCTTAAATTAGCTTATTAGGTTGTGGTTAATTGTATAATTGGAAATTGTTGTTAATAAATTGTTATTATTATGTGATTGAGGTTGTTCTTTAATTAAGTGAGTGTAATTTTAATTTAGATATATGTAATTTTAGTGTTGAAAATTGTTTTTTGGGTTTTTTTGTTTAGATTAAAATGAAGAGATTGGAACGTTCATGGATGTATGATGGAGGGTTATTAGATAATAAGAAGAGACGTTCTAATGCTAGGTTTATAGAGGGTGTTGCCGAGTTTATTGAGTTTGCTAAGCAACAAGAGGAGTATGACTCGTTAGAAAATAAACTTAGGTGTCCTTGTAGCAAATGTCGAAATATGAAATACCTATATGTCATTGAGGTACAAGAACATCTCTATACAAATGGGTTTCGTCCAAATTATTATAATTGGATTTCTCATGGAGAAGCCTATTCCCCAATCCACGAACAACCTCACATCGAACATGTTGACGAAAACCCATATAGAGATATGGTTGTTGATGCGTTGGAGTTTAATGTAGTCAATAATGACGATGACCGTGTAGCCTTGAATGAAGAGCAACCTCCAAATCCCCAAGCAAAGGCTTTTTTTGACATGTTAAAAGCTGCGGAACAACCTTTATACGAAGGGAGCAAAATTTGATGTTTTTTCTTCTCCTACTAATATTTTCATTTATGTGATTGTAGATGGCAGGAGGTCGAGGTAGAGTGCGAGGCGGTGGCAGTAATCGGCAGTAATCACTTGGTCGAAACGATGATTCCAACTCCGTGATGCTTGCTTAAGTCCATAAATGGAACGCTTAAGCTTGCAAACCTTCTTAGGATGTTCAGGATCAATAAAACCTTCGGGCTTGATGCACGCGATTTAGTCGTCGGTTCTCACGCATCAAACACATTTATAAAACCCCAAATTAGTAGTATAATAGGGGTTATCGTTCGCGAAGACGGTGGGGATAGTTGTATAGTTATGTTCTAATTTAAGCAAGAGTCGGGGTAAGAGGTTTGGTTTGGAAAGTCTAATTAACTACTAAAGCAAGTAAATTGAAATGAAATTGATGATTAAAGGAACTAGGGTGTCGGGGTTTACTAGGGTAGTCGACGCCAAACAAGCATAGGGGTAGGTGGTCTCATCTAAGTTAGGTCTAGGTCCGTCTCGTCTTTCGATTTGACTAACCTAAGGTCGAGTCCTATTCTAGCTTTCACTATAAACAAGGTCAACCTAATACATACACAAGCCCATGAAAGTCCTAGACTATCGTCTAAGGAAAACAACAATAAGAATCATGCCCAACCATCGTTGAGGCATTTCATCAAACATCTAGCATGCATACATTGAAAACCTAACAAAGGTGAAACCTAAACCCTAACCCTAAACAACATACATCAACATCAACTACCCAAGATCACCCCTAACCCTAGTAAAGGGACTACTCACTCATGGCAAGGGAAAACATGTTAACAAGAGACAAACAAATGCTAAACAACATGAACAAGCAAAGGTAAACAATTGATTCAAAAGAAACTTAGATAAATGCAATAACTAAGTGGAGATTAGAGAGATTATACCAATAATTATGGAAAAGGAAGTAGCTTGGATAACAAGTTGAAAGATTCTTTCAAACCCTTCAAAATACAACCCAATAAAAATCCTCTACAAATACCCAAGAACAAGACTAAGTAGATTACTAAAGAAAGATTAACAAAAATTGAAAGATTAAACTAAGATCTAAAGAAGATTAAAAGTTTTTGAGAGTTTTTGTAGGCTAAGTATGAACTAATGGAACAGTGAAAAACCCTAGAAAAGCGTGCAAAAGTAACATCTGAAAGTCTGATACAAGTGCGGGTTTATATAGTGCGTGAAAATATGAAAAGCGACTCCCAGCCGGTCGACCGGCTGCCGGTCTGGGACCGGCTGAGAGTCCAAATACGAACTTCTGCTTTTTTCCTTCAATTTCTTCAAAGCCCAGGTAGTGCCAGCCGGTGGACCGGCCGACGGTTGTCCACCGGCTGGGGATGCGAAATCAAGGGTCTGACTTAAATCAACATAGGCAATGGTGAGGGGGTCCCAGCCGGTCAGCCGGCTGCCGGTTGGCCACCGGCTGGGGACCCAAATTCCAAGTTCTGCAAAAATCTTCAATATTCAAGGCTTAGGGGCTCCCAGCCGGCGGACCGGCTGCCGGCCGACCGGCTGAGGACCCCATTTCGTCATTTCAGCTCTTTTCCTCTTATTTTGCCTTGATTTCATCACATTTTGCTCCCGTTTCTTCATTCCCGCGTCAAGTCCTACATCATGGCAACGAACATGTAGAAGAGAGATATCGAGTACAAAAAGGGGCGAAATCGTGCCAAACGGGAGTGAAACGGGATCGAAATAAAAGGAAAACAAGAGAAAATAATGACCAAATTTGGGCTCATCAGAATTCCCCACACTTAAACCTTACTCTTCCTCGAGTAAGAGATCAAGTAACTACATAACCCTTATTAAAAACAAAGAAACAAACTAACTAAGCTATCTATAAGCCGAATCGGGTTTAGCTACACCCGTAGCCCTTTCAACTCACAATTTGACATTCATGAGGGAGAATGCCCTATTGCAAGGCAAGTAAGGTCTTGCTAAAAAACTTTTGATGCAAACAAGTAAAAACATAACACGTATAGACAAGAAACATGCATCGGAAGAAGGAAAAGAAAACCGCTTGCCTCATTCAAGCGGGGTTTCGAAAAACAAAACAAAGGAGGTCTATAGCGGAGGATGCCGACTCAAAGTCTAACCAAGGTGTCAAACCCCTAAATCTAGCTCAAACAACCAAGATTGACATCACCAAAGACCAAGAAACTAATTCAAGGCGGGCAAACGGAAGTGCTAAGCTATACTTCCAAGAATGACACGACACACACATGATTCGACTCCATGCAAGACCCATAACCGATAAAAGAACCCTAAGTACCGACTCTCACGGGTGATACTCAACACACAAGGAAAGAAAGGGGGGCGATTTTTGTGACAAAAAGTAACCAAAATCACTCACCTACCTCAACTTGCGAAGCATGCCCGCAATCTAGAATGGTACTCCATCCAAAAATCAATGAAAAATGCAAATGCACATGATGAGAACAACCATAAGGGTGTAACGGGGCTTAGGTTGGGTGAAAATGGTTTGGTGCAAGCACTGTTCTGGGATTTGAGGTTCAAAAACAAGAATGATCGCCATAGTCAACACAACACCTTATTACAACAACTAAGAAACGTCTATGCCCTAACTTTGGTTTTTGCAAAACCAAGCAAAAATTGCATAAACCCCACTTACTTTGGAAAAAAAAACGGACCCATCACAAACTTATATAAAGGGGTCATTATTAGAAACACCGAACAACGTCTACACCCTAACACATGACTTGAAAATCAAATCTCGTTATTGTAACAACGGCTTTTTCTAAGTCCCCTTGATGGAAGAGACTTGTTGCTAGCCTTTTTCTTTTTCAAAACACGTATGTACATTTTTCTTTTTGGATTTTTCAAGACTTTTTCAACTTTTTTCTTTGATTTTCTATTTTCTTTCTTTTTTCATTTTTTTTTTCTTTTCTTTTCTTTTTCAAACTCCCAACCACCAAACAAAAACAAAATAAAGACCACAACGGAAGAAGCCACCAACCGGCATCTAAATTCCCGACTCTACCACTAACAAATCACCATAAAAGCAACCATTCTTGATCAAGGAAGGATGTTTTTGGGATGTAGTTCATTTAGTAGTTTAGGCCAAATGAAAAGGTTAAGGCTCAAAGTGGTTAAACAAAAGGGAAATAAGATGCAAGGGTCAAAACAAGGCTAATTTGGCAAATGTGGGGTTGATTTATTTGGAACAAAAGTTGTCTCACATGCACACGAACATAAATCACGGAAATAAGGAACGAGCGCCATTCTTATGCGTATAAACATAACACACCACGTAAGGAGGACTACTCACAATCCTAAACTGAGTCGGTTTGATGGACCGACTATAAAAGAGGCTCTATCCTCACATTTGAGTAGCTAATGTCGGTCTTAGGTCGATTCAAGGTCTTACACGGTCTCACAAGGGTGTCGAAACTTGGTCATTAAGCCTAGAATTCCGGGTCCTTGCAAGCAAGAACCCTAACAAGGTGATATCAACGGTGCAAGCTATTAGGAGGGGAAAGACACAAGCAAGACAAAAATCATCATTGACGGTATATATCCTCCACTATTCAACCTCCTATGCATATTTACAGACAAAAACAAAACGGAAAAACCGACTAACACATATTCACAAAACTATGAAAATGAAAAGGCATGTGAAACAAAAGCAAACTAAAACTAAACACAACAAACAAGCAACAACTAGAAGGCTAAACTAACAGCACATCAACCACAACAACCACAACAACCACAAGTTCCCCGAAGGAACATCCAAGGCACAAAAATCCCGTTCTCCTTCATGATATCAACATAAAAAGAAATCGGGTGGGGGAGAAAGAAGTAGGAAAGAGTATACCAAGCATCTTCATTCTCCTAATACCTCGGGTTGTCGTCATATCTGCAACTTGTTAGTCCAACAAACATATATATACAAAACAAACAAAGAATTAAAACAAAGGAAATGAAGAACATATTTTTTTGAAATTTTTGAAATTTTTCGATTTTTTTGGTGTTTTTGAAGTTTTTTCATATTTACAAAAGCAAACAAATATTCACAAAGTGGATATTTTCCCTCTCCACACTTAAGATTGACATTGTCCTCAATGGAACAAAGTGCAAGGGGGAAATGAAGAAAATGAAGAAAAAGAACATGTTTTTGGCTTTTTTGAATGTTTTGATAAAATAAAAACTTGTTTTTGTGTTTTGTTTTTTTTTTTTTTTTTTTTTTATAAACGGTTCTTCCTCCCCACACTTATTTATATGCATAATGTGAGGAGGAAAACCGGAAAATAAAGAACATGTTTTTGAAAGTTTTTGGTTTTTCAATTTTTTTGGATTTTTGATTTTTATGAAAGCAATAAAAACAAAAAGAAACAAAAGAAGATGAAAAACTAAAAACTAAACTAAATGCAAAGTAAATGCTCTAATCTACATGCATGCAAGCTATATGTGAAAATATGATACAAAATGGAAATCTAATGCATCTAAATGAATGCAACTATATGCAACTAAAGTAAAGATGTGAAATCATGAATAGAAAACTAAAACGAACTAACTAAACTAAACTAACTACTCTAAATGCATGCTATGAAGTAAACTGCAAACTAAAATGAAATTTGGATTAAGAGAGTTACTTGCTTTGGATTTTTCAATGGGGAGCATAGGCATCACCAACCACCTCTCACTAGTTACCACCACCGTCGTCTCCGGTCTCTCCATGACCATCTCCATGTAAAATCATCCGGGTTCACGTAATACTCGTTGGAGAACCCAGAAGTGGAAGCAGCTGCAAAGGACTGAGGAGGCGCATCAAATCTCCCACGCTCACTCACCGGGGGAAAAATCGGCCTAGAGTAGTAGTCCGCAGCAACATGTACATCTCCGGCGAAATGAGGCTCGGAGGAGGGCACATACTCAGCCTCGGGAGGAGTGTAGTAAGAAGGATGGTGCCCAGAACTGTGACGGTACCCCTGCTGAATGCCACGATCATAAGTGGAGAAGTTCCCCCAAGCCTGATCGTGGTACAAATAGTCTATCCTGGCATTGGTATCAGAGTACCGTACGTCCTCAAGTGCACGCCTCCGAACGGTCTCCTCATGCCTCAGATCCATGCGAGCCATGAAATCCACAAAAGTCTGAGGAACATGGCTAGGAGGAGGAGCCGAACTAGAAGAGCCCCCTGGAAAAAGCTGGAGCCGCCGAACGGTGGTATAGGAAGAGAAGGCTGCTGGAATGCAAGGCCACTGGTGGTGGGCCGGCGTTGGTCTCGGGAGTAGACTCGGGTCGCAGGAGGGCCGGAAGAAGTACCCTCAGGAGGAGCCTCAATAGGGAGGAGATAGGAGGGTTGATCAGGTACCACCCTCATTCTCTCAGAGTTCGGCAAAGGGATGGAGTTTTTATCGACTCCGTCCACTCAAATCTGCCAATAGGACTTGTTGTCGCTGGGGTTCCACTTAATCCACCTCAATCCCTCCATAAGGTAGCGGCGGGAGAGTACATTCTCCCCTCCAATATAGTCAACTCTAAAGCTCCTCCGACAAACTGCTGAAGCAATCAAAGTAATCATGCCCCCTACACAAATGGGTGTGGACAAACGGGGCTGGTGGCTAAGTCGGGCTAGGTGAAGCACCATGTGGTGAGCTATGTTGATCTCAAATTTGGCAGGTTTGGTGATCAAAGCAGAAGCTAGAATCTCAAGCTCGACAGTGGTGAAATTGTGTGGCTCGTCTCGGGAAAAGACGGTCCACCCCAAAAATCTCTGAAGAATCCTAATTGGAGCAAGATGCACCCTATTTGCCGGCTTCTTCTCCCCCCTTGAACTCACCAATCCTGTAATAGAAGTCCAAACCGACTCCAATACAACACTATCAGGGGCATGCAATGGGGCCGCACTATTCAGCCCAAAAATCCCAGCAAAATCTGCAAGGGTCAAATGGTACCCCTTGTTCATGAGTCGAAATTGCAAAAAAGTGACTAACCCCGAATCTCTATTTTTGGCGATCCTAAGAGAGCTCAAAAATTCCCATGTCAATCTTGGGGATGTCAATACCGCTTTGGTCTCATACAACTGACTCAAACCCACATCCCTGAACAAATCACCGGTTACACCATCCAAACCCAAGTCTCTCATAGAATTCCTATCAATAAACCGAGTTGGGTTGAGGGGACGTTGAGCAAAAGATAGGAAATTACCTTTTTGGGTGGCGGAATCGAAAACAACCCCGGGAAAATCGGGGTCACCCGAAACAAATGGAGCATCGGGGTTATCAACTCTTTCGCGCCCGGCCATGGGATCATTCCTAGATTTCGAACGCCTTTCGGTTCTTCCCGACATGGTAAAGTTGAAGGATTTTGACTAAGGATTGAAGTGGGTTTGTGTTTGGGAGTGTTTTGGGAGAGTTTTTGTAGTGAGGGAAGGTAGAGAGGGAAGGGAAATCTGAAAAATGAGGGGAAATGAGCGGAAAAATGAGGGTTATGCAAATATAAAGGGACGTTACAGTCGTGTCCCCAGCCGGTCAGGCACCGTCCGCCGGTGCACCGGCTCACAGCCCACGCTTTTTTTCTTCGATTTCTCCGCAAATACACTAAAATAGGGTTCCCAGCCGGCGGACCGGCTGGTAGCCTTATTCCCTTCTTCCTACGCTTCTCTTCTTCAATTCAATGCAACTCTTCAATCTGGGTTCCCAGCCGGCGGACCGGCTACCGGCCGACCGGCTGGTACCCTCTTCTTCGTGCTCTCCTTCTTCTCTTCCTCTTTCTTTTTTTTCTTCTTCTTTCTCTTTTCCTTTCTTCTTTCTTCCTTTGCCAGATATGGGCTCCCAGCCGGCGGACCGGCTGGTAGCCATTTCTTCGTGTTTTTCTTTGTTCTCTTCTCTTTGATTTTATTTCTTCTTCTTTCTCTTGATTGGGCTCCCAGTCGGCGGACCGTCCGCCGGCCGACCGGCTGGTAGCCTTTTTCTTTTCTCTTCCTTTCTTCCTTGTCACACATATATGGGGCTCTCAGCCGGCCTACCGGCTGCAGGTCTCAAACCGGCTAAGAGTAATTTTCTCGCGAAATTTCTGAAACTGGAAAGTAAGCTGTAAAAAACAGAATGCGCATTAAGGGTTCTGAGCCGGTGGTCGACAGGCAGCCGGCCTACAGGCTCAGAGCCCCTATGCACTATTCGTAAAACAACTCAACTAACACAATGAAAAATCAATTGCTAAGAGAAACTTCATCGAATATGCCTAACCAAGCCTACTCACCACAAGATGACCTCTTTCATATGACCAAATCAAATAACAATCTCGTCTTCAAATCTCACATGCAAGCTATAGATCAAACTAAAACCCGAACTAAAAAAAAGAAACTAACATGCAAGCTACATAAAGGAAAGGAAACTAATACTTACAAACGGTGGTTGTTAAGTGACTCCACCAAACCTTTCATGATCAATCATCAAGTCTTGTAGGTTGAAACCTCGTCCATGCTAGCTAGGGACCTTAAGAAAAGGTCAAAAGCCTCGGTCGGGCACTCGACCTTGCTTGCACTTCGGGTTTCCATATTGCTCAACCCCGGTTCTCGAATCTTCACATTCTTTTTCAAAAGGAGCTCTTTCAACACCCCCCTTCCACTTTCGGGGTCTTTGAAGAAACTACTTGAACTCACTTCTTCTTCCTTGCCAATGGGCTTTTCCACTTTCTCACAAAATGGCTCACAATGGTTGAGCTTAACATCTTCTTTGGGACCTTTCTCATCAAATTTCACCGAAGGCTCAACTCTCCCCATTGTAGCAATCAAGTTCACGGTTTTGTGTCTATCCTCAAGGTACTTGTCCGGAGCATCCGGGAGCACGAATTCACACAACTCATCTACAACTTGAAAGTTTAGCCTACCTCTTTTCACATCAATGATTGCTCCTCCGGTGGCCAAGAAGGGCCTCCCAAGAATAATGAAAGAGCTTTCACCGACCGGAATATCGATGACCATAAAGTCGGTGGGGATGGAAAGCGATCCCACCTTGACCACCGCATCTTCAAGGACCCCAATAGTAGGTCTAACCGTCCCGTCGGCAAGAGTGATGTCCGTTATAGGAGGGGATAAGTGCTTAATGTTCAATTTCTTTGCCACGGCAAGTGGGATAACACTCACACTCGCTCCAAGATCGCACAAGGCGTGCTCAATGTTTCTTCCGCCTACGGAGCATTAAATAGAGAAGCTCCCCGGGTCTCCTAACTTAATTGGCAAATCTCTTAGAATTTTTTTCGCCACTAATGAAATGGCATTGACTTCCCTCTTTGCTTGGGTGGAGGGGATCGTGGCCTCTACTTCCTCAACAAGTTTGATCAACTCATTGCAACGAGGGTCCCCCTTGGTGATTTTACGAAAGAATTCGCACATTTTTCTCTCCATGAGGCTCTCCACATATCCATGGTCCTCTTCTTCTATCACATGAACTTCTTTCCCTTTGGCACTCGGGCCTCCATCACAATTCTTCTTTGGAATGTTCAAGACTTGTTGCATGACAAAGTTTAAGTCATCAATGTCGGCCTCATTATAATCATCCGGAAGAGTGTTGGGCACCATCACCATCACCTCCTCCTCAACACATTCCTCACTTCCACTTCCAAATACCGTCATAACTTGCTCTACCTTGGACCCTCCTTCATCATCTCTCTTCTCAAGCATAGGTTGCTCTTGTTTGCTTGTCATAATAGCATTGACACCATGTGGTTTTGAAGCATCCCGGGAGCTTTGACCTTGGGCAAGAAAGCCGCCCGGTGGCCTTTGTGGGTTGGCTAAGGCTTGTGAAGCAACTCTAGCCTCCATCTCCCGGATCTCCTTTTGATTTGCCATCTTCAAATTCATCATTTCTTGATTATGTGTCGCTTGCATGCCTTTCACAAGTTTAAGCAACTCTCCAACTTGAGAGTCACTTGAGAGATCTTGATGAGGTGTGTTGGTAAGGGGCAAGGGGAACCCGTAGTCATTCCTTGCACCCCCACTTTGTTGATTTGTTTTGGGTCCTTGATTGTTGAAGTTTGGGTTTTGGTGGTGGTTAGGAAATTGTTGGTTGAAATTTTTGTCATTGAGATATTGATTGTTGAAATTGTTGTTGTGGAAGTTTTGTTGTGGGTTTGGGTTGTTGAAATTGTTTTGGAATGGGGGTTGGTTGTGGAAATTTTGTTGGTTGTGGTTTTGGTTGTTGTTTTGGTTGTTGAAGTTTGGGTTGTTGTTATTGAAATTTGCATTGAAATTTTGTGGGTTTTGGTTGTTTTGGAAATTTGGATTAAAGTTCGGGTCATTGAAACTTTGTTGAAAGCCTTGATTGGCTTGATTAGATTGGTTGCCTTGGTAGAAATTGTTGTTGTTGAAATTGTTCCTCGGGTTGAAGTTTCCACCCCTTTGTTGAAAACCGGGGGGGGGGGGGGGGGGGGGGGGTTTGCACTTGAGGTTGTTGGATTTGATGGGGATTCAACACATTGGTGCTTTTGTAACTCATGTACGGACTCCCCCGAATCCCTTGATGATAGTAGTTTGAATTGGGGTTGAAAGTATTTTGGCCTCTAGGATTATTGAATGCTTGGAAAGCATACAATTCTTCCTCACTTCCACTTCCCTCAATTGAGTTGTTTGCACAAACTTCAAATGTGTGCCCATTTCCTCCGCACAAATCACATGTGGCAACACTATTTACTTGGTACATCCCCGGGACATTGCTCTTGGTTTCTTTGCTAGTGGAGCCCTTAGTCAATTCTTCCAATTTCTTGGTTAACATGTCCAACTTGGCATTGGTTTCCTCGTTCGCCTTTGCATTGGAAAGGTGCTCACTAGGGTACTTGCTACTCTTTCTCAAGACATTCCCCCTAGTACCATAATTTTCCTCCGAATCAACGATCTTTTTGATGAGTTTCGTTCCCGTCTCATGCGGCAAGTGGTCAAAGCTACCACCCGCCGAAGCATTAACCATTTATTTCGTCCGGGGGAGAAGAGTCTGAAAAAAGGTTTGGGTCGTGTACCAAGGTGGTATCCCGTGGTGTGGACACTTAGCAAGCAAATCTTGGTATCTATCCCAAGCTTCTCCCAAAGATTCTCCCTCGTCTTGCTGAAATTGAGTTATCTCATTCCGGAGCATCGCGGTCTTAGAGGATGGGTAGTACTTGGCAAGGAAGGCCGTTGCCAAGTCGTCCCATGTGGTGAATGTGTTTGGAGCATGGACATTTAACCACCTATCCGCCTTGTCGGTTAAGGAATAGGGGAAAAGCATAAGCCTTAATGTCTCCTCGGGTACTCCCGTTTTCTTTATCATTGCGACTTTACCCTTGAATTTTCTCAAGTGCCCATGAGCATCTTCGTGAGAAGCCCCGCTAAAGGCGTTCTTCTCGATAGAACTCATTTGCGAAGGGTGTATTCCAAAATTTTGAGGGACGAGAGTACCAAAGTTGATTGGATTGGTGGTGTCATTGTGATTGGGCCGGTTATGATCACGAAGAGTGGCCATTATATGAATTTGATGGTTATTTGGAAAGTGTGGTGATTGTGGTGGTGATTGATAAAACGGGTTGTCAAAATTGTCGGATGTTGGGCTAGGATTGCTTTGATTGGGGCTTGGTGGTTCGGATGAAGAGGGATTGTTTTGGCTAGTAGATGCTTGGGACGCAATTCTTACCCTTGCAATGGTCTTCCTCCTTAAGGCCCGAAAGAGCCTCTCCGGTTCGGAAGTTGACAACAAAGAGTTAGAGTCACCCCTAGGCATAAAACTTAGCAAACAAATTAGTCGTCCTAGTGCTTATTAAACACTAGGGTGAGCAATAAAACAACCACTCTACAATTAACTACCAAATCTTTGATCAAAACAAAACAAGCTCAACTAACTCAAGACTAAAACTAAAACTAAACTACACAAATTCTAACACCGTCCCCGGCAATGGCGCCATTTTGATGCACGCGATTTAGTCGTCGGTTCTCACGCATCAAACACATTTATAAAAACCCAAATTAGTAGTATAATAGGGGTTATCGTTCGCGAAGACGGTGGGGATAGTTGTATAGTTATGTTCTAATTTAAGCAAGAGTCGGGGTAAGAGGTTTGGTTTGGAAAGTCTAATTAACTACTAAAGCAAGTAAATTGAAATGAAATTGATGATTAAAGGAACTAGGGTGTCGGGGTTTACTAGGGTAGTCGACGCCAAACAAGCATAGGGGTAGGTGGTCTCATCTAAGTTAGGTCTAGGTCTGTCTCGTCTTTCGATTTGACTAACCTAAGGTCGAGTCCTATTCTAGCTTTCGCTATAAACAAGGTCAACCTAACACATACACAAGCCCATGAAATTCCTAGACTATCGTCTAAGGCAAACAACAATAAGAATCATGCCCAACCATCGTTGAGGCATTTCATCAAACATCTAGCATGCATACATTGAAAACCTAACAAAGGTGAAACCTAAACCCTAACCCTAAACAACATACATCAACATCAACTACCCAAGATCACCCCTAACCCTAGTAAAGGGACTACTCACTCATGGCAAGGGAAAACATGTTAACAAGAGACAAACAAATGCTAAACAACATGAACAAGCAAAGGTAAACAATTGATTCAAAAGAAACTTAGATAAATGCAATAACTAAGTGGAGATTAGAGAGATTATACCAATAATTATGGAAAAGGAAGTAGCTTGGATAACAAGTTGAAAGATTCTTTCAAACCCTTCAAAATACAACCCAATAAAAATCCACTACAAATACCCAAGAACAAGACTAAGTAGATTACTAAAGAAAGATTAACAAAAATTGAAAGATTAAACTAAGATCTAAAGAAGATTAAAAGTTTTTGAGAGTTTTTGTAGGCTAAGTATGAACTAATGGAACAGTGAAAAACCCTAGAAAAGCGTGCAAAAGTAACATCTGAAAGTCTGATACAAGTGCGGGTTTATATAGTGCGTGAAAATCTGAAAAGCGACTCCCAGCCGGTCGACCGGCTGCCGGTCTGGGACCGGCTGAGAGTCCAAATACGAACTTCTGCTTTTTTCCTTCAATTTCTTCAAAGCCCAGGTACTGCCAGCCGGTGGACCGGCCGCCGGTTGTCCACCGGCTGGGGATGCGAAATCAAGGGTCTGACTTAAATCAACATAGGCAATGGTGAGGGGGTCCCAGCCGGTCAGCCGGCTGCCGGTTGGCCACCGGCTGGGGACCCAAATTCCAAGTTCTGCAAAAATCTTCAATATTCAAGGCTTAGGGGCTCCCAGCCGGTGGACCGGCTGCCGGCTGACCGGCTGAGGACCCCATTTCGTCATTTCAGCTCTTTTCCTCCTATTTTGCCTTGATTTCATCACATTTTGCTCCCGTTTCTTCATTCCCGCGTCAAGTCCTACATCATGGCAACAAACATGTAGAAGAGAGATATCGAGTACAAAAAGGGGCGAAATCGTGCCAAACGGGGGTGAAACGGGATCGAAATAAAAGGAAAACAAGAGAAAATAATGACCAAATTTGGGCTCATCAGGGCTGTACCATGTAAAACTCTTCCTCCAAATAACCGTTTAAGAAGTTGGTTTTAACGTCCATCTGCCAGATTTCATAGTCATGAAATGCGGCGATCGCTAAGATAATCCGAATGGAACGTAGCATGACTACGGGTGCAAAGATCTCATCGTAGTGCAAGCCTGGCACTTGGGTGAAACCTTGTGAATATCTTTTGCCCTTCCACGACATGCTTTATCTTGTAAAGCCATTTGCATTGAAGGGGGCGTACCTTTGCAGGTAGGTCCACAAGATCCCACACGTTGTTCTCATACATGGAGTCCATCTCGGATTGCATGGCTTCTAGCCATAGCTTTGAGTCGGAACTAGTCATGGCACCTTTATAGGTTGTGGGTTCATTACCTCTAGAAGTAAGATGTCATTTATGTCATGTTCCTCGACCATACCAATGTATCTGTCCGGAGGAATAAAGACTCTTCCCGACCTCCTAGGTTCCTCAGGAATATCTACCGCAACCGAGGTTGAAGGAACTGCTTCCTCCAATGGTTGCTCGGTAGTTGGTTCTTGAATCTCCGATAGATCGAAGGTTCTATTACTCGACTTGTTCTCGAGAAATTCTTTCTCTAAGAACGTCGCACTAGCCGCAACAAAAACACGTTCGGTTGGCGAGTAGAAGTAATGACCAAAAGTTCCTTTTGGATAACCTATAAAGTATGTCTTGACCGATCGCGGGCCGAGCTTGTCCTCGTGTCTCCATTTGACATAAGCTTCGCAGCCCCAAACCCGAATAAAGGACAAGTTAGGGATCGTTCCCTTCCATAACTCGTATGGAGTCTTGTCAACAACTTTAGATGGACTTCGGTTAAGTATTAGAGCGGCTGACAGAAGAGCATAGCCCCATAATGAATCAGGCATGACAGTGTGACTCATCATGGATCAAACCATGTCAAGTAGAGTTCGATTTCTCCGTTCGGACACACCATTTAATTGTGGTGTTCCAGGTGGAGTCAACTGTAGAACGATGCTACAGTCTTTAAGGTGTTGATCAAACTCATTAGAAAGATACTCGCCACCACGATCGGATCGTAGTGCTTTAATCTTTCTACCCAGTTGGTTCTGTACCCGATTCTGGTATTCTTTGAACTTGTCAAAGGATTCACTTTTATGTTTCATTAAGTAGACATAGCCATATATACTCAAATCATCTGTGAAAGTGATGAAATACCTATAGCCTTCTCGTGCGTTGATCGACATAGGGCCACATACATCCGTGTGTATGAGTCCTAATAGGTCGGCAGCGCGCATTCCAACACCTTTTGAAGGAAATACGAGTCATCTTACCGAAGAGACATGATTCACACGTGCCATATGATTCGAAATCAAAGGCCGAGATAGCTTCATTCTGTATGAGCTGTTTTACGCGTTTCTCATTTATATGTCCCATACGGCAGTGCCATAGGTAGGTTTGATCTTTGTCACCAACCTTTAACTTCTTATTATTCACGTGTAATATCTCGGTGGTTTGATCTAAAACATTAATTCCATTCATGGAAACTGCCTTGCCATAAATCATATCGTGTAACGAGAAAATACAGCTATTATTCTCTATTACAAATGAAAATCCAAGTTTGTCAAGTGCAGAAAATGAAATAATGTTTTTGGATAAACTGGGAACATAATAATAGTTATACAACGATAAATCAAATCCACTAGGAAGCTGGATCACGTATGTTTCCCTCGAGACTGCAGCAACTCGTGCTCCATTCCCGACACGCAGGTCAACCTCACCCTTTACGAGGGGCTCGAGGTTTCGGAGGCCCTGCACATGATTACACAGATGAGAACCACATCCAGTATCTAATACCCAAGTTCCGTAACTTGCATGGTTAATCTCAATCATGTGAATAAAAGAAGAAGAAGACATACCAACAGGAGTAACGCGGCTTGCCTTTATGTCCTCGCGATACACGGGGCACGAGCGCCTCCAATGCCCAGTCTTGTGGCAATGGTGGCATTCCATGCTTGTATCCTTGCTCTTTGTCTTACCCTGTGAGTTGCTCGACTCACCGGGCCCACTCTTAGCAGATCCTGACTTCTTGAACTTTGGCTTACCTACCGCTAGGTCGCCTTGAGCTTTCCCTTTACTTTTACCTTTACTAGAGATCATGAGAACATTCTGCTTCACGCTCTCACTCAATTTCAGATCCTTCTCAGTCTGTACGAGAAGTGAGTGGAGATCATGAGGAGTCTTCTTCATGTCATTCATGTAATAGTTGGCCCTAAAGAGGGCGAACACTTCACGAAGTGAATGAAGCATTCGATCGACGATTATGTTCTCACTGATCTTGCAGTTTAAGGTCTCCAGTTTCTCGATATTCTCAATCATGTTGAGAATATGTGGGCGAACAGCTTGGCCCTTCTGGAGTTTCGCTTCAAAGAAGCGACAGGTATGCTCATATGAAACGATTCTCGGAGCTTTCGAGAATTCATTTGTGAGTGTGGTGAAAATCTTGTTTGCACCATGGGAAATGAAGCGTCTTTGCAAATTGGATTCCATTGCATAGATAAGTACGTTCTTTATCGCACCCGCTTCCATGACGAAGTCGCTATGAGCGCGAACTTCGGCAGCTCTAGCCGCAGTTCGTGGGTGTGCCGGAATAGGCTCAGTCAAGTACTTGAGCTTTCCGTCAGCAATGGCAGCATTCCGTAATGCTGCCTCCCATTCTGAGAAGTTTGACCCATCATTCTTCAGTCTGGTAGACTGATTCATGGAGTCCATGAAGGCTTTAAGCCAGGATTCTCGTGCTAGCGTGGCACTTGGCATTGGGTCGTTACCAGCCATTTGTTATTAGCAGTTTTAAGTTGTACGTGTTCTACACTGAAAAGATGATTAAAACAAAACGATATAAGCAACTCGTCGTTGTGATTTAAGTCTATTTTAAATTGTATTTAAACTCGTAGACTCAAGCATTTATATAATTGATCTCCCTCAAGAATTATATAAACGATCCCAAGACTCAATTTCCGTAAATTGATAAGCCAACCGCTTGGCTAGTTCTACCGTTAAAACTCTTGGTCGATAGATTTCCGTAAATCTCATCTTTTAGTCCATCATAGTCGCTAGATAGTATCTATTGACCACGATTTTTAGATAAAATAAATCATCCGTTCCCACTTACCCAACGTAGAAGGGGTCATAGTATGCCTACCGACGAAGAAGGGATTTATGGGAGTCTGATTTATAAAGACTAATCTCAATTTTTGGTTATACGAGGAAGACCCCATCAACTTGTTTTTATTCATTTTAAGTGAACTAAAATCTAGCATATGCGTGAATGAATAAAATTAAGTGATGGCTTAATGAAAGACAAGTGACATCTGTATGTCGTTGAAAACTAACGCGTTACCTCTACATGAGTCAGTTTTCAGACATATTATAGGTGGTTTGGTTTTAGGCGGAATATGATGCAAACTATAACCGATGAAAGCATAAAAGAATGCAAGAAACGTAAATAAAAGTCCTAGTGTGGCCTATCCTACCAAAATAAACATTAAAACAACTTTGGAATCCACCGTTGGACCCGAGAAGCTTGTCTTGATGTTCCATCTTGGTCTTTGCAGCGGGAGTGAGCATCCGGTCTCCGTCTTTGGTCTTCATAAAATTACTAATTTAAATTACAAATATAAACCTATTTTACATTCTAATTTAAATACAAAAGTAATTACAAGGGAAAAACAAAACGGAGATGCGAGATCTCAAAATTACAACCAAGACTATGTTCCATCATTTCGGAAACACAATCTACTAAGGCCACACTAAGTTACAACCGTTTGCAAAAATTAAATACGTTATAAAAGCATTCAATGGCATTCAACATACGATAAATAAAATGCATCAACTAAAACAAATTTATTCATGACATAATTCTGTAATTATGTGTAATAAATTTTACCAAACCACCTTACGGGATTAAAATTATGTGATTAAACCGTTTTATTCACATTAATCTTAATAATCTTATAATCTATTATTTTAAACCGCTTTAAAACAATATGTATCTATCGAGTGTGAACCGTTTCACAAATGTTAATACACTATATCCGTATATAGTATATTACCATGGGCCAAAAGAAAACAAAAAAAAACTTTTTTTATTTATTTTCGAAATCCTTCCAAACAGGGTTGCTCGATCGAGTCACTAGAGTACTCGATCGAGTAACCTTGACGGATAAGACAGCACTGGCAGAGACAAGTTTGCTCGATCGAGTAACAGCGGTACTCGATCGAACCAAAACAATCTGCCAGAAAACCAAAATTTTCAGAAAATGAAAAATATCCTGAAAAATGCTCGATCGAGCCAAATCGTACTCGTTCGAGTAACAGTGTCACTTGATCGAGTACAGCAGGGCTCGATCGAGTGACAGGGTTAGAAGCAAAATCTGCTCGATCGAGTCAAAAAGTACTCGATCGAGTGACGGGTTGCCGCAAAAACTGCTCGATCGAGCCAAAACAATACTCGATCGAGGGACGGGTTGCAGAGGAAGACTACGAACGAGTAGAAATACGCTCGTTCGTAGAATCCAAAAAAACGCTGCACTTTGAAAACCAAAATATGTATTTATTCTCGATTTAATGCGTGTAAATCAATAATAAACAACAACAAATGATTCACATATTGCTAAAAATATCGATTAATCAACAATATGTAAATCCAAATCGAAAAACAAGATCGATTTCTCACAAAAAGGGTACACGGCCGAGAGAAAACAAACGGATTAAAATTTCCGATTTAAAACATCTTATGAAAATCACAATTGTAAAAGTTTCGTGGCCTCGCTCTGATACCACTTGTGGGGAATCTCCGTATATTCACCCTTAAAAATTACAGGATTATAACGAAATTTTACATGTGAATATCGTCATAAAATGAAAAACATGAAACGAAAAGTATAGATGCACAACGTTAGGTCCTTGCGAATATGTCCTAAGAACAGGAATCAACAGAGATTCCCTCCTATAACCTGCACCCAAGATCCGTCTGAGATGATGTCGCGTGTGCTAGAAATACTCTCCAATTGCCTTGCAATATGGGGAGGGCTTTTGTGAGTTTTGATGTGAGATCTAGGTTTTTGGGAGAAAGCTGCTCTCAAAACCCTAATGTTTTAGAATATCAATTCCAGTAGTCAGACAAAAGGATAGTTACTCTCGTTTTTTAACCCTACTCGGTCGGCCGTGATCAGCATAGGGTGAAAGTCGGCTTTCCACTCTTACCTTATTCTAATGCGTGATTCGACCCTAATTGCTAAAATGTAATCCGCGGGTTTTAATTATAAATCGTATACATGTTATCAGATACTAATGTATTACTTCGTCACAATGTGCAGTCGATACATTAATAATGGTCTGATAAGAAAATGACGATATTGTATAATTAGCTTAATTAATATAACTGCTTATATTAATTCACGAATTAAACATTTAATCAAATATAACCGTTTATATTTAATTTAAGAATTAATCATGTAATTCGTATTAGCTAAAATTATTTAATCCGTATTAAATAATTATCTCAAAATCTCATTGACTAATTTTATAGTCAAAACCTCTGACTAACTGTGTAGTCGTATTCGGCATAAATGTGACTGTATTTTCATACCTTCACATCTCTCAAACGTGCCCTATATGTGTGACTTATAGGGACCAGTTGATCACCGTCATCCGTATGACAATAACGTCAAACTTATCTAGCAAACCAACCGTTATTGATAAACGTGGATCAACTGATAATAATATTGAATTATGCCCTTGTGATCCTTTAAGAGATTTAATAAGTCATTGTACTAACTGTAAAGGATACCAGCCCCAACATCACAGTACTTGTGGGAGTGATTCCTTTTGCTTTTCATGATGCTTGCACAAAAGAGGAAGTCAAGATAGCGACATAAAGCAAAACTGTCCAGAACTACAAGCCCTATGCACCTCGGTTTTGGAACTCTCTTAAACCGTGCTTGGCAGCTCCTTGGGGTTGGTTTCTTTGCACAAAAATGTCCCAAACTCATTGTAGTATAGAGTAAGACCATCAAAAGATACCCTTGCTTTGAGTTTTTAGACGTTGGGGCTTGAAACAGCCAGTCCTTCCAAAATCGGGTTCCATAACAGTTCAGCAATTCACCCAAAAACCTTAAATAGGCTGTAAATCTTGAGTTATTAAACTTTTAGTGTACATGGGTCATTCTGAAATTAGAATAACACTCGTCTACGCATGCTGCTTGTATCAACCATAACTCAAGTTATAGCACACATATGAAGGTGATTCAAAATACATTGTCTTTTTAAGATCTTAAGCTTTCTAATGACACAAAAATCAAATGATTTGCATGAGTAAAACGTGAGATATGATGCTTGAAAAGTCAGGCTAGATTTGGATGCAAAACCCGTATGAAGGCTCTCCATTTCAGTGCATCGGGTATAGATATGTATAATAAAAAAACGATGGAATAGATATGGATTATCGATTTTTGAATATTGATCAGGTTTGGATATGGATTGATAAGCCACTAAAATTGTGGACTGGATATGGATTCATTGAAAATCGATCCATTGCCATCCTTACCCTCATTCCCTATATTTTTTTTCTCTACTTTCTCTTTTCTTCATATACCATTTTCTCTCTCCTTTGAACATGTCTTCTTCATCTAACAATTAGGGATGTCATTGGGGCGGGTACAAGTGGATATTGCCTCGCACCCGCCCCAGTTGGGGTAGAGACGGGTAGAGCTTTGACGGGTGGTGGGATGCGGACGAGTACAAATATTGTACCCGCCATGGGTAGTAGGGCGGGGATGGTTTTTGTGTGTTACCCATTTCATACCAGCCTACCCGTCAATTATTACAAAAATTAATATCATTATTATAATAATATTACAGATATTATTTTGTTATAATTAAGACGTAATATTAAAAAAACTATTTTATGAAATATTTTACCAACTTCTTTGGTATAATTTATATAAACAAATTCTCAAAAATAGAAATTAATAGTTATTAAACCAATTTGTACGAAAAAATATCGGAAAAATTTATGTTATAGCGGGTTAATGGGTAGGTGGGCGGGGAAGGTTTTGGAAACTTGTACCTGCCATAGGTGATAGGGCGGAGATGGTTTTGGAAACTTGTACCCGTCATGGGTGGTGGGGCGGGGATGAGTACGATGTTTTCTTGATAGCTACGGGTACATGGAGCTTATATCCAGCACCGCCACGCGCCACGTTCCAATGATATCCCTACTAACAATTGGAAAAAGAGTTGAATTTCAAAATCAAACTTGTTACTTCTGTTTTAGGAGTGCGGTCTTGAAGACATGGAGTCAATGTGACATTTACCTATACAATCTTTGAAATTCTTCATTCACCTCTTAACTTTTGGAGTACTTAGATTTTGTAATTAGGGTTGAGGGTTGTGAAAATTCGTGTCATAAAAATCATTACTTTTGTTAAAAAAAATGAGGGCTTTATCAATCTTTATCTCCCTGAGATATTACATTTGATTTTGGTAAATAATTCTTGAACACCACACTTCTACCAATAGAAAAAATACAAGTTTGGTTTCGAATGAAGTCCTTAAATGAAATTATTCCTTTTCCAATCACTAAATGAAGAAGACAACTTAATTAAAAGGAGAGCGAGAAAATTGTTTGTGGAAAAATGTGAAAAAAAGAGAATAAAGAAGGGAATAAAGGGAGATAACTAGAAAAAAAAAAGGGGGAATGTGTTTCATTAGTAATAATCACAATAAAAGAAAGAGAAAATCCATCTCATCGCACTTAATTATGTCATGTAGCACTTAAAAGGGCTAGTTGATGGTTTTAGTTGGTTTGGTTATGATTGAAAATAACTAATTGAGTTAACAATATACTAATATTCAATGAAAATAAAGATATAAATTAGAAAAGTGAAAATTTGAGAGTTACAACAAAATCTTCCTTTTTTGTTTTTTTTTTTTGTTTTTTACCAAATTGGTTGTCTAACCAAACTATGGGTTTCACAAGAGAAAGAGAGAAACAATTAAACCAATTGCAACTTAGACCATCTTCATCCATGAGGAAGAGACTACGTGAAAAATTAAGGAAGAGAAAAAAGAGTTTTCCAACCATGAGTATGTATATGCAGAATGTTGAGGAACAAAGCGCGCAGTGAGAATTAGCGGATGAAGACGTGCGTGAGAGGGGAGAGAGGCTTTAAATTTGACTAGTTTTATGCCCGTGCAAATTGCACGGGATTGCACTTTAAAATATTGTAAAAAAAAGTTCATTAATATAAGTTGTTTTTTTAAATAAGGTCAATGGCCACATAGAGCTGACAGTGTGTAAACACGGACTTAGGAAGATATTAAGAAAATTCAAATGGAATACAATATTCTATGTGAATTACAAAAAGGCCAACATAAGACAATATAAACCCGTATAATTGTTTTACATGTATTGAATGTTAATTAGCGCTCGTGTATTAATAGTGTCCTATAAATTGCACATGATTGTTTTCACATGTTGGCTGTTAATTAGGACCTATGTATTTAACTTATTGACTAAAGCGCGTGATTGATCAAGAATTTGTAATTTAAACCCGTGTAAACACTCACATTGTGAAATTTGAAATATAGAATTTACACATACTATACGTGTATGAGTGAATTTGAAATACGGGCCCGTGTATTAGAACTATAATACGTAAGCATCTGTAAAACAAAACCTTGCAAATTGCACCAGAATGCTTAAATTACCGCGTGTGGTTTTTTCGGCTGTTTCAATGGAAGATAATCCCGTACAAGTTTTTTTTATGATTGTTCCAATTTACATAGACCCGCGAATTTGGAAGAATGTACTTTTATTTTTTAAATATAGACTTATTTGTCGCATATCTTTAAATTTTTTTCTTAACATATTTAATTGAAGTAAATAAATGAATGAGATAAGAAAATATATAAAATCATAACCCGTAAAATCATTTGAAATTATGGTGACTTTTTTAAAACAAAGGGTCGAAACTTAGATTTATTTTGAGCGAGTTTACCCAAAACAGACCAAGTCCAAAGACATGTTATTAACGACCCATATACCAACCCAGCATAGCCACACGTATAACTTTGTGCTCTCTCATCTCTCACCCTAAATCTAACTACCTTTCCATAACATACTATTCCGTATTTTGTACCTTCCATCTTGTCGTCTTCTCATTTGATTTCCGTCTCACCTAATCTGTTACACTCGTCATTTCAAGATCATTTGAACTCGCAATGTCTCAATTCCTCTCTCCCTCGTTGCAATCCTTCATACAGAGTGATTTTTTTGCCATAATTTTAGATTTCAATAAAAAAAAATTATGCATATGAATATTGTTTTGTCCATATTTCTGGGTTTCAATATTATTATGTTTTTTACTAAAATATTTCTGATTTTTTTCGATTTAATTAAATTTATCCATCGATCTTAGTTATTTAGATATTTCATACGAAGTTCATCTTATGTGAATAATTTATGCGAATCATACCAATGAACAATTAAACACCATAGATATAGTGACTTATTTAATTTTAATGTCACATGTGCATATTTTTCATGTTAATGTTCACCCTATCTAATTTTTTTTAATAACAATTTATGTTTTCTCTTTATTTGACTTACTTTTCTGTATTTTTTTCCTATAATAATAGGTGTTTAAAAAAATTGTTAAATAATTTTCCTATTTATACCATAATTAATTTAACTATAAAAGTTATTAATGATTTTAATCTAGTTATTTATAATGCAATCCACATATATGAGTAATTTGTCAGTTGTAGATGGAAATAAAAGTGTTTACATAGGAAATAAAAGAGAGTCGACAACATGGTGGGCCACCTTTTAAAAATAAAATAAAAAATGAACTTTCAACCACAGTGCGACACCTAAGCACTGTGGTTGTTGCTTTTATATATAAGATTTTTTAATTATGATGATGTTAAATATGACATCATCAAATTTTGGAGAATGCATTTTTTGTGTATTATTTTATTGTATAAATTTTATTTCCTTTAATAATTGAAATATAATTATTTTTTTGAAAAAAATAATTACACCATAATTTTTATTTTTTTTCTCTATAAATAGGTTGTAATATTTGACATATTTTGACATATTTTTCCTTCTTTTCTTTTTCAGATTTTATTTACTCTATTAGATATCGTTTCCTAACGGACGTTTAAGATTCGTACTTGAATAAAATTGAAAAAAATGAGTACATTGATAACTGAGAATTGATAACATTTAAATTAAAATGACGAAAAAATAAAGTGAACACGTAAATGAAGCTTACGAAAATAAATCTAACACATAAATAAAGCTTACAATTCATTACAACGACATTGGATAAGCTCAATAGTTTTCTCAGTTAAAATTACATAACATTGGATAAGATTGAATAAGTGATATCTCAACTGCTTGATTATGATTAATCTATTCAGATTACGGATAAGATTAGATAAGATAAGGTTTATTTACAATTCTTATTTTTTTTCTCTATAAATAAGTAATAATATTAGCATATTTCAACACAACATCCATTTTCTTTCTAACTTGTTTTACTTCTTTTAGCCTAAGAAAATATTTTAATTTTATCTAGTTATTTTTCATGGATCCTTTTCAAATGCAAATGTTAGAAATTTTAACGAAAATGAAAGATAAAAATTTGAATCCTCAAAATCCTCAAAATGTTAACTTATCTCAAGCTTCTATGAGCGATTGGGATAATGTGGTTGAGCGAAATCAAGTACCTCAAAGGGTAACTCAAAAATCAAGATAACCATCAAGATGGACTATTCAAGAAGATGAAGCACTCATTTCATCTTTTATGAGGCATTCAACGGATAATGTGATCGGCAAAATCAAAAGAAAAATGCACTTTGGGTTAAAGTCAAAAACTTATTTGATGAAGCACGTGAAGCTAACCCAATTCTCCTGCCTAAAGATAGAAATCCAGGCATGTTGGGTGGTCGCTTTCGTAGAATATTTGCCGATGTTATGAAATAGGTTGCTTGTTACGAAGAAGCTCTTGAGGAGAAAGTCTAGTGGAATGAATATGGAAGATGTACTTCAAGAAGCTCACGTACTTCATACTGAAACGAAGGGTGGTAAGTTTCAATTTGAACGTGCATGTATTTTGTTAAAAAAATACAATAAATGGAAAGAAATTGCCGGACGATATGTTGAAGAAAATATTGGTACGAGTGCAAACAATAATAAGTCTCAAAAGACTATGTCTGTTGATGTTGATGAATATCCTGATCCAGATACCCCCTACATTTGTTAGTGACCCAGACTCGGCTGGTAGTGGTAAAAGATCTAGGTTTAATGAAGGCGGATTTTCTACACCAAATAGTGGAGACGACGGAGAAGGTATGGTAGACAACGGCCTGAAGGTATAAAGGCGGCTAAAAAAAATAAAGGAAAAATGAAAGTAAGCGAGGTTGCCTATTTGGCTGAAAGCATTGACCGTTTTGGTGAAAAAAAGTCTAGCGATGCAGAATTACAATGGGAGAAAGTAAATTATCAAAAGAAGAAAATGGAGATGAGGGCTGAGCAATTAGCGCTTGCCAGTAAGAAGCTCCAACAAGATGAATCCGGAAACTCTATTGGATCTACTATCGGGAGATGGAAGATTTTTCATTCCACGTGAGCGTGCCCATTATTATGACGTATACAATGAGGTTATCATGGAGGAAGAGCTCGAATATTTACGCGACCAAAACTTACCAGCAAACCGCCTTAATTACTCTTCTAAGGATAATGTTTCATTTGGTGATGATTCTGATTATGAGATCTGATGACGATGCTTTTCACCGACAACAATATGTTTATGTACCTTATCGTTGTTGTGTACTAATATTTCCTTTTATTGTAACGGTCGTACTTAGTATTTTGTTTAGGTCATTATTCAATAATTTGCTTATTAAAAGTACTGCTAGAACGTTTTAATTTTCGTAATTGTGGTTTGTCTCGTAAAATTAATTACATGTTTTAAATGTTGTATCTTTTATATTTTTGAAATTGTCTTGGAAAAAAATCGAAATCGAATAACTATTGAGTTAAAAAATCCGAACAAATTAGAAAAATAATTGTTTGATGTAAAATATGTGTAGGGTAGGTTAAAGTAAGAGAGATAAATGATGAAAGAGAGTAATGAGGAATAAGTGTAAATTATTGTTGGAGGAATATTTTGGTTGTAAATTGAAAAGTTGAGGAATAATGAGGTGGATTAGTAAGAAGTGATTAGAGAGAGTGAGATGAGGACTGAGGGGGAGTATGGTGTATGGTTGGAGATGGTCTTAGAGCATCTCTAACTATGAGGATAACTCTCCTTGAACATTTGAGGAAAAGTAAAGTAAGAAGTTCAACAATGAGTATTGATCATCAAATAACTGAGGAAGAGAACACTTAGCTAAACATTGAGGAATAAAACGCTACGTGAGAAGGAGTGAAAAATTGAGTTTTTTTTTATCTGGATGATGTCATGGAGTGGAGGATAGATTTATTTATTAATTATTTTGTTAAGTAAATTCTATTTGCTTAAATAATTGATATGTAATTGATTTTTTTGAAAAAAATAATTACACCATAATTTCTCTTTTTTTTTCACTACAAATAGGTAAAAATATTTGACATATCGAATAACTATCGAGTTGAAAACCCGAACAAATTACAAAAGTAAATTTTTAATGTAAAAAATGTTTGGGGTAGGTAAAAGTAAGAGAGATAAATTATGAAAGAGTAACGAGAAATAAGTGTAAATTATTGTTGGAGAAATATTTTGGTTGTAATTAAAATGTTGAGGAATAATGAGATGGGTAAGTAAGAAGTGATAGGAGAGAGTAGGGCTGTAAATGATCTGAGCCAGCTCGTAGAGCCCTCGGAATCAGCTCGGTCAAAGCTCGGCTCGAAATCGGTCAAAACTAATTCCAAACCGATTCTGAGTCGGGGTGGACCAAATCCGAGCCGATTCCGAGCTTAGTAGCGCTCGAAATCGGAAGTTCGGTTAGGCTCGTTTTATCTATTATTTTTAGTTATTTTGTCATTTTGTAATTTTTTTGTTCCTAATAAAATGCCAATTTAACATTTATAATCATATGATTCTTATAATACTATAAGTATTTTATATTTGCACTTGTATTAAAATATACTATCCTCCGTTTTTATATAATGTTCCCATTTGTTGAATATATGAGTGTAGTATTTTAATAAAATGGGTACATTATATAAAAATGGAGGAAGTATTTATTTTATTTTGACTCACAAGTCCAAGAAAGTAAAGAAAAAAATTATTTAACCGAGCTCACATAGAGCTCGAGCCTAATCTGAGCTGATTCAGAGCTTTGATTTTTTAAGCTCGGATAATTCCGAGCCGATTCCGAGCTCAAGCTCAAGCTTCTGAGCCGATTCCAAGCCCACCCGTGCTCGAACTCAAATCGGCTCGGTTACACCCCTAGGAGAGAGTGGGATGAGGAGGAGTATTAGGTGTGGTTGGTGATGGCGCAGTTATTTGAATGGTACAATAAATAAAACACTGTGCTTAAGCAACAATGGGGTGGTGGCGCAGTTGGCTAGCGCGTAGGTCTCATAGCTATATTGAGTAATCCTGAGGTCGAGAGTTCGAGCCTCTCTCACCCCAATTATTTTTTACATTTCATTTTTGAGACTTCACTGGGTCTTGAATTGAGTTTTGGCCGAACACTCGAAATCTAAAATCTGCAATTATAAAGCACTGATATTCCAACAAATTCATATTCATATCTGAATTTTTTCACAACAGGTCCACAATCTAACGTCATCGCTACATAATACACTCATGAGGCAACCTCCAAACTCTAAACTATCACTGAATACACTCCTACTTCTACTCTTAGCCACACCAACGCTCAGCCCGTCCTCTATTTACAAAATGTAACCAGTTACAAAGTAAGAACACAGTTGTTTTGCTACCAAACAAAGCCTTTTGAAGTTTGAAGCGTCAATAGACGTAGCATCATATATCCAGTATCCTCAATGATTTCTGGAAGTAGATAATAAGGTACTTGTGTTTCATGTTTGAGAAGCATCTGGTAGTAGCTTATGTTTAGGAGGTGGCCACTGGATTCGATCTGGAGGACACGGTAAAGGAACTGGTTGAGCTATGAAGGTTGGAGTTTCTTCTCCAGGCATCAGTACTGAAACTCCTTGAGAATAGACTGTCATCTGATGAACAAAAAAACATGTTGCTGTCAGGAAATTTGCAAATAATGAAAATTTCACCACATTATTAAGACAGATTAAAGACCAATCCACAATCAATTCCACGACCTGATCCAGGTTGCTGAGCCATAAAAGTGACTAATAACCTACAAAATCTTGACTCAACGGTTGTGATACTGACTGAGTCACAACCTAGATTCTATACCTTCACTAGCGATAGTTTTAAATCTACTTCATTGTCAAAAGGGATCTGAAGTTACTAATTTTTATTCCAGAATCCAGCCTAGTACATCCGAAATGCAGACAACAGCCTAAGGCCATGTTACCATCCAGAGACGATGGAATCATTTAAGATCCATAATTCCATACAATATCAATGAAGATGAGAATCACAAACTGTAAATCCATTTGTTGTTAAATGACAATTCACAAAGATATTCACCCCTGAAATGTAAGAAAGATTTTTTTTTTCAAAAGGACATGTCAACTAATGACATGACCAGCAGCAAGGAAGAGATTGGCATTGGTCACTCATAGTCCAAAAAGGCAGTATGCTCAGTAGTTGCGGCAACAGTTGCGAAATATTTTCGTTGGGGGTGTTGTGGATGTTACATAACCAGTCATATTCAATACAATAGTTATTTCAAAAATGTTTACCAAATACACTATATCTTCAATTCTTATAATCTAAGATTTGGATTGATTTTAATGCTTTTTTAACTTACCTTGCCTATCTTAAGATCTATTTTTTCACAACCATATATTGTGATCAATTGCAAACCCACAACATTACCACAAATGCCACAATGACTTCCGCATATTTTTTTCAGGGAAAAAATAACTGGTAGTCTCATACTTTAACTTAACTTGCAGAGTAAGGGCGATAGTTTCAAAAGGCCAATTGTCAAAGCAAATATAAGACCTGGCAGTGTTCATGGCTGAAACGAACACAATTGTGAGAGCCAACGATGTTTGAGGAACAATTATGTGTGTTTCTATTGTCTTGGTTTCCATCAACGCATTCCATTGACTGCCAGAGTAAATTCGATATATATCACTAAAGAAATTTCAAAGGTCTGACATTCTGTTATGTAAAGAGAGCATTTTAATACTGTTGTCACTCCCAAGAGTAAACAAATAAACCAGTAATAATGCATTAAACCGAATTACATCACACCTATGAGGCCAAACTCTAGCACAGTACGATACCCAAAACCAAACCAAAGCTTTAACAACCCCCCGAAATTGGAGTAGAGCAGCACTAAGACAATAAGCTAAACCTCACAAAGTCCATAACGGCCATAAGAGTACAACTCTGATCACAACATCTGGATTTTTAAAGGTAATACGAGAGAAGTCACAGCAACAATTAGGATATAAAAAGTATAGTTTATTTGTAGCATTTACGTGATTAACAGCAAACTTATTTCTAACTTCATCAGGAGACAATAAAACGCACTAATTAAACTTGCTTAAGAAGACTGGGATTACAAACCAATAAATTTTGGATGTCAAATACGGAGTACATGCCAATATGCCATGATAGACAAGGCAGACAAGATGAAATAAATGATTATTCATGAGAAATGAGCTAGACAAGCAATAATTAGAAAAAAGAAGACAACAAGACTTGCCCTATAAGAAAAGGATTACTAACTGTTGAAATAGAAATGAAGACAAAGGCCATGTGGGTCATAATATGTATCAAGGTAAACATGGCCATAAACACTACTCATATGGGTAGGTTTTACTCTTAGTGGCAAAGCAGTGCAAGTTCATGGCCCTTAGGCTGGTTGGAACAAGAACATTGAGCAGACAAAGGGTTGGTTGCGCCATTCATTTCAGTTCGGAACAACAGGAAGTCCATGACAATTAAATTTGCCACATGTGGGGATTGTGACAAATAGTACATATTATGCTTTAGATCCTTAAATGCACTGTCCTCACGGAGCATTCTTAGAATAAGGAGTCGTTCTCGATGAGGTCTATGCCTAGTTGTTCATGGGTCATTGGTTAGATTAATATATCTGGTACTTTGGGTTGTTACTGACCTGTGAGTCAAGTCCGAATCTCTTCTCCTTGTTGGTTGTAATGGGTTCTGCATCTTATGATACTTAGACCAATACACACTTTATTTTCAAACAAAAATAGTCATGTCCAACACGGAAACACTTGCAGCCAAGTGAAGAAAGATAGCATGATAAATTACTAGTAGTAACCTAAGTTATTCCATCCTTGTTGCACCCCCCCTCAAAAAAAAGAAAAAAAAAAACTCCATTATGTGTATAAATTACTTGCTTAAAGGTTCCTGAAAAGAAACATCAAACATCATTATAAACATAGATATTTCAATATTTTCATTTCACTTTTTCTTCTTTAGGAATATATGGAATTAGCAAAAGCACTTTTGTGATGTATTTCTTACTAGTGTCCCCAACAACATCAGTGTCTGTGACCAATCAATTACCAACGTAGTGCATCAACATCTTACTTCAAAGACCAAATGAATCAATTGTTGACTCCTAACCCCAAAAGCTTCCCATATTATTATTATTATTATTTCATTCAGTAACAATTGACAAACTCACAAGACTTGTTGTAAAGTCACAAAAAGAGTTACTAGAAATAGTTAAGAGCAACAATCAGTCAATCACAACAACACAACAACACAACAACACAATAACACAACAACACAACCGCGAGTCTGCGATGTTCAAAGGGTGGCAACTATAACAGGAGAGTGGTTCTAGATGAGCCTATAGTGAAATTTGTGGCGATTGATTCTACATTGAATTGTGTGGGGAAATAAAGTGCAACAACCAAAAGCATCTATCCAAAATAGAATGTTACAGTAACTGAGTGAGTAAACTGTAACAAAGACGGGGTCATTTACAAAATAAACAAAATCTCAATTTCTAGAATAGAACGATGACAGAAACTCTAGCAACCAACAGGCAACAACAGTCTAACTTTTTGAGTTTCCCATAAATCACTAACCGTTGGCCATCACTAAGATTTTTCAATTCCTGGCTCTGCCACTACTGTATCCGACTATCCTAGTCAGTTCTTGAAGATTTTCTTATTTGGGTGTGAGTGACGGCCATTTCTTTACATGTTCGTTTTACATCTTCTTCCTCTGTAGTCTTTGGGCCAAAAGCAAACATAAAATAAAAAAAAAAACATTAAAAAGTTACCTTGGGAGAAGAATGAGTAAGCTTTGGATTGAAAGGCGGTTGAGATTCAATGTCATGGTGAGCAGAAATAGGAAAATGTGGGAAATGAGGCTGAAGAAACCTCTCAAAAATGGCCATAAATAGAAACATTGATATTAAAATAGCAGTAGCAACAAACCCAAAAGAAACTGCATTCACAGAAGTATCAAATTGACTTAAATGAACTTCTGGTCTTCCTCCATTCAATGTTGGTGACGCTATTGGTTGCCATGACCAACTTTCTTCACCACCCATTTCAGATCACTTCGATTTCAAACCAACAACTTTGAAACTCTGAAACTTTGTCAATGTTAGCTAATGGAGGGTTTTTAGTAGGAAAGGGGTAGAACTTGTATATACAGAACTATGTATGATAATCTTAAAAGATTTATCAAGTTTCTGCACCAGGAATTACTTCTACCACTTGAAACCTACGGACTACTACGGAGTACAAGATATAAAATGTCTACCAAGTGTAATCGTGCAACGCTCTTTTCTTTGGGTTGAATTTCAAGTCGCAAATAGGATTGGGGTCGGGTCGGTTGCGAGTTTGGAGGCTTTAGTTTCGATGGGATCATTTATTTTAAGGTCAACTATTATCAAAGTTATTTATGGAAATAATTAGCCTGCAATGCATTCGGGTATTAGAGACGCCCAAAAAATTATGGATTTTGTATGATTCCAATAAGAGTCTACCAATTTTTGTAATTTGGTGTACTACATACGTAGTAGTTTTTAGGGCAGGTGCAATGGTGAGCAAAAACGTTGTAGCTAGAAATTGCCACTTCATATTTCTAAGCTACTCCCCTTTTAAGCTATCATCACACCCAATGGTGAAGCAATAGTCATTGTAGCTTAAATGACCCCACAATTTTTTTAACTTTTTTTTAAATTTTAAAGTATACAAAAAACAACAAACAATAAATCCATATATTAATTGTGGATCTTCTTAAGCAACTAGCTCCGTGGAGCTACTAGCTTAGTCCAAGCTAATCCAAATATAGTGGTATAATGGTTTGGCTACTAGCTTACAAATTTTCATATTTGCAAACAAGTCCCTTAGCTAAACCATTGCACTTGCTCTTAAATTTTAACATGAGCTGAAGAACTTGTCGTATTTTATTGCATTCACGTTCTTAGTGTAATGTGTATAGTGAGTTATTCGAGTAATAATAGTTTACAGTTTATTTTTATGGTATAACTTTTGTTAAACACCCCTATTTTAAAAATCCTAGATTCGTCACTGATTTCTTTGTATGTCAGAAATTTTGTACTTAATATTGTTAATAGTGTATAGATGCAAACATCCAGCTTTAGTATCTAGTACCTTCAATTTAGTCATTTGTGTAATAATTAGTTTTTTGTACCCGAATGGTTACATTATATATCTGTACAATATTTGATAGTAATTGTGTAGTTGTATAAAAAATATGTACTTGGTTTGTTAAAATTAGTATTTAGTATCATTTTATAGCCTAGATGTATCTTTCTGATGTAGTACCTGATTTCTTACATTTTGTATATGTATATTATTGCTATTTTCGTACCAGTTTATAAAATAATATTACCAAAAATTTCGTGTACACAGTAGTGCTACGTACAAATAATAACATTACACATACAATGTCAATCTTGGACCGGTACGAAATCGTCATTCCCAGCAACAATAACACAATAATTAAGAGAAAGAAATACCGTCTAACTAAACTTGCATAACACATTCAATACGATGTCTTAGAAAAAGCAACAAAGAACGACCAAATAATTCAGTTACATAACCAAACATAAATTTTCTAAAACCGTCTAGAATATAACATAAATATACTAAAATCAATTCTACTTTTTTTGCACCCTTCTTCTTCGCTCCTTTCACTCTAACTAATCATTTGATTTTCCTTGGTGGACTAATGTTCTGAAATCGATTAAAACCAACATCATTAATACCGAGATCGAAAGAAGACATTTCTTTTGCTGCTTTAGTCACCTCGGTGAGTCAGTGACACGCTCAACTAGCTCATCACAGGTATGTATTATTTCCTCGTTCTCCACCAATTGTGTATAGTGACTTCACCTTCATTTTCAGCAATTTCATTTCCTATTTCTCCTTTCTCCATCTCGCTTAACTTTTGAGCATACATCTTTATTCGAGTCACCCTCTCAATTTTAAGCCTTGAGTGAATTTCTTGATCTCTAATTATCAACATCGCATCTGACTTGCACTCCTACCACAAGTCCACAATACATACACGGTACAAAATTAATGTAATAAGCATGTTTATGTAACAATCAAAAATTACCAAAAAATAGTATCAGATGTACAAATAAAAAATTTTACATCTAAAAATGAAAAATCAAAAGTTGTACAAATTAAGTGTACGTAATTAAATTGTACAAAAAAAGTGTACGTTAAAAATGAAAAATCAAAAATTGTATAAATTAAAGTGTACAGACTTAAATTGTACAAATTAAATTGTACATGAAAAATCAAAACAAGTACGTAAGAATTTAAAGTGGCAATGAACAAGAAAGTGAAAATTGCACTTATATTTTTGGCTCGTTCGCGAATTTCTCGTCAGTAAGAAGGTCATCAGGAACCTTAAATGCTACTATCCTATCATTGTCACTCTTAGCTGATTCATATTTTTATATGACAACTACATAATTAAATAGAAATACAAAGGAACAAGTTCAAGGTACTATAACACAACTAAACAAATACTCTCAAATAACGTACAGATACAAAATGTAAGAAATCAGGTTCTACATCAGAAAGATACATCTAGGTTATAAAATGATACTAAGTACAAATTTTAACAAAACTAGTACATAATTTTTGTTGTGAATTTATGCATTGAATTTGTGTCGAAGACGGATATAAGCTAAGTGTCTTATTAAGACTTGGTTTTCTTAGTTTATCTATGGTAGGAGAACTTGAATTAAATTAGAAAACTATTATATCAGTTTCCTAATAGTCTTTGGTTTCTTTATTAGTCTAGATATTTTATCTTGGGTGGAATAACTATATAAAGACTCAAGTTTTTATTCTAGGTTAATTAAGAGAGAGATTTGAGAGCACAATAAAGAGGGTCAATTTGTGAGGTTCGTTCCAGAGAAGAAAGCTCAGTTTATTTCAGGCCCTATTATTGAGGTTCGTCTGTCTTTGAAGATTGGAGGAGTTTGTTTAGATCTTGGTTGACCTCAAGATAATTTGTCCTCCGTCTTACTTGGGTAGTCTCTTTTGTTCCCTTTGAGACTACCATATTTGTTGGTAGAGTAGGGTATACTTTTGGCTCATATTGAGCTTGTGTGTACCGGTCTACTGTTGTACTATTTTCTCCATTATAGTGAAATTTGATCTCCTTGCAGGGTGGACGTAGCCAGTTATTTTACTGGTGAACCACGTAATTTCTTGTGTCAACTTTATTTACATTCGTTATTTATTATTATATCACCTTATCAATTAACTATTTGGGTAACGGGACGCCTCCGTTGCAACAATTGGCACCAGAGCTAAGGTTCTGATTTGGGATCTGCTTCCGCGTTAGTTGGTTTATAGGCGTTATTTGGGTTTCTTGATTTTTGGGTGAAAAGATGTCGGGAACGAATGTCTTAAGTGTTGAAAAGTTCACTGGGAGAAATAGTTTTGGGCTGTGGCAGTTAAAGATGGGAGCTTTGCTTAGACAGCAAGGCGTCTGGTCTGTTATCTCAAAGGCAAAGTCATCAGGTAGTTCGACTGATGCAACAAAGACAACAAAGACAAATGCAGAAGTAGTATTGGAAGAAAAGGCTCATTCTTTAATTCTGTTATGTTTATCTGATCATGTTATCATTGAGGTTGCCGATGAGGAAACTGCTAAAAGTTTGTGGTTGAAGTTAGAATCTTTGTATATGATAAAGACTCTAACCAACAAGTTGCTTCTTAAGCGCGTTTGTTTGGTCTTCGTATGCAAGAAGCTACGTCTCTCAAGGACCATCTAGACAGTCTTAACTCTATTTTACTTGACCTGCGTAATTTAGATGTTAAGGTAGATGATGAGGATGCTGCCTTGATTTTGTTAGTTTCTTTGCCAAATTCGTTTGAGACTTTTGTGGAGTCTTTTGTTGTTGGTAGAAATTCTTTGACCCTAGAGGAGGTGAGGTCAGCGCTACACACTAGGGATTTGCGCCGAGTAGCGTCAAGTGGTGGTGGTGTTGTAGACAGTAGTCCTATGGGGCTTGTTGCTGATTCAGGGGGCTCTAGTAAGGGTAAAACCAAGTTTAAGGGTCCTCGTAAGAATGTCTGCCATTACTGCAAGGAACCCGGTCATTGGAAAAATTAGTGTCCTAAGTTAAAGGAAGCTGGTGTTTCTGTTGTTGTACAAAAAGTTGCCAAATATGATTTTGAGGAAGATTATGCTCTCGTTGTTGATGTTGTTCCACGTTCTTTGGATAGTTGGATTTTGGATACGGGATGCGTTTATCATATGTGTCCTAATAGGGAATGGTTTGATTCTTATAAAGCTTCACAAGGGGTTAATGTTGCCATGGGTGACGGGTCTATTTGTGAGGTGCTTGGAGTTGGTACTATTCGGGTTAGGATACGTGATGGTGTTGTTGTCTTCCTAGAAGGTGTTAGGCATGTTCCACGTTTAAAGAGAAATTTTGTATTACTTGGGATGTTAGTTGATCATGGCTACAATTTTCAAGGTGATGGTGGGTCATTGTGCGTTAGTAAGGGTTCTTCTGTTGCTTGGAGAGGTGCTAAGGAAGGAACTGTTTATGTCCTTCAAGGCACTGTTCTGACTGTTGGAGTATCAGGTAATCGTTCTTCTGTCTCTCTCGAGTCTAAGTTGGGGCATATGCAACTTGGACATGTGAACGATACTTTGAAGCACATCCAGTTTGGGTCACTTGGTGATATTCTGGATATTTTGGGTTTGGATAGATTTAGTGAGAGTGGTGGTGTTGACGGTAAGGTGGAGTCTATTCCGGTACAGGTCAAACTACAAGGTTCTCAAGGTAAGCTATCAACTTTTGTCTCGTCGCCTCAATGAGGCGTTCTACGCCCCATAAGGTGGGGCGGTTTGGGGATCCAGGTGGAGCTGTTGTGACTCTTGCAAGAGAGTCGTTGGGATCTCGTAAGGGGTCATTTGAAACTTCGACGAAAGTTTATTCTTTGGATCTTTTTGGTTGGATTTGCTAGTCTAACAGTTTGTTCCTTTGACGGAGGTAATTTGTGCTCACTTAAAAGGTTTGGTTTCGACTTGAGTTTTGTTGCCTTGGTGTAGGCATATTTGTGGTGGTCATGACACCTAGTATATTCAAGTGAGACATTTGTTTTGTTCGTGGCGTTTGTGTTCTTTTGGGACAGTTTGGTACGACGGTACATTTAGCTACGTTATTTGAAGGAGATTTCATTTTGGAGTCTTGTCTGTGTTGTTTTGGTACACCGTTACATCATAGTGACATTGGGTATCTCATATATTTGTGTTGGCGTTTGGTAGCTTTTGGTCTCTTTGGAGTTTGCTACGTTTGGCCTTCCTTTTGGTATAAAAATATATTGGTTACTTAGTACATTTGGTAGTTTCAGCTTACTACATTGGGTACTTCGTATATTGGTCACGTTTGTTGCACACTTAGTTCGTTTGTCCATTTTAGGGAGTTGTGTTCAAGTCAGAATGGAGACTATCGGGACCGATAGTGACTTGAGGATCGATTCCGTTGAAGCTGATTAGGGTTTGGTTCTTCTATGTTGAGTTTGTTTTTGGGTAATTCAAGTCAAGGTGGAGATTGCTGTGAATTTATGCCTTGAATTTGTGTCGAAAACGGATATAAGCTAAGTGTCTTATTAAGGCTTGCTTTCTTAGTTTATTTATGGTAGGAGAATATGAATTAGATTAGGAAACTATTGTATTAGTTTCCTAATCGTCTTTGGTTTCTTTATTAGTCTAGATATTTTATGTTTGGTGGAATAACTATATAAAGACTTAAGTATTATTCTAGGTTAATTAGAAGAGACAAAGATGTGATAGATTTGAGAGTACAATAAAGAGGGTCAATTTGTGAGGTTCCTTCTAGAGAAGAAAACTCAGTTTGTCTCAGGGCTTCATTATTGGTGTTCGTTTGAGGTTCTTTTGTCTTTGAAGATTGGAGGAGTTTGTTTAGATCTTGGTTGGCCTCAAGATAATTTGTCTTTCGTCGTATTTGGGTAGTCTCTTTTGTTCCCTTTGAGACTACCATATTTGTTGGTAGAGTAGGGTATACTTTTGGCTCATATTGAGCGTGTGTACCGGTCTACTGTTGTACTATTTTCTCCATTATAGTGAAGTTTGATCTCCTTGCAAGGTGGACGTAGTCAGTTATTTTACTGGTGAACCACGTAATTCCTTGTGTTAACTTTATTTACATTCGTTATTTATTGTTTTTATTGCCTTATCAATTAACTATTTGGGTAACGAGACGCCTCCGTTACAACAATTGTTACCAGAGCTAAGGTTCTGATTTGGGATCTGCTTCCGCGTTAGTTGTCTTTTAGGCGTTATCTGAGTTTTTTGATTTTGGGTGAAAAGATGTCGGGAACGAATGTTTTGAATGTTGAAGAGTTCACTAGGAGAAATAGTTGTTTTGGGTTGTGGCAGTTGAAGATGGGAGCTTTACTTAGACAGCAAGGCGTCTGGTCTGACAAGCTATCAACTTTTGTCTCGTTGCCTCAATGAGGCGGTCTGCGGCCCAAAAGGTGGGGCGGTTTGGGGTCAAGGTCGAGCTGTTGTGACTTTTGAAAGAGAGTCGTTGGGATCTCGTAAGGGGTCATTTGAAACTTCGAGGGGACACTACTGTAAGGTTTAGATAGTTGCTCATAAACTAATTTTAGTCATACTAACATAAACCTTTAATTAACTTTTAATTATCATATTAATAAACTCGTTTATAAGATCTTATGCATGCTACTATATGCGGAAATAAGGAGAAAACCGTGTTCTTACACTCGGTCCTAGCTTAGCAAGGATGATCCTCCAAGTACCCAATGTAGAATACCTCCTTTGGATGCACCAAGACAACCCCTCAAATGAACCGAAACCTTTGTTTGTGCTAGACTAGGAATCGATTTCTTCCTTAAACTTATTCTAATCTCACTAATTAGAATAATATTTGAATACTACTTTTAGTATAATTTTATTATCTTATAATAAGTATTAGAGGTTAAAATAATTTCTCCTTGCTTAGTAATTTTCGGCTAGGGCTAGAAAAGAAGAAGGAATGAATGTAATATATCATATATATATATCTACCCTAAGCATGCTCATTTGAATTAAGACCATTTAATTAGCTTAAGCATGCAACATAGGGTGAAGGGGAGCCGGCCATAGGGAGTGTCAAAGAGGGAACAATTGCATTCTCAAGACACTAGGGTGGTTACTAGGTTAGAGTTCTCAAGGCACATGTCTAACATATGATTATAGTGCATTTAACACACTAATCACCCATGCCACCATCTCCTCTTAACCGTCCCATTTAGTCCATAATATAGACTTCATTTTACAATTTGTCAAATGTACAATTTGTATAAAGTGTGACATCTTATATGTCTTTATAAAATACTTTAGTACATTTAGAACATATTAATATTTATCCTATAAATTTTGTACATAATTAAATAAATCATATTTATTCAATTAATAAGTAATTCGAAATTACTAATGTAAAATGATCATTTATCGTCAATACGATTTACAACCTTTGTATAATTTCATCCCAATTCATTCTAATAACGATATGATAAAATATCGTTTAATGTTTAACAATTGACACGTTTCAATTTTAAACATAAATCTTACATTAAGTTTTAACCTCTAATTTCTCGATACACGAGTTTAAGGAATATGATCAAATCGTATCAATATACATTTGATCATTCTATCAATTAAGGGAATTGTCCTAAAGGTGTGACCTAAAGGGATCAACTGACCATTACCGTCATACGACAGTAATGTCAAACTCTAGCTAGCCAATCATTACCGATTAATGTTGATCAGTTGACTAATAATTCGTATCATCCCTTGCACATTCTCGTTATGAGATTTAATTACGTGATCGCACTATTGTTGAGGACACATTTCCCAACAATCTCCCACTTGTCCTCGACAAGTGTGCGTCACCAATTCTCTTGTCCTATTACAATCTCCCACTCAATGCAAGATGTCTCTCTGAGGTCGTACTTGCATTTGATCATATCATGAGTGGTTTTCTCGATCCGGAGAATAACTGTCTGACCGGAATTATCTACCATAGATACCTTCCGAGCGTGGCCACGCATTTCCAGTTAATTACTCCTCGAGTGGCCCTGAGATTTGAACAACCCTGACAAGGGGTGGACAATTTCTATCGCACTACTTCCTTCAACTAGTCACAGTCAGTCACAACCCAAAACAATCCCATTTGACTCCAGTTAAGAAAAGTCGTAGAGAATGGATCAAAGTTATGCCTAAACTGTACCATCTTGGGAGAGTAGTCTTTAGTCTAAGAATTGACTCACAAGAATACTATAGCAGCTCTCGCCACGACCCGGCTATAAAATTTCCAGAACTCTATAAGCGGTCACATTGCCCGACAGAGTGTCTCTTACAGTCTGCCTATGTGATCGACTAGTCATCACATATGACTCTATGACACTTGAACTTGCCATCAATCGCCTCACACTCTAGTCGCTTCGAGATGTCACCTCATGTAAGCGGCTAGGGGCCATACTAAGTCAATCCAGTTCACTTATGGGGTTCAATATTGTCTCATACAACCCATTTGGATTCTGACAAAGTATCTTTCATTTTGAGTTAATCATAACTCAAATGATGTTGTCATGCAACAATAGTCAACACTATTACATTGCATTTTGATGCACAATCATCTATTCGTATTAGTGTTTTGCAAATAAACCTTTTATTCATGATTGCAAAACTTACAAATCTTGGTATCCTTCATTCTCATATTATCCCGTATAATATGATTCTATTTGAGTACATCTCTAGAACTCTTTCTAGATTTTGAGTTTCCTTTACTGAGGAAAGCTCCCACTGTTATCTTATAACTTGTGACGTATTGATATACAGTCACTTATGTACTGAAAACTTTATTGTAGTCTATTTATGATTTCATCATTCTAATAATTTTCACTCATCTTGGCTATTTATGGTTTCATTCATCATTATGAATAAAGTATCCAACCATTCTAACTTTTAGTGGGCGACCTTTTATTATCCATATAATAAACCTTCCCGTAAGCTCCATCATCTTATGATACAAATTATTTTATTCATCTAAATTGAGTACCTCTTATTCTTTACTCTTAAAGAATCACCCATTCTCTCAAAATGGTAGGTTTCAATTCTTTGATGAATATCGCTCCCACTAAAATCAATATCTCTCGATATCTTAAATAAACCTTTCATTTCACGCATGTTAAACTATTACTCGAATCATTATCACTATCCCTATAGTGATCTGTTTCCATTCAATCAATCATTACCTTCTTATCATGTCTTCGTTTCCTCGAGACTAAAATGACATGATAATTTCTTTATAACTACATAGGAACCGTTTTCTTACCGATTTCATACGGGGTTTCAAGTTTCCTCACTATGAAACAATGAACACAAAGAACCTTTCTTCGAGTGTCCTCCCGTAGTTTCTTCAGTGTCCTCTCGTAGTTTCTTCAAATCATTTAGGGCTCTTCTTAAGACTCCCAAGTAAGAATCTTCTCTAAGATCCTTCCTTTATTTTCATCATTGGTTTGTGAGCGAAATATTTTCTCCCACTCTATCCTTCTAACAATAACCTTTACTTGTTTAAGGATAGCTATTTAACCAATGTATTTGAATGTTTGAAGTTTGATAGGTGTGATGAATACATTCTCATTTTCACTTAAAATGAAAATCTTATAATGAACTGATATAGTCTCATTTTGATTGAATCTATCTCATGGGGTGTAGTTCTCCGTTTTAATCAACTCTTTGATTATCTTATACTTGATCGTATCAATATTTATTGCGTGATTAAATCACTATTATTCATGTTTAAGGTATGCAATTTATTTGAGAAATCAAAACATTGATTAAGAACAAAAGTAGTGACTCGGGTTGAAAACCAAGTCACCAATATCCAAAATTACAACCATTGTTTTAGGATTTTAATCCTTGTCTTACAAGAAAATTAAATTGTTCCATAAATAAATGCAAAATATGAAAGAAGACGATATGAAAATTAGAGCCTAGCTCTTCAAGTCTTCGATCAATTGGATGCTACCGTAGCCATCCAAGTAAGGAACTTCAAGCTTCCTTCTCCTTGCCCTTATCATTATTCGGGGGTGGCCCTTTAAAACAATTAAAAAGGGTAAACATCAACACATTTGTATCACTATACATAAGTTGATAAATGACATGAATTATACACGAGAATTATTACCTACGGCGGTTGCCTTCCCATTTTTGAGATCGCTTAAGTATTTGGGGCAATTTCTCTTCCAAT
Organism: Silene conica; assembly: GCA_029255685.2. Taxonomy (NCBI): domain Eukaryota; kingdom Viridiplantae; phylum Streptophyta; class Magnoliopsida; order Caryophyllales; family Caryophyllaceae; genus Silene; species Silene conica. The sequence continues at coordinate 20,496,130 of CM055319.2, forward strand.
GACCGATCCTCGTGCAATAATGGCACTTGTCTTGCTCTTTTGAAGACGAGGTGGAAGCGCCTTTCGAAAAGGTCTTTTCTTTGGTCGCCTTGGGCTTGAACGTTTTCTTGCCCTTGCCTTTAGAGGCATTCCTCTTAAAGCTCGTTTTCCCTTTCTTTTCGATGTTCAAAACATCTTTGGTGGAACTTTCATGAAGTCCCATGTCCCTTTCGGCTTGGACGAGCATCTTATGCAACTCTTCCAACGTGGTCTCTTGGTTTCGCATATTGAAATTCACCCGGAATTGAGCATACGCCTTAACCTTATTGAGTGAGTGAAGAACTCGGTCAATAATGAGAGAGTCGGGAACATCAACATCTTGAGCTTTTAGAGTCTCCGCGAGCTCAACGAGTTTGAGCACATGAGGGCTTATCTTTTGCCCTTCCTTGAATGTAATGTCAAAGAAGGCGGAAGCCGCCTCATATTGAATCACCCTTGGAGTTTGCGAAAACATGGTCGCAAGCTTGGTGTATATCTCATACGATGTGGTCAACTTAATCATACTCCTTTGGAGATCCGGCTCCATGGAGAAGATGAGCACATTTTTAAGAGCGGAGGACTCTTTCATGTAGGCTTCATAGGCCTCACGAGTTCCGACCGCGGAACGAGCGGTTGGAGCGGGAGGAGCGGCTTCGGATAGGTAACGACTCTTATCGTCACCTTGAGCGGCCAAAAGCAATTGCGCATCCCAATCCTTAAAATTGGAACCATGCTTATCGAGTTTGCAACGATCCATAAAGGATCGAAGCCATGATACGTTAGTGAGAGGTGGAGCGTTGGTTGCCATAGTCGATGTTGAAAATTAAACTACAATAATAAAAGGAAAAACAACATCATTTTAAATTCATAATTTTAAACTAGAAACTTTAACAAGTTTAGTTATGTATTTACTTAATGATCTCTTACCCAATTAAGTAAACAATCCCGAGACCCAAACCCATACTAATCCGGGCACGGTGTAGCCGATTCAACCCGTATCTGTATAATTTGGTGGATTAACTCTTTAATCGGTTCTACTCATAGAACTCTCGGTCGACAATTTTCTTAAAATTATCTTTAGCCCGAACTTATTGCAACTACGGTTACGAATACTTTCGTTGAGATCAACCAAATTTCAAGGTGTAATCTTATTACCCAACTTACCCAACGTGACAATTTTAGTACCCCGGTGTAGCCGAGCCTACGTCCTTGTGAAGAAGGGATTCATGGGTCTGTACTTTTTGGTAAGGCTAAGTCTCAATATTTATATGTAAGAGATCTAGTCAAATTATTATCTATCTCCGTTTTAAGTGAACTAAGTCGGTGAATTATCGATAAAATAAAAGACTAGGTCGACTAGGTCGAAACATGCATGATACGATGTATGACGATTTGGCTATGCATGCAAACATATAAAAAGCAAAATAAAAGCATAAATAAACCCTAGTATGGCCTTTCCTAGAAAAGAAATAACAAAGTAAAAATTCGGAAACCAACTCCTTTGGTCCCTTGAACTTCACGCGGCACGCACTTCGAGGTAAACACCGTCTTGTCGGAACTCCTTTCCGAATGGCACCGTCTTCAAGGAACTCCGGATTTTACAAATATTACAACTTTTCTAGTCTACTTTATACATTATAAAATAGAAATAAATTACAATTGGGTGATACGAGATCACAAAATTACAACCCAATCGGTAACCCCTTACATTACGGGAAATACCGATTTAAAAACTAAGGCCATACTAAGTAAATTACATAATTCCCAAAATTACGTAAAAATAAATCATGACATTCATAATATAAAAAATGCAATGCTTATGTAAATATGAATTAACATGCAAACCCTAAGCCAAATCGTCCTATTTAAAACACTTATTTAAATAGTTATCGCAAACCTCGGTTTATGGAATCACGTGTTTTAACGATTAACAACACTATGCATTATATGAAACGGTTTTCATCCTTAAGTTAATCATCCCAACTCTTATAGGATTCAAAATTTAGTCTTACTCAAACTTTGAACATGACTTAACTTAACATATTTAATATTGTTCGGTATTACTCGGTTTTACGGGGAAAAATAAAATCCAAAAGAGTCATTAAAATTTCGAAAATTCAAAATTCAAATTTTGAAAAATCCAGAATGTTCTTAAAATTATCAGAAAGTAAAAATATTAGTATTTTATACGGTTTTAACATTATTTCGTAAATAAGACGTAAAACGAGCATTTTAAGTCGGAAAATTCAATAATTAACTTCATAAATGCAAATTAAATACTAACTATATTTTTACACATTCCAAAACACTTTAAGAACACAAAATGGAAAGAAAAATAAATTTCACACTGCCCAAGAGCCGAAAACTTTAAATGCATGACTCTTTTTATTTAATTTTAAGTGTAACCTTTTTATCAAATTAAAATTAAATAAAATCAAATCAAATCTGAAACTTTTGGCTCCCAAGAATATTTTCATGATGAACATATCACATATGACTAATATGGGTTACATTTTCGGCCATTTTTAACAACATTTGCAAATTTTAACGATTTACGTCATATATCGTACGATTTTAACCTTTAAAATTATTTCTCAAGCATAAAATAAGATAAAATTCTCGAAAATTTTATACATGCTGAAAATAATATATATGACATCGTGTTAAATTTTTATGGCCAAATTCCAACTTAAACTATTTAAAGTCGAAATAATGTCACTAATTACCCGATTTTTACATTAAAAATCTATAATATTGCAATATTTGAGATAAATTTCTGGAAAATTCAACATAAATTTTAAATATTGCATGTGACATCCTCATAAATTTTTATAGTCAAATTCATAATATAACTATTTTAACCCATTTTTATTCATCCTTTTGCATTTTAACACTTAAAATTCATATCACACGATTTAAAGGTCCATAATTTACGAAAATTCATATTCATTTTATGGAAAATACATGTGATATCATACTGAAAAATCTCGGCCAGAAGCTTATATTAACTATTTTTCCCCAAAAAATAAACATTTTTAACCATTAAAACATATTAAAACCGAGATTTAAGTACCAATAAACAATATTCATGCAAAATATATTCCAAATTATTCTAAAACATTTTAGAAAACAGTAGGTATCATGCTAAATAAATTTCGTGCATATCATATATCAAAACGAAAATTCCAAATTTTATTTATGTTATCTCTATAACTCCGTAAAAACGTAAACGGAAAGCATGCAAACAACGAAGCTCTGATACCAATTGTAAGGTTTAGATAGTTGCTCATAAACTAATTTTAGTCATACTAACATAAACCTTTAATTAACTTTTAATTATCATATTAATAAACTCGTTTATAAGATCTTATGCATGCTACTATATGCGGAAATAAGGAGAAAACCGTGTTCTTACACTCGGTCCTAGCTTAGCAAGGACGATCCTCCAAGTACCCAATGTAGAATACCTCCTTTGGATGCACCAAGACAACCCCTCAAATGAACCGAAACCTTTGTTTGTGCTAGACTAGGAATCGATTTCTTCCTTAAACTTATTCTAATCTCACTAATTAGAATAATATTTGAATACTACTTTTAGTATAATTTTATTATCTTATAATAAGTATTAGAGGTTAAAATAATTTCTCCTTGCTTAGTAATTTTCGGCTAGGGCTAGAAAAGAAGAAGGAATGAATGTAATATATCATATATATATATCTACCCTAAGCATGCTCATTTGAATTAAGACCATTTAATTAGCTTAAGCATGCAACATAGGGTGAAGGGGAGCCGGCCATAGGGAGTGTCAAAGAGGGAACAATTGCATTCTCAAGACACTAGAGTGGTTACTAGGTTAGAGTTCTCAAGGCACATGTCTAACATATGATTATAGTGCATTTAACACACTAATCACCCATGCCACCATCTCCTCTTAACCGTCCCATTTAGTCCATAATATGGACTTCATTTTACAATTTGTCAAATGTACAATTTGTATAAAGTGTGACATCTTATATGTCTTTATAAAATACTTTAGTACATTTAGAACATATTAATATTTATCCTATAAATTTTGTACATAATTAAATAAATCATATTTATTCAATTAATAAGTAATTCGAAATTACTAATGTAAAATGATCATTTATCGTCAATACGATTTACAACCTTTGTATAATTTCATCCCAATTCATTCTAATAACGATATGATAAAATATCGTTTAATGTTTAACAATTGACACGTTTCAATTTTAAACATAAATCTTACATTAAGTTTTAACCTCTAATTTCTCGATACACGAGTTTAAGGAATATGATCAAATCGTATCAATATACATTTGATCATTCTATCAATTAAGGGAATTGTCCTAAAGGTGTGACCTAAAGGGATCAACTGACCATCACCGTCATACGACAGTAATGTCAAACTCTAGCTAGCCAATCATTACCGATTAATGTTGGTCAGTTGACTAATAATTCGTATCATCCCTTGCGCATTCTCGTTATGAGATTTAATTACGTGATCGCACTATTGTTGAGGACACATTTCCCAACAACTACTACAAAAAAGGCCAAAGAAACCTGTTGAAAAAGGCCTTAGACACCTGTTTATAACAATAAACAGGTGTCTAGGTCTTATACCTGTTATCAATTATGTCCGGTGTCTTTGGCATATATCTATGACACCACTCTCATCTACACCCGGTGTCTTTGGCATGATTCATTTTTTTTAAAAAATCTACACCCTGTGTCTGTAATGGGATTCGAACCCACGACCACAAGGAGGATATTTAATGACTGTAACATTGAGCCACAAGATATTTACTGTAGATTTATTGGGATAACATTTAATTATCTACTATTTATCAATATTTGGGGTTGCAAAAAACCGTCTTTTAAACCAATTTTTTTAAAGTTTGCGGTAGCGGCTGCTACCCCTTGCTCAAAGGTGGGTTCGCCCCTGTCTATGACACCACTCTCATTTACACCCGTTGTCTTTGATATATTTAAGTAGATATTGATAATTATTATTTAAAGAATGTGTTAGGCGGTGGATTATGGTAAGTTAAGAGATAGAGGTATGCATGTATTACTCGGTGAATCTAGTAGAATTAATTAAACAATATATTATTTAAGATTAATTTATTATTATTCGTTATTAAATAAATTGTAAATTAATATATAGGAAATCGGATTCTGGAGGACATGTTTCTTAGTTATTAAATAAACTGAAAATTAATATATAGGAAACCGGATTCTGGAGGACAGGTTTCTTAGTTATTAAATAAATTGAAAATTAATATATAAGAAACCGGATTTTGGAGGACAGGTTTCTTAGTTATTAAATAAATTGAAAATTAAAATATTGGAAACCGGATTCTGAAGGACAGGTTTCTTATTTAAACATTGCAAACTTGTTATATTAAATCACTGGTTTCTTACGTTAAGAAATCTGTTAGAAAAAAAACAGGTATCTTATAATTGATGTCTTAGGCCTTTTTTGTAGTAGTGGGAGTTTATTCTTTGGAGCTTGTGGGTTGGACTTGTTAGTCTAACAGTTTGTAGCTTTGATGGATGTAATTTGTGCTCACTTAGAATGTTTGGTTTCGACTTGAGTTTTGTTGCCTTGGTGTAGGCATATTTGTGGTGGTCATGACACCTAGTATACTCAAGTGAGGCATTTGTTTTGTTCGTGGCGTTTTTTTTCTTTTGGGACAGTTTGGTACGACGATAAATTTAGCCACGTTATTTGAAGGAGATTTTGTTTTGGAGTCTTGTGTGTGTTGTTTTGGTACACCGTTCCATCATAGCGGCATTGAGTATCTCATATATTTGTGTTGGCGTTTGTTAGCTTTTGGTCTGTTTGGAGTTTGCTACGTTTGGCCTCCCTTTTGGTATGAAGATATATTGGTTACTTATTAGTACATTTGGTAGTTTCAGCTTACTACATTGGGTACTTCGTATATTGGTCACGTTTGTTGCACACTTGGTTCGTTTGTCCATTTTTGGGAGTTGTGTTCAAGTCAGAATGGAGACTATCGGGACAGATAGTGACTTGAGGATCGATTCCGTTGAAGCTGATTTGGGTTTGGTTCTTCTATATTGAGTTCGTTTTTGGGTAATTCAAGTCAAGGTGGAGATTGTTGTGAATTTATGCCTTGAATTTGTGTCAAAGACGGATATAAGCTAAGTGTTTTATTAAGACTTGGTTTCTTAGTTTATTTATGGTAGGAGAATTTGAATTAGATTAGGTAACTATTGTATTAGTTTCGTAATCGTTTTTGGTTTCTTTATTAGTCTAGATATTTTATGTTGGGGGAACAACTATATAAAGACTCAAGTATTATTCTAGGTTAAGTAGAAGAGACAAAGATGTGAGAGATTTGAGAGCACAATGAATAGGGTCAATTTGTGGGGTTCCTTCTAGAGAAGAAAACTCAGTTTGTCTCAGGGCTTCATTATTGGTGTTCGTTTGTCTTTGAAGATTGGAGGAGTTTGTTTAGATCTTGGTTGGCCTCAAGATAATTCGTCTTTCGTCTTATTTGGGTAGTCTCTTTTGTTCCCTTTGAGACTACCATATTTGTTGGTAGAATATGGTATACTTTTGGCTCATATTGAGCACGTGTGTACCGGTCTCCTGTTGTACTATTTTCTCCATTATAGTGAAGTTTAATGTCCTTGTAGGGTGGACGTAGCCAGTTATTTTACTGGTGAACCACGTAATTCCTTGTGTCAACTTTATTTACATTCGTTATTTATTGTTTTTATCACCTTATCAATTAACTATTTGGGTAACGGGACGCCTCCGTTACCACAATATAACGGAGGCGCACATCTCGTTACCCAAATAGTTAATTGATAAGGTGATAAGAACAATAAATAACGAATGTAAATAAAGTTGACACAAAAAATTGCATAGTTCACCAGTAAAATAACTTGCTACGTCCACTTTGTAAGGAGATCAAACTTCACTATAATGGAGAAAATAGTACAATAGTAGACCGGCCGGTACACACGCGCTCAATATGAGCCAAAAGTATACCCTATTCTACCAACAAATATGGTAGTCTTAAATGGACCAAAAAACACTACCCAAATAAGACGGAAGACAAATTATCTTTAGGCCAACCAAGATCTAAACAAACTTCTCTAATCTTCAAAGACGGACGAATCTCAATAATAGGGCTTGAGACAAACTGATTTTTCTTCTCCGAAAGGAACCTCACAAATTGACTCTCTTTATTGTGGTCTCAAATCTATCTCTTAATTAACCTAGAATAAAACTTGAGTCTTTATATAGTTATTCTACCCAAGATAAAATATCTAGACTAATAAAGAAATATATCAGAATAGGAAATTAATAATTAATTTCCTAATCACTAACCAAAACAAATAGGAAAGACGCGTGACACTTAGAACCCAAAACAAAGTCAACTATTATAATCATGTCCGTTGTTGACTTCGGTGATGCGTGCGACTCACTGCATGGTTCCGAATGTCTTTCTTTGTTCTTTATTCTCAAGGCTCTTCTTGTCTTTCCGTCTTCGACACAAATTCAAGGCAGAAGTTTTCTAACAATTTATATACAGCAACTACACAATTACTATCAAATATTGTCAAATACATAATATAACCAATCGGGTACAAAAAAACAAATTATTATACAAATGAATAAATTGAAGGTACTACATACTAAAGCTACATATATACCCTATTAACAGTGTTAAGTACAAAATTTTTAATTTACAAAGGAACATGTTCAATGTACAGATTCTTATCGTTTTCACCATTACTAAGATACAGAATACGAAATCTATTACTAAATCAACAAATATTGGTACAAAAATAAATTGGTACGTAAATAGCAAAAATTAAAGCAAAATACAACCAGAAATATTAATTTATAAACCTGGTACTAAATTAACAAAAATCGGTACGAAACTACACTGGTACGAAAATTGCAAAAATTAAAGAGAAATATAAGCAGAAATAACTACAAAGATACAAAATACACAATAAAAGGTACAGACAAATTAATAGCAAACATATAACGCATTTCTACAACTGGTACGAAATTAATAGCAAACATCTTCCTGCTTTTCACTTTAGTACCATAATACAAAAGAACAAAATCAATGTACAAATTCTTATGGTCTTCACAATTTCAAAGATACAAAGACAATAAAACTTCAAACACATCGATTAAACTCATTTTGATAATTTGGTTGCTGATTACAACAAGCATGCAATGATAAAATACAATATAGGTACAAACAATAATTAAAACACACCGATTACAATTTTCACTCGCTTTCTCGGCGCCATCTTTAAAGGGCTTTTCCTACCCGTATTCTTCTTCAGTATGATAATTTTGGTTTTCAAATTACTGAGAAAAAATAACAATATTAATTGTTTATGAAAAAATAGGAAAAAAATCCAATTTTTGAAGAAATATCAAAGACTTAGGGCTTGTTTGGTTACCCATTAAAATCATGGGATGTTGAACTTCCCGGGAAGTGTAAAATTATGTTGTTGTTTGGTTGCCAATATCATGGGAAGTAGAACTTCCCACATGAATTTACTTCCTCCATTATATGGGAAGTTACTCCCAAGTCCCCCCTTGGTCAATAGAACTTCCCGCATGAATTAACTTCCCATATGCGAACCAAACACTTTTTGCGAATTCACATGAATTGGAAATTCATGTGATCTTGAAGTTCCCGGGAACTTTAATTCCCCTATGTCAACCAAACAAGCCCTAATTTAGGAAGAAGAGAAGTCTGATGTAATTGAAAAGTAAGAAAATCTTTTGGTAAGATTATTGGGAAAATATTTTTGTTTTAATTAATTTTCTTTTTCTTTTAAAATTATTTAATATAGATTTAAATAAGTTTTTTCTCTCTCTCGTATATACAATATTCTCTTTTGATATGACATTTGATTTTCTCCAAATTTTATATAGGTCGTTTCTGAATATTTTATTGAAAGTCGGTCTTTTGAGAGACCTACTGTCCAAATTATCATCCACAATCTTTAATAAGTCCTCCGATCTCTCCCAACCACCCTGCTTTCACCCCCAGTCATCCACGACAACCTGTGTCCACTATCACCAGATTCGTCATATCGCCACCGCGTTCTATTTCGTCGCCTCATATGTAATTACCTCAAATTGGTTCAAAAGCAAACATTTTTTTGCAGAGAATCATATCATGATTGCATTGTATCTCACGTGTATATTGCTATGGTCATTATCTTTAGTCATTTGGCACAACCTTTTAATTATAATAGTCATCTCTTGTTAATCGTATGGACTTATTGTTGATATTGTATGTATTCGGCTAGACATTAGTAGATTAGTGTTGATGATTTGCTTATAGTACGTACGTACGTACTTATATTCAATTCATTGACAATATACTACGTATCCAATTGCCATCCAATAATGTTCAACATTTCATAAATCTATTGATACTGATGTCAACGTCTTTAATTCCATCGTAATATAGGGTTTATGGAAAATTGGTTGATTGAATTCATGGTTGAAGTTAAAATTTTTACCCAAAAAACTCTATAAAGTCCACGAAATTTAATCTGTTTTATGATGAAGGTTGTTAACAGGGGCAGGGAGGGGATAGTGAGGTTGGGGATGGAGGGCGTGAGTGGTTGTTGATGGGTGGATGAGTTGGATTTGGTATTGAAAGAGGGAGATGAGAAAAATTGAGAAGGGTCAAATCGTAAAAATTGTATGTGAAAAGGTAAAATTTGTATGTGAAAACGCACAACTCCCAAAATTAAGCTAATTAATTACTTTTTCTCTTCACTTCTAATTAATTAATCTCTTTCATCCTTCCCAATTAATTACTCTTTCTCCTTTTTTATTCTAATAATATTAAGCATTTACACAAAACTATACATCATACACTAGTTTTAATCCCGTGCGCAAAAATGCATCGGTTGATTTTTAGTTAGTATGCTAATATACATAATATCCTGAAATAATAATGAAATGAAAAGATGTTCAATAAATAAGGCAAGTCTGTTTCAATAAATAAGGCAAGTCTGTGGTAAGGTCAGCTCTAGAAAATGATTTTCCCCTCTTAAAATGGGAATTATTTAGAAGCCTTTCAAGGACTTAACGTTTTTGCTGTCATTTAAAATTGTTTGATCTGCAAATAATTATTATCACGATATTGTTATTTTACAAAGATATTGAAATACAACATTTTTAAATTATAATTCTTACCATAATTTTCCATAACAATGTTAAGCATTCAATCTGCCTTGAATTATAATTTACAAATAAAGGTTTAGAAATCAAGTCTTGATAATTGTTTTCACACATATGAGTGATTCAAGGCATATTGAATGCGTAACATTGTTATGGAAAACTAGTTTAATTTCCCGTGAAAATCACGGAATTTTTTTTTAACTCTTCATTAAAAAAATTGTCACTACTATAATTGAGCACTTGGGCCGCGGCTAAATTTGTGGCGCAAGCACTAAATTCCGGTGGCTAAAGCTCTTTGCCACAGAAATACCTTCTGTGGCCCAAGTGCCCGTGGCTAACAGATAGCCACGGGAAAAATAATAACGTGGCTAAAATTATATTTTTAGCCACAGATTCTCACGTGACTAATAATTCCCGTGGCCAAAAATTAATTCCTGTGGCAAACAAAGAATAAAAAATAAATAAACAAAATGTAAAATTGTATTTTTTACTTATAATGAAAATATTTTCACATATGGAATCATGTCAAGCTTCGATCCTTGCTTGGCTAGTTATCTCAACTCATTCGATCGTTTCTTACAATCAAAAGTCATACACTTTTGTGAATCATATTTACGACGAATCACAAGTCATACACTTTTGTGAATTGTATATCCTTCTCAGGAGGTCACCCACCCCAAGACTACTCCTTAAAACCTATTAAAATGATATTCTTTTCTTTCTAAATTACCTTTACTATTAATTTTAATGAAAAAATATTAAATGATTTACATATTTTTGCGATAAAAATATTATTTTTCTCAAGTTACTCGAGTTTTCAATGTTGACCTCCCGACTAATGATGCTGTGGTCATTTTATGCCCGAGTTAACAAAACCATTTTCTCGAAACTATTTAATCAAGTTTTCCATATATTTTTTTCCTAGTATATTTTTTTTAATTTTTTTTTCATTTGTCGGCATTTTTAATTTATTTATCTTTTATCCCTTTTTTTTATATATTTTTCTACACAAATTCTATTTGTATGAACGTCGTATTTGTAACGAAAAAAGTTTAATCACTTTTTACTAAATAATGATCACTTTTGAATAATGATTATATATGAGTATCAATGACCGAGTTTTATTACTAAAAACGGTGACTAAGACATTATTAACTCGAAAATAATCAGTTTTTGCCAAAAAATACAGAAAAGATCGTACAAATGTTTTTGTTTTCTCTAAATTGATTTCTTTTCATTATTCTTGATCTTTCTTTTTATCAACAAAATTTTCACATTATTTACACATGTAAATCTATTATTATAATTTCCATTTTATTTTTCGGTGTGATACGCTCATTTTCAATAATAAAAATGTATTTCTATATTGATTTTTTTATATCGGTTATGTTATCAATATGTTTTTTTTTCTATTTTATTCAATGATTTGCTGGAAATTATTTTTAATTTAAGTTTTAGACTACTTTTTTTTATTTAATCATATTTTAAATCTAATTGTCGTTTCTTTTTTTACTCCTTATAAAATTACCCCATTTTTTTCCAATTTAACATCTCGAATTGAAGTTCTACAAATATTTTACAAATAAAGTTGTAAATAAATTTTCTAATGAAAAGCTTAACAATATATTAGTTTCAGACTTATCAATGATAGGTGTTAATAAGTTAATTATTTAATTGAACATACTTTGTCTTTAAATGTGACTGTAATTCTCCGTATTTTCATAGTTCTTAATAATGAGTTGTTTTATATTATTTTCAAGATAAGGTATAATTATATAGTTTTGATACGTATTTGCTAGTTGCTATAATAAGTATATTTAATATATCATGTGGACTTGTAATACTATTTTCATATTTAATTTATATTTAAATTGTATGTTTACAGTCGTTATTTTAATTTACGGGTTAAGAACGGGTCATAGTCATGTCAGACCTCGAGATGCGTGATAGACTTGGGCTTATGATTGACGCATGACGAGTTGTGAGAACCGTGTATATTGAGTAAAAACAAAACCCTAGCACTCCTACCACCATCGACACATAAAACCCTACCATCGACAAACAGAAAAAAACAAAACCCTACTTCCCCATTCACTCGTCTGCCTCCATACCTTTCTGCCCCCCATTCACCAACAAACGAGAAACCTTCTTGACCACCGTGAAGTTTGAGAAGAGCAAAAGAGAAGGGAAAACAAGACGTACAACACCATCATCACCATCATCACCATCTTCCTCGCTGAACAGGGTACGTTTAGAACTTTACTTCTCTCGCATAACAAACCTTCGACTTGGTATTTTCAAGCCTAGAGTATTCTCTGTAGTACCCTTTACATGTGCATCACCTTTAGACCACCATAGAACCAACGTGACTGCCATAACAATGACCGTACATGTCGACAGTAGCTGCGTTTTATTAGTCTATTTCGTTAGTTTTGCTTATTTAATCGTGTTTTGTGGTCCAATTCTTGTTGTGAGTTCATGAGTATTGGTAGTGGGGTGTTAGTAGCTAGGCTACGTTGGTAGTGCTAGGGTGGTGTGAGGTGGCCGGGAAATCTTATTTGACAGCCTGTTTAGATGTGTTAAAAATAGCGCAGAACAGGGAGTATAGTGTAGGTCGTGTGTGAGCATTGAAGTTGGTAAGGTTGTCGTGGTGGTTCAGATGAGGACGAGGATACGAATGGGTTCCCCCTGGAACCACCGTGGGTCAATGGTGACAACGGTGGTGACCAGGGGTAGTGTGGGGCATGGTGGTGAGAGAAACCAATGTGAGAAAGAAGGGGTGTACAGGCGGGTTTCTGAAACACCAGAGGACGTGTTTGTACATGCTATTTTGAGGGGTTGTGGTGGTTGCTGTGGTGGCTCCTGGTGGTGTCCATTGCGTGGCAGTGGTAGTTGGTAGTACATAGTTGCGTTAAGGATGGTTGGTGGTGGTCGGGGTGTCTTGGTTAGTGGTAGAGATATCGTAAACTAGGGCTGTACAAGGATAAGTTGGATGGTCTAGTTATATTGCAAAGTTGTTGGTCGTGGGATTCGAACCTAGGTTGTCGGAGTTGTTTGGTGTTATGAGTATTATTATTATTATTTTTTTATTTTTTTTATAAACATGACCTTTTATTAAAGACGAAAAGAAAGATTACATGAAATTGGTGGTATGAGTATTATTATCAATTATTATTATTATTATTGCCATTGTTATTATAATATTGTTAGTGTTAATATGATTACTATTAATAGTAATGTGTTCATACTTTAATTATTAAAGTTGTTAGCTAATTTGTATACAAGAATGTGACGGTTATCAATAGTTCGAATATAATTGCTATGTTCGTTTATTTAATTGAATTTAGTTCTAAAGGTAATAAGGACGGGTTGATTAAGTTAATTGATGTAGTCACGTTTAATACAGTCTCGTTATGCGTAATAAATTTTTTAAATAATTAATTTGAATAATCGATATATTATATTAGTTTGCGTAATTGTATTAGTTAGTAATTACGTATACTATATTGTTAGGTGACGGTATTGAAGTGACATAATTCTGTTTATTTGTTGGCTTGCTATTGGATTATATTGCTATCCAGGTAGGATATTCCTACTCGATCTCAGTTTTATATGATTATCTTGGCTGGTACATTACATGTAATGTGATAATTGTTGGATGGATTGTTGATTATAGATATTGGCAATAAATTGTTTCGTTATACATAATGGCATGAGAGTGTTGGTGTAACAACTCGACCCACCACGGTCGTAACACATCCCCAATAAGATGGGAGGTATGCCTTTGGGCCCATTATTTGTCCTCACTTAAGCCCAAAAACACAAGGTCTTGTTATTAAGTGGTGGGTGGAAGCTATTATAAATATATCACAAGTCTCTCATTCTACCAATGTGGGACAAATCTCCACACACATCCACATTCTACCGAAGTGGGACAAATCTCTCATGGAGTGTTAAAAACTCCCTCACTTTAAGAACACAACGTCCTCGTTGTGCCTTAAACCTGATCGCAACCTGGGCCAGAATCCTCCCCCGCTAGGTGTGTGACCCGGGTACTCCCGACCACAGGCTCACCACACGGTCGCAGGGTCGCTCCTATACCATTTGTAACAACTCGACCCACCACGGTCGTAACAGATCCCCAATAAGATGAGAGGTATGCCTTTGGGCCCATTATTTGTCCTCACTTAAGCCCAAAAGCACAAGGCCTTGTTATTAAGTGGTGGGTGGAAGCTATTATAAATATATCACAAGTCTCTCATTCTACCAATGTGGGGCAAATTGTCCACACACACCCACATTCTACCGAAGTGAGACAAATCTCTCATGGAGTGTTACAATTGGTTTATTATCGTTGACATAAGTATTGCATTATTGTTATGATTGAATAATATTAATATTGCATTCATGAGCATGGCATATGCATTGATTAGTGAGTTTAAGATATGGAATGGATACTGTTTCGACATGATTATTGGGCGCAGGCTAGTTCTGCAGAACTAGACCTGGTGAGCTCAGCTGTTATGCTGGTGATCGACGACGGTCGATGAAACTCTGTCGGGAGGTTCAGTCAGGGTGGGAGTTACGGGTTGCGATTGGAGTTTGGTGGTGATTGAGCTCAGTAGTGGCATGACATTTGCATATCATATGTGTTGCATATTTATTTATTGTACCTTGACAATTATCCTACTCAACCGCGAGGTTGACAGTGTATTCGTGTGCACCTACGATGATCCGGTAACGGAGAGTAGATTTGGCAGGAAGAATGATTCTATCGGAGAATGGGATGGCGTGAGCACTTGGATGGACCGACTCAGAATAAGATCACATACTTAGATGTTATCAGTTGTAGTTTTATTCTGTTGCGTAGTAATTGTAATATCATAAGTTTAAATTCAATCAGTTTTATATAGAATACTCTGGTTTGTTTTACTTTGTTATTTACTATCTCGGACATTCCGAGATGGTAACAACTCTATTTATTTGAAAACGTCTTGCTAAAGGCTCTTATTAAATAAATGGGGGTGTTACAAAGTGGTATCAATGCGAATGATCCTCAGGCCTAAACCAAATGAATAATAATGAACATGAGAAGATAATAAAATGAACCAAGGGATGAAACTGATAGGAGACCCAAAAAGGAATGGGATGAGTTAGAGGCCCCCTCACACCAAACCATGGGACCTTTCAGTTCTGCCTCGGGAACCCAATGAGAGTAATTGAAGAGTGGGATAGTCTATATAGTGACCTAGTTATATTGTGCTAACATTCTTGCAGGAGAAGAATGAGGTAAGTGATAATGTGAATTATGGTTAATGATGATATTGGAAGAATATAGTTGATATTGAAATGATGATTGATTGTAATGAATGAATTGAAGTTTTAAGAGTATGGATGTATATTTATGGAGTAATAGTTAGAGCGATGTGATCATATGATTGTGTTTAAATGTGACAATGTGAAATAATTTTAAGGAACCAAGATAGTAATAAATTTACAGAATGTTATCTTGGTTGTACGGGATGCCATTTAAAATGTGTTCCCTATATGAATATGAAAATTTTATGTATGATAACCTTATGAGTTAGCTTCCCTATGCTTTTGGTTTCATGTTTATACGAGTTATATTTTGCGATAAATAAATATTTTAGGCGACAGTGGCCAGATTGTTGCTGCATAGTTCTGTTTTGACTCATGTTTTTGAAAAATAAATCATTTAAAACGTAGTTATTTTTTATGCATGATTCAAACTCCACTATTTAGAATATTCATTCATATTTTCAAAATTATAAGTCACGTAAAATCTTAACGAACCGTTATTTAATAGTAATTTTTGCAAGTTACTTAATTTCTGTCAAATTGCTGTAAAATTTATGTTCAGACCAACTGAGTTGTAAAATTTGTTATAAATAATTTCCTTAAGCTTTGCATTTGATTCTTTTTGCTATGATTATTTAATTCACTATATGTTCTAAAAATTATAATATCTCACAAAATAGCTTAGCGGTTATTTAATTGTGATTTTTTGAAAGTTGCAGCATGATGTAGGATTATTGTTGAAATTGTAACTTATGTAAATTTTAAATATAAAAGTTTAATCAAATATGAATTATGTGATGTAACCATGTAATATTCTGATATGACATTACTAGCATGAATAGTAGGCATATGATATGGATATGAACTTTATCATATAATAATATAACCTTCATTATTTGTGGTGAGTTTTATATAAAGTTACTTTCATTTATACCGATGCTATTGTTATGCCACAAGGTGAATTACATATTGTTATATTTAAATCTGATCACAATATATTGAATTAGTAAGTTGGTTGACATGTGAATTGTGGGAGTGCTAGTCTTGTAAATTCGTTTTCTTTTATCGCTATTTTTTTTATATATGAGTTACAATTTACAGGAATAATGTCTTAGTAAAGAAGAGTTAGAATGTCACCGTAGCCTTGTTTTCGATCTGTAGCTTGTAAAATCGTCAGTTGATTCGTGTTGATAAATTGCCACCAATTACAACTTCATTGTTCGGAAAGTTTCAAAATGTTCTCAAGGTGATAATCCATGATAAAACTTGATGTGTTGACGATTATGGTAATTGTTTTGCAACATGACAGAATCTGTAGCTACGTGTTGATGAAATTTTGCCTGGATATGAAAATATAAACCTCTTATCTTGCAAGTTATATTTATTACTAGTTTTATGATAAATGATGTAATGTAAGTAGATGAGAAATGTACCTAAGTGATTTTAACTTATTTATACCTAGACTAGAAATGCTAAGATGTCTTGCTAGTCTATGATTGGTGTATGTCTCGTGAAATATGTCATTGCTCTGTGTTTAATTATATTAATTAAATTTTGCCTAATGTCATTTTCTCTTATGTGCATAAACAAGATTTTGTCTCCATAATTTAATTGTGACCATGAAATGTTTTAGTTTGTCAGGTATAAACTATGAATTACCTGATTGTCTACATCGGTGTAAATGTGTTAAAATTTCCAAGGGTACATAAGTGTTAGTTACCTTGATTTTGTTTTACTGCGTGACATGAAATTGACAAGTATGTTAGTTGCTTTAAAAGCCGGATGGTAGTTGCCCAGTATAGAGTAATCAATTTATCGGATGATTTGTGACTGTTGTGTCGGTAATCTTCTTGAGCATTGGACGTAACGATGTTTTAAGGAGGATAGGATTGTAAAATCTTAATGATTTATGATATGGCTAGTTTTTATGACATGACAAATTGGTATGTCGTGATTGTTTGACGTAGATTGACTATACTTGGAAATCCTGATTACTTCTGTTATGCATTATCTTGTGTTTTTTAAAGTGTCATGGTTGTTTCCTGTTGTATGTTAAACTTTGGGGACAAAGTTTCTTAAAGGGGATATAATGTAACATTCCGCGTTTTGGAGCTCATATAAGTACTACTTGAGTTATTTCATGCTTGTTGGATGTTTCGTTATCGTTACGGGGTGGACGAAGTTCATTTAAGGAGGGAAGACTGTAATACTCCGTATTTTCGTAGTTCATAATAATGAGTTGTTTTATATTATTACCAAGACAAGGTATAATTATATAGATTTGATACGTATTTGCTAGTTGCTATAGTAAGTATATTTAATATATCATGTGGACATGTAATACTATTTTCATATTTAATTTATATTTAAATTATATGTTTATACTCGTTATTTTAATTTACGGGTTAAGAACGGGTTATAGTCATGTAAGACCTCGAGATGCATGATGGATTTGGGCTTATGATTGACGCATGACGGGTTGTGAGAACCGTGTATATTGAGCATAAACAAAACCCTAGCACTCCTACCACCATCGACACATACAACCCCTACTATCGACAAACAGAAAAAAACAAAACCCTACTTCCCCATTCACTCGTCTGCCTCCATACCTTTCTGCCCCCCATTCACCAACAAACGAGAAACCTTCTTGACCACCGTGAAGTTTGAGAAGAGCAAAAGAGAAGGGAAAACAAGACGTACAACACCATCATCACCATCTTCCTCGCTGAACAGGGTACGTTTAGAACCTTATTTCTCTCGCATAACAAACCTTCGACTTGGTATTTTCAAGCCTAGAGTAATCTCTGTAGTACCCTTTTACATGTGCATTACCTTTAGACCACCATAGAACTAACGTGACTGCCAGAACAATGACAGTACATGTCGACAGTAGCTGCGTTTTATTAGTCTATTTCGTTAGTTTTGCTTAATTAATCGTGTTTTGTGGTCCAATTCTTGTTGTGAGTTCATGAGTATTGGTAGTGGGGTGTTAGTAGCTAGGTTACGTTGGTAGTGTTAGGGTGGTGTGTGGTGGCCGGGAAATCTTATTTGACAGCCTGTTTAGATGTGTTAAAAATAGCGCAGAACAGGGAGTGTGGTGTAGGTCGTGTATGAGCAGTGAAGTTGGTGAGGTTGTCGTGGTGGTTCAGATGAGGACGAGGATACGAATGGGTTCCCCCTGGAACCACCGTGGGTCAATGGTGACAACGGTGGTGGCCAGGGGTGGTGTGGGGCATGGTGGTGAGAGAAACCAATGTGAGAAGGAAGGGGTGTACATGCGGGTTTATGAAACACCAGAGCACGTGTTTGTACCTGCTATTTTGAGGGGTTGTGGTGGTTGCTGTGGTGGCTCCTGGTGGTGTCCATTGTGTGGCAGTGGTAGTTGGTAGTAGTTGGGTTTACGATAGTTGGTGGTGGTCGTGGGTGTCTTGGTTGGTGGTAGTGATGCCGTAAACTAGGGCTGTACGGGGATGAGTTGGATGGTATAGTTATATTGCTAAGTTGTTGGTCGTGGGATTCGAACCGAGGCTGTCGGGGCTGTTTGGTGTTATGAGTATTATTATTATTATTATTGCTAATGTTATTATAATATTGTTAGTATTAATATGGTTACTATTAATGGTAATGTGTTCATACTTTGTTTATAAAGTTGTTAGGTAAGTTGTATACAAGAATGTGACGGTTTTCAATAGTTCAAATATAATTGCTATGTTCGTTTATTTAATTGAAGTTAGTTATAAAGGTAATCAGGACGAGTTGATTAAGTTAATTGATGTAATCATGTTTAATACGGTCTCGTTATGCGTAATAAATTATTCAAATAATTAATTTGAATAATTGATATATTATATTAGTTTGCGTAATTGTATTAGTTATTAATTAAGTATATTATATTGTTAGGTGACGGTATTGAAGTGACATAATTCCGTTTACTTGCTGGCTTGCTATTGGGTTATATTGCTATCCAGGTAGGATATTCTTACTCGATCTCGGTTTTATATGATCTTGGCTGGTACATTACATGTAATGTGATAATTGGTTGGATGGATTGTTGTTTTTTGATATTGGCAGTAAATTGTTACGTTATGCATAATGACATGAGAGATTTGGTTTATTATCGTTGACATAAGTATTGCATTATTGGTATGATTTAATAATAGTAATATTGCATTCATGAGCATGGCATATGGATTGGTTACTGAGTTTGAGATATGGAATGGATACTGTTTCAAGATGATTATTTGGCCCAAGCTAGTTCTGCAGGACTAGATCTGGTGACCTCAGTTGTTATGCTGGTGATCGACGATGGTCGATGATACTCTGCCGGGAGGTTCGGTCAGGGTGGGAGTTACGGGTTGTGATTGGAGTTTGGTGCTGATTGAGCTCAGTAGTGGCATGACATTTGCATATCATATGTGTTGCATATTTATTTATTGTACCTTGACAATTATCCTATTCAACCGCGAGGTTGACAGTGTATTCGTGTGCACCTACGATGATCCGGTAATGGGGAGTAGTTTTGACAGGAAGGATGATTCTATCGGAGCATGAGATGGCGTGAACACTTGGTGGACCGACTTAGAATTAGATCACATACTTAGATGTTATCAATTGTATTTCAATTCTGTTGCGTAATAATTGTAATATCAAAAGTTTAAATTTAATCAGTTTTATATAAATTGTGTTTTTTGTTATTGCAATTTAATTCGATTTTTCTCATATGAGCTTTGCAACTGAATGATCATTTTTACTGGACATTTAAATAAAAAAATTCCTAGTTTACAGCTTTACTAAAATGATATTATGAAAGTAGTAAGTAGTATTAACCTTAGTTAGATGATTATATTTTTGAAGTACGAATATAATAACAATATTTAAGAATTAAAATATTCTAACTCAATTTCTCTTAAATATATAGAACATTAATAATCATGTAATGTTTAATCAAATAAAACATAATTTAAATAAGGGTACAATAAATAAAAAAAATATCGATAATCATGCAATATCCTCTCATTAAACATTTAAAATTACAAATTAAACGATATGTTCCTCTTTGGTACTCAAAGTACAAGAAAAATATATTGTTTTAGACGACTTCATAAAAATATTAGGGATATTCTACATGGTACCCCTCAATTTTTTGACTTTCTACAGGGTACCCCTACACTTTTTAAAACATACATGGTACCCCTAATTGTTGTCATTATCATTAAGTGTGCCCTTAAACTTTATTTTCCACCAATTAAACTCAATTTTAGGCGTTGAATGATTACTTAGGTGCATAACCAAACTTAACATTTATTATCCCATGACATAAGGACTCTATTAGAATTAATATCCATTCTTTGGACGTGATAATTTGGCAAAGATCAATAATTTTTCCGTCAACATTTTTTTAGCCCATATATATCTATAAATATTAGGATCGAGATGGATATTAAGCCTAATAGAGTCCTTATATCATGAGATAATAAATGACAAGCTTGATTACGCGTTCAAGTTATCACTTAAAGCTTAAAAATGAGTTTAATTGACGGAAAATAAAGTTTAGGGGTATACATAGTGATAATGACAACAATTAGGGGTACCATGTATGTTTTAAAAAGTGTAGGAGTACTATGTAGAAAGTCGAAAAATTGAGGGGTACAATGTAGAATATCCCAAAATATTATACTTATACCAAACATGCCACGGCCATACGCTCATACATAAAGTTGTGAATATCAATTTCAACAAATTCACTACACATTATCAATTAATAAATACGCTAAAAAATTCCCAAAACGTTATATCAATAATAATAAAATGTGAGACAATAAACTAAGGTTTAAATATATTCGATAATTAGTGATATAAAGTGTTCTCATCAACATTCGACAATGCCAAAACTAAAGAATATGATACAAATGCTTGTTGGATTCTTCTCTTTTCTTCTACTTTCACTTTACTTCTTCATTTCTCTCTCAATTAATTCCATCTCATTAAAAAAATAAAAATATGAAAAGTTTCAAACAAGCAATCAAATAAAACTAAATAGGCTATTAGAAAAACATAGGCCAAAAGGAATAAACTTACCTGTAAATTTTTTTATTTTTAATTTTTGCTAAGAATGTTTTACGGGTTTTATCATTTGATCTTATTTTATAGGTAAAATTTGTTAAATTGGTTTCATAATTGTAAAATATGAAAAGTTTGGCATTCAAGAGATATAATTTGTGATTATGGAGTTGAGTAATGTTTGGTAGACAAAGGTTTAGGTCATTTCTACATTGATTATTATTTGCCTTTTCGTTTTCTATGTGTTCTTTATTTTAATATTTTGATTTAGCATAAAATTGTAGCTCGTCACATGTCGTTCAACTACCTACTCAATAGTTCGTTACATGTCGTTCAACTGACTACTCAATCTAGACTTTTTATGTTATTACTAGTTTAGTTGCCGTGAAAATCACGGGGGATTTATGACGATTCTTTCGAAAATACATTTAAAATATACGTCATAGCATGTTTAGTTTGTTTTTTTTTATGTATGGGTTGGGATTTAGGAAGGCTGTCAATGACGCTCACCCTCGCTAAAAAGTGAAAATCTAGAAGTTTAAACTAAAATTAATTATAGAGTTAGTTTACGACTAAGTTTAATGTGTGCAATCCGTCGCTCAACGTGCATTTTCCTTCATTGTTACATGTCAATTCCTCAAATAACTTCTTACCTCCTAGTAAATTAATAATCAAACTTCAAATGCCATATAATGAATATACAAACTCAATACAGAATTGTATGTCATATGGAGTAACTCTGATAAAATGATTTTAAGCAAATAAAAAAAATAACATTATTAAGCATTGATTTTTACAAGGTTTTCCTATTTGTTAGTTATAAATAAGACGAAACGTAAATATATCTAACAAATTTAAAACTTCGAATAAAGAAACGAATTTCATTCTGGTGGTAGTAGGAATTCGGAGTTTTACTTTCAATCTAAATGTGTAACTCCATCCATATTGAGGTTTCCTTGATAGTCTTGTAGACCCTCCTACAACAACTCGATGACGGGTTACAGCCAAGTTAAATCAATTTAAATATTATCATAGATATGACACCAATTAGTTACGTACGAGAAAAAATTATAGTATTTGTCTTACCAAATACTACTCATATAGTAATTCCTGCACTTTGAATTTCATAGGCTTGTGTTGTGCTATACCTAGTAAATTAAAACATATTATATCTAATAAAATTGACACAGATACACAAAGCCAACCAAAATTTTGAAGGTAGCGTAAAAAAGAATTCGGGTAGAGCTGTGACGCTAGACAGTTTGAAGTTAATCAAAACATAACATTTAGTAATAGGGAAGAAAAAAGAGAGAACACACATCTTTGACAATGTTTTCGGTCAGCCAAGTAGCATTTGCAATTTAATATTTCTTTAAATAGTATTTATCTACCCCCTTTTTAATCGCTTGCACTTAATAAAACTTGAATTTGAGTTTGAAACCATCAAATAAATTAGTGTTGACGGTAAAATTAGGACTAATGAAAGGGAGCAAGGAAGGGTGGAGGAAAGATAAAGAGTTGAACAATTTTGTCTTTTCAACTCTTCTCCACATAAAGAAAAACGTAATTGAATGTGACTTTTCCTTTTGTTTATTACCACCATTTTCTTTTTTTTTTAGTGTATAGATAAAATGTTGGGTAAGATGACTAGTAACATGTGGCAAGACATGCATGAGCTTATGGGTCACTTCAATAGAGGCTCAAAAAGTCTTTTTATGTTATTATATAGATTATATAGGTTATGGTAAGAAATATAATTTAATATTAAATATACTAGTTTCAACCCCGTGAGAAACACGAACTGGCCTAGCCTAATGTAAAACCCCTCGCGAAAGCGGAAAATAATAAACATACAAAGTACTAAAAATGCAGCGGAATTAAAACTTTTTAACATAACTAAACATGCGAGGTGTCCTACTACAAAACTGAAACATAAATAAGTATATAAGTGTAATATAAAAGCAGCCCGGGATGGCACATCCCTACAGGCACTCAAAAACTGAAATGTAAACTAAGGTCTAGCTAACGTAAACGTGTAAGTCAATCGATGAATAGGATCATCGCTCGCTAGCTAGCTCCATGCAACCCTCTGCCAACCACCTGTCATGTACCTACACACATGTAAACATGTATGGCACAATCAGTGGGGAGTGACTAGAGTTCTCCTAGACACCTTTTGTAACAACACGTAACACATAAGCATATAATATACTCCAACATATACAAAACATTTGAAGCATACAATCTCATTATCTGAATCTCATATCATCATGCAATTACTAATGCAAGGCTCTCAACCAAATTCGGAAACTATTTGGAAGGAGAGCCGGTTTCCCTGCCGGTTGCCCGGCCGGGGGTTCTTTCAGTCCAAACTATTTACGAAACTGACTAAAGAGTCATCCAATACCTTGGATGAACAAATCCATAATCAAAGTACTATACTCATCAATATCAACAGCTATATCTGACACTGTACCAACTCTAGGCAAGCAGATATAACATAACAAGTATAAAGGTTCAGCGGTCAACTTAAGACATAACCTAGATACTAAAACACTTTCACAATCAAGGACTCAGAGGCCAACTTAAGGCATAGACCTTGATATTAATAAACACAGGTAATGGGTCCAGAGGTGAACTTAACACATATCCCACTACCAAAACAATGTCGGGTCCAGAGGTGAGCTTAACACATATCCCGACATACAATAAAAGTAAAGGGTCCAGAGGTGAACTTAACACATATCCCTATACACAACTCAGTAATGGGCCCAGAGGTGAACTTAACACATATCCCACTACAAACAAATGCCGGGTCCAGAGGTGAACTTAACACATATCCCAACATACATCCACAAGCAATGGGTCCAGAGATAAACCTAACACATATCCCAATGCTACAAACAAGTATTGGGTCCAGAGGTGAACTTAACACATATCCCAATACACAGCTATCGCACACCGGGTCCAGAGGTGAACTTAACACATATCCCGTGTACGACAACCGATCACGTGTCAGGTCCAGAGGTGAACTTAACACATATAAGGTACACGGACCCAATATAGTGTCGCCCATCCTCCGGGGACCTCAAACACACATATAAGGTACACGGAATGAATCTCAAACAAAACCGATTAACCGTTTAAAACTTATAAACAATTTTAATGAGAACAGGGGCTCTCAGCCGGTCTGGGACCGTTTGCCGTTCAGCCGGCTGAGAGTCCCTTCCCATGCCATTATTCAAAATTCTGAAAACAAGGAGAAGAGGCTCTCAGTCGGTGGGCCGTCTGCCGGTCTGCCGGCTGGGAGTCCCTTCCCACTAGCCTTACTTCAAAACCACAAAAAGAAGGGAAGAGGCTCTCAGCCGGTGGACCGTCTGCCGGTCTGCCGGCTGGGGGTCCCTCCCAATGCCTTTCTCAACATTTTCCAAAACCAAGAAGGGATTCTGAGCCGGTCAACCGGCGGCCGACCTGCCGGCTCAGGATTCCTTCCCCAACTTACGCATTCAAAAACTCAACTATGACTCTGAGCCGGCCAACCGGCTGCCGGTCAGCCTACCGGCTCAGAGTCCCTCCACGAAAAACGCAACATTTCCTATAAGACTCAAATCTTCACAAATCGATTCTAAACTTCCAAAATTGCAACATTCATATATTACCCAGTATCTATAAGACTCATATACATCAAAAGCAAGTATCAATATCCACATTAAAGCCTTAACAAGTTCATACTTTGTATCTGTCTTAAGCATTGAATTTCTGAAATTTCATCATCTAAGCATGTGAATCATAATCTAAGCATATAACCATCACACATGAACAATCCTAACATGTTTCTAAGTCCCAATAACATCATCTATATGCAAAATCAGAAACTTCCCACAACAACTCATGAAAACTTGCTATTATAACAAATAAAGGCCGAGTTTCTCATTATCGTCACCTTTACTTAGCGAAACCTTCGAGATCTTGTTCAATAATCACTAAGTCCTCTTCCGGCTAACACAAACACCACCTAAAATAACAAAACATCAAAACTAATCACGAATTTCGAAACTACAAGAGCAGGCCGAAATTTTGACAGAAATATTATGAGATAAAACTTACCTAGAAAGAAGGAGGGCGAGAAGAGGAATCCGTGGCCGCGAAAATCGTCTCAATCGGATAAGAAACGAAGATTCTATGAGTATTTTAAGATTGAAGGAGAAATTTATAAGAATGGTGTTTGTTGTTGTTTGCAAATCTGAAAATTGAAATGAAGGAGTGAGGTAGAGGATGAAGGGGTTAGGGTTTTGTGAGGAAAAATAGAGGAAATGGATCCATTAACAAGTTAGGCCCATAAGACAAGTTTTAAGACGGTTTAAGCTAAGAACATCGACTTAAGGTAACTACAAACTTAAGACGATATAAATATTTTCGGACTATGAAATTAAAATGGCTAAGACGTAAATTACGCAATTAAATAAAATCTTATTTAAATCCTTTTAAATATTCTCACATAAATTAATCGGTTATTTAAATGAAATACCAAGAATTACGAAATATAAATTATTTCTCGGACTTGAACTTAAAATCTTTAAAATTCCAGGTCTCGAAATATTGGGATGTTACATTCACCCCATCTTTCAAAAAGTTTCGTCCTCGAAACTTGAAAATGGAAATAAGTAAGAAAACAACACTAGCTATTAAAACGTGCTACCTGGGTTTCGGTAACCCAAGAATTTATCTTTTAAAAAGGTTTCAAGAAGAAATAGATTCCAAGGCACAAGTCTTTGTCAATGGACATTGGGATTCTCGTTACGTATTCAAGAGTCCGACATTCCAAATCTGAGACGAGTCCCAAGGTTAAATCATTAAAAGTTCATAATCCCGATCGATCCGGTATTGATAAGCACAGTACGGGTTATCAGACGTCTCCAATAACGAGTTCAGATGACAAATCAACGCTGAGATCGATCCAAATTGCAATCAATTAGTTCTTTCAAAACCAAATTTCCCACAATAACCTTTATTTTGATTCTTCAAACGAGTAAAATTGCAACAACGGTAAAAAGGTCACTTTCCCCAAAAGAGGGAGCAGTTTCAAATTCTCGAAACAATTAAGGTTTTACAGAAACTACAAACTTTCAGAGTTAACAATGGGAAACAAATTTCAAAAACAGTCATCGAGGGCGTAGGAACAACCAAAAGGTTACTTTCGACACGAAGGATTGAGAGTTTCAAGTTTCACAGCTGACAGAACATACAAGGAAGGATTGAAGGAATAAAACAACCAGGTTAGAGGTCAAGGAAAATGGTAACTCTTGCTAAACATGGGGTCACTAATCACTCGATCCATAATCAAAGCATCGTTACAACGATTCCCAATATATCCCTAGGAGGACAATTTAAGTGATCTCTAACCTCTCAATGGTTTCACGATCCCTCTTACCATTATTTCCTCCACAGAACAGGGTATTCCTCAACAAGAAGGTTTCCAAAACTCTCACTCAGTTTCAACTAGAATTCGTTCAACCACGGTTGAGGATCTCTCAACCAAGGTGGAAGCCTAAAACACATACCTCAGACCAAAGTTTACGCACTTCCAAAATTCTAACCCAGAATTCTATCACCATAACACCGAACCTCGAAACCCAAGATATGGTATTCGTTATCTTATATCCTTAAATCCTTAACAGTTCGATCCTAGCAAACCTATTTCACAAGGTTCGATATCTTAAATTCCCAAATTTTATTATCACAATGAACATTCAAAACAAGATCTCACTAAGGTATCAACTTCTAAATCCTCTGATTTCCAACCATTTACCAACAATATACATCTCAAAGAAAGTTCCAAAGAAGTAACAACTTTCACTCTTATAGGTTCCATAAGACTTAGGCATTCACATTCCGAGATTCCTCAATTGATATTTATGAACACTTATAAGTTTCAAATTTCCACTCTACGATTACCTCAAACATCAACGGTTACCTGTAAGTACATCAATAGGCAAATGCCGAGGTTCCATAAGTAACTCACGGTCAACACTCAGTCCGTTCTAAAAGTCCACTTGTAAATGTCTCAATATTCTCACACCGTTACCAACAACTCTCGCTCCTCAAATCTGGTCCTTTCTGCATTACAAAAATTCCTCAAGATTAAGTAGCACTAACTTACCTCATTCAACCAATTAACCACATCATCATTATCCAAGGTACATTCCTCTAAATTCATCTAGAACTCCAAGCATTCTATTCAAATCCTCAAATGGTACTTCAAAATCTACAAATACCACTTACACACCGACCCATCCTACATGGAACTCTCAAGACGGTACACTATCCAACATCGCCCGAACATTATTCTCATCAACTCTCTCAACCAAATCCTGGCAACGCAGAACCAAGCATTCCTCAAGGCATGTATCTCTACCGCAAGAACAGGTCGATCTCGCCACTATTCTAAATGAAAAGGAACAAGGCTCACAAAAGAGGAGATGAGATGCGAACTTCAGGGATAAACACGACACAGGTCTCGAGAGTGGCAAACGGAAGACGGCTCGAGGGACAACAAGATGACAAGGTAAGGAACTTTAGGCTATGGACTCCAGTAAAATTGAAGCGAAGATCAGAAGGAGAAGCAAAGGAGGGGAAATGAGAGAAGCAATATGAAAGAAATGATTACGGAAATCTCCCAAGGTGCGGGCCTCTCACTATTCTCACGGGGTTCTCACTTCTTACTTCCTAAATCAAGCCATTCAATTGTCGGTTCGCACGAACAATTCCTCGAACGATTTATACACCCAAATCTTCAAAACTTTAGACAATATCATTATTACAGCTACCTATTCCCAAAAGTTTGAGATGTCTCATCTCTGCTAGTCCCTCAAATGATAATTCGATAACACTCTCAGGCTATCAAACCCATATGCTATATCCACTAAACTTGCATTAATGCTCGCTAGATATCCATACTCAAATCAATATGTTTCCGAACTTACATCTCTCAATGTATTGCTTTATTCCATTCGCAAACTGGTGGTGCATCCTCAAATTTCTCTTAAGATTTTCGATGACTAAACGTTAAGATTCATCAAGCAACCTAGGGTCAAACAGTGATTCACTCCTTCTAGGCTTAAGTCATAAACTCTTTGAGTATTCAACTATTATAGCCAATGATTCGTATTCCTCCGACAACGGGACTTCTCAGCTCAATCACTTACCTAAGCCAAGTGATACTAACTCGCTTCACTCATCTATTCTTCATCCTTAGCATCTCATGCCTATTCTTCCAGGTCGCTCTATATCCTCAAGTACCTTATCTAACTCCTTAAACGGTACTCTTCAATCCACAAATTTTCCCAATCTAAGCATGGTTCTCAAGACTAAGTTCCACCGAATACTAAGTATACAACTAAACCTTCAAGCCGGTACCCAATCACTCACTTTCACTCTCCCAATAGGATAGACAACTAGACACTTGGATCACCAAAACATGTCTCTCGATACCTCTTAAGTTATTCCTCAAATAACAATATTTCTCAGAACACCGCTCAAGGTTATCCTAAAACTAGTTCCTCCAGATCCAATAAAATAGAAGATTACCTACAGGGCACCTTTAGAAAGCAAGCAACAAGGTTAAGCTGAAAAGATATGAAGATCTGTTCAAGCAAGATAGCAAATATTCTAAAAGAAGGATGTGCATCCGGAGTTATCAAAGAAGGTGATGCACAAAGAAAGAGGAGTATCTTCAAGGCTCAGAAGTATTCTCCAACGGTAGCACAAATCTTCTATCTTCGGTAGAAATTCCGGTCTTGATCGCCAAACGGATACGTCCACGGTTCGTCGATTGGAAGACAATAAATTATTATCAAGGACAATCAACAAACACGTTAGAACCTAATAAAAGCAATCAGGAAACAGACTACAATTTAAGTCCTTAAATCTACCCCATCTCTCATTCATTATTCAATCATATGGTCAAGTTAAGGTTGGGGGTTACATGAGTGCGTCGGGAGCAATAATGCTCTGATACCAACTGTAAAACCCTTCGCGAAAGCGGAAAATAATAAACATACAAAGTACTAAAAATGCAGCGGAATTAAAACTTTTTAACGTAACTAAACATGCGAGGTGTCTTACTACAAAACTGAAACATAAATAAGTATATAAGTGTAATATAAAAGCAGCCCGGGATGGCACATCCCTACAGGCACTCAAAAACTGAAATATAAACTAAAGTCTAGCTAACGTAAACGTGTAAGTCAATCGATGAATATGATCATCGCTCGCTAGCTAGCTCCATGCAACCCTCTGCGAACCACCTGTCATGTACCTACATACATGTAAACATGTATACCACAATCAGTGGGGAGTGACTAGAGTTCTCCTAGCCACCTTTTGTAACAACACGTAACACATAAGCATACAATATACTCCAACATATACAAAACATGTGAAGCATACAATCTCATTATCTGAATCTCATATCATCATGCAATTACTAATGCAAGGCACTCAACCAACTTCGGAAACTATTTGGAAGGAGAGCCGGTTTCCCTGCCGGTTGCCCGGCCGGGGGGGTCTTTCAGTCCAAACTATTTACGAAACTGACTAAAGAGTCATCCAATGCCTTGGATGAACAAATCCATGATCAAAGTACTATACTCATCAATATCAACAACTATATCTGACACTGTACCAACTCTAGGCAAGCAGATATAACATAGCAAGTATAAAGGTTCGGCGGTCAACTTAAGACATAACCTAGATACTAAAACACTTTCACAATCAAGGACTCAGAGGCCAACTTAAGGCATAGACCTTGATATCAATAAACACAGGTAATGGGTCCAGAGGTGAACTTAACACAAATCCCACTACCAAAACAATGTCGGGACTAGAGGTGAGCTTAACACATATCCCGACATACAATACAAGTAAAGGGTCCAAAGGTGAACTTAACACATATCCCTATACACAACTCAGTAATGGGTCCAGAGGTGAACTAAACACATATCCCACTACAAACAAATGTCGGGTCCAGAGGTGAACTTAACCCATATCCCAACATACATCCACAAGCAATGGGTCCAGAGGTGAACTTAACGCATATTCTAATGCTACAAACAAGTATTGGGTCCAGAGGTGAACTTAACACATATCCCAATACACAGCTATCGCACACCGGGTCCAGAGGTGACTTAACACATATCTCCTGTACGACAACCGATCACGTGTCAGGTCCATAGGTGAACTTAACACATATCCTGACACGCCACAAGTAAAACACGTAATGGGTCCAGAGGTGAACTTAACACATATCCCATCACGCGACATACAACTCACGTGTTAAACTCAGAGGCCAGCTTAAGGCATACCTTAACACGCATCAATACAATATTATCCAAAGATAGAAACTAACCTATAATTCTAATCTCTTATATCATTAAACAACACTTAATTGATCCCGGGAACTAAGATGAGGGAGAGCCGGTTTCCCTTTCGGTTACCCGACCGGGGGGTCTCTATCCTCTCTCCATTCCCAAACCCAATATAGTGTCGCCCATCCTCCGGGGACCTCAAACACACATATAAGGTACACGGAACGAATCTCAAACAAAACCGATTAACCGTTTAAAAGTTATAATCAATTTTAATGAGAACATGGGCTCTCAGTCGGTCTGGGACCGTCTGCCGGTCAGCCGGTCTGGGACCGTTTGCCGGTCAGCCGGCTGGGAGTCCCTTCCCACGCCATTATTCAAAATTCTGAAAACAAGGAGAAGAGGCTCTCAGCCGGTGGGCCGTCTGCCGGTCTGCCGGCTGGGAGTCCCTTCCCACTAGCCTTACTTCAAAACCACAAAAAGAAGGGAAGAGGCTCTCAGCCGGTGGACCGTCTGCCGGTCTGCCGACTAGGGGTCCCTCCCAATGCCTTTCTGAACATTTTCCAAAACCAAGAAGGAATTCTGAGCCGGTCGACCGGCGGCCGACCTGCCGGCTCAGGATTCCTTCCCCAACTTACGCATTCAAAAACCTAACTATGACTCTGAGCCGGCCGACCGGCTGCCGGTCAGCCTACCGGCTCAGAGTCCCTGCACGAAAAACGCAACATTTCCTATAAGACTCAAATCTTCACAAATCGATTCTAAACTTCCAAAGTTGCAACATTCATATATTACCCAGCATCTATAAGACTCATATACATCAAAAGCAAGTATCAATTTCCACATTAAAGCCTCAACAAGTTCATACTTTGTATCCGTCTTAAGCATTGAGTTTCTGAAATTTCATCATCTAAGCATGTGAATCATAATCTAAGCATATAACCATCACACATGAACAATCCTAACATGTTTCTAAGTCCCAATAACATCATCAATATGCAAAATCAGAAACTTCCCACAACAACTCATGAAAACATGCTATTATAACAAATAAAGGTCGAGTTTCTCATTATCGTCACCTTTACTTAGCGAAACTTCCGAGATCTTGTTCAATAATCACCAAGTCCTCTTCCGGCTAACACAAACACCGCCTAAAACAACAAAACATCAAAACTAATCACGAATTTCGAAACTACAAGAGCAGGCCGAAATTTTGACGGAAAGATTATGAGATAAAACTTACCTAGAAAGAAGGAGGGCGAGAAGAGGAATCTGTGGCCGCGAAAATCGTCTCAATCGGATAAGAAGCGAAGATTCTATGAGCATTTTAAGATTGAAGGAGAAATTTATAAGAATGGTGTTTGTTGTTGTTTGCAAATCTGAAAATTGAAATGAAGGAGTGAGGTAGAGGATGAAGGGGTTAGTGTTTTATGAGGAAAAATAGAGGAAATGGGTCCATTAACAAATTAGGCCCACAAGACAAGTTTTAAGACGGTTTAAGCTAAGAACATCGACTTAAGGTAACTACAAACTTAAGACGATATAAATATTTCCGGACTATGAAATTAAAATGGCTAAGACGTAAATTACGCAATTAAATAAAATCTTATTTAAATCCTTTTAAATATTCTCACATAAATTAATCGGTTATTTAAATGAAATACCAAGAATTACGAAATATAAATTATTTGTCGGACTTGAACTCAAAATCTTTAAAATTCCAGGTCTCGAAATATTGGGACGTTACACCTGATGCATGTGATTCACATGAACCGACCTAGGCCAATTCGTGTAAATCACACGAATGAGCCTAGGCGAGTTCATGTGGATTACACAACTGGCCTAGGCCGGTTTATGTGATCGTAAAATTTTTATTAATTCCTTAGTTCAATATTATATTTTTTGTTAATGAATCGGTAATTAATATGATAATTCATATTTAATTTAAGTTATCGTCCCTTATTTTCGATTAATCGATACAAAATAATGTTAAAAATATATTGTAAAGAGAGAAGTACAAAATTGAAAAGTTAATATAAAAATAGGAACGGAATGAGTAATATAAGTGTAAAATATACTCCCTCCATTCTTTTAATATCACCCCATCTCATTATTTATGTTTGCCGATGTCCATTTTGTTTTGATTATATCTTTAGCTACATACTACTAAAAATTATAAAAGTTTGATATTCTTAATCCTCTTATCAAGACAATCCAAAAAAGATCTCACATGAATATATTTCCGTGAACGGATTGAGAGAAAACTGACGTTGAATAGTCGATTGTGAATAGTGTCAAAACAAAAATTGGGTGATATAAAAAGAATGGAGGGAGTAAGAATTTTGAGTTTTTGACAAGGAAACGCTCAAGGTAGGATTGTTGGTGATATATACAAGTAATCCGTACATAGCTAAAGCTAGAAGCGTGCTCTGCAACTCACGTTGTATGCCCATATTTTCTACACAATGCCTTACTTCTCTGCATGTACTTGACACTTGAGAAGGCTTTTACTACACTTTGTCCTTTCTTTTTAGAACCCAGATCTCACCATGATGGATACTTTTAACTTATGGAGTTGAGGACAAGGGACGCTCACACGAGTCTGTTATAAATTTTTAAGTTGAACACGGCGTTCTACATGTCAACAATTTGGTAACAAATTATTCATCTTGTTTGATGTTTGTTATTCGGACGTAATATTTACTTTCACAGTCTTACAAAAAAATCATGTAATACTCTCTACAAAACCACAACAATGGCAGCGTAACGTGTCTGAAATTTAGGATTGAAAGTTTGTTGAAGACAATGGCAAAAGTAAACTCACGTTATAATGTATTGAATTCATGGTCCCTCATCGCAGCCTCCAGCTCACGGCCACACTCTTGATTACTTGTCCAATCTCCAATATCATTTGTGCCCAGCCTTTGGGCCAACAATTATACTCTTTCAACTTTTTTTTTTTTTTGTTAAAATGTAAGTATATTATAACAAAAAGTGGCTATTACAAACTACTATCTCTTAGCATCAGCTAAGTCTCTCCAAATCTCGTGGTATTACAAGCACAACAGCCTTTCTAAGTACGTTCTATCTCTATCATTTAAATTTCCTTTGGTAATATGTCGAAAATGAGTGCTCATGTCCTCTTTGATAAGCTTTTCTACCACTTCTGGTCTGAGCCGAACCCCATCTATCCTACATTTATTTCGTTGCATCCAGACATGATATACGACTGCATTTATAACTCCATTCATGATGCCTCTTTTTAGCTTGGTCCCCCTTAGCTTCCTTCTCCATTCAACTAAAACACCAGGTCACAGGGTGTATTGTAACCACCCACTGACAGACTCTAGGATTAAGCGGCTGTACCTGCAGTTGTAGAATAAGTGTTCATGATCCTCCTTTTCCAGATGACAGATGCATCATAAGTTATCCTCGATTAACTGAAGCTGGTGTAATTCAGCCTTCGTATTCATAGCTTCATGTTGATGTAACCACGCAATCATTCTATGTTTTGGAATCGACCATTTTTGCCAGACCAAAGACCTCCATGCCACTGGTGTCCCTCTTTCCCTGCACCACTGATATCCTTTAGCAATAGTGTAAGGATTGGTATCAGTCCATTCTTGAGTAACAAAGCCACCTCTAAATTTGTCACTCTTTCAATTTTGGTACTATTGGACTAATTAGTCCTGTCAAACAAGTTGGGCGGGGCGGGGCAGGTTAGAATACCTATTAGGTTGGATACTAGTCGGATCAAGGTTAAAATACGGGGCGGGGCATATAACACATTATAGCCATCTTATACTTGGTATATACACTACTACAAATATAGGCAATAACAACACCCCTTTAACAATGCATATTAAAGTGAATAGAAAATAATGTTGCAAATTAGATAAGTTGATTTTGGCGGAATTCTGTGAAAAGTAATAACAACGGTTATTCCTTTAAACTGTTATTAATAGTAATATAGGAAATAATAACACCCTATTAACAACGCATATTGACAAATTATATGTAATAACGTTGTAAATTAGATAAGTTTATTTTGCTACAATTTTGTGACAGGTAATAACAACGGTTATTCCTTAAAAACCGTTTTTAATAGTTGAATGGGAGATCAACGGTTATTCCTTTTAAAACCCTTGTTCTTACAAACACCACAATACCACGCAAATACAACCACAAACACTAACCACAAACACAAACATTGTCCCTTGTCGTCGTCTATTGCCGTCGCCTCTTTCTCATTATCTCTGTCATTTCCGTCGCCGTCTTTTTATCATTATCTCTATCTCTTTATCAGGTATATATCTATCTCTTAATTAATATTTTCTATGATTTTTGTACTTTTGTTTTGGTTTGTTTGATGTCGCTGATGATTTTATTCAGTAGTTGTTTTTGTTTGTGCTTCCTCTTTAGGGTTTTTGTATTTATGATGTTGCTATCAAAGTCTCTACATGTCTTTAGGGTTTTTAGCCTACATTTAGGGATTAGGATTTAGGGGTTAAGGTCTCTGTCATTGTTGTCGTTGTCGTCGTCTCTTTCTCATTGTCTCTGTCACTTTCGCCGTCGTCGTCTCGTTATCACTATTTTGTCTCTTATTGATCAGGTATATATCTATCTCTTAATATTTACTATGATTTTTGTACGTTTGTTTTAGTTTTTTTTACGGTGATGATGATTTTATTTAGTAGTTGTTTTTGTTTTTTTT
Organism: Silene conica; assembly: GCA_029255685.2. Lineage (NCBI taxonomy): Eukaryota > Viridiplantae > Streptophyta > Magnoliopsida > Caryophyllales > Caryophyllaceae > Silene > Silene conica. Next base: position 20,531,837 of record CM055319.2, read on the forward strand.
CCTCTTTAGGGTTTTAGGATTTATGATGTTGCTATCAAAGTCTCTGCATGTTTTTAGGGTAGTGATCCTTAGACTTAGGCACTACATTACACTTAGGCACAGTATAGGGTTAGTTATCTCAACTCTAAGTACTCGGACATAGCATGCATATGCACAATAAAGGTAATATTGGGTCTTGTAATCGTCAAGTAGATGACATTAATTGCCTATTAACCTTCCTATAAATATGTGGTCTTATAATTGTTAGGAAGCCGTACTCCCTTGTTTATGACCAAAGGAACTCTGAGACTCCTTTATTTGTCCAAATTCTTTGATCATGTCTATGGTGTATTTCTATTGAGATACAAAAATTATCCCTTGACTATATAAGGATCGAATATATGACTACTACTCCCTCCTATTCCGAATAACAGTCTCATTTCGACAATGACACAAAAATTAAGAAATGTATTTAAGTATTGTGTGTGGTAAGAAGATTAGAGAGAGAAAATGCATTATTGATTATTATTGTGGGTAGAGTGATTAAAATAAGTAGTGTTATGTGGTGAGGTGGGGTATTGTTGTGGGTTGAAGTGACTAAAATAAATATAAACGTTTACCAAAAATAAACAATGCGACATTATTGTGAATAGACAGAAATGGACAATGGGTCAATTATTGAGAATATGAGAGAGTATAATATTACGAATCACAATATGAAAATATTGTGATGGACGGTTTCAGAATAAATTACAGATCACAATATAATCTTTCAGCAAGTCTCATTTGTGACAGGTCAAATACTACCCAAATTGGTAAATAAGACAAAATAGAATGTTACTCACTAGGCACTTAACTTTTCTCTTATCTCCCTATGTGGGTATTATTTGACTTATCGCAAGCTTGTCACGGATATGTCTATCACAATGAGAATTTGTGATCATCTTTAGGTATTCTATTAGTTAGAGTTTTCTATATTATGTCAATTGTCAAATATATCTTTAAGATATTCTAGTTAGATTTGTTTCTAATTACCGTCTCTTGTAATTGCCATATAAACATCCCTTGTAATTAACTTATTTAATTGCTTGCCATTATTATTTCATACAGAAAAATATGAAAAAGTGGTGCAAAGGTATTGTAGTGAATGGTCTCGACGCAGATAGAGAACTCTTCCCTTGGTGACTATGTCGAAAGAAGAACAGATGCTCCCAATCTCAACGTGGGTTGGCTTCGCCAACATAAAGAAGTCGAGTTCAATGGCAACTGCAACCAATCCCAAAACAAGGTTTTAAATAATCAAGATCTCATCACACACATCTTTATATTTGACACATAATCATTTTTTATTAGTTAGTTTTAAATAATTGTTTTACTTTCATTTTCTCTATTTTTAATATTTTGTTTCGCAACCCTTTACTATAAAAGTAATAGATTTTAGAGAATTCTGATTGGTCGATAAAAATTAGGAAAAGAAAAAAAAATTAATTGATGTGGGGTCCGCCATGTTCATTTACATAATTAATTACCTCAATTTAATCTTCTCACTACTTTCATAATTAAATAAGTTACACTATAATCACACATTGAATATGAAATCTTCCGAAATCCTAACTATTTCAATTTCAACAGTAAAAATCAAATTTTTGATGATCATCGATAATAAGTTAACTAATTTTACATAAATTAAAGGTATAGATTAAATATAATAATATGATTGAGACGCCTCGACTTTACACATATAGTAGATTCCAAGATTAAAGAAGTTGTTAATACTCCATTTAACATGCAGCTAATAAAATGATTAAAGTGAGTGATAATGAGTATAAAACAGAAACAAAAAGTGAATATCAAATATAATAATATATAAATTGGCAAAAATTAATTCATTCAAATGCTGGAAATCAACAAATTAAAATTGTTGAGAATTGGAAATCAACGAAATTATGTAACTCCGTCTTAAATGTACATAAAATAGATAAGATTTATATTATATGGTCGGAGTTTTTTTTGGTAGTTAGAGAATCAGACTAATAATAATTTGGGTTCTTTACGATGGTTATGAACTTAGAATTTAAACCTTAAGTATAATTTTAAAATCTATATATGTTTTTACTGGCTATTATCCGTCTTAAATTTCAAACGGGTGAGTATGGGTTATAGAACAACTATTTTATTTTCGCCATGCATAATGCTTTTTTTTTTGTCTGATTCATCCTACATATGTATATTTGATTTGTTCTAAACTTAAACCGATAATGTCGTCTTATATAAGAATTTAATTTGTATAACTTTATAATGTCAAACAAATGCGTTATTTTTACTTACGTCTAAGTTAAGCATATAAATTCTTTTTATTTTTTATATCGATATAACTGCATTTTTTGCACGGGCGTAAAACTAGTTTATAATAAAAGTTCATCCATGTGAATTATCACTTGTAATAATCAAAACCAAATCCACCATTTTAAGTGTAACCAACTTAATAATTTTGTCACCATTTAAAAAAACTGTTGGTCTTGCTTAAGAATTAAGACCGTCTTAACTTTAAACCTTTACATCCTTCATTAATTCTACATCTATTTTAATCGGTTGTGATAACCGTATTAATTTAAGGCGGTCATAAATAATAATGGTGTTAAAAAAATTAGCTTATTTAACGGAAAATAGATTATTTTCTAAAAAAAATAATTGCTTCAAACACGGTAGCATTCCTCGCCAAAAAAAAACATGGTATTATCGTTGAATCGATGATGACTTACCGTACTCATTTCTTTTTTTTATTGTAACCTTGTTTTTCAAATTTTAACTCCTAGAAATAGAAGTGTAAACCCACTAAGTAGAAGAAATAGAGAGAATACTGATTTACAAGAAACAAATAATATGGTTAAATTTTTTGATTAAAACCAAACATTGACGCGCTTAGTTTGTAATTGTAAACCGTAGTTTTTGAAAATTGAATAGTACGCCTTATATACTAAGGAGTCGTTTGATTCATTAGAAAAGTTAATTTTCCTAGAAATTTAGAATTCATGGGAAGTTCCCACATTCAATTCGGGTGAACTTAAGAAAAGTGTTTGGTTGCCAATGTAAGAATTAAATTCCACAAGAACTTCCAATAAGCAGAGGAGTAGTTAAACAAGTTTCTACATTATGTAAACATTGGAAATTCATGCGAAGTTCAAATTCCTGTATTTTCCAAAATTTATGTCAACCAAACAATCTACTTTTTTTAAAATCTTAGGACTTTACAATGCCTACGTTGTTTTAGTGACAACCAAACGACCCTTAAATCTCATATTTTCTTATTACTATAAAAACTTTGATATGATAATCATATGGGCCTTCGCCTAATATTTGGAACAAGGCCCTCAAATTCCATTGGGCTCGCCTATAAATAAATAAAAAATGTCGCTCAAAAAGCATTGTAATAATTAAAAAGTTTACTATTAAAACAACCCGTAATTTTTTTGGTTTTTTCTAAGAGACATTTAAAAGAGAAGTGAACTTCTCAATATATTACTAGAACATAAATTCTTGTTCAAACCGATCAATATAAGACGGACCAAATGTCATTATCTTTATAATAAAATTTAATCATTTAATAATAAAATGATATCGCAAATTCGTCATTCTTTATCCCTGAAAATGATGGTAACATTTTATCAAAAAATAGTAACATTTTATTCCAAAAAAGGCTACAATTAGTCCGTCTTATTTCAGATGTAAAAACAGCCGTCAAAAATAAGAATTTGCCTAGAATGTAATACTCCTTCCTAGTTATTCATTTCTTTTCCCTTCCACTTTGCATAAGAAATAAAGAATTAAATTTGGAGCACATAAAACACTCTACCTCGTATTTAATTAAATTTGGACCATATAAAACATTAGAAGAAAGAAAAGAGTGAAGTAAATACGACTAGCATGAATAAAAAAAATGGGAAGAAATGATCCACTAAGAAGGAATACTAATTATAAAAAAAGAAAAAAAAGTTTGGAATTGAATAAGCTCAACCGTTCCATTACAAATTTAGTAGTTTTTCTGTACGACGGTCTCATTTCATGTTTTTTTTTAAAATGTGACTATCTTATGGTAAAAAGTGACCATTTTTTAATAAATAGTGGTCAGTTTTGGAAAATAAGTCATTTTTTAAATAAAAAATAGTCACTATTTAATCGAAAATGATCACTACTTATCAAAATGCGATAACTTTTCTACTGATCGTATATACGACCGTCGTATAATAGAATTTGTGTTACAAATTTGGTAGCTTTCATTTCGAGAGTGATCGAAATGAGTTAGGACCATTTAGACGAAGACAAATTCACAATGAGTAGCTTAGATGAAAATTTATTGAAAAGATGTCCTCATATTTGGACCTCAAATTTTGCTTTCATTACTACTGGCGCTTACTAAATTGTGCCCTCTGCATCATGATTTGTGAGTACATTCTCCTTTATTTCATTGGAGTACCTCCAATCTAGTTATCTAGACATCAGACTACTCTCGGGGATTTCAAGTTCCACAATTTCACCTACTAGTTTTAATCCCGTGCAAAAAAATGTATCAGATCGGTTTTACAACTATGATATACTGAGCTTATAACATAATATTCATTTTATCGAGACAATTAAGTTAAAAAATATATGAACTAAAATTAAATTGGATAATTGTACGACTTTGAATTAAATTAAAATGTAATAATAATGAATTAAATACATTTTTTTGTATAGTTTTTATGGCTTGTTTGGTTACCCATTAAAATCATGGGATGTTAAACTTTCTAGGAAGTGTAAAATTTGTTTGGTTGCCAACTAAAGAATTGAGCAAGGGAGATGGTAATTGTGTGTTAATTATTCAATGATAAAAGCAGCGTACAAGGGATGTGCATATATACACAAGAGAAAGATATGATAACTTAACCTACTTCTACAAATAAGGAAAAAAGATAATAGACTTGACTAATTTAGGCTAACTAAATATACACCATATAATTAATATATTTACCAAATAAAAGTAGGATAGAATCGTATCTTCTATTACTCCCCCTCAAGTTGGAGCATCGAGAAACTGAATGCCCAACTTGAAACGAAGATGGCGAAAAGCTTCCCCTCCTAGTGCTTTGGTAAAAATGTCGGCCACTTGATCTTTGCTCCGCACATAGGAAGTAGTGATGGTTTTCTGCACAATGTGGTGTCGTATAAAATGACAGTCGACTTCAATGTGCTTAGTGCGATCGTGAAAAACTGGATTTTTGGCAATGTCTAAGGCTGAAGTATTGTCGCAAAGAAGTTTGATGGGTGTTGGATGATTAATACCGAGTGACTTCAAAAAAGATTTGACCCAAATAACCTCGCTAGTCACTGCTCCCAACGCCCGATACTCCGCCTAGGCACTCGACTTAGCAACTGTCGTTTGTTTCTTGGCTCGCCAAGAAATAGGCGAATTTCCAAGCATCACAAAATAGCTCGTTATCGACCTTCTTGTTAGGGACATCTTGCATGATCCGCGTCTGAGTACCCAAGCAATGACAAGTCGAGACTGCGTTCCAAAAAAATCCTTTTTCCGGGTCCTTCTTTGACGTATCGAACTGTCCGGAGAACTGCATCCCACTGCTCCTTTCGAGGCGCGTGAACAAATTGCGACAAAATGTGAACAACATATACCAAATCTGGTCGCGTTATCGTCAAATAAATTAAGCGGCAACCAACTGTCTATATTTTAGTGGGTCATGTAAAAACTCTCCGGTAGCCAAAGCTAGTTGGTGGTTTGGTTGGATGGGTATGTCAACTGGTTTTGCTCCTTCCAAACCCGCCTCCTGAATAATCTCTAAAGCATACTTCCGTTGACTGAGAAACAACCCCTTCGACCCGGTTGCTACTTCAATTCCTAGGAAATATTTGAGTTTTCCTAGTTCTTTAATGCCAAACTTGCGGTCGAGGAATTGCTTAAGACTGTCAGTTGCTTCCTTACTATCACTTACGATTATCATATCGTCAACATACACCAAAATGCCAATAAAAATACCATCCCTGTTGTATGTGAACAAGGAGTAATCGGCCAACGACTGTATAAAACCATACCTTGTTAAAGAATCGGTTAGTTTTTGAAACCAGATCCGTGAAGCTTGTTTGAGTCCATAAAGTGACTTCATCAATTTGCAAACTTTATTTGTACCGCCTCTCTCGAAACCCGGAGGAATTCTCATATACACCTCTTCATCCAAATCTCCGTGGAAAAAAGCGTTGTTTACGTCGAGTTGGGTGATAGACCAACCCTTAGAAACCGCCACAGCTAGTAAACAGCGCACGCTTGTCATCTTGGCCACGGGTGCAAAAGTTTCATGATAGTCTACCCCTTAGATTTGGGTGTATCCTTGAGCCACCAACCGAGCCTTATATGTCTTAATGGTTCCATCGGCCTTTTATTTCACCTTATAAACCCAGTGACAACCGATGGGCTTTTTGTTCTTTGGGAGCTCGATGATTTTCCAAGTCCAATTCATTTCAAGAGCATCAAATTCCTTGGCCATTGCGTCTTGCCATGCCTTTATTTTGGATGCTTCATAATAATTTTTCGGCTCTCTGATCTCATCAACTTTCGCCAAAAACAACCTGTGATTATTAGAAAAACAATTTGTCGTGACATAATTAACCAAAGGGTAACGAGTACCTTTCACCTTGGATGTCGATTGGGATGAGTGAGCACTTTGATGGGAGTCAATGAGCCGAGTCGACTTACAAAGGTAGTCCTTCTTCCAATAAGGCTCAAACTTTTGCCTAGCGCCCCTTCCAAGTTCGGTCGAAATGTCAGTAACACTTGGTTCATTCACCTGCTTAGAAGTACTATTGTCGAGTACCTCTGTATCATTATTAATGATAGCATTTTCATTGGACAAATCAAGGCTCGCATCAGCACACTCATCAATATGTTCATTTTTGTCCTTTTCCTGCCCTCTGTCATGTTGGACGTGAACAACATCTGCCACTAAAAGAGAAGTATTGGGCATATGGGATTGTATATTTCCACTGGAAGTCGTGGATGGTGCATCAATAAAGGGAAAAACGTTTTCATAAAAAATAACGTCTCTCGACTCAAAAATGCATTTTTTCTTTAAATCGTATACCTTCCATCCCTTTTTATTACTTGGGTAACCTAAAAAAATACACCTTTTTGCCCCTCTCATTAAATTTATCTTTTGGGCGATCTTTATTATGAACGTAACAAACACAACCAAAAACACGGATATTGTCAAAAATGGGTCGCGTTTTGTGTAAGACTTCATAGGGTGTCATCCCCTCAAGTAATTTTGTGGGTGTTCTATGAATGAGATACGCAACGGTTAGAACACATTCCCCCCCAAAAATCAATAGGTAGCTCAGCTTGAAAACGGAGTGCCCTTGCTCTCTCCAAAATATATCGATGTCTCCGTTCAACCCTACCATTTTGTTGTGGGGTATCTACTTGACTGGTTTGAAAAACCATACCATGCTCATTGTAAAAATCTTTCATGGTTTTGGACAAAAATTCTGTCCCATTATCACTTTGTACTACCTTAACCCTCTTTCCAAATTGTGTCTCAGTCATCTTACAAAAATTAATCAGAAGTTGGCCTACTTCACCCTTATCCCGCATTAGTCGAACCCAAGCATGTATACTTCGGTCATCTACTATTGTGAGAAAATATTGGGCCCCTGAAAAACTTTTCATATGATACGGTCCCCATATGTCACAATGGATACGATAAAATAAATCATCACTGCGCTTATTAATTACTCTTAAAAACAGACCGAGTTTGTTTGGCCCGACAACACGGGTCGCAAATATTATTCAAATTCCAAGACAAATTAAAACCAACCAAATCCAAAAATAAAGGTAAAATACTATGAGACGGGTGTCCAAGACGCTTATGCCATAAAGTAGAATCAGCGCTTGTACTCACTTGTCCAACTTGATATTTTCGTTCTCCCTTGTAATAGTAGACTCCGTCATTGTGCTCACCCCTACCAATCTTCATCCTCGTAGACTGGTCCTGTATTACACAATGATCATTATAAAAAGTCACAACGCAATTGTTTTCTGTAATCAACTATTGTATAGAAATTAAATCACATGTCAAAGATGGGACGTAGAGTACGTCTTTCAGGACAAAATTATCATTTAAAAATACTTTGCCATGCTCAACAGCCTCGATTTGCGACCCATTTGGTAAACTTACAGTGGATTTTCGACCTTTCCAAATCTCGACAAGTAGATTTCGATTACTTGTCATATGATGCGAACAACCACTATCAAGTAACCAATATCCGTTGTCAATTTTATTCATACCTGAAGCCTGCTTGCTGCCTTCAGTTTTATTTTGCAAAAGACTCCTTAATTGCACCAATTCCTCCACTGTAAGGTCTGATTTGGCCGCATCATCGTTCACCGTTCCAGCTACATTGGCCTGTTGCTGTGCACCACGGCCTCGGCATCCTCTGCCTCAGCTTCCTTGTCTGCCACCACGACCACGCCCTTTGCCATGTTTTTCCCAACATTTATCCTCCGTATGCCAAAGCCTATTACGGAATGTGCAACGAATCACCTTGATATATTCTTCATCTTTGATCGAATCAAATGTATTTCCATCAGTGGTCGGTCCGCGTTTTGCAACCGTTTCTGTTGTTTGCGTGGCCATGGCTGCTTCTGCTGGTTCTGAAATTTCCGTCGTCACTGCACGGTGCCTTTCTTCGCGATGAACCGTAGCATAAACCTTGCTGAGGGAACCAATTTCGTCATCCATCAACCAAGCCGACCGAATCTGACCATAAATACTGCTGTCGAGACCCATCAAAAACTGATGAACTTTTTCTTCCTCCTTCTCTTTGATTGTGGCAGCGGCCGCGGCATAGGTGCATTGTGGTACACTGCTACAATGAGCCAATTCGTCCCAAATAGCCTTGAGTTGGGTATAATACTCACCTACAGTCTGATTCTTCTTTTGTTTGCAATTATTTAAATCATTTTTTAACTGATGAATTCGCGGCGCATTACTTGTCGCATATCGATCCTTAAACTCCTTCCAGATCTCTAAAACCGTTCCTGAGAAAGCAATACTCGGATGCAGAGAACTCATGATCTAATTCTGAATCCATTGTTTGACCATAGCATAGTACACTGCCGCCAAGCGATGGCCTCAATGGTCTCTTCCTCGCCTTCTACAACCATGGGTCTCTCAATTGTACCCTCAACGAAACTCAACTTGTTCTTAGCGTCGAGTCCGTTCCGCATCGCCTCAACCCATTGTGCATAATTATTGCCATCGAAAGTAATTGGACTTAGCACTAGGGTCTGATTTTCGCCAGGATGAAGGTACAATGGTGAAGAAGGGGGTATAGACTCATATGTTTTGTCAGACTTGATGGGTATCCCATCTTTCGTCATATTGATAATCTTCGTTTAATGATTTTTTTTTGATGAAAATTCCCAAGATCAATGGTGCTCTGATGCCATGAAGAATTGAGCAAGGGAGATGATAATTGTGTGTTAATTATTCAATGATAAAAGCAGCATACAAGGGATGTGCATATATACACAAGAGAAAGATATGATACCTTAGCCTACTCCTACAAATAAGGAAAAAAAGGGTAATAGACATGACTATGTTAGGCTAACTAAATATACACTATATAATTAATATATTTACCAAATAAAAGTAGGATAGAATCGTATCTTCTGTTACCAACATCGTGGAAAATAGAACTTCCCACATGTATTTACTTCCTCCATTATGTGGGAAGTCACTCACCAACCCCCCTTGGTCATTAGAACTTCCCACATGAATTAACTTCCCATATGCGAACTAAACACTTTTTGCGAGATCACATGAATTGGAAATTCATGTGATCTTGAAGTTCCCGGGAACTTTAATTCCCTTATGTCAACCAAACAAGAAATTAATTTTTTCATTTTAATAAATTAAGAACCAATCAAATCTCTTGAAATTCTATAGCTTTTATAGTATAAAGATTAATTTTATCAAATCTAAATACTTTGATTTAAAACTTTAGATTAGACATGATCATACTATCATAGTTGTTTGAAATATTGCTAACATTTCTTTATACTTGGCCATGACCTTCTTCTATTTTGATTGACTTGAATCTAAATAACCTAAACGGCTAATTGATGTTATATTTAAGTTTGTGTCAATCGTCTTTATTAAAACAACAATTAAAGAATTGGCTTCTCGCTCTATGGTTTTAAATATGTTTTTAATTTTTTTTAAAATAAAGGCTCGACCTTGATCTCCATAATCTTTTTTATCTATAAGAATCAAATTTTAAATACAAAAATTGATAAAATAGTCTATTATATAATTAATGAGAATTGTTCATGATTAACTTGAAACTCGATTAAAACAATTATAATTATAACTAATACATATCAACTAGGATACGGTCATGGTTTAATAGCCAAAAAAAATCAATGAAACAAATTTGTCAAGCTTTGAAATCTAAAAGACCGACGTAAAAATTGTCATAAATTAATATAAATATTCTGGTTGTGAAGTTAATGTAAAAAAATGTTAAATTTGCAACGAAAAAATTGGGAAATGGCTACAAAACGAAAATATAATAGATACAAATTTGTTTCTGTAAAAAAATCAAGGACTACCTTATTATTGATAAATCCGTCAGTAGATTGACGTAGTTCAAGAGTTATAAGGAAACGCCCACATATATAAGGTTCAAATTAATTAAAAATGTTAAAATCGTGTAAAATGAAAAAAAAACAGAAAGATAGAAAACATAAATAGAACCGTAAAAAATAGCAAAATAAAAATAATTGAAAAATATGTTAATGCAAAATACATATATAAACAATATCAATTTAAACTCACTACTACAAATTTGATCAAAGAGAACGGTTAGAAAGCGTGCTTAAAGCTGTTTTGGACCGTCCTGTGGCCATGCGTTCTCGTTGATCAAAGAGAACCGTTAAAATTAAGTCAACAAGGTCTCGTTGTAACTACAACAAGAACGGTCGCGCTCTATAACCGTTCTCTTTGATATATCACAAAGTCTATAACATACGCAACCGGTCTCTCTGTAACTACAATATGAACGGTTACCCTCCACAGCCGTGCTCGTTGATATATCAAAGAGGACGGTTTCACAAGGAACCGGTCTTATTGTAACAACAATAAGAACAGTTACGCTCCATAGTCGTGCTTATTAATATATTATAAAGGACAGTTTTACACGGTACCAATCTCTTTGATAAATTTTCAAAGAGAGTGACGAATGTTACAACCGTACTGTTTGTTTTTGTCAAAGAGAACATTCTATGCAAATAACCGTCCTCGTTGTTACAACCTTTTTTTATAAATAATTCTGTTTTTTCCGTAACCCCTACACGATTGAATCATATCTCTCATAATAATTAAACCTGCATTACAATTCAAAAACTCCATCATGTTTTACGCAAAACCTTTATTATATTTAATTTGAATTCATAATGAATAAATTCTTTTAGACAAAAAATACAAAAATACGTGCAAAATATAAATAAAAAATCATACAATTATTCTCATCTTCATCCCGGCGGCTTAAACTTGAGTGTGAATTCAGCCCAAATAGTGCGCACCTCGTCAATTTGCTCAACTGTATGTCTTTGAAGCGTTAATCATAGACTATATATGTAAGACACCAAAATATGTAATCAACATACTATTTATATTTGTAAAGTAAAACAATTATTAAAATGAAAATTATAGAGAAGAGATGGTTGAAATGAAGAAAAGAAAACATACATTTTGGGTGATGAGTGTAGAAAAAGAGCTCAAAACTCCAGGTAGTGATGTAACGCACATCAGTAATCCTGCTGCAAGGCTTATGGCGCCTGCTAGATTGGCTACGCCAATGTCTTTCCATTCCAATATCTGTAGAAACTTAATTAGAGACATCACGAGTCGTAGTGTAAGTGAGAAAGGTGATTCTAGTCTTTAAGCAGGGAGTTACTTCTTTGATAAGTCGACCCTCAAAAAAGAAAAGTTGCAAGTTAAGAAAAAGTTGAAAGTTAAGAAAGCCTTGTTGAAAATATAACCAGTAGCATGCAGCAAGAATATAAATATGTATGGCTAAGGGGATGGATTTAGGGATACGGTGGTGATTCGGAATCGCCTCGATACAATTACGAGGGTTGTACTAGTGGATCTAGATTGGGTCCAATCAGGATACCAGTTGGAATTCACAAATGAGAATCCATATCCAACAAGATGTAGTCTACATTTGACCTGCTCCTCGCTTTCCCAAGCTATACTCCCAAAGTCCTCTTTGAATGCTACTCCAGTAGACAGGGAATCCTCTTCTTTTATCTATAAGGAAAGAAAGGTTGTTGTTCACTCGAAACCCTTTTCAGCTGGTTCTTATATAAGTAAGTTAAGTAAGGTATAAAGCCAAAGAGAATACCTGGCTGACGACCTACCTATTAATCTTTCCAATCCTCTTTTAAGGAAGTCTTCGTTGTGATCAGCCTACTTCAAAGTCAGGAAAGTTCTAAAGGAAACGCTCTTATTATAATATAAAGAGGGCTGTAAGGATCCTCGGATGGGTACCTACCCCTACCAAAATTATCCATATAAATAGGTTGCAGATAATCCAATGGAGGAACGAGTAGGTACCTTTGGTGGGCTCATAACAAGACTAACAAGGATTTGAGCGGTAATATTAGAGCACAGGTTGACAGACGCAACTTTTTAGAGTTGTTCCCTTATTTCAACACTAAATCTCGTGACTTCCATGCAACCGTCTCTTTTGCCACTTTCTCCATAATGTCCTAGAGTTAAAACTGAAAAAAAAAGATAAACTAGTTATTACTGAACACAAGAATGTTAGCATACTCGAAAATCAAAACCAAAATAATCAAGTTGCAACCTACCTTTGGAAACAGATGGAAATTAGACCAAGGAGATGTCATTCTACCGAAACCCATTATAACGTGCAATCTTCTTGAACGAGTGAAATTGCTTGTCGGGGACATACACATTTTCTTGATATAACTGTTTCACAAAGAATATAGCCATAACCTCATCAGTGGTTACGTGCATAAGAGATTGTTCGATGTCCAAGTATCTACCAATAAGACATAGAAGTACTGCAAACACCTATGGATTGGATGGATTTTAATTAACCTACCAAGGATCATACTCGTGTAGACTAAATACTATATAATGCCAATATTGACTTTATATAAGCAAATTTTACCTCATCTACCAAGAGGACGAGACCCTCTTTCTTGCAAAATTCAACAATCTGCTGCTGGTTTTCTCATTACAAAATATTAACGCATTTGCGACGGATAGTTCCGTCGCAAATCATAGGACATCTGTTGCAAAAGAGACATTTGCGACGGACACTGTCTGTCGCGTCTTTGTGTCACAAACTGAATTTTTGCGACGGAATTGTCCGTCGCAAACATTTGCGACGGAATGGTCAAGGTTTTCGACGAAATTTCCATCGCAAGCATTGACTGACTTTGACCAAAATGTCAAATTCAGTCAACATTTGCGACGGAAATTCCGTCGCAAAACAGGACATTTCCGTCGCAAATTCCTATAGGGTTTTCCGGTTTCAGTTGTTTTTTCTGTTCCCCATTTCAGCTAAATGGCTGATTTTAGCCATTTCTAAGCTCTCCAAACCTGCATAAAAGTGGCTGATTTCAGCCAAAACAACCCAGCTACAAAGAACTTGTCCGAGACAAGATTTTTAAAAGGTTTTTCATAACTAAAAATAAGGTTTTATATAGTTTCATTCAACTTAAAAATAAAACTAAACATAATGCTAGGTCGACAAACTAACCAACCTAATATAACCTATCTAACGGTGGTGTGAGTGGTCTGTGGGGTGATGAAATGACTGGCCCACCTACCATTGTCGCCACCGTCATCATCAAAGTCACGTCGTGGCTGAGAAGAGCCTCCTGGGTTACAGCTTTGAGTAGAGAAGCCCTGTTGACTTAAGACCTTTTCAATAGCCTTAAGCCTTTGAGATTGCTCGAGTTCACGTTGTTTTAGCTGAGCATTCTCTTCAAGGACTCTGTCGACGATACCTGGGTTTAATAATCAAATTTGGTTAACAGTCTTATCTATAAACATGGTATTATATTTATTCACTAAACGGTAAAATCATTGCTTAGTCTTAATCTTCAATATACTACAAAATACTAACCTGGGGTGTATGAAGCGTTCCCAGCACTTGAGTGACGGCGGCGTTCCCAAAGAACTGGTGCTGCATTTCCCATACCAAATATCAGCCCTTTCTTGTTATAGCCGCCATGTTCTTCAAAGTAGAGCTTCTTATCGTCGATCTGCTCCTCCGGTACCCCTTCACTTATCAGACGACTCTTCCTTGAAAAAACCTTTCCCTACAAAACAAAAACAAAGTTTGATTAGTGTCATTTACGTTAATTAATTACTAAAACAATGTACTAAAAAATAAAGAAAAGTTTGTGGTAACTTACAAAGAATTCATTCGATTTCGTTGACACCCATCCCTTTTTGGCATGTTTCTTGGTCTTCTCGAGCAAAACCAAGGCGGATGGTACATCACTCTCATCTTGTCCAGCCTACAATTTAAATCGTAAACATTTGTTAAAAAAACAGTCAATCAAATGACAGACAATTGTTAAAAAATTACTCAAATCGAGAAAAGTGAAGTAAAAACTATGAAATTACCATTTCATTCATAATTTGGAAGGTGTTTCTACGACCCTTTATATGAGTACCTAAGGCCTTGCCTGTTTTGGTAATTCCGGACATCCTATTAGCGGTGTTCTTTTCGGATGAGGTCTTAAACTTTGGATCTGCGATGGGTCTATCCAGAATCTGTCGGTGTATATCAGCCGGTACCCAAGATGGCATGTGCTCCGCATCTTTCTTGGAAGCCCGGTGGACCATTTTGCGTAGGCGTTCTTTCATTATGTTAGTCCAAGCCGCCTTCAACGCATCTCTGTCGCAAAACACGGATTTTCTTGTAGTGTCTTAAGCAAGAACCTGAAAATGGAAATTTTAGAAAACGTAATGGGTTATAAGCGATTAAACCGCCTGAAATCCTAACAAGGGGTTAACCCTAATTTTTCTCTCAATCAATTTGATACAAGATTTACCTTCTATGTAACAACCAATGGAGAATAAAACTAAGCAATGACCGAAAAAATTGAATAACACAACTGAAAATTTAAATAACAAATCAAAACTCAATCAGAAAAAATCCCAAATTAAGATAAGTAGGATATGGAGGAGTAGACAAGTACCGATAATGGAGCAGCCGAGTTAGAGGAGAAGCCGCGTTAGAGGATCAATGATGGACGAGTAGCTGAGTTGAAGATGATCGGTGACGGACGACAAGTTGGGTACTGTGTTATTGTGTTTTGCGTTGGAGAAGAAGAAATATTGGGGAAAAATAATGAAAACAAATGTTATGTATACAACAATGAAAAATAATGGCCGTCACTTTACTAAGTTATGGGTTTTGCGCCAGTAATTTTTTTTGGTTATACATCCATTTTTAAAAATATAATATAAATTAATAAGTGCATTTTAAATACGTATGAGTTATTTGAAAGTCAGATGTCTATATAAATGGATAGACATAAGAATTTTCGAAATATCTGATGTATAAATTTATGCATCAGATTTTTTTTAAAAATCTCATGCCTATTGAGTGATGTCTATTAGATATTGTGTAGTAGTGCGAAAGTGTGTGTATGTAGGCGGCAATTCTTTGACATGAAGCAAATTAAGCTAAAGTATATGTATATACTATGTATGTATATAGCAGACGCCTTGTTTAATTATTAGGGAAATGGTCTTCTTTAATTATTAAAAAAAAAATTAGGGAAAACATGGATGTTGTCTTTAATTAAGAAATTAATTAATACTGTAGGATTATTTTTTTTTATTTTTTATAAAAAATATAAGAGAACGGTTTTATTTAGAACACATTTGTTATCAAATTTAAAGGGACCGGTTTTGTTTATAACACATCTGTTTTCAAATTCTATGAAACTGGTTTTAAAACACAAACGGTTTCTTATAATAAGAATCAGGTTTGAAAGTCAAACCGATGTGTTAGCTGTGATCCCTTTGCCCATTTTTGTAGTATTGAGTAAAATTAAACTGTGCTAGAGCGAAAGCGATATTATTCTGTATGAATGAAAGAAATAGAGGGAAGTTCATAAGGCACAAATGAAAGTTATCATTATTACTATAAAAGAAAAATGTAAATTTGCATACGTGGCACAATATCGTTTCAGCGTTTACTCTTTCTCGTACTCACATTCAACCTCACAAATTAATGTTTCGTAGACCAATCGGAAGCTCTGATTTAAACAAAAAGATATGATTTTATTCAAAATTTAATGATATTCTAAGAGAAAGATTAGTTTTGGAAAAAATCAATCTAATGTTATAGGAAACCGTATAAAAAAAGATATGATTTATGCCAAGTCAGATATTCCCAAAAATTTATTCCGTCAAAAAATAGATAGTAGTGCATGCAAATTAATAAAATGTATTTTGGTTATGGTTCTCTACTTGATTCTAATGATGATGATGAGAATTAGGTTGCATCCCGTTTTACGCTGATGAAAAAACCGTTGTTCCTAATTCTTGTGTTGATGAAGTTCATGCATGTGTGAAAAGTGGTAGATCTATTGATTTGTCACCAAGTTTGTAGAATTTTTAGCGTTATTGTGACACATTCTTAGAGAAGCCATGGAAAATGGAAGATGAGATAGATAATTTTGTTGTTTGTTTATGTTTTCTGTTGTTTTTTAATTTTATTTATTTATTTATGTTTTCTCATTTTTGTTGTTTGTTTTATCCTTTGTGTGAAGTTTCTAGAGTTAGACACGTTGAGGAGAAGGTATTGAAGGGATTTTTTGGGGAATTATTAGATCTAAAGATTTGTCACTAAGAGGTTCAACAATTACTGTTCTAATATCTTGAACAACAAAATGCTAAAAAGGGAGGTTCATTTCTAGAACCTTTAACTTTTATAGCTTTTCTGCTCTTATGGTTTTTTGCAGTTGTTGTCTTCATTTCTGTTAGTATTATCTTGCTCATTCTTACGACTACTCTATTTGAACACCTTGAACATATTATGCTTGTTAGTTTTCTGTCGGGCTTGTCTTGTTCATTCATTTTTGTAGTTTGTTTGATTGGTTTACTTGGATAATGGTCATAATATGAATATGGTATGTTAATTTTAACGTTGTTATTATGGTTGGTTGGTACACTTGGAAGTTGTTCATATTCTGAGTAGGTGATGAGTCCTAAATTTGTCATTATTTTCATTATCTTTCCTTTCATTTCGGTCCCGTTTCGGACCTGTTTGGGCTGCCATTGCTTGATTTTATGCATGTTGCCTCGATTCTGCATATTTTGTTTCCACTACGTAGGTCTTGAGGGGGGAATGAAGAAATGGGAGCAAACGAGGCGGATTCAATGCAAAAAGTGAAGGAAATGAGAACAAATGATCAACAGGGCCTCTCATCCGGTCCCTGGCCGGCAGCCGGTACGCCGGCTGGGAGTCCCTCTCCTCGACCATATCATAAAATCCAGTAACATGACAAAGTACCCTCATCCGGTGGTCAACCGGCAGCCGGCCAGCCGGCTGGGACCCCAGTCCCATACTTAGCCATTTTTCAAGTTTGTCAAGAAACCAGTCGTGGGCAGAAATTCAAGATAGGACTCTGAGCAGGTGCGCTACCGGCAGCCGGCCAACCGGCTCATTGGACCTGTTCAAGTTCAAAGTTGATGCAGAAACAGTGTTGAGGAAACATGCTCTCAGCCGATGGCCAGCCGGCAACTGGTTGACCGGCTGAGGCTTTTACTTATTGAACATCAAATTCCAGAATTCATCAAAATGACTCTTAGCCGGTCCTTGACCGGCAGCCGGTTGGCCGACTGAGAGTCTCATCTCAGATTTTCGCGCACTATATAAACCCGCACTTAGAAGATATTTGTACGCAACTTTTATACAACTTTTGCACACATTTCTGGGGTTCTTCCACTGTTCTATTGTTAGATTTTTTAGGCTATAAAACTCATCTTATTCTCTTAATAACTTAAAAACTCTGTTAATCTCTTAGCCAATCTTGTAGTTAATCTTACCGAGTTTCTTTCTAGTTCTCCATTAGTTACATATTTGGTTATTGGGTGTAATTTGGAGATTTTGAGAGAACTCTTCAACTTTTATCCAAGTTCATTCCTTTTTCATTGTTAATGGTATAATCTTCTTTCTTTTACTTATTAATCTCAATTGTTTACATTTCTCTTAAGTTTATTTGTTGGTTGTTTATCATTGCAATATTCACAATGTTTAGCAACTCTCTTTCAATAGTTTATTTGTTTCTTCTATCATGAGTGAGTATTTTACTTGCTAGGGTTAGGGGTGTTCTATGGGTGGTTATTGGTGATGAAACTTGCTTAGGGTTAGACTTGGACACTCTCTTATGTTGGGTATTCATAGTATGCATGTTAGGTGTTTGATGAAATGCCTCAACGACGGTTGGGCGTGGTTATTGGCTTTGTTTGTCTTTGGCGATAGTCTAGGGCTTTCATAGGCATGTATGTAGGTTGGTTGATCGTGTTCGTAGCGAGATCTAGGATAGGGCTTGACCTAAGGTGAGTCAAATCGAAAGACGAGACGAACCGAGACCTACCATAAGAGCGACCTTAGACCCCCTTCGCATGTTCCGTTACCGACCCACCTTAGTAACCCCGACACCCTAGTCCTTTTTTATCGATTCATTTCACATCTTTACTTTTCTCGCTCATTAGCTTGTTAGTCAATATTTCAACCTATTACCCAACTAGACTAGAAATGAAACATAACTACGCAATTATCCCCACCATCTTCGCGTTCGACACCTTAAATTATACTACTTAATTTGGGAGTTTATAAAAAAATTTTGAACCGGAATTGACGATAAAATCTCGGCTATCAGTAGGTTTGTCAATTTTAATGTTATTGTTTTGGTCGGCTGGTTCACCGAGATGCTGCCCATAAACTAAATATGGTCGGTCAAATTTATCCTTGTTGTTGTGGTTGGTTGGTTCACTTGGGAGTTGGTCATAATTTGTGTAAGGTTTGTCAAATTTATCCTTGTTGTTGTGGTTGATTGGTTCACTTGGCAGTTGGTCATTCATAACCTGTGTAGGGTCTGTCAAATTTATCTTTGTTGTTGTGGTTGGTTGGTCACTTGACAGTTGGTCATAATCTGAGTAAGTCTGTCAAATTTAATGATGATGTTGTGGTTGGATAGTTCCCTTAGATCTTGGTCATAAAATGAATATGGGCTGTCAATTTTGATGTTGCTGTTGTGGTTGTTTGGTTCACTTGGATTATAGTCATTCTACTTTCACTATGTTGTACCCATTTTCTTAGTTGGCTATCCCGTTGTGTTGTTGATCTTAGACTAAGCCTCAATTAAGGTCATTATATGACTGAGAAGTTTTACTGCTTGTACATTGACCAGTAAGGATAAAAATCATATGACCCCTATTAAGAGCTCCATGTTGTAGCTGCTATTGTCACCATTAGAGGTAGCCATGTTGAGGTATCATTATTGTTAGGGTAATATGTTTAATGACCTATATATGTTGTCACCAAGGGATTTATCATGTTGAGGTACAATTGATTTCTGTCATGAGTTTCCATGTTTAGTTTCTTTTTGGTGAGGCACTTATATATGGTTGTTTTACTCAATGAGGTAAAATTGTATACTGAGAGTAACATTGCATACTTCATTAAACATTGCATTCTTCATTAAACATTATTGCATTCATAATAAGTGATTATGTGGTTACATATTTCACTACTTAAAATAAAACAACATATAGGTTAAGATGTTTATGTTCACAAACTACTATGACAAAAAGAAGCTTAATTATAGTTTGTCAAACAAACAACAACCTGGGTTGTTCAAAATGGGACTTGAATACCTAGGTCTAACATTAGTTGATATAATTCATCAATAGCTCCACACGTAATTAAGAACTAAATGCATTCCTTCACTAAATCTTCATTCACTTGTAAATTTCTAGGTAGTGTCCTTTGTCTTCTTTGTGTTGCCTTTGCTAAGTGAGTGGTGGTGGATAGTAGTTGTGGCCTTTTTTCTAATTGTATTGACGTAAAGAATCCAAAATCTAAGATGTTTAAATCATGAGAGTTGACTAGTTGTTGTGTTAACTTAATGTTAAAACCATCTGATGTTGCTGCCTGCATGAAATCTTTATCGTTCCCATGGATATAAGGCTTGACATTGTCTTGTTGAATGTTGATATTCTTTGACGCAGATGCTAGTCATTTTTGTTTAATGCCTCATATCACCAAATTGATAGCTGCATCTTTCGTGACTTTCTTTCTGATAGATTCAATGAATTTTGATTGTCACTATTGTACCAGCAACACTGTTTTTGCTCTTTCTTTTAGTTGGTTCTTGGTAAGTAAATGGTAAAATCCCAAGCTTTCCATCAAGTAGACTTCACCGTTTTCTTTGTATATTAGCCTTGATACAGCAGCAAAAATATTATTTTTGTGATAAATCGCTTGCTTTTACAAGTTATGTACGATAGTGCCTCAGTACTTCTTATGTAATATCTGCATTTTGGATTTGTCATGTAGAACCACTTTTCATCTATGTGAATAATATGGCTCATATCGTTGAACATGACATACCTTAATAGCCTATCAAAGATTAACTTGCCATTACAAAGTGTAACCTGATTATTTTTTGATCTTGACTCAATGTTGGATGAATTGAGTTTTTGTGTGACTTCGTTAAACCTTCCTTCACCCATCTTTGGCAGGTGGATGGGGCATGGCTTATTGTCTTGCCCAACCTTTTCAATATGGTTCTCTTTGACAGATTTATTGCCATAATAGTCTCTATGGGACAAGTTATCCTCTCATTTTCCCTTTTATTCCTTTATTTTACTCCTCACTTTAATAGGCGCAAGGCTTAGCCTTTGTTGTTCTCTTGTTGTTCATAAACTGAAGATGCGTTTCCTTGTTAGATTGAACATGTTTGCAACTTCATTCATTTTACCATGTGCAGGTTTTCCGTTTTTGCAGCTCTCAAACAACAATCACACAGCCCTATGCCTCTCATCATCACTCGGATTTGTTTTTCTTTTATTTTGTAATTTGTTGAATTTTGTGTAATTATTATGACGGATTTTGGAGATGTAATATTTTGCGTCTGTTTTCTAATTCAATTTGGGAACTGTAATTTTTGGTTGTAAGTTTCTCGAGGTAATATTTTGTGTCAAATATGTAATGAGCTGAACTATATTTATAGGTGAAATCCCTTAGTTTAGGATTTTTAGAATTTGATGCAATTAGGTGGGAAATTTGAAGTTTTGGGCTTTAACAAATTTCACCCTCTTTTTATAAAAAACCGGGAATTTTATGATTTTGGTGGGAAGGTTACATGAGAAAACAACCACAACTTGCATCTAATCCCTACTCCACCTCTTAATACCTCTACTTTACTTCTTAATTTCACACCAACTTGCATCTAATTTTCTCCTTGGTTGTTGCACCAAATGGAAATGGGTAAAATAGAGGATGTACTTTTTTTAATTATTATATCAAAATATAATATATAAATGTGTTTAATATTTATACATTACTAAATTTAGCTAACATAAATACTACACATTAGATCAAACTTTCCATTTTATACATTTGATATTCACATTAAACATAAACTTATTCTTCACCCATCACGTCAAGCGGGTGGGTCAGTTTAGACTGATTGCCTAAGCTAATCGGTCATGTGAAGTTAGAGTCAATTGGGTCGCATGTTAAGATTCAAAATGTTAACCCTAAAAAGAGTTTGGTAAAGTCGAGTTTACGGTTTAGGTCAAATTTCAACACGTTTACTTATACAATATTGACTAGGCGTTGCCTGATAATGAGTAGAACTGATATCATTCAAACATCTGTTGATAAAACATCTTTAATAGAGTCATCATGTATGATTTCTTAAACGACACAAATGGTAACAAAACTCATACTTCAAAACTAAAATTTTAATATAACTGGAGTGAAAAGTTAAATCATTTCTTTTTACATTATCTTAACAATGCTAAAATATATCCGTGCAATTTGTACAAATTTAAAACTAGTTAAATAACAATAAAATTACTAACTACTAAGCATGCTCTGAAATGAGCACATTAACAACAAAATAATCTCACATTTAGCCACTTTTTGGAATAGATAATCAGTGTGAACTATAGCATACCCGAATAGTCGCTAACATGTAGTACATCACAATTCACAATACATAATCTTTTTTTTTTTTTTTCTTTTTTGACAGCTGTACAATACATAATCAAATCAGCAATAATAGCTATGTTTACTCGTACCATTCAACTATTGCTCAGTACGCTAAGTAAAATTAACCAAAGGTCAGCATATGTGAATATATTGAATCATTGTCTACCTGAATAATCGATTTGCCTAGACAACTCGAATAATCAAAATCAAAGAAATCCAAAAAAACATGTATGTTTAACCACCCCACCACCAAACTCCCCGCAACTAGAACGCAACAGCACTAGCCGCCATAACCAACCCACCACTAGCCGCTATAAACCAACCTACCAATGGACGCAATAGCGTCCTTTAAAATAGCCACCAGCTGCCATACCGACCACCACAAGCCGCCATAAATCAACCACCCTACCCCAGCCAATAAGACGACCACCAACAACCACCTCGATCTTCAATAATTCAAAACCTCAAATTCCTAAATTCCAAACCCCAATTGTAAAATTTATTCTTTTTAAAATTAGACAAATATTTATTTAATTAATTAAAAGGCGTTGTATTAATAAATTGTTGATAGACCTACGAAATTACTCCTGATATGTGCGAGTTAAGATCCATAATTCGCTAAATTATTAACAATTTGGTTGGGATTGAGAGGAAAAGAAGAGAAATTTGTTTAAAAGTGATTTTTCACATACCGATTTTGCTCTTTTACATACGTCCTTTACAAATTTAGCCTTTTCATTTTTTCTTCTCCCACCCATTTTTTTCCCCTTCTCATTCCCTTCGCCTTCCACTAAAATTCCATTTCGTCTAACCTTAATCCGATCTACCCATGCTCCGGTCGACCTCGACTCCTTTTTCTCCAACCACCTTTGTTTGAAAATATTAAATTATTATCTGATATTTGTGAAATGAATTACATCAAGCGAACTCATTGCTTCATTCCGTTTTAAACACCTTGTAGTAGATATTGTTACATGGTTCCCTTGCTTAAATGTTTTAATTGTTGGAAGTGTATGCTTCAAAATAAGTATTACACAAGTTCCGAAATTAATTGTTCGTTCTTCTATATTTGAATGTGTGTTTTACCCATACTGATGGTTGTGGTCTTCTAAGGATGAATACGTTTTTCCAATGGCGATTTTACGATCTTCTAAAAACTATTTACGAGACACAATAAATTATCTTCTTGATCTTTCCTACCTCTCTTATAAATAGTGTGTTGATCTCTCATTTCACAACAGACCAATACATTATTTCTCTCTAAATAATCATGTCCATCCTTAGCTGATATCTGGCAACGTTCTGTTAGTAATTCTCATTTCAAGTCTTTGTCGTACACCTTAGACTTGGACGTCGTGTAACCCTGGGGGCTGGTTGCCAAGAGGCCGTGTGTATCGAGCAGGACAAATTCATCTTTAGGGCAGTGATCCTTATCACGCCAAGACATCTCCTTTAAAAGTTTTGTAAATTTATTCTTTTAATTGTTCTTATAATAGTCATACTGCCTACAATCTAAAGTTGAATTCTGAAAAATTTCTTGCTCGTTAATTTTTTTAGGCAATATGAGTATGAATCTTTATACGAATATTATCTTAAATGTCGTTTTTTTCTCGGTCCCATACTTGAACTTGAATTTGATATATTAGTAACACAGATGGTTAGTTTACAAGCTTCGAATTATTTAATGTGTATACGTAGTGTAGTATCCATATGTGTACATTCACATGTCTGCAAACATTAGATTTATACTAATGACATGATCTTACCCTCCACTAGCTTCACATTACCATTTTACTTTTGTTATGATATTAATATTCGAAGTGAATCTACCTTCAACCAAAATGTTTATTATATTTGCCAAGTAAATTTTGTTGGTTGTGATCGAGTAATTAGTCTGTTACAATTTTTCTTCAGTTTTTTTAATTCTTAACGTGGGAATGGATAATTTTTTAGATAAGGATACTTGAAGTAGTTAAGATAAACATGTGCAAAGTGTTTATTTTATTTTATTGTTTTCTTTCTCTCGTACATTAAGCTACTTCGCTATTTTTTTTTCTTATAAGTTTTGTTATCGTTATAGATAACATATAATAAATGAGTACATTATGATAAATAATTTTGTTAAAAAAAATTTATTTGAAATTTTGGTAGACACAATTGATAAGTATATTTATTTGAAAAATTATGTTTTTATCATTGTGAAGGGAGAACATAGACTCTTAATTTGAATAGTCATTCTTTGATATGGTTTTGACACAAATTATCGTTATACGACATTGTGAGGTAGATATACTAGAGTAGTATACCAATATCTTAATTTTCTCTCAAGTTAATGACCAAGTCATAATTGGTTTTTTTTGGGTTAATTAGTAATGCCTTTTTTTTATGGTCACTATGTTGAGTGGGTGGTGATTATTTGGATTTAAGAGTATGTTTCATATGCGAGGGAAAATGGAAAAAATTCAATAGTTTTTTTTTTCTAATATGTTTGCTCATATTAATATCTTTGTCACGTTGTATTGTTCTGTTGTCATTTTTTTTATGTACAATGTAAAAATATGTGGGGGAAGTAGATTAATGTTCTATCCGAAAAATAGGAAAACTTTGTAAAGTTTTGTCCATTATTGATCTTTAAATTGTGACCTATGTATCCCTTATATATGTAATATACTTGGAAATATACACGCTAAGGAATTTTTTTTGTATAGTTTGAGCAATACAAATTGGATCTTAAATAATTTGTTATGGATCGGTTCGTATGACAATGAATAATTTAACATCTTGTAATTATGAGTTTAATAGATACTCATACGACAATGTTGATCTATGACAGAAAGGTATGCTTGATCATTGTTTTATGTCATCATGAATATTAGTTTTGAGTCATAAATAGTCTTTTTTTACTGCCTTGAAGTTTTGTTGTCGAGCCGGACATTTTATAAACTTTATGTAATATTATACTGTTAAGTTTTATGAGAGTGATTGGTCTTATTAGAGGATGTTTGCTTAGCCTAAGATAAGTCAAGGATTGTGGGGGTGTCTAGCGAAGGTAAGACTCTCTTTATTTTTTGTCGTATCTTATTGGAGTTTGAATGTTGGAATAGTGGTGATAATGTCAATTAAATGGGATTGATTGATAGTTGTGAATACTCTAATATTGGGATTACTTATATATATTACCTATTTTTCTGTTTAAGAAATTTACCAACGATTGTTTGGTAATACATGTTGGAGTAATTATTCTGTTTTTCGGTTTAAATTTTTTTTTTTGAACCAAGAAGAGGTAAAAGACGCATAAATTATATTTATTTGAGTTTGGAAAATGGTGTCTTTCATAAGATTATTCTCATACAAGTTATAGATGCATAATTGCATTGTTGGATATGCAATGGAGTATGCATACATTGTGAAGAATTTGTAGGATAAAAAGGCGAACAACTAAGTGGTTATATTATTCCGTTGTGGGAATATTTTAACTTTATTAATTGTCTGCATCACAATCTGAAGCATACAAATTTTTGGCAGATTATCAAGAGTGATGGATAATCTGATCGGATAATGGTTTTATAAAGGTTGTGAATTGTAAGTGGATATTGAGATCCCTTACGGAAAATACGATCAATATCAATGGGTTCACAAAGGTTGAGAATTATAAGTGGATATTGAGATCCCTTACACAATGTGATATCATGATGGTACGTACGTAAAATGTGAAGAGGATATATATTGAGATCTTCCTACCAATGGCCATGGTATAAGTTGGTGTTGGTGGCACCACGAGGAATGGGTTTAAAGCCTAGTGGGAGTGAATCGTGACGGGGCTCACGCACTTGGGTTTACCAAGTTCAATGGGTCAAACGAAGTCACGAGAATCTCATGTTGTAATACTACTACCATTTCTATTAAAATAAAGTGATGTAGTATTCTTTTATGCACTATGTTGCATTGTGGTTTATCTGTCGTATCAGGAAGGTGAGGAAGGATGAGCTAAGCTCTTAATAAGACCATAGTCCTTGTCTAAGGGTGGTTTGTGACAGTCAAACTTGATGGACTTACCTATGTGAATGTGGGGGAAATGCTCCACCCCCTATGAGGTCTTTAGGCTTTAAGACCCCTAGAGCGTTCACGAGAACCTAGGCACGTGAGGGGCACCATCTTAGCGAGAACGAACACAGATTTGAATGCAGGTTTGTGCGCAACTATCTGTGCACAACCCACCGTGGAGAGTCCAAAGCCTTTATGCCACTCGACACGGCTGTAGCAGGTAATTGTATGTACTGGGTGACAATTCAATTCCTGAGGAACATTGTCATCTTAAGACTTACGTTCCGTTGCCTTATATTAGCTAATTCGTTTTCTTCTTTTGAATCATGTGGGGGATTGTTGGAAGTGTATGCTTCAAAATAAGTATTACACAAGTTCCGAAACTAATTGTTCGGTCTTCTATATTTGAATGTGTGTTTTATCCATACTGATTGTTGTGGTCTTCTAAGGATGACTACGTTTTTCCAATGGTGATTTTACGATCTTCTAAAAACTTTTTACGAGACACAATAAATTATCTTCTCGATCTTTCCCACCTCTCTTATAAATAATGTGTTGATCTCTCATTTCACAACACACTAATACATTATTTCTCTCTAAATAATCATGTCCATCCTTAATTAGCTGATATCTGGCAACGTTCTGTTAGTAATTCTCATTTCAAGTCTTTGTCGTACACCTTAAACCTGGACGTCGTGTAACCCAGGGAGTTGGTTGCCAAGAGGTCGTGTGTATCGAGCGGGGCAAATTCAACTTTAGAGCAGTGATCCTTATCACGCGACTACATTTTCCTTAAAAGTTCTGTAAAGTTATTCTATTAATTGTTCGTATAATAGTCATACCGCCTACATTAATAAGTTAGACCGTTACACCTCCTCGTACTCTCAAACACAACTGAGTACTTGACTTCCTCGCACTCCTAACCACACCACCTGGCCTTCTACTCCCAGACAACAACCACCTGGCCACGCAAACCACTACGTCCTATGCCTTCCGCCAACACGTTACCACCAACAATAAACCCTAATTGATAACAATGGACAAACAACTAAATATATTGATTTCATTAAGGGATAAACCCTAATAACCTTAACAAAACATATTAATAATGAATAAACAACTAATTAATTCACTAATTGGAGAATTATGATCGATTGTCCAAAACTTTAAAACAAATGGATTAGAGATTTAGAGAAAAAAAAGGTAGATAAAAGAGTTATTTGGAGTATGTTTTGAAAAGGGTATGATATGGAAAGTTAGATAAAAAATTGTATGTGAAAGAGTAAAATCCGTATATGAAAAAAGTAATTCCGAAATTTTTCTGAGCTTTTTTTTAACAAAGCAAATTCGCAATTAGAGGATTATACAACAGATGTATACATCTGGTTTATAGATTTCGAGTTTTATAACAAAAAATTTGAGCTTATACATATATTTTACGAACTTTACTAAAAAGTATTTGAGCGTCTTTATAAAAAAAACTGTTATCTCAAAACATTTTTTAACACTAAAAAATTATAGTGTAGGAAAAATTTGTTAAAAACTTAAAAAAATTGCATATAAGCTCAATTAGATTTGTATGAGATGTACGATGCTCATATATATCTGAATGTATAGTTCTATTTGTGGTAAACTCGCAACAAGGTGACAAAGTGTATGAGATTAAGTAAAATTGTGTGTGGGATTGAGCAAATAAGTTATTCTATATGACAAAAAAGTATTTTCTTAATTTTTACACAAATGTACTACTCTATCAATAGAGAATAAAGATGCTCAAAATATATTTCCTCAAAAATTATCCAATTTAAATATGAAAATAGTATAAATTTTCTTTTATTAACAAACTAATTTTTCATTAAAAAAAATAACATTTTCATCAAACTATAATATTTTCATCACTAGACATTAATATTTAACCTGTTAACTAAAATGAATAAAATTGATATAAATATGTTCAAGTGTGAGACTTTTTCGGAGTGTTCCAGAAGGTTCCGGAGTGTTCTAGAAGGTTCCGGAAAGGTCCAGAACAATGTAGAAACATCTAAAATGTTCTAAAATACTTGTAAACACACTAGAACAGTCTAGAATACTCTTGAAAGATCAAGAATGTTCTAGGTGTGTGTAGAGAAGTCTAGAACCTTCTAGAAATACCTTGTAACTATAGAATAAAGCTAGAAGCCTAGAAATCTAGATCACTCTAGAATACTCTATTCTAGAGAATTCTTGGAATGTAGGAGAAGGAGGAGGAGCCTTGTAAATATAGGACCTCCCCTCCCATTTCATGTATCAAAACATAATTCACAAACAAGTCAATAACAAACTAATTCCTCTAACTAAACTTCAACTAATCAACCTTCAACCAATCAAACAAACAAACAATTAATCTCCACTAACTTCTTCATACACTCTCTCATGCACCTACAAGTGGTATCAGAGCTCCAAAGATCTTAAAGACAACAAAATAAACTTATGGTTTCCGCATCAAATACAATATCGACCTCTCTTCCAATTTTTAATTTGGAGGAGAAAATTACGACTATTGGGGGATTAAAATGAAGGCTAACTTAAGAGCTAATGCATTATGGGAAGTTGTGGAAAATGGTCCTCAAAAACAACAAGAAGGTGTTCAACCTACCGAAGAATCCTTAAAGAAAATAAACGAGGATAAACTAAAGGATGCTAAAGCATTGTCTTTCATGTTCAATGCCGTTACGGAGACCATTTTTCCAAAAATAATGCGGGTTTCTACCGCAAAAGAGGCATGGGATTCACTCCAAAAGGAATTCCATGGTGATGAAAGGTTAAGAGCAATACGTCTCAACACCTTAAGAAAAGATTTTGAAAACTTGAAGATGAGGGAGAATGAAGACATACAAGCTTACACTTCCAGAGTAACGGAGATATATAATCAAATGAAGATATACGATGAAGATATTACCGACATGAGAATTGTGCAAAAAATTCTCGCAACCCTAACTAAACGAGTCGACATGATAGTCACCGTTATTGAAGAATCAAAGGAGCTATCTAAACTCACCGCCGCAGAGCTACTTGGATCCTTACTCGCCCATTCAAGACCGAAGAATCTTCTTCCGAGGATGCTTTCAAGTCACCACATAAAGAAAAACGGTCCAAAGGTTGGAAGAAGAGAAGTGACGATGGTGACAATAAACAAATGTCACAATCAAAGGGAAAGTTTCCTCGTGGCATTTGTGGAAGAACTAATCATGCAGAAAAGAATTGTTATTTCAAAGATAAGCCTCAATGTCACCATTGTAAGAAGTATGGACATATCCAAAAATATTGTCGACAAAAACAAACGGAGTCCAAAGACCAAGCTCATTATTCTATTGTTAATAATGAGCATCTCTTTTCCGGTCATATATGGTGCAATGATTATTCGCAAAGAAAACTTTCAGGAAACAGTGGTTGTACAAGTCACATGACTAATGATTCAAGCATCTTTAGCAAGTTGGATACTTCCGTCCAAACTCCAGTGCGAATGGGGAATGGTGAAGTTATGACATAAAAGGGCAAAGGTACGATCATTGTCCCAACTAAGCGGGGTAAGAAATACATTAAAGATGTGCTGCTTGTTCCAGATCTTGCTGAAAATCTAATAAGTGTGGCATAAATGATCAAGAATGGTTATTCACTAATCTTTGCGAATAATCATTGAACCATATATGACCCCGAAAATAAGGAGATTGCTAAAGTTGCCATGGAGAATAAAAGCTTCTCCTTGAATGGAAGTATGGCCTAGAGTCATCATATCAAGCTTACACCACCGAGACCTGGCTATGACGTAGAAGGTACGGACATTTCAACTTAAGGGCACTCGCTGACTTACGCAAGCAGAATGTTGTGCGGGATTTTCCAATGATTCAAGCAACTAAAGAACTATGCGAGCCTTGTCAACTTGGAAAGCAACACCGCCTGCCATTTCCAAAAGGCCAAGCATGGAGGGCAAGTAAAAAGCTAAAGCTTGTTCACACAGACGTATGTGGTCCTCAAAGAACTTTATCTCATCTTGGAAAAAGGTACTTTATCATGTTCATTGATGATTTTACTCGAATGACTTGGGTATACTTTATGAAACAAAAATCAGAAGTATTCCAAGTCTTCTAAAACTTCAAATCTCTCGCTGAAAATCAAAGTGGGTGTAAATTAAAGATGGTAAGATCTAACCGCGGGAAAGAATATATTTCTTCACAATTTGATCAGTTTTGTGAAGATGAAGGTGTGGAACATCAGCTCACCGCAGGGTATACTCCACAACAGAATGGGGTATCCGAAAGAAAGAATAGAACAGTCATGGAGATGGCAAGGTGCATGTTGGCCGAAAATGCCAAATAAATTTTGGGCAGAAGCTGTCTACACAGCGGTTTATTTACTAAATAGACTACCAACCAAGATAGTTAAAGGAAAAACTCCATTAGAAGCTTGGAGTGGTAAAAAACCTACAGCTAAGCATTTAAAGGTGTTTGGCTCAATTTGCTATGCTCACGTCCCAGCTAAAAAATGAGCAAACTTGATGATAAGGCATAAAAAGGTATATTCCTTGGCTACGACTCAAAATCAAAGGCTTACCGGATTTTCAATCTTAATACGGAGAAGATTATGATAAGACGAGACGTGGAGTTTGATGAAGATGCAATATGGAATTGGGAAGAAAAGAAGGTGGAAAGAAATGTGAAACTAGTTCCTCATCACCAACATCCACATCCAGAAGATGATTATGAGATGACTAATAACGATGATCCTCCTACACCTCCATCAACTCAAATGCAAGCAGACTCTCCACCCTCAACCGACAATTCCGAGAATGATACGGGACCTCGGGGTAAGAAAGATCTCTCTCAGATTTATGCTGAATGTCCCATTATTAATCTGAATGAAGAGGAATGCGAGAGACGCTATTTCGCTTTTGAGGAGCCAAGAGACTATGATGAGGCTTCCAAGCACAAAGAGTGGCAAGAAGCAATGGAGACCGTAATAAACATGATAAAGAAAAATAACACATGGGAATTGGTAGATAAGCCCAAAGACCGAAAGGTGATTGAAGTGAAATGGGTCTACAAAACAAAGTTGAATCCAGATGGTACGATCAATAAGTATAAAGCAAGATTGGTCGTGAAATGATACTCCCAACAAGCTGAAATAGACTACAGAGATACATTTGCTCCAGTTGCTCGACATGACACCGTGCGAACTCTAATTGCCCTAGCCGCTCAAGAAAGGTGGAAAATTTATCAACTTGATGTCAAATCTGCCTTTCTAAATGGAGAGCTTGAGGAGGAGATTTATGTGGAGCAACCTCCGGGCTTTGTCAAACAACGAAATGAAGAAAAGGTGTGCAAGCTAAAAAAGGCATTATATGGCCTTAAGCAAGCTCCAAGAGCGTGGTATAGCGAGATTGATTCTTACTTCCTTGAGGAAGGGTTCACGAGGAGTAAAAATGAGCATACACTATATGTGAAGAAAAACCAAGGTGATCTTCTCATCGTTTCTCTTTACGTTGATGATCTCCTTGTTACAGGAAATAACGCCAAAATGATCCTTAAATTTGAGGAGATGAAGAAAAGATTTGAAATGACGGATTTGGGCTTAATGAATTTTTTTCTTGGCATGGAAGTCCATCAAAGTGAAGATGAAATCTTCATTTCTCAAACTAAGTATGCTCGGGAAATCCTCAAGAGATTTAAAATGGAGAACTGCAAGCCAGTTTCTACTTCTCTGGTCTTGAATGAGAAGTTATCAAAAAGTGATGGGTCAAAAGAAGTTAATTTGAAGCAATGTCGAAGCTTGGTTGGAAGTTTACTCTACCTCACAGCAACAAGACCCGATCTTATGTTCGCCACAAGCTTATTATCAAGATTTATGAGTAAGCCAAGTGAGGTTCACATGGGTACATCCAAGAGAGTACTTCGATATCTAAAGGGTGCTCTAGAGTATGGAGTATTTTACCAGCCTTGCGACAATCCAAGATTGCTAGCCTACTCCGACAGCGATTGATACGTGCCATTTATATAGACTTTTTAGGTCCTTTTAGCACGTATTTCTATGCATTTTCATGCACTTTACGTGCCATTTTGCCCCCTTTTGCTTCCTTTGGTGTATTTTCTGTTATGTTGCAGGAATTATGCAAAAGATGAAGAAACCAAGCGTTTTCTGTCCGTTTTGAGCTATTTTTAGAGGATGAAGCAAGTCAAGAAGTCCCATAGCCTCGATTTTGCAGTGCAAGGCCTAAAGGAACGGTAACCGAGGCAAGAGCGAGGGACAAAAGCAAGAAAGAAGCGGAAAAGAAAGACGACATCTGTCATTTACTCGATTGAGTAAGCACTAGAGCTCGATCGAGTGGATGCTGGAGGAGAAAGACTCGATCGAGTGGTTTGATACTCGATCGAGGAGTCTGTAGGAAGGACCCGACCTTCGAGGATTCCAGGGTTACTCGATCGAGTAACTACCAGCTCGAAGTTGCTCGATCGACCCCTTTTTTAAGAACAGTTACTCGATCGAGTGGTTCAGTCACTCGATCGAGCAACTCACTTAAGTGCTCCAGATTTCGCAGTTTACGTTTTAGGTTTTGTTTTCTTTTGAGTTAACCTAATCCTTATTTAGGGATTAGGTTAGCAGCCTTTAGAGACACTTTTTACTTCTTACTTTTCACTTTTACACTTTTACATTGACATTCAACACTGAGTAGTTTTTCATTCAGTTTTCTTTTAAGCAGTTATTTAGTTCAAAATACTATCACTTAGGGTTTTTCATCTTGGAAGCATTCGGATCTTGTTCTTCATTCCTTTGCCATTACTGTAATTCACTTTTACTCTTTCTATTATCGTTCTTGTTTTCATTGTTTTATGATTTATCTTTATTCCTCTTTAATTGCCATGTTGAATGTTATTGGTATCATCATCGTTATTAGTTTAGTTTCCCCAAGTATGCGTAGCTAATCCCCCTAATATGTAAGGATGAAGTAACTCGCGGTAATTATGTCGTAGGAATTGCATGTTAGTCGTCCTTACGACGAAGTTTACCTATAAACAATATAATTGTGAAACTTGTCAAATGAGTGCACGCAGGAGACTAAGTTTACCTAGTAAAACCTACCTGGATCGAAAGATTGGTAGGTGGGCTTGTTTAGGGTAATTTACGAAACCTATCTAGAGATCGAAAGATTGATAGGGGAGTCCAGGGGTGATTTCAGACTGAAAGGATATTAATCGTTCCCACTTCGTTGTTGTTTCGACTGACCTAATCTTTATGCGACATTCATTGCCGCGACGACCTGAATCCCGACATATTTCTCCTTTTATTGTTTGAAATTTGTTTTATCATCTTTGTTTAATTTTTTTTTTTCATCTTAGATATAATAAAAAACAAAACCCCCCTTTTTGTGACCTATAAACTGACTTTGCTTAAGACCGTGTCTCCCTGAGGATTCGACCCTACTTCCACTAGCTTCCAGTTAGTAGACCTAGGTATTTATCTTTGGTGCATGAACGACACGCATCCAATTTTGGCGCCGTTGCCGGGGAGGTAATAGGTTTAAAGTCTTTGTTAGTTTATATTGTTGTTTTTCGTCTTAAGGAATTTCTTTTAATTCCTTAAGACCGTTCTTATTCTTTTTCTCAGTGTTGTGTATGCCCAGGTCTTCCAGGTACGAATTAGTTGCTGCTAATCCTGAACCTGAAAGAACTTTCAGACGCCGCATAAGAGAAAGAAGAAGGGCGAGTCAGGAAGAAGTCTTGAGTATTCCTGAACCAGTTACTACTGAACCAGTCAACCAAACCATAAGAATGCCGAACATCGCAAGTCATTCCGAACCAAAAGCTGATTCCATTCCCAAGGGTTTCACTCTCCTTGCTGATGAGGCCGGGAACACATTCGATATTCGACCAACTTATATTAATCTGGTCGAGAGGAACATGTACCGCGGCGCAGCGGGAGAGGACCCGAGGAAGCACATGGAGATTTTCACAGACTACTGCTCCACCATTCCAACTTCTGCGACGGTCACACAGGATAAGATAAAGGAAGTCCTTTCTCCTTTCTCCTTATCCGACGGGGCTAGAGAGTGGTACCGGGACCTGGATAAGGAAGCTGCGGAGATCACCGAATGGAAGTCCCTAGCTTTGGCCTTCTACAAGAAGTACTATCCACCACATAAGACTAACGCTCTCCGTTCCCAAATTACAAACTTTAAACAGTTTGGGACGGAGAACTTACATGAGGCTTGGACCAGATTCAAGAAGCTTGTGAGAGCATGTCCTCACCATGGTTTCCAACCATGGTTCATCAGCAACCAGTTTTACAACGGGTTTTTTGATGACCACCGAGCCATCCTTGATGCTGCATCAAAATGGAGGTTCCAAAAGGAGACTGAGGATGACAAAGGGTGGGGTATCATTGAGGAGATGGCCAATCATTGTGCGGAGTATGGAAATCCGAGGTCCGGGACGAGAATAGTAGCCGGGATAAATACTGAGGGTGTTGGGGCCAAACTTGATAAGCTGGCTGCGAGGTTTGACCTTTGGGACAAACAACAGGAGGGGAGTCAACAGACGGTTCATCTACTTCAAAAGGGTGAACCATCATTGTGTGAAAGATGTGGAGGTGCTGGGCATTCTGTTGTTGCATGTCTAGCCGAGAAAGAGCAAGTTTTTTCCTTCCAACAGTTTCGTCAGGGGGAAATTTTTACAACCAGAACCAAGTCCACCCTCACTTAAAGTGGACTAGTCAAAATGTGCTCAACCCAACCCCACCACCACAACAAAACTATATCCCCCCTCACCGCAACCAAAACAATTTTCAGAAGCCACCCCAATTCCAACCGTCACAAGCTAGTGCTTCCTCATCTGGAGGAAATTCAGAAATCGGAGAGTTAAAAACTCTAGTTCAGTCTTTGGCATCCCAAATGCAATATGGGAATGCGTCCATTAAGTTGCTGGTGTCGCAGATCGCTCAACTGGCGGTCAAGCAATCATCCCGACCCCAAGGGCAACTACCATCTCAAACCGAACAACGAAATGAGGCCATTAACATGGTGAGGTTGAGGAGTGGGCGTGAGTATGAGGGACCAAGGAAGGAAGTTGCTGATCAGAATGTCGAAGAGGCTGTTATCGGAGATGTGTTCGATCGAGTGGTTGACAGAGCTCGATCGAACGGAAGTCAGGAAAATTCACTCGATCGAGGAGTTGTCAGAGCTCGATCGAGTGAGGTTGACACAGAGGTCCTCGATCGAGCAATACCACTTGCTCGATCGAGCATAGCAGAGGAAAGGATCACTCGATCGAGTGATCCAATGGTAGAAAACACTCGATCGAGTGTTATTGAGAAAAGAAAAGAAAAGCGAGCACTGGAACAGGCTGCGTACGAGAAACAGAGTACAGGAATCCGAGCTGATATAAGAGATATTCCGTACCCGTCTAGATTGGTGGAGAAGGAGTTCGCCAAATTCGCGGATACGCTACGAGAACTGAAGGTACACGTTCCTTTCTTGGAATTATTGCTTAAGGTACCTTCTTATAAGTTCATGCGTGAGATTCTGATGCGCAAGCGTACTGTGGATGTTAGTGAAACCGTTGCCTTGACGGAGGAATGCTACGCGTTCCTCCAAAATAAGACCTCACCTAAGCTAGCAGACCCTGGTAGCTTCTCAATACCATGTCAAATAGGAACCCACGTCATTGATAATGCGTTATGCGATATAGTGGCGAGTGTTAGTGTGTTACCCCTATCGCTAGCAAATAAATTGGGTTTTTCAAAATTCAAGTGTACCAATATGACGGTCCAAATGGCTGACCGTAGTGTATCGAGACCTCTAGGCATATTGGAGGACATTCCTGTGCAAATAGGAGAGTTCTTCATACCTGTTGACTTTGTGGTCCTCGATATACTTGATGATTCCTACACCCCAATCATTTTGGGTAGACTTTTTCTGCACACTGCGAAAGCAGTGATAGATGTAGGTACTAAGACACTGACCTTTCAGGTTGGTGGCGAAGACCTAATTTTAGGCAGACTAGTACATCTAGGTCACCCATGTCTGTTGTCCCTTGCTATTCGATGACTGATGATATATCTGCGAGTCTTAACCTGCTGGAACTGACACCTCTGCCTCACATTAAGAGCAAGTTAGAGGAAGATTTTTTGATTGCTGATGCAGGTACGGAACCAGATTATAACCCGAATGGATGAGGTTATTTATCATTGAAAAATAAGGGCAGGAATCCAAAGGAAATCTCAGCCACGTCAAAAAGGACGTCAAAAGACTACACAATGGTATATGATCCTGTCACCAATGCTACCAGCTCGAAACTGCGAGAAGAAGTCGTCACAACCGCGGAAGGGAGTTCCGCGAGTCAGGAGCCCTGTCGTGGGCAGTGAACATTTGGTTTTCTGAACTTTTAAGCCGGGTTTGGAATCCCGTGCAGCTTGTAACAGATTATTTACTGCGTTTTAGACTTAGACTACTACTTTTCATGCTTTATCCGTACACTTTTCTTTTAATATCCGTAGGTAGAATAAGACTTTGTGTGAATCCGAGACAATTTTTGTGGTTTTTCTGTATAGTTGTAGTGTTTGGTCATCTTATGCAGGACTGAACTAGAAAAAACAAAGGAAAAGAGACAAAAACAGAAGAATCGAGGGAAGAACAAGGCTCCACAAAAGAAAAGCCTCTATGGAGATCTGTAAAGTGCTCGATCGAGTAATCGCCAGGGAAGAAATAATCGATCGAGTTCGTAAGAGCTCGATCGAGGAAAACCCAGTCGAGAGGAACTCAGAGCTGACAACCACTCGATCGAGTGGACTTCAGTACTCGATCGAGCATATTGCCTTAAGTGAGTTACTCGATCGAGTACTTCTCAGAACTCGATCGAGCAACTCTCAGCCTATATATAAGGGAAGTCCTCGATGCTCATTTCATTTCACTCGATTTCAGATTTTCGCACTTCCCTTTCTTCGATTCCTCTCTTTTTCCTTGTTTTTCATCTATCAATCACTTTAATCTTACTTGTTTTCACTTCAATTTGAGTAAACAAGCGAAAGCCCTATCAAATTTCATACTAACTTCGAGTAATTCGAAATTTTCGAAAACCTAGGGTTTGTTCGTTCGAGTATTTCGAATTTGGGTTGTTAATTTGTCATTTTATTGCTCTAATCATCCTTGTAATCATCCAAGTAAGTCGTTTTATGCTTAAATCCTATTTTAATTTCATTATTTTTGCCCCAAATTTCGAATTTAAGGTTCTTGAATAGGATTTGCGTTTTTTGCGATTTTGGGCAGGATTGTTATGATGATTACGATTGATTTTGTGATTGTTGTGCAGAAATGGACGGAAAGGCAACCACCGTAACCACCACCAGCACCACGGCAGCAGCCACGGCAGCCGCTGCTTCCTCCTCCACTTCTGCCGCAGCAACCAGCACCGCGTTGGTGGTTGCTCCACCTCGTGTTCCAGCCCCTGTCCTACCACAGCCACCAAACACCACCACCTACAGAACCACCTCCGTCACAACCATGGCACCAGTCGGGACTTCTTCCTCAGCTGATAAAGGGAAGGAGAAGATACCGGTTCTAGGGCAGAAGGGACGGAAGTCCGTACTCGGAATGCCACCTCGACGCGCTCCACGCCCACCAGCTCCACCTGCGATCCCCTCACTCGAGGAGATCCCCGAGGTAATTTTCGCCGACAATGATCAGAGAGATCAGATGGAGGCTCTTGTTGATAATTATATCCGTCCTAGTCGTTTTTTGTATCGTCCGGACTTAGAGACACTAGGACTGCTTAGACCCCTAGTTGACCTTCTGACTGGTATGGGGATGGTTGTGTAACACCCCTATTTATTTAAGAGCCTTTAGCAAGACATTCTCAAATAAATAGAGCTGTTACCATCTCGGAATATTCGAGGTAGTGAATAACAAAGTAAACAAACCAAAGTACTTTATATAAAAACTGATTAAATTTAAACTTGATAGTACAACTACGGGGTCCAAACTTTGATAAAAATAAAAGTACAACTGAAGGTATCTAAGTGTGATCTAACTCTAAGTAGGTCCAAGCCATGTCTCTCTCCATGCCCAAGCTCCTAATCCATCTGTCACTGACCTGTAAAGTCTACTCCCCATTACGGATCATCGTAGGTGTCACACGAATACACAGGGTCAACCGCGAGGTTGAGTAGGTAAAACAGATAAAACATAAATAACAGTAGAACCGTATCCTCCTTCATCTCCATATCATACGATCATCCACCACAACTCCACCACATCACACCTCCATCACACCACACCTCCCATCACACCACACCTCCCATGACCATATCACAAGTCCCATATCACAAGACCCATATCACAAGACCCATCTCCACAGTGATCAATAATAATGATACAATCCACAGTGCAGTAATAATCAATTATATCAAACTCGTAATAAGCATCACTTACACATTTCATGTCATAACATGAATCATAATATATTTCCCCTACCTCAATTGCGGAATGACAACCGAACAGCTGCTAAAATTGTTCCACCACGAACAACCGAACTCAGTTCCTATAATCAGTACTTAATATCAATTTCTACCCATACAATCACATTGCTAACATTACTTGACCAAGTTCATAGCCATATACTCATAACAAACTATAAACATGCTCATATACATATTATTATTAACTCCTTAATCATATAAATCATCATTAGTCAATTATAAGCTTACTAATCAAAATAGACTTACTATATACAATAGGCATTCAAATAACCAAATACTACTAAATCAAGAACAATAACAACGTAAGTAATTAACAATAATACAACACATATTGACAACCATATTAACCATAACAATAGCTACTAATATGACTAGTATTACTAACAATAATTTTAATCATGATATTAACATTATTCCTATTAACAAAACTAGTTCTCATATAAGCACCAATTATGATATTTAGCAAAATAATTAATAAGACTAGTAACAAAATCAACATGGAAGAAAATATAAAATTAGTATCAATACAACATATACTTGTGATAGTAATAAAGATAATCATAATATTAATAATAATAATAATAATAATAATAATAATAATAAGAAGAAGAAGAACCATAGTCTATTATCAATAAGACGTAACAACAACAACATAGTAAACCAACAGCCCTCCGACCAGCCCACTTCGCCACTCCTTCGACACCCCTTCCACAGCCCGAACCACCACCATAACACTGTGGTTGAGACCACTGAACCATGGTGCAACAATTGACCCTGACCACCACTCCATACTCGACCAGGACAGCCATCGAACCAACCCCAAAACACGCTGGTCACAAACCCAAACCCAGTTCCTGTACTTATCCGTGTTACCTCCCCCCCTGTACACCCTCCGTTAACACCAGCCGACACCACTATCACCACCACCATTCGCCCCTTCTGACACCTTACACCACACATGACACCCTGATGGCAACCACCAGGCTTTGACACCACCGTAACCCCACGAAACATGCCTCCCAAAACCCGCGCACACACCCCTAGGCCCGTCACTCTGTTTCGCACTATAACCCAGCAACCCAACGACAACCACCATACAGTGGCCGTGAAACACCACGACCCCTGATGTCAACCACCACTCTCCTACCCCGACTACCACCCAACCAAAACGTAGAAACCCAGAATAAATTTCGACAGAAAAGCGTATCGAATACCAATATGAATGAATACGTTTATGACTCTGTTTCTGACGGAAAAGAAATCAACCAACACCGACAACTAACCACCCATCACGACGGCCCTAGACCATGAAAGACGACCCTACTTTACCCAGAACATAAACACCACATATCACAGATTCTTAATACGTAAAGAATTCGAATTATGAACATGTAATAACGTGTTTGAAATATGTGAAACAAACAGAAGTAAAAACACGAAAACCAGACCAGTGGTGTACTTACCTTCTTTCCGATGCAATCGACGTACCCTAGAACCCCTTAAACCACCGTGATCACCCTTCTATGCAGTCTCAGCAATGGCGGCAGAAGGGTGGTGATTGTGTTTGAGTGTCGTTTAGATTAGAATTAGGTTTAGGATAGGTTTAACATGAGGCGGCAGCAAGGTGATTCTGAAATTCTTATTTTCAGATG
Organism: Silene conica; assembly: GCA_029255685.2. NCBI lineage: Eukaryota > Viridiplantae > Streptophyta > Magnoliopsida > Caryophyllales > Caryophyllaceae > Silene > Silene conica. The sequence goes on from CM055319.2 coordinate 20,572,348, forward strand.
TGGAGGCCGTGTAAAGGGCTTGCTTGCACGCAACCCTAGGCCCAATTGTCGATGTCATTCGTGTATGGGTCAAGCTCTTCACGCATCCCAAGGCCCAAATAACATAACTCAAGTACGATCTTGTTGCACACTAGCATACACGACTCCAAAAACTAGCACATAAAACACCCCGTTCACCAAGGTTGGTTTCGCTAACTTTCGTTAACTTATTATATAAGTCCGTCGACGTACAAATAAATATAAAAAAATATTAGATCAAACGAATAAAATACGGAGTATTACAGTCTTCTCTCCTTAAAATGAACTTCGTCCCGAAGTTCGCCACCCCATAACGATAACAAACACTCCCCAAAACAAGACAACACAAGTAGCACATAAATAAGCTCTAAAACGCGAAGTGTTACATTCTATCCCCCTTAAGAAACTTTGTCCCCAAAGTTTAACATATATCTACCTCAAAGTATACTTTATGAATCACGGTGATTTAGTACATAATAGAAGTGAACAGGTTTACGGAGTACATTCAAACAATCCCGACATCAATTTTCCATGTCATAACAACTAGCCATGTCATAAACCATGAAGATTTTACAATCCTATCCTCCTAAAAAAAACATGGTTACGTCCTCGTAACCCCATTATACAAATCTCAGCTCATTAATTCGTCTTACTCATTACTTTATCTCATACTATCTTACTCCAGGTAACCAAGGTTCGCACTCATCGTTGAATCTAAGATCAAAAACAAGGGGTGAGTGAACCGGCGGAATAAAACACAATCAATACATCCATTTCAATATCAATTTCAAACTCAGAATATGACCCAATAATCAAGGTCACACTTGACCGGAAACACAATGTGGCACGACGGCTTAATAACTCATAACTCAAACCAGTAACCAATTCTCATCTCCATTGCGATATCCATATTGTCAAATACTTCATTAGAGGAACTGCTCCACATTTAGAGAGTACAACTCTAACTACTCACCCACGAGTCAAGGTCAAAGAATACGACAACTCGATAAAGTACTAAGCTGCAAACTCAATCTCATCAATACTTACCTTCCAAGTTCATTGACATACTTGTATGTATACTTACAATTCCACAGTTCATAAAATAAGGATCTGGACACCATACCAAACCAACCTAATACAAAATCATTATGCATAAGCAACTAATCAATTACCAAAAGTTTACCCATCTCACGATTCAACCCGTCTCACAAACAAAAGGATTATCTTATACATAGGAAATATTACTTTCAAAATAAGGAACAACTACAAATTTTAACTCAAATAAGTACTCGTAAAACCCCTATCCATTATCGTGTAAATATATATAACCTTGGGCAAAAACATGAGTATTAAGATAGGTAGAAATTTGAGTTAATATATTTAAAACAGAATCAGAGTGGCTAACACTTACATACCCTTGAAATTTTAACAACAAGCTAATATATTAGCAACAATGTAAACAAACGATAAGCTCATAGTTCATATTTGACGAACTAAAATGTTTCATGCTCATAATCCTATTATAGGAGCAAAAATCATAATTTAAGAAAAGACATAGTGCAAAATTAATTAGCGTAATTAAACATGGAACATTGACATATTCCACAAGACATACGCAAATCGCATGCTCACAAGATCGTTTAACATTCTCAGATATCAATAAATTAACAAAAACACTTAGGTAATTTTCCGTCCACTCACATTACATCATTTATCATGAAGCAATTACTATATACGACTTGCCAAAACAAGGGTTTTACACAATGCGCATCAATTAAACATTCCAGTAGGATTTCATCGACACATAGTTACAGAATTGTCATATTGTAAACAATCACCATAATTGATCAAACATCAAGCTTTCTTTGAAAACATTTTAAAAAGTTTGAAACAATTAAGAGGTAGTTTTTGACACATCAATATACATGAAGGTATTATGAAGTTTATTATCTTAATGAACTAGACAACGATATACCATAAATATATGAAAGAACATCAACACGATTAACATCGTTCAAAATGATCACCATTACTTATAACAATTAGATTGCTATATCATGCTAAAAAGTTTACGAGTCCAATTTCATTTTACCACCTGTCATGACTCTTCTCAGATTAATATGATTTTAACATCACATACAAACATCACATCCTTATTTGAAGTCATAAAACTAGAGGGTAAGAGTGTCAGTATAATTGAAACTATTTTATATAGAAACAAGCAAGATAACGTTATCATAAAGTAAGATTCATATTCATATCATATGCCTACTATTCATGTTACTAATGCCATAACAGGATATCACATGGTCACCTCACATAATTCACATTTGATTTAACATTCATATAAAACTTACATAACTCACAATTTCACCAATTACACATTACGTAGCAATTTACACAAATTATAATTACATATCCACTTAGCTATCTCGCGAGCTATTATAGTTTTAGAAAACATAAAGAATTAACTAACCACAGAAAACAGAAGCCGATACATATCTCAAGGGAATCACTCATAACAATTTTGACGACTTAAATGGTTTGGACAGGAACTTTGCAGCAATTCAACGGAAATTGAACAAATTGCAAAAATCACAATTAAACAACGAGTCGATAAGATTTTACATAGCTTATCCTCTTGGAAACATGATCGAATGTTCTAAGCAGTGGAGTTGGAATTATACATAAAAAGTAAAGACGTTTTAAATAACTTCATTTACAGAGACTTTGGTCAAAACAGAGTCGTGCTGTAACCATCTGACCACTGTCAACTAAAAGATTTATTTCTCTCAGAATATAACTCCTATTAACGTGAAACCAAAAGCATTGGAAAACCAACTCAGAAAGTTATCATACATAAAATTTCATACTTAAACATGGAACACATCTAAAATGGCATCCCGTACCAACAAGGTAACATTCAGGAAACTTATTAAAACAATTTGGTTCGTTTACAACTTCACATTGCTTCCTCGAAGATCAACCGTTCTTCTTCCGAAACACGTTGACATAAAATTTTGGAGTATAGACATCACTTGTACCATATTAACATTTATATCTCATTTCAACAATTTCGAAACTGAATGTAGGCTCCACTAAATAACTCGATAGTTGTACATGGGTATATAAATAAATTAGTTTCTACCATCACGCAATCGCAACATATTCAAGTATGGAAATATAACTAGGAGTTACTATGATGTTCCGCATATCACTAGACATGGATTACTAAAACATATAATCATAAGGTCAACTGAATTCCTCATCCTTACCAGGAGTTAAACATCAAAATCATATAATAACGATAGTCATTTAATACCAGAAAATCGTATGAATATTTCAAAATACCAAACTCAATGATCACATCACTTTTAAATATCGCTCAACAGTTACTTATCCATATACTTGAAATTTATACTCAACCATCCAGCTCGATTCGCACACTAATATCAATCATAATCTCCAATAACATTATTAGATAGCCACAGTTCACATATTTCTTACCTCATTCTTCTCCTGTAAGAGTGTTAGTACAAAATATCTAGGTCGCTATACCGTCTACCCCACTCTTCAATTACTCTCATTGGGTAACCGAGACAGAACCGAAAGGGCCCAGGTCTGGTGTGAGGGGGCCCCTAACTCATCCCGTTCCTTTTTGGGGCTCCTATCAGTTTCATCTCGGGATTCATTTTATTTGACTCGTCCTACGTTCATTACCATTTATTTGGTTTAGGCCTGAGGATCGTTCTCTCTGATACCACTTTGTAACACCCCCATTTACTTAAGAGCCTTTAGCAAGACATTCTCAAATAAATAGAGCTGTTACCATCTCGGAATATTCGAGGTAGTGAATAACAAAGTAAACAAACCAAAGTACTTTATATAAAAACTGATTAAATTTAAACTTGATAGTACAACAACTACGAGGTCCAAACTTTGATAAAAATAAAAGTACAACTGAAGGTATCTAAGTGTGATCTAACTCTAAGTAGGTCCAAGCCATGTCTCTCTCCATGCCCAAGCTCCTAATCCATCTGTCACTGACCTGTAAAGTCTACTCCCCATTCCGGATCATCGTAGGTGTCACACGAATACACAGGGTCAACCGCGAGGTTGAGTAGGTAAAACAGATAAAACATAAATAACAGTAGAACCGTATCCTCCTTCATCTCCATATCATACGATCATCCACCACAACTCCACCACGTCACACCTCCATCACACCACACCTCCCATCACACCACACCTCCCATGGTCATATCACAAGTCCCATATCACAAGACCCATATCACAAGACCCATCTCCACAGTGATCAATAATAATGATACAATCCACAGTGCAGTAATAATCAATTATATCAAACTCGTAATAAGCATCACTTACACATTTCATGTCATAACATGAATCATAATATATTTCCCCTACCTCAATTGCGGAATGACAACCGAACAGCTGCTAAAATTGTTCCACCACGAACAACCGAACTCAGTTCCTATAATCAGTACTTAATATCAATTTCTACCCATACAATCACATTGCTAACATTACTTGACCAAGTTCATAGCCATATACTCATAACATACTATAAACATGCTCATATACATATTATTATTAACTCCTTAATCATATAAATCATCATTAGTCAATTATAAGCTTACTAATCAAAATAGACTTACTATATACAATAGGCATTCAAATAACCAAATACTACTAAATCAAGAACAATAACAACGTAAGTAATTAACAATAATACAACACATATTGACAACCATATTAACCATAACAATAGCTACTAATATGACTAGTATTACTAATAATAATTTTAATCATGATATTAACATTATTCCTATTAACAAAACTAGTTCTCATATAAGCACCAATTATGATATTTAGCAAAATAATTAATAAGACTAGTAACAAAATCAACATGGAAGAAAATATAAAATTAGTATCAATACAACATATACTTGTGATAGTAATAAAGATAATCATAATATTAATAATAATAATAATAATAATAAGAAGAAGAAGAAGAACCATAGTCTATTATCAATAAGACGTAACAACAACAACATAGTAAACCAACAGCCCTCCGACCAGCCCACTTCGCCACTCCTTCGACACCCCTTCCACAGCCTGAACCACCACCATACCACTGTGGTTGAGACCACTGAACCATGGTGCAACAACTGACCCTGACCACCACTCCATACTCGACCAGGACAGCCATCGAACCAACCCCAAAACACGCTGGTCACAAACCCAAACCTAGTTCCTGTACTTATCCGTGTTACCTCCCCCCTGTACACCCTCCGTTAACACCAGCCGACACCACTATCACCACCACCATTCGCCCCTTCTGACACCTTACACCACACATGACACCCTGATGGCAACCACCAGGCTTTGACACCACCGTAACCCCACGAAACAGGCCTCCCAAAACCCGCGCACACACCCCTAGGCCCGTCACTCTGTTTCGCACTATAACCCAGCAACCCAACGACAACCACCATACAGTGGCCGTGAAACACCACGACCCCTGATGTCAACCACCACTCTCCTACCCCGACTACCACCCAACCAAAACGTAGAAACCCAGAATAAATTTCGACAGAAAAGAGCATCGAATACCAATATGAATGAATACGTTTATGACTCTGTTTCTGACGGAAAAGAAATCAACCAACACCGACAACTAACCACCCATCACGACGGCCCTAGACCATGAAAGACGACCCTACTTTACCCAGAACATAAACACCACATATCACAGATTCTTAATACGTAAAGAATTCGAATTATGAACATGTAATAACGTGTTTGAAATATGTGAAACAAACAGAAGTAAAAACACGAAAACCAGACCAGTGGTGTACTTACCTTCTTTCCGATGCAATCGACGTACCCTAGAACCCCTTAAACCACCGTGATCACCCTTCTATGCAGTCTCAGCAATGGCGGCAGAAGGGTGGTGATTGTGTTTGAGTGTCGTTTAGATTAGAATTAGGTTTAGGATAGGTTTAACATGAGGCGGCAGCAAGGTGATTCTGAAATTCTTATTTTCAGATGTGGAGGCCGTGTAAAGGGCTTGCTTGCACGCAACCCTAGGCCCAATTGTCGATGTCATTCGTGTATGGGTCAAGCTCTTCACGCATCCCAAGGCCCAAATAACATAACTCAAGTACGATCTTGTTGCACACTAGCATACACGACTCCAAAAACTAGCACATAAAACACCCCGTTCACCAAGGTTGGTTTCGCTAACTTTCGTTAACTTATTATATAAGCCCGTCGACGTACAAATAAATATAAAAAAATATTAGATCAAACGAATAAAATACGGAGTATTACAGTCTTCTCTCCTTAAAATGAACTTCGTCCCGAAGTTCGCCACCCCATAACGATAACAAACACTCCCCAAAACAAGACAACACAAGTAGCACATAAATAAGCTCTAAAACGCGAAGTGTTACATTCTATCCCCCTTAAGAAACTTTGTCCCCAAAGTTTAACATATATCTACCTCAAAGTATACTTTATGAATCACGGTGATTTAGTACATAATAGAAGTGAACAGGTTTACGGAGTACATTCAAACAATCCCGACATCAATTTTCCATGTCATAACAACTAGCCATGTCATAAACCATGAAGATTTTACAATCCTATCCTCCTAAAAAAAACATGGTTACGTCCTCGTAACCCCATTATACAAATCTCAGCTCATTAATTCGTCTTACTCATTACTTTATCTCATACTATCTTACTCCAGGTAACCAAGGTTCGCACTCATCGTTGAATCTAAGATCAAAAACAAGGGGTGAGTGAACCGGCGGAATAAAACACAATCAATACATCCATTTCAATATCAATTTCAAACTCAGAATATGACCCAATAATCAAGGTCACACTTGACCGGAAACACAATGTGGCACGACGGCTTAATAACTCATAACTCAAACCAGTAACCAATTCTCATCTCCATTGCGATATCAATATTGACAAATACTTCATTAGAGGAACTGCTCCACATTTAGAGAGTACAACTCTAAGCTACTCACCCACGAGTCAAGGTCAAAGAATACGACAACTCGATAAAGTACTAAGCTGCAAACTCAATCTCATCAATACTTACCTTCCAAGTTCATTGACATACTTGTATGTATACTTACAATTCCACAGTTCATAAAATAAGGATCTGGACACCATACCAAACCAACCTAATACAAAATCATTATGCATAAGCAACTAATCAATTACCAAAAGTTTACCCATCTCACGATTCAACCCGTCTCACAAACAAAAGGATTATCTTATACGTAGGAAATATTACTTTCAAAATAAGGAACAACTACAAATTTTAACTCAAATAAGTACTCGTAAAACCCCTATCCATTATCGTGTAAATATATATAACCTTGGGCAAAAACAAGAGTATTAGGATAGGTAGAAATTTGAGTTAATATATTTAAAACAGAATCAGAGTGGCTAACACTTACATACCCTTGAAATTTTAACAACAAGCTAATATATTAGCAACAATGTAAACAAACGATAAGCTCATAGTTCATATTTGACGAACTAAAATGTTTCATGCTCATAATCCTATTATAGGAGCAAAAATCATAATTTAAGAAAAGACATAGTGCAAAATTAATTAGCGTAATTAAACATGGAACATTGACATATTCCACAAGACATACGCAAATCGCATGCTCACAAGATCGTTTAACATTCCCAGATATCAATAAATTAACAAAAACACTTAGGTAATTTTTCGTCCACTCACATTACATCATTTATCATGAAGCAATTACTATATACGACTTGCCAGAACAAGGGTTTTACACAATGCGCATCAATTAAACATTCCAGTAGGATTCCATCGACACATAGTTACAGAATTGTCATATTGTAAACAATCACCATAATTGATCAAACATCAAGCTTTCTTTGAAAACATTTTAAAAAGTTTGAAACAATTAAGAGGTAGTTTGTGACACATCAATATACATGAAGGTATTATGAAGTTTATTATCTTAATGAACTAGACAACGATATACCATAAATATATGAAAGAACATCAACACGATTAACATCGTTCAAAATGATCACCATTACTTATAACAATTAGATTGCTATATCATGCTAAAAAGTTTACGAGTCCAATTTCATTTTACCACCTGTCATGACTCTTCTCAGATTAATAAGATTTTAACATCACATACAAACATCACATCCTTATTTGAAGTCATAACACTAGAGGGTAAGAGTGTCAGTATAATTGAAACTATTTTATATAGAAACAAGCAAGATAACGTTATCATAAAGTAAGATTCATATTCATATCATATGCCTACTATTCATGTTACTAATGCCATAACAGGATATCACATGGTCACCTCACATAATTCACATTTGATTTAACATTCATATAAAACTTACATAACTCACAATTTCACCAATTACACATTACATAGCAATTTACACAAATTATAATTACATATCCACTTAGCTATCTCGCGAGCTATTATAGTTTTAGAAAACATAAAGAATTAAATAACCACAGAAAACAGAAGCCGATACATATCTCAAGGGAATCACTCATAACAATTTTGACGACTTAAATGGTTTGGACAGGAACTTTGCAGCAATTCAACGGAAATTGAACAAATTGCAAAAATCACAATTAAACAACGAGTCGATAAGATTTCACATAGCTTATCCTCTTGGAAACATGATCGAATGTTCTAAGCAGTGGAGTTGGAATTATACATAAAAAGTAAAGACGTTTTAAATAACTTCATTTACAGAGACTTTGGTCAAAACAGAGTCGTGCTGTAACCATCTGACCACTGTCAACTAAAAGATTTATTTCTCTCAGAATATAACTCCTATTAACGTGAAACCAAAAGCATTGGAAAACCAACTCAGAAAGTTATCATACATAAAATTTCATACTTAAACATGGAACACATCTAAAATGGCATCCCGTACCAACAAGGTAACATTCAGGAAACTTATTAAAACAATTTGGTTCGTTTACAACTTCACATTGCTTCCTCGAAGATCAACCGTTCTTCTTCCGAAACACGTTGACATAAAATTTTGGAGTATAGACATCACTTGTACCATATTAACATTTATATCTCATTTCAACAATTTCGAAACTGAATGTAGGCTCCACTAAATAACTCGATAGTTGTACATGGGTATATAAATAAATTAGTTTCTACCATCACGCAATCGCAACATATTCAAGTATGGAAATATAACTAGGAGTTACTATGATGTTCCGCATATCACTAGACTTGGATTATTATAAGATATAATCATAAGGTCAACTGAATTCCTCATCCTTACCAGGAGTTAAACATCAAAATCATATAATAACGATAGTCATTTAATACCAGAGTACTTTATATAAAAACTGAATTTCTCAAATAAATAGAGCTGTTACCATCTCGGAATATTCGAGGTAGTGAATAACAAAGTAAACAAACCAAAGTACTTTATATAAAAACTGATTAAATTTAAACTTGATAGTACAACAACTACGAGGTCCAAACTTTGATAAAAATAAAAGTACAACTGAAGGTATCTAAGTGTGATCTAACTCTAAGTAGGTCCAAGCCATGTCTCTCTCCATGCCCAAGCTCCTAATCCATCTGTCACTGACCTGTAAAGTCTACTCCCCATTCCGGATCATCGTAGGTGTCACACGAATACACAGGGTCAACCGCGAGGTTGAGTAGGTAAAACAGATAAAACATAAATAACAGTAGAACCGTATCCTCCTTCATCTCCATATCATACGATCATCCACCACAACTCCACCACGTCACACCTCCATCACACCACACCTCCCATCACACCACACCTCCCATGGCCATATCACAAGACCCATATCACAAGACCCATCTCCACAGTGATCAATAATAATGATACAATCCACAGTGCAGTAATAATCAATTATATCAAACTCGTAATAAGCATCACTTACACATTTCATGTCATAACATGAATCATAATATATTTCCCCTACCTCAATTGCGGAATGACAACCGAACAGCTGCTAAAATTGTTCCACCACGAACAACCGAACTCAGTTCCTATAATCAGTACTTAATATCAATTTCTACCCATACAATCACATTGCTAACATTACTTGACCAAGTTCATAGCCATATACTCATAACATACTATAATCATGCTCATATACATATTATTATTAACTCCTTAATCATATAAATCATCATTAGTCAATTATAAGCTTACTAATCAAAATAGACTTATTATATACAATAGGCATTCAAATAACCAAATACTACTAAATCAAGAACAATAACAATGTAAGTAATTAACAATAATACAACACATATTGACAACCATATTAACCATAACAATAGCTACTAATATGACTAGTATTACTAACAATAATTTTAATCATGATATTAACATTATTCCTATTAACAAAACTAGTTCTCATATAAGCACCAATTATGATATTTAGCAAAATAATTAATAAGACTAGTAACAAAATCAACATGGAAGAAAATATAAAATTAGTATCAATACAACATATACTTGTGATAGTAATAAAGATAATCATAATATTAATAATAATAATAATAATAATAATAATAAGAAGAAGAAGAAGAAGAAGAACCATAGTCTATTATCAATAAGACGTAACAACAACAACATAGTAAACCAACAGCCCTCCGACCAGCCCACTTCGCCACTCCTTCGACACCCCTTCCACAGCCCGAACCACCACCATAACACTGTGGTTGAGACCACTGAACCATGGTGCAACAATTGACCCTGACCACCACTCCATACTCGACCAGGACAGCCATCGAACCAACCCCAAAACACGCTGGTCACAAACCCAAACCCAGTTCCTGTACTTATCCGTGTTACCTCCCCCCTGTACACCCTCCGTTAACACCAGCCGACACCACTATCACCACCACCATTCGCCCCTTCTGACACCTTACACCACACATGACACCCTGATGGCAACCACCAGGCTTTGACACCACCGTAACCCCACGAAACAGGCCTCCCAAAACCCGCGCACACACCCCTAAGCCCGTCACTCTGTTTCGCACTATAACCCAGCAACCCAACGACAACCACCATACAGTGGTCGTGAAACACCACGACCCCTGATGTCAACCACCACTCTCCTACCCCGACTACCACCCAACCAAAACGTAGAAACCCAGAATAAATTTCGACAGAAAAGAGCATCGAATACCAGTATGAATGAATACGTTTATGACTCTGTTTCTGACGGAAAAGAAATCAACCAACACCGACAACTAACCACCCATCACGACGGCCCTAGACCATGAAAGACGACCCTACTTTACCCAGAACATAAACACCACATACCACAGATTCTTAATACGTAAAGAATTCGAATTATGAACATGTAACGTGTTTGAAATATGTGAAACAAACAGAAGTAAAAACACGAAAACCAGACCAGTGGTGTACTTACCTTCTTTCCGATGCAATCGACGTACCCTAGAACCCCTTAAACCACCGTGATCACCCTTCTATGCAGTCTCAGCAATGGCGGCAGAAGGGTGGTGATTGTGTTTGAGTGTCGTTTAGATTAGAATTAGGTTTAGGATAGGTTTAACATGAGGCGGCAGCAAGGTGATTCTGAAATTCTTATTTTCAGTTGTGGAGGCCGTGTAAAGGGCTTGCTTGCACGCAACCCTAGGCCCAATTGTTGATGTCATTCGTGTATGGGTCAAGCTCTTCACGCATCTCAAGGCCCAAATAACATAACTCAAGTACGATCTTGTTGCACACTAGCATACACGACTCCAAAAACTAGCACATAAAACACCCCGTTCACCAAGGTTGGTTTCGCTAACTTTCGTTAACTTATTATATAAGCCCGTCGACGTACAAATAAATATAAAAAAATATTAGATCAAACGAATAAAATACGGAGTATTACAGGCTGGGTTGGTGACCATGTCCGAGGCGACATACCGAGTACCTACTTTGGAGTTTTTCACCTCCTATTCCTTCTCCGCCGGTACCTTTTCGAGACTCTCGGCCAAGCCCTGCATTCACTTTCGACTCAGGAATGAGTCATATGCCTGGACCTTAGCTAGGTTTGGACATGTTTTGGGTTTGGTTAGTGACGGACACTTGAGACCACCTAGGAACTTGGTTCCAGAGATGTGGGCGGCCCTTTCACACGTACCTTTCGCTAGCCGAAGGGTCGCCTACGTCCACAGTCCTGAGATTCGCATTTTCCTCAGTCTGCTAGGAGAGACTATTTTTGCGCGACCTGAGCCAAACAACATTCGTAACACTGAGCAGGCCATTGTCACGGGGTACCTGAACATTGATAGCGGTACCCCTTTTGTCCTTAACATAGCCTACCTCGTGGCTACCCATCTAGGCGACATAGGTCGCAGAGTCACTGGCGCTATCGTAGGCGGTGGGCTTGTCACCAGGATTTACAAATACATCTTTGACACTTTGCTTGATGGTGAGCCTGCCGTTGGCGATAGATACATCTCTATAGGTGCCATGGTCCAGTTGACCTGGTTTGCTAACGCTGACCGCCAGACTTGGAGGATTGTTGGATCACCTGCAGTAGTCCTCCCTTCTGACTCTTTACCTGCACTCGCCCCTCTCACCACTGTTGAGGGGCCTAGACCAGACCCACCCTCCTATCATCTCTTTCACTCCTTCCTCTTCAAAGAGGAAGCGTACCTCACCTGAGAGAGAGGTCAGAGCCACTCCAGGCTCTCGACCTTCACCGTCGTCGCGACCATCATCATCCTCTCAGCCGACCACCACACACACCACCATTCCTACACCTACACCCACCATTCCTACACCCACACCCACACCTTCACCTTTCACTGCATCTTCCTCATCATCATCTTTCACCCCAGGTTTCCCTGCGCATTTTATTTTACCTCCTATTTTTGAGGTACCACCGGCCGCAGACCGGGAGTACCGTGATCCTTTGCTTTTTGAGCTTCTCAGGGCCCAGTCCATTCTTTAGAGGGACCTTGCCTTGGTCAGCTTTCCGGATTACGACGCGAGGATGCGCACTGGCACTTTCCGACCTCCCAGTGGTCCTCACCCCTCTTTTTATCGATACCCAGATCGAGGGTACCCCCATACCTCTTCTGAGGCACCAGGAGAGACAACGGTACAGAGAGAGGTGCGGCGACGTGCGGAGGAGGCCGCTCAGCATGCCAGTGCCAATGGAGGAGGAGAGGCGCAGGAGAGCTCCAGCGAGGAGGAGGAGGAGAGCGGCAGTGGGAGTGAGGAGAGTGGTAGTGGGGACGAGGAGAGCTCGGAGGAGGCTGTGGAGTGATAGCTGCAGCTGGTTTGGGGAGGTTATGTATTTCTTGTCTTGCTTCATCTTAGTTTTTCTTTTATGCTTTTCTAGTTTTGTATATATTTCACCCCATAGGAACATGTATTATGTTGTACATCCCTTTCCTTGTTTTGTAGCCAATGAGGACATTGTTCAGTTTGGTTTGGGGAGGTGTAATGCATCCTTTTGCGTCTGCATTTTTCATATTTGCATGCATTCACGTTTAATTTTTTGTTTTTTTCACTTTTCGTTTTTCTTTTATTTTATCTTTCTCATATAAAATCCAAAAAATTTCAAAAAATGCATGTTTACTTTTGCATATAGTCGAGTCGGAATGGAGTTTTCTGTGATGATATTGCCTTCTAGGATCTTCGAGTTGATTGTCTTTTGCAGTTTTTCATCATCATTTTGTAAAAACCATATAGCATGTCTCGAATTCTGTTTTGGAAATTACACTTAGACTTCTGAACTTGACTTGACTTGTATTTGGCAAACTACTTAAAAATTCTGAGTTTTAGAGCCTATAACTGGTGACATTCATGACCAGTTTACCTAGGATTGAGAGTAGTACTCCCTTTATATCATTGCATTCACATGTATGACTTTTGATTGCTTTTTGCCTGCACGCATGGTTTGTGGTTGGTATCACATGTTAGAAAGTACTTGCATTTCCCCTTTTCTCATCATACCCATATAGCTCCACATTTAGCCAAAAAACTGCCAGTTGACCTATAAACTACGCCCAGATTTAGCCTACCCTGTGTCGAGCTAGCTTTAGTGTTGTTTTGTGGTATATATTTTCATTGTATCAGTTTTGGTTTGATCTTTATTTTTCGGAGTTGGTATTGGAGAATTTGGAACTTGAACTCGGATGTATGATTTTTGTCATGAACTTAGCAAAAAAAAAAAGAAAAAAAAAAGAAAAAAAAAGAGAAAGAAAAAGAAAAGAAAAGAAAAAGAGAAATGATTCCCGTACTTATTTACATCTTTTGGGGAATAGAAAAAGAAAAAGAAAAAAAAAGTGTTTGCTAAGCAAGATTGTGTGACCGATTCAAGTTCCAGGGTTAGTTGTGTGATATGCCGAACATGGCATTGTTTTTGAGTATTTTGGAAGGTTTACTTTTGGTTGAGTCTTGGTAGCTAGCTCGAGCCGTTACCCTCTCTTGCCCGTACAGTTTTTTGCCTCCTTTTACCCATTTTACCTCACATAACTATAATTATGCAAGTATTCGGCATGTGATAGACTTTGACAGGTTGCTGTGCGTGTGTACGGTAGTTAGAATCAATTGTCATACTAGTTGCATTGCATGATATGTTGGTCGCAGTTAGGAAAGTGTCTACATTTTCTTATCTTTCTCTCTTATACATATATGTTACCCATTGATTGAGAGAAGAGCGATCCGGGAGAGTCCAAGACACACGAGTCATTCAAGTCAGTTGTCTAAGTTGTTTTCATTGCATGTATGAATTCGTCGCTTTTGGTTTTGATCTCTATGACGGTTAATTTCTGCATTTGCATAGTCAACAACATGGTCCATAGTTGGTTCTGAGGCGATTCCATTCCATTAGGTAGTAGTTAGTTGGTTTTTGTTCTTGCAGTTGCATTACTTTGCTTGAGGACAAGCAAAGGTTTGGTTTGGGGATATTTGATACGTGCCATTTATATAGACTTTTTAGGTCCTTTTAGCACGTATTTCTATGCATTTTCATGCACTTTACGTGTCATTTTGCCCCCTTTTGCTTCCTTTGGTTTATTTTCTGTTATTTTGCAGGAATTTTGCAAAAGATGAAGAAACCAAGCGTTTTCTGTCCGTTTTGAGCTATTTTTAGAGGATGAAGCAACTCAAGAAGTCCCAAAGCCTCGATTTTGCAGTGCAAGGCCTAAAGGAACGGTAACCGAGGCAAGAGCGAGGGACAAAAGCAAGAAAGAAGCGGAAAATAAAAACTGCATCTGTCATTTCCTCGATCGAGTAAGCACCAGAGCTCGATCGAGTGGATGCAGGAGGAGAAAGACTCGATCGAGTGGTTTGATACTTGATCGAGGAGTCTGCAGGAAGGACCCGACCTTCGAGGATTCCAGGGTTACTCGATCGAGTAACTGCCAGCTCGAAGTTGCTCGATCGACCCCTTTTTGAAGAACAGTTACTCGATCGAGTGGTTCAGTCACTCGATCGAGCAACTCACTTAAGTGCCCCGGATTTCGCAGTTTACGTTTTAGGTTTTGTTTTCTTTTGAGTTAAACTAATCCTTATTTAAGGATTAGGTTAACAGCCTTTAGAGACACTTTTTACTTCTTACTTTTCACTTTTACACTTTTACATTGACATTCAACACTGAGTAGTTTTTCATTCAGTTTTCTTTTAAGCAGTTATTTAGTTCAAAATACTATCACTTAGGGTTTTTCATCTGGGAAGCATTCGGATCTTGTTCTTCATTCCTTTGCCATTACTTTAATTCACTTTTACTCTTTCTATTATCGTTCTTATTTTCATTGTTTTATGATTTATCTTTATTCCTCTTTAATTGCCATGTTGAATGTTATTGGTATCATCATCGTTATTAGTTTAGTTTCCCCAAGTATGCGTAGCTAATCCCCCTAATATGTTAGGATGAAGGAACTCGTGGTAATTATGTCGTAGGAATTGCATGTTAGTCGTTCTTACGACGAAGTTTACCTATAAACAATATAATTGTGGAACTTGTCAAATGAGTGCACTCAGGAGACTAAGTTTACCTAGTAAAACCTACCTGGATCGAAAGATTGGTAGGTGGGCTTGTTTAGGGTAATTTACGAAACCTATCTAGAGATCGAAAGATTGATAGGGGAGTCCAGGGGTGATTTCAGACTGAAAGGATATTAATCGTTCCCACTTCGTTGTTGTTTCGACTGACCTAATCTTTATGTGACATTCATTGCCGCGACGACCTGAATCCTGACATATTCCTCCTTTTATTATTTGAAATTCGTTTTATCATCTTTGTTTTAAATTTTTTTTTTCATCTTAGATATAATCAAAAACAAAACCCCCCTTTTTGTGACCTATAAACTGACTTTGCTTAAGACCGTGTCTCCCTGAGGATTCGACCCTACTTCCACTAGCTTCCAGTTAGTAGACCTAGGTATTTATCTTTGGTGCATGAACGACACGCATCAGCGATTAGGCAGGATCAGTAGATGACATGAAAAGTACTTCAGGTTATGCCTTACTTTTGGCTCAGAAGTGTTTTCATGGAATTCAAAGAAGCAAGATATAGTTGCTCAATCCACGGCCGAAGCCGAGTATGTTGAAGCTTCAGCGGTAGTGAATCAAGTAATATGGTTTAGGAAAATACTTGAGGACTTAGGCTATAAGCAAGATGAAGCTACTGAAGTCATGGTGGATAACAAATCAGCAATTGCCATTGCTAAAAATCCATTGTGCTTCAGTAAGACAAAGCATATGAAGGTCCGGTTCTATGCACTTCGTGATGCAGAGCAAGGAAAAGAAGTGGAGCTTATACATTTCCCATCTGAGTTCCAGCTAGCTGACATCTTTAAAAAGGCTCTACCGACGACAAGGTTTGATTTTCTATGGACAAAGCTAGGCGTTACTCCAAAAGTCTTAAGGAGGAGTGTTGAAGTGTGAGACTTTTCCGGAGTGTTCCAAAAGGTTCCGGAGTGTTCTAGAAGGTTCCGGAAAGTTCCAGAACAATGTAGAAACATCTAGAATGTTCTTGAACACTTGTAAACACACTAGAATAGTCTAGAATACTATCTAGCTAGAAGGATCAAGAATGTTCTAGGTGTGTGTAGAGAAGTCTAGAACCTTTTAGAAATACCTTGTAACTATAGAATAAAGCTAGAAGCCTAGAAATCTAGATCACTCTAGAATACTTTATTCTAGAGAATTCTTGGAATGTAGGAGAAGGAGGAGGAGCCCTATAAATAGAGGACCTCCCCTCCCATTTCATGTATCAAAACAAAATTCACAAACAAATCAATAACAAACTAATTCCTCTAACTAAACTTCATCTAATCAACCTTCAACCAATCAAACAAACAACAATTAATCTCCACTAACTTCTTCATACACTCCCCCATACACCTACAAAATAAAACTATAACTATCCATAACCATAACTTGTTAATACAAACTTCGTGACGAAAAAGAATTTATGAAAAAAGTTTAAGAAAATCTATAAAAATAAAATCACGATTACTAAGTTAACTAAAATATTTTCAGAAAAATACCCCTTTTATGAAGTTACTCAATTATCTTGATTAATCTTTAAATTAATTTTTTTTCTTAAACTAAAATATAATTTAGTGGAGGGAAATATAAAAATAAATGAGGCATTAATCTATATTCTATAAGTAGTACTGTAAAAATAAATAAAAAATCTTTATATATTGTCCGCAGGATCTATACTACTTGTATAATATTTTAATTAAGTAATTAGATTCATGAGATACATTTTGCAACGGTTGGGTTTTAGATTAAGTAATATGATCCTATTTTCGAACGAGGCTTGTTACTAATCAAAACCCTAGAAGCAAAAGAAACTTCCCCAAAATTTCCTGGATGGACTACCGGTCCACAAACCTCTCCCACCCCAAAATGTTTGAATTACCGCCCGCCCTACCAACTTATCGACGACTGAAAAGGATGAAGGTCGAAGACAACGGAGTAAGGAGAAGCTAGACAGTGACGGATTTTGGAGAATGTGTTTCGAACAACGGCGCTCTTGTTTCGACGACATTCATGTGTCATTATAGGGTTAAGGTCGTCCACATGGGGAACGGTGGTCCGGGCAAGGGCAAGATGAAGGTGGGCAAGAGAATGTCGGGGTTGACTCATCTTTTCCTTTTTTTTTTATTTTATTGCTTCTAAAATAAAGGGTTGAAGTGAAAAAAATGTGTAAAATTTAGGAAAATGATTTGTAGGATTAGCAATTACGTTCTGAAATATAAAATAAAAAAAATAAAAAAACTATTTTTTTTTTTTGGTATAGAGGAGAAGGAGAAACCTTGACAACGAAAACAAACAACAAAGCAAACAAACTAAACAAAAAGCACAACACAAAAGAAAATTAGCTATCCAGAGGTACTAAACGAGGCCACGCAACGCCTTGGATATCCCTCGTCAATAAATCTCCAAGGCCATTCGGAATGTTCCCAGGGTCGAAAATTTGGAGGCTTTGAGCTTGCTCCACACCACAGTTTGCCAACCAGTCCGCACACGAATTCCCTTCTCGATACACATGATTTATCCTCACCTCCCACTCTGTGTCCTGTAAGAAGCTCTGACAAATTTTCACCAAATGTGAGTGAGCCGTCTGAAGACGTTCACTTCTTTGAATATAGCCTTCCACTATTTTAGAGTCCGTCTGGATGTTGATTGTTGTAAACTTCCGTTCTTTAGCTATGATAAGAGCTCGTCTAAGTGCCATTAGTTCCGCTCTTGTGACCGTAGCAATACCTAGCTTCTCCGCAAAAGCCACCAAGATTCGGCCCTCGGAATCCCGAAACAGCCCCCCTGCCCCTGCACTCCCTGGGTTTCCTTTCGATGCTCCATCTATATTGATTGCCACCCAGCCATGAGGCGGAGCAGTCCATTTCACGAACACCTCTTTTCGTCTATGGATAGTCCCTGTACTTATCATGTCCGAAGAATTCCTTGCTCTCAAAACTTCCTCAATACGACATATAATGAATCTGAATTTATCGTGTGGGATCACTTCCTCCCTTCCAAAAACCCGACAATTCCTCCACCTCCATAACCACCAAACCATGACAGTGAAGGCTGTTGGCCAATTCCGTAAGTTCGGGTCCGAGTTTTGGGTAATATTACGAATGACCCATTCCCTGAAGCTACTGCTTGGCTGAAACAAAATCTCCCTTGCCCCTGGAAAGTAGTCCCACATTATTTTTGCTTCTCGACAATCACGTAGTAAATGTAAAGTCGATTCTTCAATGCCCGGGCAGCGCGGACACCATGTGTCTTCAGTAAATCCCCTTCGCGCTCGGTTAACATTTGTCATGACCCGATCATGTAAAAGCAGCCATAGAAAAAGTCGCATCCGTTGTGGTGCCCAAGTCTTCCAGGGAAGTCTCCAAAACAGTTCGTCTCCATCCGATTCGTTACCTCGGATGAGTCGAATGGCAGATTTAACATTGAAAGTTCCTGTGTTCGACTCCGACCAATAAAATTGGTCCGAATTCTCCTCACCCGGTATTATCTCGTATGAAGCGATTGTTTGGAGAATAGCTACGGGAAGTAAATCAGCAAAAATCTCCCATTTCCACCCCATTGCATCATCCCACATCTCTGCTACTGTCGCCAAACTGATCGTTTCAGGAATGGGTTGTATGCAATGGTCCTCTAGAGGCGAGTCAAGTACCCATTTCTGTTTCCAGAATGATGTCTCTTGACCGTTCCCAACAGCCGATCCAACTCCTAACTTGATAATTTCAGCCGCATCAATAATGCCTTTCCATAAGTTCGAGCTGTTGGTTTTCTCCCGAAACATGTCTAAATCACATCGTCCCGTACAATACTTGTGTCGCAGGACGCGTGCCCACAAGGCGTTCGGTTCCTTAAGTATCCGCCAGCCTATTTTTGCCATAAAAGCGGCATTAACTTGCCTCATTGATCGCAACCCAAGTCCGCCATGATCTTTTTCTTTGGTTACCATATCCCAGGATACCAGACTGAGACCCCGCTTCTCCTGGTCACCTCCCCACAAAAAGCGGCGCGTCTTTTTGTCGAGTTCGTCGCAAATCGAGCGAGGAATTTTGGCTGTTTGCATCGCATATACAGGGATAGAATTTAACGTAGATTGTGCTAGAGTTGCTCTGCCCGCCAAAGAAAGACCGCGACTTTTCCAGCCCGTGAGTCGTTTATCCACTTTCTGTACAATGAAATTAAAATCCGCCTTCGTGACTCTGCCATTGATCGTTGGAACGCCCAGGTACATTCCCAAATTCTCAGTTCTATCAATTTGCAAGGTACCAGCCACTGACTCGCATATTTCCATGTCGACATTCGATGAAAAATATACTTTTGACTTGGCTCTACTCACTTTCAATCCCGACGCCTGGCAAAAGCTTTGTAGACATTGATTTATTGAAAGGGCTTGTGTAACTGAAGCTTCCGCAAACAAAATTATATCGTCAGCAAAAAAGAGGTGCGATAAGACAGGCCCATTACGGCACACAGGCAGGCCCTTCCACCCCCCTGTTTCGGTTGCTTTTGATATTAATTGACTGAGTTTCTCCATACATATCGTGAATATATATGGAGATAGCGGATCCCCTTGACGTATACCTCGGGTTGGTTGGAAAAAATCAGTTTTCTCACCATTCCATAGCACGTTTAGCCTCACCGACTGGATGAGTTTCATGATAACCCGGACTAGTTTGAAAGGCAATCCCATGTCCAGTAATGTATGATTAATAAACGGCCATTCGAGAGTGTCATAAGCCTTTTCAAGGTCTAGTTTCAAAGCCATGAATCCCTTTCTGCCCCTTTTTGATCGCATTGTATGTAGAGCTTCTTGCACTATAACAATATTATCCGTTATCTGTCGCTTGGGCACAAAACTAACTTGTATCGGATTGATCAAGCTAGATAGAATAGGTTTGAGCCGGTTGACTATCATCTTGGTAATAAGTTTGTATGTCACATTACACAACCCAATAGGACGAAACTGGCTTACCAAATGTGGATGGTCAATCTTTGGAATTAGTGAAATGAACGCTTCACACAGCCCCTCCGGTACAATCTCTTCATTCAACACATCTAGCACGAGCCTCGTCACACTTGGTGCGACAACCTCCCATTGAGTTTGGTAAAACAGTGCCTGGTAACCATCCGGACCCGGAGCTTTATACGGGGACATTTGATTCAGAGCACATTTAGTATCAGCGGCACTAAAATCACGACCTAGGTTCAGAGCCTCTTCCGCCGTAAGACATGGAAAGCCCCCTATCACCAGTTCCGATAGATTCACGGCCTGAGTCCTTCCCCCAAACAGATTTTTGAAGAAGTCCAGAACCAAATGCTTAACTTCATCCCCTGTCCACAGCCAGTTTCCTTCCCCATCTTGAAGTGCATTGATTTTATTATGATTCCTGCGAATGACCGTACCTAGGTGAAAAAACTTCGTGTTTCGATCTCCATCACAAATAGCTTCCATTCGAGATTTCTGAAACCATAACAATTCTTCCTCGCGCAGAACCTGATCGAGTTGCTCCCTTAACCTCTGTTCAAGTGTGAACAGGTAATTCAGACTCGAGTGCGCTAGTTTTCGTTGCACTCCCAGGAGCCTGCGTTCAAGGCTACGTTTCTTTGCAAATATATTACGAAACGTGTTTTGATTCCAGTCTTGAAGTTTCGTTGTGAACTCTTGAATGAACGGGATAAGAGGTCTCTCGTTTGTCCAATTTTCTTCGACAAAATTCGAAAACTTATCATGCGAAATCCATGCTGCCTGAAAACGAAACGGACGCAGAGATCCTGGCAGTGGTGCGAAACCATTTGTATTAACCACAATCGGACAATGGTCTGACTGATTTTGGATGAGATGTCTCAAAGATCCTTCCTCATACATCGTCCTCCAACTCGAATTACACAGAGCCCGATCCAGTCGAGCCCACTTTCGTGTTTCAGCGCTATGTCCTCGCGCCCAAGTGTAACTTGGTCCAGCAAAACTCAATTCCATCCAATTGTTCGATTCAATCCACGAGTTGAACCGATTGCACCTTCGTCGCATCGTATCACTGTCTCCGTTTCGTTCCGTCACAAACCTAGTCTCATTGAAGTCTCCCATGGCGAGCCATGGTTTGTTGTGTGATCGAGCAAATTGTTCTAATTCATGCCATAAATCCTCCCTCTTCGTAGGGTCTGGACTGGCATACACCACCGTGAAGTACCAAGGAATCTCACCGACTCTTGTAATTTCCACTGTTATATGTTGCGGATGATGCACAATAGGATTAAGACTGACTTCCTCCGTGCGCCAAAACAACCATATACCGCCTCTGAACCCTTCCGCATCCACCCGAGTGTGACCACTAAACCCAATTCTACCACAAACTTGTTGTGCCATGTCTCCACTGATACGTGGTTCTACTAGGGCCAAAACTTGAGGCTTGTGTACCCTAATCAACTCCTTGAGCATATTTAAAAATTCTGGGCTTCCTGCTCCTTGGACATTCCATGTCATAAGGCGTAGAGCAGGACGAGAATTCAGAAAATTTGGGAATCTATCCATAAAAACTGTTGGTTGAGTTTGTACCGAGGACATAAAAGCCTCAGATAGTTGATGATACTTCCGCATCACCATTGGATTGACCTTCACTTCTACACAAAGATCCGGTCTGCTTGTCTTCGGGGGGAGAGACAGTATTATTTCGAGCTCCATCGCATGAATTATCGGGATGGCTATCATCACATCCGGACCCTCCGTTGGTGATGTCACGCAAGGGAATTGGGATGGGGGGATTCTGAAGAGTCGGGTCTGAGGTAAAAGCACTGGTAAAGAGCTGAGGGTCATGGTTTTTCACTTGGCTATAAAAGTTCGGTTTAGAGTAAAAGCACTGGTAAAAAAACTATGTAACTATGTATTGGCAACAAGTCCTTTGAATTGAATGAGTTTGAATCAAATATATTTAATCTACACTTTGATCGATACTAATGAGTTAATGTAATGATTTAACTATTTTTGGACATAGAGAAAAATACATCTAGTAGAGTTATTACGTCCGACCTTACTCCGATTGACCAGGCTTGGACCGACCCCGACTTCCTTTTTCTCTAACGGCCTTTGTTTGGAATTATTAAATTATTACTCTTATTTCTCCATTTTTACCACACAATGGTCACATTTTGTAAAAAAAAACACGGATGAGATCGTCGCACAGGAGAACTACTGTACATATTTTAATGAGATGAATCGTTACACCTCCTCGTACTCCCAAACACAACTGACTACTTGATTTCCTCACACTCCCAAACACACCACCCCTTCCATGCCCAGACAACAACCACCTGGACACCCTACGCCTTCCACCGATACGCCTCCACCAACTATAACCACAAATTGATAACAATTGATAAACAACTAAATATATTAATTTCATTAAGTGATAAACCCTAATAAACTTAATAAAACATATTAATAATGGATAAACAACTAATTAGGTCACTAATTTGAGAATTATGATCGATTGTTCAAATTTTTAAAACAATTAGATTAGATTTAGAGGAAAAAAACGCTATATAAAAAATTTATTTGGTTTAAGTTTAGGAAAGGGTATGATATTAAAAGTTAATGAAAAAGTAGTGTATGTGAAAGAGTAAAATCAGTATGTGAAAAAAATATTTCGAAATTTTTTTGACCTTTTCTTAATAAAGGTTAAATTCGGAACAAGGTGAAAAAGTGTGTGGGATTAAGTAAAATCACGTGCGTGATTTTGCAAATAAGTTATTCTATTTGACAAATAAGTATATCCTTATTTTTTTTTTACAAAAGTGCACTACTTTATCTACTAAGATAATAAAGATTGTAACATCCCATATTTTCGTGATTTATATTTTAAAGGCTTTTAATTATTTTAAATAATAAAAATAATATTTTAATAATTTATTGAGAAAGTATTTTAATAAATTATAAGATCCGTCTTAAGAACCTTAAGTCCTTAAGACGAATACAACTTGGTAACTTAAGTTCACATCTTAAAACCCGTTCAAGATATCCAAACCCATTTCATTTAAACGGAAAGGACAACCCTTAAACCCTCATAAGACCCTTTAGTCGACATAGTGTCATCCTCAAAAACAAAACATACTGACATTCCATTTCCTCACAAAACCTCCATAATCTTCATCTTCTTTTCCTCTTTTCTTCATCATCCGTTCACCGAATCGAGGTAATAATATCATTTTCGGAATCCTCATCGAATTTGCAAGCCATCCGTCACTTCCGATTTTCATTTCTCCTATTTCGAAATTTGGGCTGTTTTTCCTAAAATCGTCTTTTGATCCCTTAAGCTCGTTTTTCTTGATTGTAGGCGAAGGCTTGGAGGACCCGGACATTGATAGCTTCATTGTGGAAGACGAGCTTTGAGCGGAATTGCATTTAAAGTGACGATTACGAGTAACTCGGCCTTTTTGTTAAAATAACAAGTTTTGTTGTGTTCTTGTTGTTATTTCTGATTTTTGTTTAAGATTGATGATTAATGGACTTAGTAACATGTTAGGAATAACCTTCCTTGAAGATTATATGCTTACTTGATGTTTCATATGAGTAATGGCTTAATTTCTGAAATTTGTGTTTTGCAACGGATGCATCATATAATCATATTGAGGATTGTTATGGGTTTGTTTGCTGTTAGTTAGTGTTATTGAGTGATTTTAGATGTTGGGTAAACTCTATTTTTTGCAATTCTTAAGATTGGGTATCGATTTAATGAGTTTTGAATTGGCTGGAAAATGCGTTTTTCGCGATCAGGCTCTCTGAGCCGGTCGACCGGCTGGGAGCGTCTTTAGTGGGTTTTGCGGGTTTTGGGAGAAAATAGATTTTGAGCTGCCAGCCGGTAGGCCGGCTGCCTGTCGACCGGCCGGTAGCCTCTTTGTGTTTATTTCGTAAAATATAGGTGTAGGGATTGAGGTGCCCAGCCGGTAGACCGGCCGCCTGCCAACCGGCTGGGAGCCTCATTGTAAGTATTGCGTAAGTTGGGATTGGGTTCCCAGCCGGTAGGCCGGCTGCCTGCCGACCGGCTGTGAGTCCTTTGGGGCTGTTTTCATTTTTAAGAAAGGGAAAGCATGGATGGGTTGCCAGTCGGTAGGCCGGCTGCCTGCCGACCGGCTGGGGATCCCTGTAGCTTGTTTTAAATTCGTAATTCGTTCGTAACTTTTAAACGATTGATCGGTTTTGATTGAAACTCGTTCCTTGTATCTTTGATATGTATCCAAGGTCCCCGGAGGATGGGCGAAACTATATTGGGTTCGGGAATGGAGAGAGGATAGAGACCCCCCGGTCGGGTAACCGAAAGGGAAACCGGCTCTCCCTCAACTTAGTTCCCGGGGTCAATTAAGTCTTGATTAGAGGTTAAGAAAGTAGAACTATAGTTTAGTTCATAGACTTTGAGGATATTGTTTTGTTGCGTATTAAGTTATGCCTTAAGCTGGCCTCTGAACTTAATACGTGAGTTGTTTGTCATATATGGGGATATGCCTTAAGCTGGCCTCTGAGCCCTATATGTGTTTGTGTTGGGGCTGGTGTCCTTGACAATTAAGTACAATGACTTACTAAATCTCTTTAAGGATCACAAGGGCATACTTCAGTATTATTATCAGTTGATCCACGTTTATCAATAACGGTTGGCTTGCTAGATAAGTTTGACGTTATTGTCATACGGATGGCGGTGATCAACTGGTCCCTATACACGTCACACCTATAGGACACGTTTGAGAGATGTGAAGGTATGAAAATACAGTCACATTTATGCCGAATACGACTAAACAGTTAGTCAGAGGTATTGACTATTAAATTAGTCAATAAGATGTTGAGATTATTATTTAATACGGATTAAATAATTTTAGCTAATCCGGATTACATGATTAATTCGTAAATTAAATATAAACAGATATATTTAAGTAAATATTGTATTCGCGTATTAATATAAACAGTTATATTAATTTGGGTAATTATACAATATCGTAATTTTATCAGACCATTATTAATACATCGACTGCATTAATATCTGATAACATGTATGCGATTTATAATTAAAATCCCGCAAATAATATTTAGCTAATTGGGTCGAATCACGCAAAGGAATAAGGTAAGAGTGGGACAAGCCCACTCTCACCACAACCCGTTCGGCCGACCCACCGGTAATACATAAGGAGAGTCCTCTCCTTTTGTCAGAAAACTCTGGTGGAACTGGTTAATTCATAATCTCAAGAATTAGGGTTTTGAGAACATTATTTTCCCAAAACTCAGATCTCACATCTAAAACCTCACAAAAGCTCTTCCCATATTGCAAGGCAATTGGAGAGTATTTCTAGCACACGCGGCATCATCTCAATCAAGTCTTGGGTGCAAGTTATAGGAGGGAATTTACTTTAATTCCTGTTCTTAGGCCTATTCAAGCAAGGACACAAGGTTGTATTCCTTTTCATGCTTTTAATTAACTTATGACAATAATCACAATTGTATGTTTCGTTATAATCCTTCAAGTTTAGGGCGAATACATGCTTTATTCCCCACAAGTGGTATCAGAGCCAAGGCCACGAGATTTTACTTTTGTGTTTTTCATAAGTTTTGATTAAAAAATTTTGAAAATCGATTTCTGCCGGCGTGTGGGTCGGTCAACCCATTATTGTGGTCGGTCGACCTGGTTAATAGGTCGGTCGACCATTCTGCTGTTAGAAAAAAAAAAAAAAAATTTCGTCAGTAGGTCGGTCGACCCCATGTTGAGGTCGGTAAACCACTTCCCTGTAACAGTCGTTTTATTTTTCCCGAAAATAACTTGTTTTTATTTTCCCATGGCCTTAAGTAATATACTGTATACGGAAATAATATATTATTTTTGTGAAACGGTTCACTCTCGCATGATACATATTATTTTAAAACGGTTTAAGATAATGGATTATAAACTTATTAAAATTAAAGTGGTTAAAACGGTATAATCACATAATTTTAATCCCGTAAAGGTGGTTTGGTAAAATTTGTTAAATCATAATAACAGTATTATGTCATGAATGAATTTTAATTTTAGTTGATGCATTTTATTTATCGTCTTGTTGAATGCTTTTTGAATGCTTTCTATAACGTATTTAATTTTTGCAAACGGTTGTAACTTAGTGTGGCCTTAGAAGATTATGTCACCGTAATGATGGGACACAGTCTTGTTTGTAATTTTGAGATCTTGAATCTCCGTTTTGGGGTTTTTGCCATGTAATTACTTTTGTATTTAAATTAGAATGTAAATAGGGTTATATTTGTAATTTAAATTAGTAATTTTGTGAAGACCAAAGACGGAGACCGGATGCTCACTCCCGCTGCAAAGACCAAGATGGAACATCAAGACAAGCTACTAGGGTCCAACGGTGGATTCCAAGTTGTTTTATGTTTATTTTGGTAGGATAGGCCACACTAGGACTTTTTATTTACGTTTATTCCATTTATTTTTATGCTTTCATCGATAATAGCTTGTATCATATTCCGCCTAAAACCAAACCACCTATAACATGCCTGAAAACTGACTCATGTAGAGGTTACGCGTTAGTTTTCTGTGACAATACAGATGTCACATGTCAATTGCAAAGCCATCACTTTATTTCATTCATTCACGCATATGCTAGATATTAGTTCACTTAAAATGGATAAATAAAAGTTGATGGGGTCTTCCTCGTATAACCAAAAATTGAGAATAGTCTTTATAAATCAGACTCCCATGAATCCTTTCTTCGTCGGTAGGCATAATATGACCCCTTCTACGTCGGGTAAGTGGGAACAAATGATTTATTTTATCTCAACAACGTGGTCACTCGATACTATCTAGCGACTGAGATGGACTAATAGATAGGATTTACAGAAATCTATCGACCAAGAGTTCCAACGGTGGAATTAGCCAAACTGTGGGCTTATCAATATACAGAAATTGAGTCTTGGGATCGTTTATATAATTCTTGAGGGAGATCAATTATATAAATGCATGAGTCTACGAGTTTAAATGCAATTTAATATAGACTTAAATCACAACAATGAGTTGCTTATTTGGTTTTGTTTTATCTTCTTTTCAGTGTAGAACACGTTCAATTAAACTGCTGTATAACTAATGGCTGGTGAAGACCCAATGCCAAGTGCCAAGCTAGCACGTGAATCCTGGCTAAAAGCCTTCATGGACTCCATGAATCAGTCTACTAGACTGAGGAATGATGGGTCAAACTTCTCTGACTGGGAGGCATCACTACGGAATGCTGCCATTGCTGACGGAAAGCTTAAGTACTTAACTGAGCCCATTCCGGCACACCCAGGAACTGGAGCTAGAGCTAACGAAGTTCGCGCTCATAGCGACTTCGTCAGGGAAGCGGGTGCGATAAAGAACGTACTCATCTATGCAATGGAATCCAATTTGCAAAGACGCTTCATAACCCATGGTGTAACACTCCCATTTATTTAAGGGCCTGTACTAGGACTCCTCAGATAAATAAAGGTGTTACCATCCCGGTTTCCCGAGGCAGTAGATACAAAGGAAGATAAACAGTACTTTAAATAGCAATTAACTCAAGTTTGTCCTTACATCCGTAACCAAAAGTCTTAACAACATAAATAAAGTACAACTCATTTAAACTGACTAAGGCGATCTAGACATCTAAACTGGTCCGGATCCAAGCTCTTCCTCCCATAGCTCCCCCTTAGTCTCAGCCACCTGTCATTCTGCTCCCCAAAATTGGTTCATCACAGGTGATCACGAATACACAGGGTCAACCACAAGGTTGAGTAGAGAAAACTGTAAATAAACCACATTACTATAAATAGAAAGCTGAACTTCTCCACTCCGAATCACAGACCCTTTTTCTCCGCACCAAACACAGACCCTTTATCTCCGCACCAAACACAGACCCTTTATCTCCGCACCAAACACAGACCCTTTATCTCCGCACCAAACACAGACCCTTTATCTCCTCACCATATCGTATCACAGAATTATATACCACAATATACCAATCATATAACAATATATATGAACATGATTAATATCAACCAATAACAGATTACACATCTCATATATGTAGTATTCCCCTACCTCAAACTGAAGAAGAAATGATAACTGCACGACTGCCTCTAAAAATGCTCCACACGGAAACTTCCACCTATTCTGGGTCAATTCGAAGGGTCGTAAGATCAGTTAATCTGGCCGTGAATACCTTCCTCCTCCTCTTTGTGGTGGCGGCAGTAGGTTTAGTGTGATGATTGTGTAGAGAGTAGCTTAGGGTTAGGTCAGAATTACCTCTTATATGACGGCATAAGAAGGATTGTGTGAGGTGTTTGTTGCATCTTTTAGGGTTTAGAGGGGATTAGGGTTAGACGAGAATGGGTTTTTTAAAGTGTTGGGAACACAAACGAGGCCCAAGTCTCATAGGTCTAAAGGTATCGTGATCGATCCCCATGGTCGACTTATACAACGCCATTAAATAAAATATCTATCGAATGCACAACGCGTTTAAATACTATTGACACAACAATCATAAAACAATTCTCGTACTAAGGTTAACTAAAAGTTCGGGGTATCACAGTCTTCCCTCCTAAAAAGGAACTTCGTCCCGAAGTTCAGTCATACTCGGGCGATAAGCAAATCTACTCATGTGAACTTGGGACACAAATTATCAATTAAACCACAGAATGTTACATTCCATCCCCCTTAAAGAAAAGTTACGTCCGCGTAACTTACCTCAGTCGAATAAATGTGGATAACGCTCTCTCATGGATGTCTCAGACTCCCACGTAGCCTCTTCCTGATTATGATTGGTCCACAGAACTTTCACCAAGGACGTCTCCCCATTGCGAGTTTTTCGTACCTTCCTGTCCAGGATCTCTTTCGGAGTCTCAATGTATGCCAACTGCTCATCTACCTCAATCACCTCATGCTGAAGCACATGTGAGGGATCACTCACGTATTTCCTCAGCTGGGACACATGGAACACATTATGGACCTTGGATAGGGTTGGAGGCAAAGCTAAGCGATATGCCACCTCTCCAACTCTGTCCAAGATCTCAAATGGCCCAATAAACTTCTGACTCAGTTTGCCACGCTTGCCGAACCTCATCACACCCTTCATTGGAGAGACTTTCAGTAGAACCTTCTCTCCGGCCTCAAATGAAATATCGCTCCTCTTCAGATCGGCATAACTCTTCTGTCGATCCTGAGCGGCCCTCATTCTCTGTCGAATAATCTGAACCTGCTCCACCATCTCCTGAATCATATCTGGCCCTAAAGTCACCACATCAGCCCGATCATCCCAACACACAGGGCTCCGACACTTCCTCCCATACAACGCCTCAAAAGGAGCCATCCCAATACTGGCATGATAGCTGTTGTTATACGAAAACTCTATCAACCCCAATCGGTCCTCCCAAGATCCTCCGAACTCAAGTACGCACGCCCTCAACATGTCCTCAAGAGTCTGAATCGTCCTCTCAGTCTGACCGTCAGTAGCCGGATGAAAAGCTGTACTCATCTTCAACTGGGTACCCAAAGCAGCCTGCAACTCCTGCCAAAATCTGGATATAAACCTCGAGTCTCGATCTGAAACAATGTCCTTGGGTACGCCATGTAGTTTGATTACATTCTGAACATATGACTTAGCCAACTCGGCTTTACTCCAGGTATCTTTCATGGGAATAAAGTGAGCCAACTTGGTCAAACGATCCACGATCACCCAAATCATGTTGTTGCCCCTCTGAGTTCGAGGCAACCCCACGATAAAGTCCATCGAAATGTTCTCCCACTTCCACTCTGGCACATCTAACGGTTGCACCTTCCCTTGAGGTCTCTTATGCTCCCCTTTCACTCGTTGACACGTCAAACACCTCGAGACAAACTCTGCAACTTCCTTCTTCATGTTAGGCCACCAGAACGTCTTCTTAAGGTCCTTATACAGCTTATCACCCCCTGGGTGAACGGAATAAGGGGTAGCATGAGCTTCAGTCAGGATCTTCTTCTTTAGCTCCTCAACATTTGGTACACACCATCGTCCACCGAACCTCAAACTACCGTCGGTATGAATACTGAACTTGGATGCCTCATCACCAACCCCATTTTCCACCATCAAACGCCACTTCTGGATTTTCTCATCGTTCTTCTGTAACTCCCGAATCTCCCCATACAGCTCGGGCTCCACTGTCAAATCACCAAGGGTATCCCCTTTCCGGATCATAAAAATTCCCATCTCTCTCAATTCGTCATGCAACCTCACTCTCGATCTGGCACAACTCAAAGCATGTACTGACTTCCTACTTAGAGCGTCAGCTACCACATTCGCCTTGCCCTCGTGGTAGACAATCTGCATATCATAATCTCCGATCAACTCTATCCACCTCCTCTGCCTCATGTTCAACTCTTTCTGGGTGTAGATATATTTCAGGCTCTTATGATCAGAAAACACCTTAAAAGTGGCTCCATAAAGGTAATGACGCCACAATTTCAGTGCAAAGACCACAGCGCCCAATTCCAAATCATGAGTCGGATAATTCTCTTCGTAGGTCTTCAACTGGCGAGAAGCATACGCGATCACTCTCCCATTCTGCATTAGCACACAACCCAACCCATGCTTTGAAGCGTCGGTATATACTTCGAAATTATCACTCCCAACTGGCAAGGTCAGGATAGGAGCTGTTGTCAGGCGTTCCTTAAGGGTTAGGAATGCCTTCTCACAACTCTCATCCCAGACAAAACGGTTCTCCTTCCTCATCAACGACGTCAACGGCTTCGCTATCTTTGAAAAATCCTTGACAAATCTTCGATAATAACCAGCTAAACCAAGGAAGCTTCGAATCTCACTCACATTCTTCGGACTTTGCCACTTAGTCACTGCCTCGATCTTACTAGGGTCAACAGCCACTCCCTCCTTTGAAATTACATGCCCCAGAAATGCCACTTTCTCCAACCAGAACTCACACTTGCTCAACTTAGCATTGAGCTTATGCTCCTCCAAGGTCTGAAGTACTTTCCTCAAAAGGTCTTCGTGCTCTTCTGCATTCTTGGAATATACCAGGATATCATCGATAAATACCACCACAAACTTGTCCAGGTACGGGCTGAAGACTCGGTTCATCAAGTCCATGAACACAGCTGGAGCATTAGTCAATCCAAAGGGCATAACCACAAATTCATAGTGGCCATACCTCGTTCGAAAAGCGGTCTTCGGAATATCTTCATCCTTTATCCTCAACTGATGATACCCGGATCTCAAATCAATCTTGGAGAAAACCCCAGCTCCACTTAACTGATCGAACAAGTCGTCAATTCTCGGCAAAGGATAACGGTTCTTGATGGTTACATTGTTCAGCTCTCGGTAGTCAACACACAACCTCAAACTCCCATCATTCTTCTTCACAAATAAGACAGGTGCACCCCAGGGGGACACACTGGGTCGAATGAACCCTTTTTCAGCCAGTTCATCCAACTGCTTCTTCAATTCCTCCATCTCTTTAGGTCCCATACGGTATGGTGATTTAGATATCGGTCCCGCTCCTGGTTTTAGGTCAATGGAAAACTCCACTTCCCTACTCGGCGGTAACCCTGGCACGTCGTCTCGAAACACTTCCTCAAACTCCCGTACCACAGGTATCTCACTAGTCTTGGGAGTCTCAGCCTCACAATTCCACATTTGACATAAGATTAGGCTCTTTCCTTTCCGCAAACTAGACTTCAGGGTGTTGACAGATATGAATTTAATTTTTGGCTTGACTCGGTATCCCTTGTAAGAAACCCTCACTCCTTTAGGGCCCTTCAAGGAAATTTTCTTTTGATGACAGTCGATAAAAGCCCTATACTTCCCCAGCCAGTCCATCCCTAAGATCACCTCAAAACCCCCCAGCGGAAATTCTATGAGGTCACAATAGAAAATTGCTTCCCCGATTTTAATGGGTATACTGCCATAAACTCTATTACAAGCTATTGACTCTCCTGAAGGTATGGTCACTGAATCTGCGACCCAGTCGAATCTCTCCAGTCCCAAAGCCTTAACATGATCCCTAGACACAAACGAATGGGTGGCACCGGAATCGAAAAGTACGAAGGTAGGTGTAGAGTTTACAAGAAAAGTACCGGTTACCACATGCGCATCCTCCTGAGCTGCCTGCTTTCCCATGGCAAAGAGCTTGCCACTGGACTTGACCCCACTTTGGCTGGCAGAAGATGTCCCAGCCTGCTGATTTCCTGCCGTCCCCGTCTTGTTGTTGTTCCCACTTCCATTGTACTGATTCTGATATGAACGGTTCTGATTGTTGTTGTTGTAGTTCCTCTGATAGTTGCTGCTACCTCCAGACTTCGCACCCCCACCATAGTTTGTCATGGGTGTGCGATAGCCACTGCTGCCATAGGACTGAGTGCGAGGTCCCTGGTATCCGGATGTAGGTGTGCGATAACCCCCGGACTGATTCCCTCCAGAAGAGCGACATACTGTCTGCTTGTGCCCAATTTTCCCGCAGCCGAAACAGACCACTCCCACTGAACCACTACCAGAACCTCCACTCCTGAAGTTGCCCCCACTCTGGTTCCTCCCACCACCAGAGGCACTACCCCCGAAGTACCCACTGAACTTGTTAGAGCTCTGCTTTTTCGATCCTGAACCCTCAGCTACTGATTCAGCCTTCCTCTTTTCTGACTTGGACTTCTTGTCCTCTTTGATCATATCCGAAAGCTTCTCCGCCGCCCCAGCCCTTAAATAGATGTCACGGACTGTGGTGGGCGGAGCTGCAATCAGTCTCTTCTTGACAGCGATTGATAACCCTCTCTCAACTTTCATTGCTAGCATGGCATCGTCGAAACCCATGTCTCCCACGTAGTGCACCAACTGGATGAATTTCCTGTAGTAAGCCTCTACGGTCATGTCCTCCGACATCTTGAATGAGACGAACTCCTCCCTCAGCTTGCTCTTTTGGAATTCTGGTAGAAACACCTCGTTCAAGACCCCCTTGAATGCGTCCCAAGGAACAAATGCGGTTCCATCCTCTGTAGCTGCTTCCCGGATCTCTCCCTTATTCGCGGTCCACCAGTCTCCAGCCATACCCCTCAGATAGTGGACAGCCTGGTCCACCCTCAGTTCTTCGGGGCAATCCACCAGTTCGAATAAGTTACTGAATTCTCTGCACCAGGCCCCCAACAAATGAGGCTCATCCTCCCCGGTGAATTGGGTGGGGTGGTGTCGTGCAATTATCGTGCTCATCTTAGCGGAGTCCATACGTTTGGCCTTTAGAGCCGCATTCTCAGCTCGTAATTGGTCTAATTCCTCTTGTGTGATGTTAACGGCATTATCTCTTCGCGGAGGCATACTATAAAACAAGAAAGAAATGAGTCCCGACGTACATGGGTACCCATTTGGTTTAGGGCTATGTTCCCTAAGCATTAAAATCTATAAAAACTTATTATATAAAATAGTTTTCTTCTATAACATGGCTCAGGGATCACATAACCGCATATCACTAGACATGATGAAAGAAGAATTACTAGCATGTTTCAAATCACTTAACATACCACCACAATATACACCTTTTATTCAAACAAATGAAGATTCATTCTTGCTCATGCCCCTTCCGGCTTTTCCAAAAGTCAATTATACTCAGAATTCTCATAACATACTTATCACAGTATGCTATCACTTCCACCACCTCCTATTCTACCCTTTTCTCTCGTATATGCACTCTGGGTTCCCGGGTAAAACTGATAGGGCCTATGGTTCGGTGTGAGGGGGCCCCAGACTCATACTTTGCCTTTAGTGTGCTCCTAACAGTCCTATCCCGGGGTTCATTTTATTTAGACTCTCCTACATTCATTGGGTTCATTAGGTTAGGCCTGAGGATCGTTCGCTCTGATACCACTTTGTAACACCCCCATTTATTTAAGGGCCTGTACTAGGACTCCTCAGATAAATAAAGGTGTTACCATCCCGGTTTCCTGAGGCAGTAGATACAAAGGAAGATAAACAGTACTTTAAATAGCAATTAACTCAAGTTTGTCCTTACATCCGTAACCAAAAGTCTTAACAACATAAATAAAGTACAACTCATTTAAACTGACTAAGGCGATCTAGACATCTAAACTGGTCCGGATCCAAGCTCTTCCTCCCATAGCTCCCCCTTAGTCTCAGCCACCTGTCATTCTGCTCCCCAAAATTGGTTCATCACAGGTGATCACGAATACACAGGGTCAACCACAAGGTTGAGTAGAGAAAACTGTAAATAAACCACATTACTATAAATAGAAAGCTGAACTTCTCCACTCCGAATCACAGACCCTTTTTCTCCGCACCAAACACAGACCCTTTATCTCCGCACCAAACACAGACCCTTTATCTCCGCACCAAACACAGACCCTTTATCTCCGCACCATATCGTATCACAGAATTATATACCACAATATACCAATCATATAACAATATATATGAACATGATTAATATCAACCAATAACAGATTACACATCTCATATATGTAGTATTCCCCTACCTCAAACTGAAGAAGAAATGATAACTGCGCGACTGCCTCTAAAAATGCTCCACACGGAAACTTCCACCTATTCTGGGTCAATTCGAAGGGTCCTAAGATCAGTTAATCTGGCCGTGAATACCTTCCTCCTCCTCTTTGTGGTGGCGGCAGTAGGTTTAGTGTGATGATTGTGTAGAGAGTAGCTTAGGGTTAGGTCAGAATTACCTCTTATATGACGGCATAAGAAGGATTGTGTGAGGTGTTTGTTGCATCTTTTAGGGTTTAGAGGGGATTAGGGTTAGACGAGAATGGGTTGTTTAAAGTGTTGGGTACACAAACGAGGCCCAAGTCTCATAGGTCTAAAGGTATCGTGATAGATCCCCATGGTCGACTTATACAACGCCATTAAATAAAATATCTATCGAATGCACAACGCGTTTAAATACTATTGACACAACAATCATAAAACAATTCTCGTACTAAGGTTAACTAAAAGTTCGGGGTATCACACATGGTGCAAACAAGATTTTCACCACGCTCACTAACGAATTCTCAAAAGCTTCGAGAATCGTCTCTTATGAGCATACCTGTCGCTTCTTTGAGGCGAAACTCCAGAAGGGCCAAGCGGTTAGCCCACATATTCTCAACATGATTGAGAATATCGAGAAACTGGAGGCCCTAAACTGCAAGATCAGTGAGAACATAATCGTTGATCGAATGCTTCATTCGCTTCATGATGGGTTCGCCCTCTTTAGGGCCAACTATTACATGAACGACATGAAGAAGACTCCTCATGAGCTCCACTCCCTTCTCGTACAGACTGAGAAGGATCTGAAATTAAGTGGGAGCGTGAAGCAGGATGTTCTCATGATTTCCAGTAAGGGTAAGGGTAAGGGAAAAGCTAAAGCTCAGGGCGACCTAACAGTAGGCAAGCCCAAGTTTAAGAAGTCAGGATTTACTAAGAGTGGGTCAGGTGAGTCGAGCAACTCACAGGGCAAGACAAAGAGCAAGGATACTAGCATGAAATGTCACCATTGCCACAAGACTGGGCATTGGAGGCGCTCATGCCCCGTGTATCGTGAGGACATTAAAGCAGGTCGTGTTACTCCTGTTGGTATGTCTTCTTCTTCTTCTTTTATTCACATGATTGAGATTAACCATGCAAGTTACAGAACTTGGGTACTAGATACTGGTTGTGGTTCTCATCTATGTAATCATGTGCAGGGCCTCCGAAACCAAGAACCCCTCATCAAGGGTGAGGTTGACCTGCGTGTCGGGAATGGAGCACGTGTTGCTGCAATCTCGAGGGGAACATACGTGATCCAGCTTCCAAGTGGATTCGAGTTATCTTTATATAACTGTTATTATGTTCCTTGTTTATCCAAAAATATTATTTCAGTTTCTGCACTTGACAAACTTGGTTTTTCATTTGTAATAGAAAATAACAGTTGTATTTTCTCATTACACAATATGATTTATGGCAAGGCAGTTTCCATGAATGGAATTTATGTTTTAGATCAAACCACTGAAATATTACATGTGAATAATAAGAGATTAAAGGTAGGTGACAAAGATCAAAATTATCTATGGCATTGTCGTATGGGACACATAAATGAGAAACGCGTAAAACAGCTCATACAGAATGGAGCTATCTCGGCCTTTGATTTCGAATCATATGGCACGTGTGAATCATGTCTCATCGGCAAGATGACTCGTATTTCCTTCAAAGGTGTTGGAATGCGCGCTGCAGACCTATTAGGACTCATACATACAGATGTATGTGGCCCTATGTCGATCAACGCACGAGAAGGCTATAGGTATTTCATCACTTTCACGGATGATTTGAGTAGATATGGTTATGTCTACTTAATGAAACATAAAAGTGAATCCTTTGACAAGTTCAAAGAATACCAGAATCGGGTACAGAACCAGCTGGGTAGAAAGATTAAAGCACTACGTTCTGATCGTGGTGGTGAGTATCTTTCACACGAGTTTGATCAACACCTTAAAGACTGTGGTATCGTTCTACAGTTGACCCCACCTGGAACACCACAATTAAATGGTGTGTCCGAACGGAGAAATCGAACTTTACTTGATATGGTTCGATCCATGATGAGTCACACCGTTGTGCCTGATTCATTGTGGGGCTATGCTCTTTTGTCGGCCGCTCTAATACTTAACCGAAGTCCGTCTAAAGCCGTTGACAAGACTCCATACGAATTATGGAAGGGAACGGTCCCTAACTTGTCCTTTATTCGGGTTTGGGGCTGCGAGGCTTATGTCAAGTGGAGACACGAGGATAAGCTCGGCCCGCGATCGGTCAAGACATACTTTATAGGCTATCCAAAGGGAACTTTTGGTCATTACTTCTACTCGCCAACCGAACAACGTGTTTTTGTTGCGGCTTGTGCGACGTTCTTAGAGAAAGAATTTCTCGAGAACAAATCGAGTAATAGAACCTTCGATTTATCGGAGGTTCAAGAACCAACTACCGAGCAACCATTGGAGGAAACAGTTCCTTCAACCGAGGCTGCGGTAGATATTCCTGAGGAACTTAGGAGGTCGGGAAGAGTCTCCATTCCTCCGGACAGATACATTGGTATGGTCGAGGAACATGATATGGATGACGTCTTACTCCTAGAGGGTAATGAACCCACAACCTATAAAGGTGCCATGACCAGTTCTGACTCAAAGCTATGGCTAGAAGCCATGCAATCCGAGATGGACTCCATGTATGAGAACAACGTGTGGGATCTTGTGGACCTACCTGCAAAGGTACGTCCCCTTCAATGCAAATGGCTTTACAAAATAAAGCATGCCGTGGAAGGTAAACAAGATATCCATAAGGAAAGACTAATTGCTAAAGGTTTCACCCAAGTGCCAGTCTTGCACTACGATGAGATCTTTGCACCCGTAGTCATGCTACGTTCCATTCGGATTATCTTAGCGATCGCCGCATTTCATGACTATGAAATATGGCAGAAGGACGTTAAAATCGCCTTCTTAAACGGTTATTTGGAGGAAGAGTTGTACATGGTACAACCCGAGGGTTTCATTGATCTAGAAAATCCTAAGAAGGTCTGCAAGCTTAAGCGTTCCATCTATGGACTTAAGCAAACATCACAGAGTTGGAATCATCGCTTCGACCAAGTGATAAAAGAGAATGGTTTCATTCGATCAGTCGAGGAACCATGTCTCTATATCAAGTCGAGTGGGAGCAAGATTGTCTTCCTAGTACTGTATGTCGATGACATACTCCTGATTAGGAATCACATACCTCTCTTATCTTCGGTTAAAGCATG